>CAWUFW010008491.1:0-600000 GCA_963921515.1 Calotriton arnoldi
AGTGTAGGGGTCTTGCTGGGGGTAGTGTTTCAGGGTTTAGTGCAGTGCAGTGGTGTTTGTGCAATGTAGGGGGTCGTGCTGGGGATGGTGTTTCAGGGTTTAGGGCAGTGCAGTAGTGTTCGGGCAGTGTAGGGGGTCGTGCAGGGGGTGGTGTTTCAGGGTTTAGGGCAGTGCAGTGGTGTTCGGGCAGTGTAGGGGGTCGTGCTGGGGGTGGTGTTTCAGGGTTTAGGGCAGTGCAGTGGTGTTCGGGCAGTGTAGGGGGTCGTGCACGGGGTGGTGTTTTCAGGGTTTAGGGCAGTGCAGTGGTGTTCGGGCAGTGTAGGGGGTCGTGCTGGGGCTGGTGTTTCATGGTTTAGGGCAGTGCAGTGGTGTTCAGGCGGTGTAGGGGGTCATGCTGGGGCTGGTGTTTCAGGTTTTAGGGCAGTGCAGTGGTGTTCGGGCAGTGTAGGGGGTCATGCTGGGGCTGGTGTTTCAGGGTTTAGGGCAGTGCGGTGGTGTTCGGGCAGTGTAGGGGTCGTGCTGGGGGTGGTGTTTCAGGGTTTAGGGCAGTGCAGTGGTGTTCGGGCAGTGTAGGGGTCGTGCACGGGGTGGTGTTTCAGGGTTTAGGGCAGTGCAGTGGTGTTCGGGCAGTGTAGGGGGTCATGCTGGGGGTGGTGTTTCAGGGTTTAGGGCAGTGCAGTGGTGTTCGGGCAGTGTAGGTTGTCGTGCTGGGGGGTGGTGTTTCAGGGTTTAGGGCAGTGCAGTGGTGTTCGGGCAGTGTAGGGGGTTGTGCTGGGGCTGGTGTTTCAGGGTTTAGGGCAGTGCAGTGGTGTTCGGGCAGTGTAGGGGGTCGTGCACAAGGTGGTGTTTTAGAGCAGGGCAGTGGTGTTCGGGCAGTGTAGGGGGTCATGCTGGGGCTGGTGTTTCAGGGTTTAGGGCAGTGCAGTGGTGTTCGGGCAGTGTAGGGGGTCTTGCTGGGGGTGATGTTTCAGGGTTTAGGGCAGTGCAGTGGTGTTCGGGCAGTGTAGGGGGTCTTGCTGGGGGTAGTGTTTCAGGGTTTAGGGCAGTGCAGTGGTGTTCGTGCAGTGTAGGGCGTCGTGCTGGGGGTGGTGTTTCATGGTTTAGGGCAGTGCAGTAGTGTTCGGGCAGTGTACGGGGTCGTGCAGGGGGTGGTGTTTCAGGGTTTAGGGCAGTGCAGTGATGTTCGGGCAGTGTAGGGGGTCATGCTGGGGGTGGTGTTTCAGGGTTTAGGGCAGTGCAGTGGTGTTCGGGCAGTGTAGGGGGTCGTGCAGGGGTGGTGTTTCAGGGTTTAGGGCAGTGCAGTGGTTTTCGGGCAGTGTAGGGGGTCGTGCTGGGGCTGGTGTTTCAGGGTTTAGGGCAGTGCAGTGGTGTTCGGGCAGTGTAGGGGTCTTGCTGGGGGTGGTGTTTCAGGGTTTAGGGCAGTGGTGTTCGGGCAGTGTAGGGGGTCTTGCTGGGGGTGATGTTTCAGGGTTTAGGGCAGTGCAGTGGTGTTCGGGCAGTGTAGGGGGTCTTGCTGGGGGTAGTGTTTCAGGGTTTAGGGCAGTGCAGTGGTGTTCGTGCAATGTAGGGGGTCGTGCTGGGGATGGTGTTTCAGGGTTTAGGGCAGTGCAGTAGTGTTCGGGCAGTGTAGGGGGTCGTGCAGGGGTGGTGTTTCAGGGTTTAGGGCAGGGCAGTGGTGTTCGGGCAGTGTAGGGGGTCGTGCTGGGGTGGTGTTTCAGGGTTTAGGGCAGTGCAGTGGTGTTCGGGCAGTGTAGGGGGTCGTGCACGGGGTGGTGTTTCAGGGTTTAGGGCAGTGCAGTGGTGTTCGGGCAGTGTAGGGGGTCGTGCTGGGGGTGGTGTTTCAGGGTTTAGGGCAGTGCAGTGGTGTTTGGGCAGTGTAGGGGGTTATGCTGGGGTGGTGTTTCAGGGTTTAGGGCAGTGCAGTGGTGTTCGGGAAGTGTAGGTTGTCGTGCTGGGGGTGGTGTTTCAGGGTTTAGGGCAGTGCAGTGGTGTTTGGGCAGTGTAGGGGGTCGTGCTGGGGCTGGTGTTTCAGGGTTTAGGGCAGTGCAGTGGTGTTCAGGCAGTGTACGGGGTTGTGCTGGGGCTGGTGTTTCAGGGTTTAGGGCAGTGCAGTGGTGTTAGGGCAGTGTAGGGGGTCATCCTGGGGGTGGTGTTTCAGGGTTTTGGGCAGTGCAGTGGTGTTCGGGCAGTGTAGGGGGTCGTGCTGGGGCTGGTGTTTCAGGGTTTAGGGCAGTGCAGTGGTGTTCGGGCAGTGTAGGGGGTCGTGCTGGGGCTGGTGTTTCAGGGTTTTGGGCAGAGCAGTGGTGTTCGGGCAGTGTAGGGGGTCGTGCTGGGGGTGGTGTTTCAGGGTTTAGGGCAGTGCAGTGGTGTTCGGGCAGTGTAGGGGGTCTTGCTGGGGGTGGTGTTTCAGGGTTTAGGGCAGTGGTGTTCGGGCAGTGTAGGGGGTCTTGCTGGGGGTGATGTTTCAGGGTTTAGGGCAGTGCAGTGGTGTTCGGGCAGTGTAGGGGGTCTTGCTGGGGGTAGTGTTTCAGGGTTTAGGGCAGTGCAGTGGTGTTTGTGCAGTCTAGGGGGTCGTGCTGGGGGTGGTGTTTCAGGGTTTAGGGCAGTGCAGTAGTGTTCGGGCAGCGTAGGGGGTCATGCAGGGGGTGGTGTTTCAGGGTTTAGGGCAGTGCAGTGGTGTTCGGGCAGTGTAGGGGGTCTTGCTGGGGGTGGTGTTTCAGGGTTTAGTGCAGTGGTGCTCGGGCAGTGTAGGGGGTCTTGCTGGGGGTGATGTTTCAGGGTTTAGGGCAGTGCAGTGGTGTTCGTGCAATGTAGGGGGTCGTGCTGGGGATGGTGTTTCAGGGTTTAGGGCAGTGCAGTAGTGTTCGGGCAGTGTAGGAGGTCGTGCAGGGGTGGTGTTTCAGGGTTTAGGGCAGTGCAGTGGTGTTCGGGCAGTGTAGGGGTCGTGCTGGGGTGGTGTTTCAGGGTTTAGGGCAGTGCAGTGGTGTTCGGGCAGTGTAGGGGGTCGTGCACGGGGTGGTGTTTCAGGGTTTAGGGCAGTGCAGTGGTGTTCGGGCAGTGTAGGGGGTCATGCTGGGGCTGGTGTTTCAGGGTTTAGGGCAGTGCGGTGGTGTTCGGGCAGTGTAGGCGGTCGTGGTGGGGCTGGTGTTTCAGGGTTTAGGGCAGTGCAGTGGTGTTCGGGCAGTGTTGGGGGGTCGTGCTGGGGCTGGTGTTTCAGGGTTTAGAGCAGTACAGTGGTGCTCGGGCAGTGTAGGGGGTCGTGCTGGGGGTGGTGTTTCAGGGTTTAGGGTAGTGCAGTGGTGTTCGGGCAGTGTAGGGGGTCGTGCTGGGGCTGGTGTTTCAGGGTTTAGGGCAGTGCAGTGGTGTTTGGACAGTAGGGGGTCGTGCTGGGGCTTGTGTTTCAGGGTTTAGGGCCGTGCAGTGGTGTTCGGGGAGTGTAGGGGGTCGTGCAGGGGCTGGTGTTTCAGGGTTTAGGGCAGTGCAGTGGTGTTCGGGCAGTGTAGGGGTCGTGCTGGGGGTAGTGTTTTAGGGTTTAGGGTAGTGCAGTGGTGCTTGTGTAGTGTAGGGGGTCGTGCTGGGGTAGTGTTTTAGGGTTTAGGGTAGTGCAGTGGTGTTTGTGTAGTGTAGGGGGTCATGTTTTAGGGTAGTGCAGTGGTGTTTGGGTAGTGTAGGGGGTCGTGCTGGGGGTAGTGTTTTAGGATTTAGGTTAGTGCAGTGGTGTTTGGGTAGTGTAGGGGGTCGTGCTGGGGGTAGTGTTTTAGGGTTTAGGGTAGTGCAGTGGTGTTTGTGTAGTGTAGGGGGTCGTGCTGGGGGTAGTGGTTTAGGGTTTAGGGTAGTGCAGTGGTGCTCGTGTAGTGTAGGGGGTCGTGCTGGGGGTAGTGTTTTAGGGTTTAGGGTAGTGCAGTGGTGTTTGTGTAGTGTAGGGGGTCATGTTTTAGGGTAGTGCAGTGGTGTTTGGGTAGTGTAGGGGGTCGTGCTGGGGTAGTGTTTTAGGATTTAGGTTAGTGCAGTCGTGTTTGGGTAGTGTAGGGGTCGTGCTGGGGGTAGTGTTTTAGGGTTTAGGGTAGTGCAGTGGTGTTTGTGTAGTGTAGGGGGTCATGCTGGGGGTAGTGTTTTAGGGTTTAGGATAGTGCAGTGGTGCTTGTGTAGTGTAGGGGGTCGTGCTGGGGGTAGTGTTTTAGGGTTTAGGGTAGTGCAGTGGTGTTTTTGTAGTGTAGGGGGTTATGTTTTAAGATGCAATGCTCCAATACCTGACCAGTCTGCACTAGATAAAACTGCAAAAAAACTAAAAATAAAAAGTGTTTTGCACACTTTTGTCATTAGGCTATATGTGGGCTACATCTGGGTAATATTTGTGCTACATTTGGGCTCTTTTTTCTCTGGTGGCCATCTTGGAAGACTTCTTTGTTATGAAATTTCCTAATTTCCTCATTTACTGCAGTCTCCTCAGTAGGAAATGCTTTCAGTTTTTTACTTTGATTCCATCAAGAAGGCATTCAGATGTGTCTCACATTTGCCATAAATTCAGAATGTTAGCACTCTAGTTGCTCATTAGATCACTGTAGTAAAGCTACTGCTCACCAGGGAGTTAACTGGAAGTCTGCTGCTGGTATTGAAAGTGATTGTTTCAGTCTGCATGTCAGAATTTTCTAATGAAATAGAAGAGGATTTGAGATCTCACTTAAAACATGCCCTAATTTTTCTTTCTGCAGCACTAACCATAATTTCTATTTCAAAAGAACCCCCTCATTTTGTTCCTTTTTAAATTAAATGTTTTAAGTGTTACCGGTTTATTCCAATCAAGATGGCTTCAGGTGTGCCATACTTTTGTCATAAGTAAGCCTGTTAGCACTCTAGTTGTTCTTTAGAACACTCTGGGAAGCTGCAGTAGAACACAAAGGAATCAACTGACAGTCTCTGCCCTTGTTGGATGTACATGTTTTACTGAGAATGTCAGACTTCATTCTCACATGACTGAGAAAGATAATGTGAATTTACAGAAAATATGCTCTCATTTTAGCTTCTGGAGCACCTTCCAAAACTCTATGGGACAAGCATGTGAAAATAGTTTTCTCTCAAACATGATTCATGATATCCCAGCAGAAGTTTTTTCACATGGTAAAATCACCTTAGAACACACCACAATTCCTGAAATTAGTATGGTACCATCAACAAATGAATTCTAATGTAACTAAAGTCTGTTATCAACCTTTATAGTTCTCCTTTTGGTAACCCTCAAAATCTTTGATTCACTACAATGCATTTCAATGGGGTACTATCATGTATATTGGTCCCAAGATGGCTGCCAGCAATTCCAGGATGAAGTGCTGACAGCCAATCAGATCTCACAATGACATGTGTGGTTAGGCTCCGCCCAGATATATATGTGATTTTACTTTTGATTTTCTCAGGAACTACTGAACGGATTTACACCATTTAACCAAAAGGCACGACTCTGAACCAAGGGCTACCTTTTTGCCAAATTTGGTGTAATTCCGTTCAGCAGTTCGGGCTGTAGCCTTGCATAAAGTTTCCTATGGGAAATTGATTTTTTGACTCTTATTTTTTGAATTTCTCCGCAACTACTGAACGGATTTACACCATTTAAAAAAAGGTCGCTTTCTGAACCAAGCGCTACCTTTTGCCAAATTTGGTGTAATTCCGTTCAGCAGTTCGGGCTGTAGCCGTGTCTAAAATTTCCTATGGGAATTAACATGGAGAAAACACGTTTTGGGACCCCCCTTTTTTCTCGGCCCCCGCTTGCCGAATCACCTTGAAACTTTCAGGATAGGAGCAGACCGGAGTGCCCCACGAGTTTTGAAAATTTTGCGACAATTCATCAACCGGCGCCAAAGTTATTGGAAATAGAATGTTGTGAATTTCCTATGGATAATAGGTCCTAACTATAACTATCTACTGGCGACCGCCAGTAGATAATATATATATATATAATTTTTGTGGTAAAGGCTGTGTGAAAAAGGCATGCGTGGTTGAAGCATGTGTTGTATTATCATACAACCCCCAGGATGTGTTCTCTTTTATAGGAAATCATAAAAAGAACCATCCATAAATTTGGTTTGAATGTGAAGAGGTTTCACAGTCCCATCCAATCACATTACAGAAAGAATGATAATACAGTTTGAAATCACATTAGTCAGCACCATCCTGCAGATTCAGACACTGGACTTCCCATCCTTGGTGCTCCCTAGGCATCTCAGTTGTTAATAAAATGTTGTTACATAACATAGAAGGACAAGTTCTCATGATGAATCTTTGCGGTCCCAATAGTTGAGGCCCCTAAACAATTCATTACACTAGCACAGCATGAAAATGAAACTTGAGAATGCAGCATCGTGCTGTTGATGATCTCTGCAGACCATTTAAAATTCGGCATCCTGAATCACTGTAAACCTCCCACGCTGCACTCACATCACACCAGAGCTGAAAGAGCTCAACTGGCTCCCCATACACACGCGAGTACAATTCAAACTCTTCACCCACACTTTCTAGGCACTACATAACTCTGGGCAAGTTTTCCTCAACATTCGCACCTGCTTTAACAGACCTGCCAGACACCTCCACTCATCCAGACTTCTACTTTCACACATCCCACGCATACGGAAAACCAGGTCTGGTGGTCAAGCCTTCTCCTACATCGCAACTAAACCATGGGACGACTTGCCTCCTACACATAAGAGCCTCCTCCTCACTGCTTTAATTCCGCAAGAAGCTAAGGATCTAGCTTTTTGAGTAGTCCCATTAGGCCCTAGGTTTGGCTAGACTCACACCTACTCAGCACTAGGATACCTTACTGGGTGATAGTGCACTCTATAAATCAGCATAACATAACATAAATTAACATAGCGTAGAAAAGAAACATTGTATTTAAAAACGTTTAAAAAATAAAAATAACTATTGTGTGCTGAGTGGATGGTAGGGAAAGGACAGAGAGATGACTGCATGCAGGGAAAGGTGGATGCAGACAGCAGTAGCCATTTTAAAATCGAGGCCTACATTGTCTAATGTTAAAATAAACAACACTTCTCAACAGAATATCCTAATTTCACTCTATGTTAATCACATTGTGTTAATATAATTACTGTTCTTATAGAAAAACCTACATCGCAGATTTGCAAGGCCTAGGAGAATTTTGAGAAAATAGTTGCCAAATTGTTAAAATTTCACCAAAATCTGCCTAAAAGCCAGAGATGATATAGCAGTTCAGAAAATTTAATTTTGTGTGCCCTATTATTTATCAAATATATTTTATTTCATTATTTTTTATATCCTTCCCCTTCGAAGTAGATTCAAAATCAGATGTTACCATACCTGAAATTTTACCTAGAATGAAAAAGAAAATGAAATCTCGCTCCCTCAGGAAGTACATAGCACAGCAAGGCAGATTTTGCAGACTCAAGCAGCAAAGTTTTTGCATAGGTTATGGGCACATTACAGGTTCAGGCAGCAGGTGAGTTTCACAAAAAACGTACATGCAAGAACAGAAAAAGAGAGAAGTGAGCTTGCGCGCATTAGTGTGCAGCTGCTGGCCTATCGCAAAACAATTCTACACATTAAAAAAAAAAATGAAAATAAAAAAAAGTGGGGAGCGGAAAGGGGATGGGATGGGCACCAATGGAAGAGCGGACGTTGTGGGAGGAAGCAAGGTCAGAAAGAGCGGAAGCTGGATCCACTGTGGGAACAAATGGATGGGAGAGAAGATTAAAGACGCCCCCCGTGGAGTGCTAAAGCACAAATAAAAAAAATTGTGTTCACTCAGGTGAAAAGATACAAGTCATACAATTAGAAACATGGTGGTGCACCTATGCTTTGGGGTGAGCAGGACAAAAACAATAATACGGAAGAAAACCATTAACTAAGGAGCAGGGAACTGTGATAGACAAGAAAGCCATCCAATCATGAGCAATTGGCTGACCCAAAGACCACCCTATATATCTGTATTGTAGACAATAGGTCTAACACTGTCTGTAGGTGAGACCAGTGCTTTAAATTGTCCGGTATTGGGTACCAACACTTTTTTATTTTGAGAGAGAGAGTGCCTGCACTTTTCAAGAAAAACATAATACTTTTAATTGGAGAGTACCGGCACTTCTGTTTTTCTATTTCAAGCACTGGGTGAGACCAAATAAACTGTAAATGCTGTTTGCTGGGAAAGACCCCCCCCACCCCATCTTGTTGACCAGAAAGCTGGATGTGAGGACATATTAAACAGAAAGGCCCTGGCTTCCTCCCGCTGATGGGCCGCCTGCTGTCCTGACATTCCAAGTAAAAGCCACAGTCCCTCGTTCCGGAAGTGCAGATATTTTTAGCAATGTGCTAGGACGGCCCGAGGCAATGGAACTCTGCCCCCTTCCATAACAGTGTGTATTAATAAGAGACCGAAGCTGAAACCCGCGCTGCACAGGGCCTAGCTAGCCCGCATTTTAATGCTATTGTGAGAAACGTAAATCTTATGTAAGGATATCTCAGATCTGCAATTAAAAAACTGTGCACACTGGTTCATTTCCTGGCCCGAGGGCTGACACTCATAATCCGCTGCATTTTATTCTGTTTTGCATTTTGCTTTGTGCGTTCACCCAGATCTCCCCGAGGGGGTCGGTATCTTTGCTTGGCTTCTGTCGTTTGTGAGAATATCAAGTTATTTTTTTTTTCAGTTCAGCTTGCAGTTTGTGCATTTCTCGTATTAACTCTGGGTCACTTTGATTCGACAAGGGGTGTGTGGGGGATGAAGGGAGGATAGTATTTTTTCCCGTTTTTTGTGCATTGCTTGGAAATAAAAAGGCTTAGCCTGTTTTCTGTCTGGAACTGAACCAATGATGGGGCACATCTAAAGAAAGAAATTTCTCTACAGTTGAGGGCGTCTAAAGATCAGTAGGGATGGGGAGGTGTCAAGTCGCAGGCCGCGTGGCCGACATGTCACTGTTCCTGGCCAAGCTTCAGCAACCTGTCAGGAAACCAGAAGCTTGGATCTGCATGTTCATGTTACCATTCTGCTGAATGTCTCCATAAGTTAGTCCACCAAGATAGAATTCTCCAAAGCTTCCAACATCCCCTCATTGTCTCTCCTCAATCATCCGCTCTTTATATTGATTTCCTTTAGCCCTGTCTCCTGCTTTGAACATAGTCCGCCATAACAACGGGCATGACATGTAAACGGGCTGCATCTCACAAGGAGGGCCGCAAGTGACATGTTGATGTTATGTTAATGTTATATACCCGTAGGTGTCCTGACGCTAGCTCAGCAGTATCGACAGAAAGAGATCTAGAACAATGCTGGACCTAGATGTTAAACAGCCGCGTTTTCAAATCTTTCCTGAAGGGGAGCAAGTTGGGAGAAGAACAAATGTAGTGGGGAAGCTGATTCCAGGCGTTGGCTGTGCAGATAATGAACCTTCTTCCACCCCAGATGGTTCTCCTAAATTTGGAGACCACCAGGGTCTTGGCTCCCAAGGAACGAAGTGTTCTCTCGGGAATATACCATTTAAATCTCTGTCTAAGATGAAAGGGGCCTATGTTATGTAATACCTTAAAGACAGTACAGAGAGTTTTGAATTTGATCCGGTGCATTACCGGAAGCCAATGGAGCTTTCCATGTCATTTTTTACTGCCTTGAGTTTGGGTATGCCAGACCGAAGTCTGGCTGCAGCGTTTTGTAACAATTGCGGTTTGTTAAGGTGTTGCTGCTGCATATTAAGATACAGTTCGTTACACTAGTCTGACTTTGACAGGACAAGGGAAGTCACAACTGTTTTTTGAGACTCCCAGGGGGTGAAATGTAGAATCTTTTTTAATAATTCTCAGTGTGAAGAAAGTTGAGGCCGTCACTGAGTTTACCTAGTTATCAAAGGTGGGTTTACTGTCCATAAGTTCACCCAGGTTTTTTGCTTTCCTAACCGGAACAGGCAAGGATACTAATCCATCTGGCCACTAGGCTGGAGACCAGAAGGAGGCTTTGTTTCCAAATATAATCACTTCTGTTTTTTCGGAATTCAATTTTTGGCAGTTATTACTCATCCACGTACTAATGGCCAGCATGCAATCATGAAATGTAAGCCCTGTTTCCGTTTTCTGATTAGATAATGACACAACAACTTCTGATACCCAAACAGCTCCTGTCCCTGCCAACGAGGGTCCCACAAGCGTCTGTCCTTGGTACCCCAATCCACCATACAGGGGCGTAACACAGACCCCCGCCGCCCCAGCAGGGCAGGGGGGCCCCCAAGCTCCAGGGGCCACCCTCAGCATAGTTCTCTTGCCCGAGAGCTCCAGATTGAGTCCAGAGGGGGCACGTCCACGTACCTTGCAGGGGGGCCCCCTCAAGTTTCGTTACTCCAGTGCCCCCATACTCCTTGACACCATCACCACATCCTACTGCTTCTCCAGTCACTTATTTGCCGATGACACTGAGAGTTCTTCTCCTTCACTCCTCGCCTTCTACTCCTGGAGCACATCACCAACTGTCCCACAGCTGCACCCCTGGATGGCCCAAAACTGCCTGATGGGCAGGTTGTGCGTCAATATATCAAACATAAAAATATGGACCTTCAACAATATATCCAGCAGCATATCGACTTTCACAATATTGTCAAGGCATGCATACAGAGGAGGGGTGTAGATTACCCATTTTAATTCTAGATCTCCTTACCTTAATGATATTGCACAGGTGGATATCTTGCTTTTGATTGCTGTCGCGGGCCAATGTTTAAAAAGTCGATACTATAGTACCACACCAATGCTGAAATCATCCCAAACTAGGTCAATGTACTCCACTGCATAAATTATATCTCACCCAATTCCAAACTCTCTTATCCTTTCCCCTGAATGGCATATTCCCTTCCTCGTCCATCTCAAATCTGCCATTATCTGCCTTTAATCCAACCATGATCAATACAGTAAGTTACACCTTCTCAAGATCCGCTATCTCCACCTTCACCTCTCATTCCTTGATGTAAAAGCCTTGGTCTATCCGCTGATCAAACCAGATTATTTTAATAAGCTCCTGCTTGGCTTCCCACACGACTGCCCTTCAACATTAGCATTATTTTCTTCCCCAGGGACTATCTAAGGTGCC
This sequence comes from Calotriton arnoldi, assembly GCA_963921515.1. Classification (NCBI taxonomy): domain Eukaryota; kingdom Metazoa; phylum Chordata; class Amphibia; order Caudata; family Salamandridae; genus Calotriton; species Calotriton arnoldi. The sequence continues at coordinate 11,090 of CAWUFW010008491.1, forward strand.
CTATTCATCTCTTACGTTATTTAGACACCAGAACTCCTGTCTGATCATCCAAAACTGAGCCAGTGCCATTTCTCACTCTGGTCTGCAAATCTGCATACTGCTAGCCACCCCAGGCAAGTGGTCCTCGAAGCATCCACTCACCCTAAGGCATACCCATGAAATGTTTGGTTTTACTTGCAACAGCATGTTCCCCCCTCCCCATAGTAGCTTTGCCATATACTACGTTCTCTGTCATATGTGTAGTATTTGTGTTGAATATGCATAGTCAGGCATAATCTGCAAAAATAAACATCTCATCATTATTTGTATATAAACTCTTGCATATAGTGCAAACTCTACCTGAAAGGGGTTCAGGGCGCTGCAGCTTCAGAGTGTTGTAACAGGTATGCTGAACGTTTTGCTGGATAACTAAACAGGTTGTAAGTGAAAGATACCATAAACAGTCAGAATTAGTCGAATCGCCAATGAGAAGTAAGGGAATCGGATCGAGACACAATCGAGAGCAGAGCGAAAATGCATAGATATAGGTTGAAATAGCGGCATCATAGAATCACAGTTAATTGTAATAAGCTGAGAGCGCCGTAATGTTACACGGTGCTGCTGTATGAGGGCAAGTACCACGCATAATGTGTGCATAACTCATCAATAAATTCAAAAGCAGTAAATAAGTAATGCAGAGTATCGAACAACAAAGACAAGCATACATTGACACTGGCTCAAGAAAAGACAAATTAAAAGGTCAATATGGGTGAAGAAAGTATAATGGGGTTGAAGGTAAAGTGGATGAGGAAGGAGCTGTTACATTGTAGGATATACACACTACTTCTTTAAGACAGTTAACACATTTAGGGCCAGATGTAGATAGCTTTGTGTTTGCGATTATCTACTAGCGAATGTTTGCGATTTTCTGTTAGGTAACCGCAGATAGCAAAGTACAAATGTGTGTTGAACACATTTAGCGTTTCGCAGTGGGTCGCAAATAGTCGTACCTCGTTAATATTCATGAGGTAGGTCGCAATTTCCAATCCACTGGGAATTGCCAAAATCACAGGGATGGTGGTCTGCTGGGGGTCAGCAGACCACCATGTCTGTGATTGCTTTTAAATAAAGCAATGCTTTATTTGTTTTTTTGTAAATGCAGCCCATTTTCCTTAAAGGAAAACAGAATGCGTTTCAAAAGATAAATGAAGTTTTCTTTTCATTTTTTAAGAGTAGGCAGTGGTCTTTTTCATTTTTACAACCATTCAACTAGGGGAAGTGGTCGCTTGGGGACCCCTTCCAGTTTGAGGATGGGTTACCACCTACTTGAAGTAGACGATAAAATGCAAATGTTTTGCGACCGCATTTCGGTCGCAAAACCTTCACACACACCACTGTGAGTCCCTATTAGGAAGGGACGTCCTTAGTACGCCCCTTTCTAATACCAAAACGCAAACCCCTTTTGCGATTTGGTAGTAGGTTACCGAATTTGCAAAATTGGGTTTTGTACATTCAAAAATACTTTTTTGCGGTAGCCAATGGCCCAATTCTGCGAATTGGGCCGTTTGAGATCTAAAAAATTCTACGTACATCTGCCCCTTGGCGTAAATACTTTGTAGATGTAAAGAAGGAACTCAGGAGACTTGGCCCATCTTGGAGTAGGATCATAGAAGCTACACTGAGAAGGTATGTAGGACTCATGAGATTAAATAGTGAAAATCAAATGCTTCCCAAACAGGAGGTAAAGAGTGAAAAGAAGCATTCTTAGCATCAAGAGGGAGGATGCTCCAGATTTCCGGAGCATCTGCATGGCCTTCTTCTTAAACCATGGAGTAGAGAGATCTTCTGCCTTTGCAATCTAGGGTGCCGGAGCATCCAAATATTCTTAATATAATATAATTTATTATGATATAGCTTCTGCGAGAGATGTCTGGCAGTTTGGAGGTTTGAAGCTTTGTAGGTGAGGTGTGCAGTTCTCATGGAGCAGTATGCTTCAATCAGGAGCCACTTATACAAGAGCACTGTGATTGGGGCACATTTTTAGTATTGTGACAAACCCGGAGAAGTATGAAGAACAGCTCCTTGTATAGCAAATCCTTTTTTTGGGAAGCTGGTGAGGAGGGCATATTTATAGTCAAGTTGAGAGATTACCATGTCCCCAACTCCTAGTTTCAGATCCTGAGTGGATAAAGTGTGTTTTTAATGCTTACGTTTATGTAGATTAAATCTAGCTGTCTTGGCCATGGTTTGAATGTGTAACTTATGATATAAGTTACCATCAAGAAGGAAAACCAGGGGCTTAGCATTAGAAGCCAATCTGCAGGTGATGTCAGCAGATTTTAGGGTTACAAGCCAGAGAGGATTGATTTCAGTGTCAGATTTTGAGTAAAGGAGAAATAATTCAGTCCTTTGTTCCATACATTTGTGTACAGCAAGAAAGATTTAGGGCCTGATTACGAGTTTGGCGGTCTTCTTGCGGCCCGCCATGCCATCACCCTACAGGAAGACCGCAAAACCCGTAGTCAGATTGCCTGCCGGATTATGAGTTAATCCTGGGTGGGGGGTCGGTGCTGCAGTGGTGCGTATCTAAGGCACATAGGTGTACCTTAGACATGCAGCCCGTTCCTGCATGATATGGAATGCACAATGTTGTGCATTCCATAGCGTGCAGGAACTGATTGGGCAAATGTACAGGGGGGGGCACAACATGTGCCCTCCTGCATGCACCCCCTGGCCCAGGGGCTGCCAGAGGCCCTGTTAGGGCCCCCTAGTTTTCTCACCACCACCCTTTTCATGGCGGGCACACCACCATGAAAAGGAGGGCGGTGAGGAAACTCGTAATATGCTCGGCGATGCCACAGCGGTACCCCAGCATATTTCTTCCTCAGACCGGTGCTCCACTGCTGCAGGATCATGGATCCCCAGCGGTTGCAGTGGTCCTGTGGCGGTTCAACTGCCATAGACGTAATACAGCAGGTGGACCGCCAGCCTGGCAGTCCACGGACTGTGACTACGGTGGTCCCATGGAGTGCCGTATTCTATTCGTAATTAGGCCCTTAATCTTGGAGATGCATTTAGGGCATATAGAAGAAGCAAAATGCAGAGATCATTGATCATCCTGCACTAATAGGTGAACATAAATTTGCAACATTATTCTTAATCACCACAGAAAAGTAACCGTCTAACTGCTGTTCGGTCATGCCACATGCCTATCACCTAGTATGACATTTGACATCCATGACCTCTCTGTCTCCATCTTTGCGCCATCTACCCCTATCTGCCTCTATCCTTGCTGCATTTTTGTGGGTGTGTAATCAAACCTTGCTTTTGTTCAGTTTTGACGCATTTATACTAATGCTGCTCCATGCATGTTTTTCTATTTATTTATTGAAGAGAATATTTGTCTTCAAACATTTTCCATCCACCTTAATAGAGTTACTGCACTTTGGGTAATTGAAACAGTATCTCCTTCCATCAACTCTGATGTTAGACTCAGACTCACAGATGGAAAGGAAATGAATGACATGGTAAACAAACTCTAACAAAGACAACCGTTTTTAGTTTTATGTAGTGAAAAGATTTTACCACACTTTGCTAACATGCACAGGCACAGCATGAAGAGCGCCACTGCAAGGTTCACTTACATAAATGGGCACACCACAGCAGGGTTGGTTGGGACAGAAAATTGGCCCGGGCGCCAGAATAAAAGTGGCCCCTAATTGTGAATTTGAAAGCTAAAAAAGTGGCCCATGTTTGTAAACTGGGGCAGTTTTGATTGTGTAAGGACAGGCTATATAAGTGTTTTTTTAAGGTATGGAAGAGTGCATGGGTTTGAGCTTGCTGTAGGCAAAGTTTGTTTTAATATCAGGAAAATCAACAGTAAAAAGACTGCCCAACAGCCCACAAACAGCCCACACACTGGCCCTTCTGGCACTGCCTGATTGCCCTATAGGCCAGTCTGATCCTGAAGCACAGGCAGCAGTAGTTCATGCACACACACACAGACGTACGCGTGCGCACACCCACACATGCGCGCGAGTGCACACACATGCGCACACACACACACACGCACACACACACAGTGTAAGCGTGCCTTGTCCTTGAGCATCTTTGAGTTCTCATAATGGATGACCTCAATGTGATTCAATGACAGCACAAGGCAGCCAAAGAGCAAGTTATTGTTTGTGAGCAGAGGGAGAGATAATAAAACCGCCAAAGAGTGGTGGGTTGTGTTAAAAACTGCACAGTGTCCACATCTTCCATAAAGAACTACATAGAGTGTATTGTGCCCAGTTCAAGAGTGCTAATCTGAGATGCTGGACGGATCTCAAAACCTACTGTGGAGTATTGCTTCACTGGCCCCGTCGCATACGGCAAATCTGTTGATGCAGGATCCGCAGTGCGACCTCTTCCAGTTCTGTGCATTATGATGGCTCTATCAAATCAACTGAGCAAAGATATTGGTTGCAAGGTTTCACAGAAATCCTACCTCATCAATATTCATGAGGCAGTGGTGGGAGGGAGCACACTCGTGATATCTCAGCAAACGTTCCCCATTGCATTCTGGTAAATGCTGCTCATGATAAATTCAGTAACTCACAAGTAAGGAAGCATATGTCTTCAGTTGGTGCAGCCAGTGCAGGGGTTCTGGTGTTTCTGGGTGATTGCCCTTCTTCAGCAGGCAGTAGCAGGTCTCTTTAGGGCTTGAAAAGCAGCTTGTATTTCATCTGGTCACTACCACTCCACAGCATGCATGTGCACCCCAAGAATTATCACCTGACGAAGGGCAATCACCCCGAAACATGTCCAAGAATGCACAGAAATACCAGCACTGGCTGCACCAACTAATGGCAAACACATACATGTATATAAGTTACTTAAATTAATTAAAATTCAATGGGGGAACCTTTTCTGAGTTGCACCAGTGTGCTCCCTGTGCCCTGCATTCACAAGGCAGGATTAATTCTGCAAACTTTTTGAACAGCTGAAGACGTAGAGATGGGCACCTGCAAAGATAGCAGATCTCTACTTCTGCATTCATGCTGACAAAGTACCTTTCCATGCCAAAGAAGAATGGCCAATGCCAATAGGTCTGACTCTACAGGAATGTTGTATGGTAATGTGAAGCATTACAAGCAAATCGCATATGCATTTGTGTGGAAGCAAAAACTGTAGAATAATATTGGTGCAGGGTAAAAGGTCGGGTGACAATTACACTGTGAAGCTAGACCTAAAAATCCATGTAGGTGAATGACTGCCCTCCTCCCATGTGTGTTGTTGCCAGAGAAAGAGAAAACACCATAAATTATCTAGTTATCTAAGACACGTTTACAGCATCAGAATGTCATGTGTGTACCCCTCAAAGTTCAAACATATCAAAATGATAACAGCTGTATTATATTGTAAAGTAATTGCATTTATATAGCGCTTACTACCCCTGGTGAGGCGTCGACACGCTTTTTCGGCGAGTAGCACGTTACTCTGGAACCCATAAAGGATTAGTGGTGGATTAGTATAGTGAAATATGAAAGTAATTTGGGTGGTGGATATGTTAGTCAGTTATTTGGATTGAGAAGGATAGTGGAGGGATAGAAGAGGGCAGGATTTAGATTTTTTTTAAATTTGTTTTGGAGCTCAGCAGTAGGAGGAGGCTTGGGATGAGTAAAAGGGAGGTGGAGGGGGGAGAGTCAGAGGAAAGAGTTTATAAAGTCTTGTTTTGGGGGATCGGAATAGTAAAAGAGGTATGAGATGATGCAAGGAGGGGTAGAGTAGGGAAGAGTCTAGAAAGGGTTATTTTGGGGGATCATAGTAGTGGCATGGGGTTTGGGATGAATGAAAGAGTGGAGGTAGAGGATATATTGATAGAGGTATAGGATGAGAAATAGGGTTGTACATTGGAAAGAGTAGTAGAAAGAGGTATGAGATGAGTCAGAGAGTTGAGGTAGAGGATATATTGAGAGCGACATAGGGTGAGAAATAGGGTAGTGCATTGGATATGCTGAATTAGAAGAACAGTAATAAATATATAGATCCATAAGTACATGAAAGATATATAGATGTGTGGAGTGCAAGCATTTTTTTTGTGAAAGCACACAACTTCTGCCTAAATAAAACATGTACTGCTGACTCCCAACATGTGGACAGAGTCAAAGCCCCTCTCTAGTGGTACATAATTGTCTGGTGACAGCTGCACAGTCAAGCCAGACCATAAAACTGTCACATTGTGAGAGGGACATGGCGGTATAGGGGAGAAATGCAGCAATTCATGGCACCAGTATGCTCCCACTAATGCCCTGCCACTTGTGCAGTAAAAATGCCCCTTTTCGCTGTGTGAAGAGTTAGTTACTGAATGACAAAGGTGGTTGGTAAACTTTTCCTTCCAAAGCAGTCATAAACTACTGGTAAACTTCCTTATGAATGGCGAATAGGGAGGAAACTCACCTTTGCCAACCTTTCCTAGAGATTCACACGGACTTTGCAATTTTATTGTGAGTCATAATGACATATATGACTCACAATGTCATTTTGATGCATTATATATAAGTTTGAGCTTGTAAAGCCTGTCCCTATGCTCAGCGCTGGCTTCTTAAGGGAGGAAAAGCTATAAATACGTCAAGCCACACAGCTAGTCCAGTTCAAAATGGCCTCCCAGTGCTACTGTTTGATGAATCAATTCTTTTTATGTGGGTTATTGAAAGAAACACATACACTTGCCTATATCTAATTAGCCGACAGGGAAACAAATAAAATGTATTGCCCCAATAACCGCCACCCCGTTTCTCAGCCACTCTGATTGCAACTCCAGGTCACCCTCTTGGAATGCTCTCACTTACCACACCATGGATCTCACAGACTGCCCCTATAGCCCATGCTGTCTACATCTTCTACATTCCTACATGCTTCGGGGCGGACTTTAAGGTATTTAAGGCAAGTTCGTTCTGTGAATTCATTTGCCAGCAGCTTCAAAAAAGGTGCCCAGAGTGTCTTGAAGTACAACCCTCTCTGATGCATTGTGATCGTTCATTATTCCATGCTCATAATGTACCATATTTTATGGTTTGGTATCTTATTCATGCCCCAGGTTCCCAATATCACCTGTTTAGCCGCACCAGTGTGCTACTCTTTTAAATTCTGGAAGCATGGCAGGACTAAGAAGACAAATCAGCCCTGGCAATTTTATCGGACCGGTCCCGGGGGTGGGAGTGGGGGACGAGGGTGCAAGTGTGAAGCACTGCTGCTTAACTAAATGGGCCCCCTGCACTGCTGCTTTTGTTACTGGGGGCCGATATTGCAGCACTGCTGCAAAACCGACCCCCCCCCCAGTAACAAAACCGGACGCCGCCGCTCCAAATCCAACCCCCACCCTTCCAGCCTCCTGGGACAAACACCTGAGGACCCCTACGGCCTCTACGGCCAGTCCGGGCCTGGCTAGAAGCCCAACTGTTCTCAGTATTTCACCTGGAGTATTGCTAAAACCTTTATAGGCGACCTCTGGCAAACTGTTAGCAAGCCTGGAGGCCAACTCTAGGACATTCCGTTCATTTCTGGAGTACCTAGAGTGGTGTCTAGCTCAGAAAGACTCGCCCGGAAGAGTAAATCCAGTTTGGAGGTACAGGCTGCAGCACTGATAATCTTGATTAATTGGATGGGGTACATGTTGGAGGCTGGGGGGATATTTACAACAAAATGTCGGCGTGCTGTGTAACCGCCAAGATTGGTAACACCGCACTCCGACATTTTTAAAAAGCAGGGATGCGCCATATTTACAAAAATACGGTACACCCCTGGGTTTCCCCTAGCGCTGGCGCTAATAAAGCTGCCTACCGCCAGTGCAGGCACCCTTGTACCATTTTGCAAGGGTGCCTGCGCTTCAGGGGCAATTGTTTACGTGCAGGAAGGGACACCTTCCTGCACATAAACAATCTTGAAAGGCAATTTTCTCTTTCTATGTGTGCTGCAGAATGCAGCACACATGGAAAGAGCTAAAAACGAGGAGAAATTAACTTCTCCTCATATCGCCAGTCTAGGACCGGGTATTACGTGGCTTTAGTTTTGGTGCTGCCCCAGCCTTAAAAATATGGGGCAGCATCAAAATGCAATGGGTGTTGCGACGGAAACCCAACTGCAACACCCATTGCACGCCCGTTTCAACCTAAGTGAAGAGTGAAAAGGGGCCTTATTTACAAGAAGGCGTTAAGCCACGTTAAGTGGCTTAACGCCGCTTTGTAAATAAGAGAAGGGGATATCGTGACCAGAACGTTGCTAAAAGTGATGTTCTGGTGGCGATATCCCTTGTAAATGTGCCCCTAAGTTTTGGTCGCATTATTAACGGGCACTCCATATTTGATGTAGTCTTACATTGGAACACATTGAATTTTTCTTGAGATGTATTTCTAGCATAGCAGTCTACAAGCAGCAACACTTTGTCTGCCAATTTAGAGGTATCCCTAACCAAGTTAAACATCGAAAATGGTTTACTTACACCAAGGCCCAGAGTTACAATTGATTAGCGTGGGTACTCGCCTGCGAGACGCTAAACAGTGCTTTGCAGTTTTAGGCGGCGGGAATGGATGCACCAATCAACTCTCATGCACAAATAAGCTAAAATGCAATCTGCGCGAGTTTATCCAATAGCCCCTGTCAGAACTGACCACAAATGGTGATCACTCCTGTATTTGCTGAAACAAGTATCACCAGGTGTTGACTTTTTCCACTGCTCAAACCACAGTGCTAGGGGTAATAACATGCACATAACACACATATGTACTATTTGCATTTGTTTGCGTTATTCACCATTTTTAGCCTTGGTCTCTAAGGGCCTCATTAAAGATGTACGGAGTTTGGAGCGGGAGATACCGGCTGGAATTACCGATTCCAACCACACCCCAGAAATTTTAAATTAATCTCTCTGGAACTCAGACCCAAAATTAAAAGGTTCAAGTCTGCAGAGGGGACCCAATATGGTTCGTAGGACATGGGCAGGGTATCGGGATAATGCCCAGGTAAGGCTTAGTTGTGCTGGAGGGAACTCTGAATGCACCCCTAGGAGTGCGGAAGGGGCTGGGTGGAGACCAGGCTCTCCCTGTTGTCAAAGCTCCTGCTCGGGAGCTGGTTTTATCAGTTGTGGAGTGCAGACTCGTACTCAGAAAAGCTGGATCCTATGTTAAGTGACTCAGTAATTTCTGGTTCAGAAACACCAGGCCACTTGTGAGAATGTATGACATTACAATGCATGCCTTTACTAAGCATCCCTTTTCCATGCAGATGCCTTTACCACACATGCCTGTACCACACATGGGAAGTATATGTAGGGTAAGTAAAATCCATACATATACATATATCTATCTATCTATCTACCTATCTATATATAAATAAATAGATAGATAGATAGATAGATATATGTATACTGCTCCACACAACACAGAAAGGTCAGCCCCCATGGGAGAGAATTCTCATCTCTTTTAATGAAATAGATGTGCAAACATACATGTTTCGGCAAACGCCTTTGTCAATGTCCTATAACATATATAATATAATGCAGAGTGTCACTGGTGTTGTAGGGTGCTCTATATTGTAGCTGCTCTCCACCTAATTTTGGGAACTACCCAGAGTTCTCTCTTTTTTTGCATATATCCTACTGCGGCTCACCAGTAGGTAGTCATAGTTAGGACCTAGTTTCCATTGGAAAGGCATTTTTTGCTGTGCTAATAACTTTTGCTCGGTTTGACGAATCTTCATAACATTTTCAAAACTATTGTGCCAGTCACTTCAGATGCTATCTGGAAAGTTTCAGGGTGATTCGTCACGCAGGGGCCAAAAAAAAGGGGGGTCCAAAACCATTTTCCCCATCCAATTTCGCATAGGGATTTTAGACATGACTACAGCCCGAACCACAGAACAAAATTACTTCAAATTTGGCAGAAAGCTAGATCTTGGTCCAGAAAGAGGACTTTTTGTAATTTAGTGTAAATCTGTGCAGTAGTTTTGAAGTTACTAAAGAATAAATATTTATGTATATCTAGAGACGTGATTGGCTGGCCGCTATCTGCAAGAAAAGTTGCGGCCACCATTTTTTTAATCAGGACACGGTTGCGGGTGGGATAAATTGTATATAGGATATAATGGGCCAGGATAGATGTATCCTGACCCCATGTGACTGATGGCGTGGTCTGTGAGGGATCCCTCATGGGCAAGAAATTGTCCCAAAATGTTTTTTTGGGGCACGCAAGGATTCTCTGATCCACCGCAGCACTCAGTGCAGCCCCTCGTGTGAATAAGCGATGGATTCACAGATCCAGATTCCAATTAAAAAAAGAAATACTCCCACTCACAGACTCACTTACACACCCATGCACACACCCACTCACATGTCCATACAGCCACTCACACACCCACTCAGTGACTCCAAGCACCACTCACACACCCATGCAGCCACTCACACACCAACTCATACCGATAGTGGCACTACACACCCACTCACACGCACCCACCTACACAGCCATACAGCCACTCACACACCCACTCACAGACCCACCCACCCACCCACCAACACAGCCAGTTACACATGCACTGATACACCCACCACACACTCACACATCCACTTACACACTCACACAACCACTCCCACACCTGCTCACATACCCAGGTTACATGGATGTTATAGTTAGGAAGTAGCAATAAAACTCCTTAGACATTCACTGAAAGAAAAAAGGTTACAGGGATGTTATAGTTAGGAAATAGCATTAGAAAAACATAGAAATTCACTGAAAAACCCAAAGGTTACAGGGACATATAGCTAGAAAATAGAATTTAAAAAGTCTTAGAAATTCACTAAAAAACCAAAGGTTACAGGGACATTATATAGTTAGGTTCAGATTTTACACACACAAGACCATAGAAATTCAGCAGTTATAATTATGGCTATACCAAGTAACTATAACTCGTGCCCTTCGCCATGCACTTCTAATTACCCCACATACTATATCACTCATGACTTCTTCTATGACATCATTGATAATATCACTGCAACATTTGCAGTGAAATTATTCATGAGAAAACTGCATGGCGGGGCACAAGTTATAGTTATCTTAGGGCACAAGTTTTTTTTTTTTTTACTGTTTAATACTTTATCTCTGAACAGTACCAACATGTAACATCTCTACACAACTCCTTCAGTCTAATCCCGCACCATCCCCACCCCCATTGCAACTCGACTGGGTCCATCCAGCAATCCATGCTGCGCTTTCAGTCTTACCCTTCATCCGATTAATGGCCTGTGCCGCTCACAGATCTACATCTTTGAGTATCAAGCCTGCCTTCAACTGCTCCCCTCGCTGGAGTGTCCCTTGCCCCTAGGTCCGCCTAATCCAATACATGCTTGCCGAGCCCCAGTTGTCCCAGATTTTTTGAACCTCATTGACAGCCCCTCCCCACTTTTGGGAAATGTCCCGCATAGCCACCATACATCCCATGTTTACTAGGATCTTCGGACACCTCAATAGGTCTGAGGGACCCCATATCCCAAGTAGCGTGAGTTTGGGTTGCATATCCAGGGGTACCCCGTGGCTTCTTCTAATTGTTCACCCACGCCTCCCAAAATGAGCACAGTCTGGGGCAGCTCCACAGTGTGTGCAGTAACGTACCTTCCATCTCACAGCCTCGCAAGCATAGTGTGCTCTCTGACCTCCCTATTTTATGTAGCAATGCCCTTATGTAGTACGTCCAGTGGACAATTTTTAGATGGATCAGGCGATAACTCACCTTGATTGCAACCTCAGCAGGAAAACCGAGTGCTGTCTGCCAGTCCTCCTCGTCCTGCTCCCCTAGGTCCTGTGTCCACCTACCCTGCAGTTGCGTGAGAGAGCCCTGCGTGTTTCTCATTAGTGTGCTGTAGAACAATGAGATACGTTTTCTACTGATTCGACCGTCCAGTAGTCTCCCTACCAATGGGAAGTCCTCCTGAGTTTCATCATCCTGAGATATATATCCCTGGAGCGCATGCCTCAGCTGTCCATATCGTAGCCACTGTACCTCAGGCATCTGAAATTCCTTCTTCAGGTAGGCGAATGGAACAACACTATTTGCATCTGAGACTTCCGCCAATGTGGAGAGACCAATGTTGTTCCAGCCACGAAAGCCCCGCAGTGTCGCCATTGGTTGTAATCTGGTCCCCTCCCATAGGTAGGGCTGGGCGGTGAACTCCACTCCGCCGGTGGAGTTTGCAGAGTTTTTGCTACTCCGCACTCCGCTTGGAAGGCAGAGCCTGGCAAAACTCCACAAACCAGAGCAAAGCGAAGTTAGCCGACATCCTGATCTCTTTAACTGTGGTTAAATGAGGAAGCAGACATGGGAAGATCACATTTCCCAGACTGCTGGAGGCAGTGTAATCGTGAATGTGAAAGCGAGGCTGCCTTGGCGCTCCCAGAATCCTCAGCGGGAGGGCTGTGGTAAGGAGCTATGCAGCTGCGCCTGCACCGTGGCCCTGCAGTGCCCCATGAAGGAAATCACAGAACTGCTCACAGTCAGCCCGGGAAGCATTCCTTCTGGCACCCGATGGTCACCTGCAGTTCGGGCAAAAAAGTGATGCTGCTGGCGCAGGAGCGATGTGACGGACTCCAGATGCTTCGAGGTAAGAGGGGAGCCGGGACGGCCGGGAAATGTGGGTGCGATGGGGCCATTACTGCTCAAGGAGGAAGCAGGGGCAACAAAACACATCCCTCCCTTTCTCCTGTAAGATGTGCAAATTCAGATGTGGGGCAATTTATTGAAAAACAGCTAGTGCACCCGAGGAACGCCCCATAAAGTGACACAGAGTAGCAACAAATAGCAATGCATGGTAGTTACTTTGTTTACATTACTACACTACTGTCTAGGTAATAACCTAATACTAATAGGAGGTATCACTGAGCTGCAAGTGGCCTCCTTCCTTCGTGCCTTTGTTCTGCAATCCGCATGATGATTGGTCCCATTGCTGCAGTGGAGATAAAAGTAAATCACCCTGCCTGCCTCACATGCATTGGCCGCAAGAAATCAATCAGGACATGACTGGGCAGGAGTCAGCTCACTCCGCCCACACGTGGAGCTCACTCTGTGGAATCTCTGAGTTTTTCTGCAACTCCACAGAATTCTGCATAGTGAAACTCCTGCGCATTCCACCCAGCCCTGCCCGTAAGGGTGTTGTGGAGGTCAGCCTCTTGTCCTACCACATCTCTCTGTGCAGTCTGTTCCAAATATCTGTTACTGTCTTTGTCACCAGCCCCATCTGTGAGTACAGCTTCCTCCCATATAGCACATGAAAATAGCTCAAAGCACCCAATTCCTCCCTGTCTAGGCAAAACTTCGGGTCATCCCAGTCCGCATAAGGCCAATCATTGACCACACTGACATGTGCGGCCTTGTAGTATTTGCTAATGTTCAGAAGAGATATGCCCCAATCATATTTAGGATGTTGGGGGGCCTTCATGGCGATGCGGGGTTGACCCCCCTGCCCATAGTAGCATTCTGACGAGCGTATTGATCCAGGTGTGCTAAATCTGTTCCCACCACGCGCAGTCTCGTTGCTAGCACTTTTGCCAGGATTTTAGTATCTGCATTAAGCAGAAATATTGGCCAGTACGAGTTGCATCTATATCAAGGCTTTCCAGCTTAAGGGATTAGAACGAATGTTGCCATTCTCATATCCTCTGGCAACTCCCTGATTTTAAATGCTTCTATGTATGCCACGTGCAGGGGGGCTGCTATTCTTCTGGTCAGTCTGCAGAAGAGCTCAATGGAAAGCCAGTTCGGGTCTGGGGCCTGCCCGATTTGCATTTGTCCCACTGCCGGATCACTGACAGAATATCGACAGTCAGAATATCGAGCTACAAAAATATCGACGCAAGAATATCGATGTCCAGAATATCAAAGTCCTATCTACATAATGGTAAGTACAAAAATATCGATAAAAAAATATCGTTGTTAAAAATATCGTTGTTTTTTTTAATGTATAAAAAATAATGTAAAATAAAGTAAATAATACATATAATTAAAAAAACAGTTAAAATTATTAAAAAATGTTTAAAATTATAAGTAATACATATAATGTAAAAATCAATTAAACATATATATGTATAAAATATAATATATACTTACTTAATATTTATAAATAATTATTTTAATAACTTATAAATTGTTAAAAAACATATTAAAAATTATAAATACATATATATACACATACACCAATAATATAAATAAAAAATATATATAACAAATTAAAATATTACAATATTTTTAATCTTTTTAAAATATATTTTACACTACATTAACTAAAACAGTAGTGAAAATATTGGATAGCGGAGGGAATAAAATTACTATTCCCACTCCAGAGAGTGCAAGAGTAGGGAAAGAATTGGATAGCGTAGGGGTAAAAATTACTATTCCCACTCCACAGAGTGCAACAGTAGGGAAAGTGTTGGATAGCGTAGGGGTGAAAATTACTATTCCCACTCCAGTGAGTGCAACAGTAGGGAAAGTTTTGGATAGCAGAGGGGTAAAAATTACTATTCCCACTCCAGTGAGTGCAACAGTAGGGAAAGTATTGGATAGCGGAGATGTGCAAATTACTATTCCCACTCCAGAGAGTGCAAGAGTAAGGAAAGAGTTGGATAGCGTAGGGGTAAAAATTACTATTCCTACTCCACAGAGTGCAACAGAAGGGAAAGTGTTGGATAGCGTAGGGGTAAAAATTACTATTCCCACTCCAGTGAGTGCAACAGTAGGGAAAGTGTTGGATAGCGGAGGGGTAAAAATTACTATTCCCACTCCAGTGAGTGCAACAGTAGGGAAAGTGTTGTATAGCGTAGGGGTAAAAATTACTATTCCCACTCCAGTGAGTGCGACAGTAGGGAAAGTGTTGGATAGCATAGGGGTAAAAATTACTATTCCCACTCCAAAGAGTGCAACAGTAGGGAAAGTGTTGGATAGCATAGGGGTAAAAATTACTATTCCCACTCCAAAGAGTGCAACAGTAGGGAAAGTGTTGGATAGCAGAGGGTTAAAATTAACATACTTATCAATTAAATAATTATTAAAATGAAATAACCAATTAATAATTAATTAACAATAAATTAATTATAAATACTAATAAATATTAACAATTACTTTATTATAATTAAATTACTTTCCACCCTATTCCCCTATAAACCCACAAGCCGCTCCAAAAAACCCACAATTAATATAATTATCAATTAATAAAAATTAATAACCATTTTTTTATTAATTAATAATAAATTAATTATAAATACTGATAAATAAATATTAATAATGACTTTATTATAATTAAATTACTTCCCCACCCTATTCCCCTATAAACCCACAACCCGCTCCTAAAAAAATAACACAATTAATAAAATTATCTATTAATTAATTAATATTAATTAATAACCAATTAATTAATTAATAATAAATTAATTATAAATACTAATAAATAAATATTAATAATTACTTTATTATAATTAAATTACTTCCCACCCTATTCCCCTATAAACCCACAACCCGCCCCTAAAAAAATAACACCATGTATAGAATTATCTATTAATTAATATTAATTAATAACCAATTAATAATTAATTAATAATTAATTAATTATAAATACTAATAAATAAATATTAATAATTAATTTTTTTAATAATTAAATTACTTCCCACCCTATGACCCTATAAAACCACAACCCGCTACAGAACTAAAATACGCAAAAATTAATTTACATAAAAGTATTTACTGCTAAAAATGTAACACATACATTTAAAAAAACCTACACTTATACCAAAAAATTACTTCACATACTTTTAACACACATACTAAAATACAGAACACTAATATAAACATCGATATTATTAACAACGATATTTTTACAAACGATATTACTGTCTTCGATATTTAAAAAAACGATATTTCTTACCTTACTGTCGATATTCTGTACCACGATATTCTTGCAGTCGATATTCTTGACCTACGATATTTAAAACTCGATATTATGGTAGGTCAAAATAAAAAACTCGATATTCTGTCTGTGCACACCCACTGCCACTTCGTCACCAATATATCAACCTCCAGCCCCCTTACCTGGTCTGGCCTTAGGCGCTGCACCGGGCAATCATTTAATAAAGCCAGTGCATCCTCATCCGAGGTCTGTCGTTTCATACTATAGAATGTTTTCATGTGTCCCATAAATACCTCTGTTATTTGCTCGCTTCCTTTCACCTTCTCCCCTGACTCCATAGTGAATTCTCGTACATGCATTCCCTCCCTTTCCTTACTTCCTATCCATGGCAGCAGTTTACCTGCTTTATCACCTGCTTCAAAGATACCCTTCTGCCTAGCGAGGTATGCAGTTTTTCCCTGGGGTGCCCTTGGTCTGTCAGTAGTGAATGTGACTTGCAGGGGGAATTGTTCACTAAACCCCCATACCAGGTATATGGCCTCTGAGAACCTGTGCAGCGCATCCCATGGAGTGAAGAAGTAGTCGAGTCTGGACTGCATGTCGTGTGCATTCAAGCAGTATGAGTAACCCCTTTCCTGCCTGTTTAGAGCTCGCCAGCTATCACTCAGTCTAAATGCCTGTGCAAACCCTTCTAGCTTCCCCAGTGTCGCCTCACCTTCATGTCTTGTGCTGCTCATCCTGTCTAGATATGTATCCATAGCTAGGTTGAAATTCTCTCCAAGTACTGTGAGAGGCATTAGTGCATCTGCTAGGATATTTCCTAGTTTTGGAAGGGTTGCCATCTGGAGTCCTGTTGAGCATACAGATTGAGCAGCAAAATAGTCTCGCCCTCTCATTCACCCATCAGCTCAACATAGCATCCATTTTTATCTGTCCACGTGCGAGAGACGTGGAACAGTAGTGATTTCTTAAGGAGAATCACCACTTCTCTAGATCCCAAGGTGTAGTGTGCATAACATGCAGTTCTATACCTTCCTTTTCCTAAGCTGTGGTGCTGACCATCTAGCAAGTGGGTTTCCTCTAGAAACACTTTGTCAGCTTTATATCTGCTGAGCGCCTTGGTGACCAAGCCTCTCTTCACCCTGTGCCCCAGCCCATTAACGTTCCATGTTAGCAACATCAAATTCTGATTCTGTGTCATGGTGGCTATGTATCGCCTCCCTCCCACTCTCACATTGCGCCATTGTGTACCTGCCTTGTGGCCACACTGGTGTCGTTGTGTCCCGATGTTTGAAACTATCCCTCAAACTACTCCCCACCCTCCCTCACCGTGGTCCTATAACTGACTCTCCTCCCCTAATTCATGGTATGCATAAAACCCAAACAGTAACAGCATTACAGCATTCTGAGCATCCTTTGCTGGGACGCTGCCTTTAGGCTGTTTAAGAGCCACAGATACTGTCTATGTTTTCATAAGGCTTCAGTCTCTTGCTTCAGCACTTACTCCCTTATTCTCCATGCTGTCTGATGCCCCAGAGTGTGTCCCAGGACTTACCATAGTTCGTGGGCGCCTGCACGCAGGAAAGTTGTTTCTTAAGAAGTCCACCTAGGTAAGCACTTCCGGTGAGCAGTGGGCCACCGCCAGCAGAGGTTCCCCTACCCAAGGTCCTCAGCAGACATCGGGATAACCTTTGGTAGTCTCTCTTCCTCTGTGTACAGCTGTGTCACTGTGTGTTCGAATCCACTGCCCTCTGAATTAGAGACCAGTGCTCTCCATTTGTTGTTGTCCAAAGTGTTGCTGCAGTGTTTGACCTCTAGCTGCTCAGCTCTTATTTGCTGTTTCATCGGTGAGGCCTTGGTTCTCTTGTCTTTCCATGCCTGGTGAGTGCCAGTTGCCATCCAACGTTGCTCAGTGTGCGGGGCAGAGGGCTCGACCACACCCAAGCCCTGTTGTTCCAGTCAGTTCCATGCCTCTTGTGCTGTTAGTAGGAAGTGGGCCTTGCCCCATACACAATTTTGCTGGGAAAAGTAGCACATATTTCAAGTTCAGCTTGCGTAGCACTTTTTTGATTGCCACAAAAGTCCCTCTCTGCCTCTGGACCAAGGTGGTATAGTCCGGGTATAGATTGTCTTTGTGGCCGCCCAAGAGCCTTGCTTCTGCAATGCCTGCAGCATAACATCCCATTCTCTAAAGTTCATCAGCCGGGCTAGGATTGGCCGTGGGCCCGCCACTGGCACAGTTGGGGCTGCCGGATTTTTATGGGCTCTTAAGACTGAGAAGAATTGCGACAAGTGCTCCTGTGGAACAGTCTCTGCCAGCCATTCTTCACAAGCATTGGGGTCTTTCTCTCCTTCTGGGACCCCCACCAGACTCACATTGTGACGGTGGGACCGGCCCTCTGCATCTTCCAGGCAGCCCGCCAGCATATTTATCTCTCTTTCCATGGCGGAGCACCTTGACGTGAGGCCCTTGACACTTGGTTGGACAGTGCTCAGCTGTGTTTCAGTCTCCTTCATTCGTTCAGCCAACTTTTTGTGATCCTCACGCAAGACACCCATCTCCTTTATCACCACGGCAATCTAGTCCTCCAATGGGGGAGTGGATGTGGTCTGACAGCTAGAGCTGCCGACTTTGGTGCTGGAAACCAAGGTTCGAGCCTCGGGGTCGCGTCCACATCCTGTGATTCTGGGCAAATCACTTAATCTCCCCGTGCCTACCAAAAAAAAAATGAATGTGTCCTTGTGTAACGTAACCGGTGCTCATGTAAAGCGCTCCAATACCTTCGGATCGAGTTCGCGCTATATAGATCTGCAAAAAAAAAAAAAAAAAAAGCCACCTTAGTGTCCCTGATAGCATCCAGCATCATTGCCGTGTGTTTGGCCAGGGAGGAGCCCGATCCCTCCTTCTTCGTTTGCGCTCAATCCTCCATCTCCACCACCACACCCTGGGGCCTGCTCTTCACCACCCGGGTCTACCCCATCGCTCCTGGGTCATATCCCCCGGCGTCATCAATTGGCAGGCAGATTTGGAGGGAAGAGGTCAGTCCAATTGTATTTACAGTGATCGAGCCAGGGGTAGTGCAGCTTGTCCTCTGCTCAACCCACCCTGCACATAGTTAGGACCAAGGACCCTACCACACATAGTCTATTCTCCAGTGTGCTGGACAGGTGCTATCTTCTGCACAGTACCTTCTCCATTGCCCCCGTTATCCACTTGTCTGGTCCTGGCCACTGTATTGTATACCCCTCGTCACTGGGGGGGGGGGGGGTCGCCTCGTCGCGTTGCAGTCTGCTGAAACCCCACCGCCCATCCACTGGTTTGTTTCAAGCAGGGGAAGTCACTGCCTCGTCTTGCAAGGTAGGCTTAGCACCTTACCCCGGAGCATCCGCAACTACATCGGGCCTGGTCTTCAACCCTGAGTCGTGCAGCAGCTGGATGTGCTCCTGTGCAGCCCTGGATGGCACCCTTGTGTTTGTAGGGACTGCCGGGCCTCGGCTCAACACCAGTCAGCAGGGCCCCTGGCTCTCCATCCAGCTCCGACCCCCTTGCTCACCCTTCCACTCCATCATGCCCCTGCTGCCTGTCCGCTGGTGTGCTGAAACACTGTCTGCGTATTGCAAGGTTCTGGAAGTGCCACTCCTCCGCTGTGTCCGCAGTTGCACCGGGGCCCGGCCTTCACCCCTGAGTCACTCAGCAATCGGGCGCTCTCCCGTGCGGCCCCAGTCAGCAGACCTGTATTTGTAGGAGCCGCCGATTCCCGGCTCTGCACCAACCAGGGAGACATCAGGCCCTCTGTTCAGCTCTGCTCACCATTTGCAGCATCCCGCTCTGTTTGAGATCCCACCGGTCACCATTTTGGAAGTCTACCCATGACGGCTCTTTTGTCTGGAATTGAGTATCAGGAGCAGCTATGGGCCAACTGGTGTCCTCCTCGCCCCCTCAGCACCTCCGGGTCACCCAATCTCCCTCCTGGCGTTAGACCTGTGCTTGGTACGGGAAAAATTACTCTGGGGCTCTCATCTACCGCAGGAGCTCAGTACAATGCGTCTCACATCATGTCTTGTCTAGTCACGCCCCCCCATTTTAAAGTATTATTGAAGTACAAATAAACCAACAATAGCAAACAATAAGTATTCAAGTGACAAACACAGATATATATATTTTTTGTAATTTTTTTTTAGAGTTTTATATAGCACGAACTAGACCCGAAGATATCAGATATCAGAGCGCTTTACATGAGCACCAGTTTCGTTACACAAGGACCTATTCATTTTTGTTAGGCACGGGGAGATTAAGTGATCTGCCCATTATCACAGGATGTTGAGCGTTGTTGCCGAGACTCGAACCCGGTTCCCCAGCTTCGAGATCGACCGCTCTAGCCGTAAGGCTACATCCTCTCCCCTATGTATATATATATTGAAAATATCACAATATTTTAGGGTAACATGGGAAAGTATGAGCTATAGTTTACCATTAATCAACATTGCTATTTGTTAAGGAACTATCATGTTTAATGCTAGAATGGTGGAGCTGTCTCTACTGTCTGGTTTCAGTAGGTGAGCAAGAAGAACCTCTCAAACTATTCTAGGTCAATTAAATATTCTACCTGGGACTCACCTGTCCGTCTCCTAACATCTTCATAAATATGTATTATAATAATACATTATAATAGACCTGACTATGATCCATATGAAATGCCAATAAAGAAATGTTTAAAAAACAAAATCAAGCGCTGCCAAGTGCAAATGCTATGTAGAGTCAGCGTGTTTTTGCACCCAATGTAAAGGTCAGCTCTAAATGGCCTTATATGTATAGTTTTGGTTGCAGCCCTATTAAGGCCCCCAGCCTATTATACAAACCCTAAATGGAGGATCACCTAAACCAGGAATCACTGAAACCCTCTTTGGTCATGTTTCAACATAAACTAAACAAATAGCACACAGCACATTATTAAGCCAACCACCAGCATGTGCTCCCACTCCATAGAGAGCCGATCATAAAGCCAACCAAGAGCTTCCTCATCCACCTTCCATAGAGCTAATCTATCCTGAAGACAACCCAGGGCCAACATCCTCTGGTTGTGGCATGCACTAAAGTCCTATAAGCATGTTGAGAGCACTTGATGTTACTACAACCTGGGGCCGTATTACACTAAAGGCGCATTTTCATTGTTTGCACCGGGCTCACCTTTTAAAGGGTGCGCCCAGCGCAAACAATGAAAATGCATCATATTACCATGAATGCGCTGCCCCCACGGCAGCCGCGAACACGTACTTCCTGTGAAAAACGGAGCGGCTGCTTTGAAGCCGCTCCGTGTTTTCACTGTGCAGGCGGCACCCGCCTGAACTTTTAAAGGGGATTAGAGATCCCCTTGCAGGCGGGTGCAGTCAGTGACTGTGCAGGAGGGTACAGGCAGTGACTGCACCCACCTGCAAGGGGATGTCTGGGGGATCAATAGAACCCCCCTTTTCCCCCTCCAGAGGGATGCTCTTAGGAGGCGCACTGACAGTCAGTCACTGTGCCTTCTGAGAGCTTCTTTGCCTCTGCGCCCACATCGGTAATACGGCGCAGGCGCAGAGGCAAAGGGATTCCCTCATTTGCATGGGGCACGCCCCCATGCAAATGAGGGAACGCCCCCTGAAGAAAGCGCTGGCGCCTTATGTGCGATGGACTATCGGTATTACAGAAGGGGTCGCACAAGCGTCTGTGGTCCCTTTGTAATACCTGAGTGCCCCAGAAGCGTACAAAGTGAGCTCAGATGCCCGTTGCGCCCCGGGGCACTTTGTGTAATATGGCCCCTGGAGTCAAAACACTACATCACTTTCCACCTCCACTTCTATTACTCCATCAGCAGACTGGCCAAACCACCCATGGCCAACTACTGATCATGAATATCATATTTAATGGAACACTTTGTCAGAATGCTCTGCAAGCTCTGACCAAGAAGGTAAGGCAATCTTAGGAGCTGTTTGCTGCTTTCATGAATGCAGCATTCACATGATGCTACAACCATACACTTGTAATGAGTAAAGGCCAAATGCAAGTTAGCTGAAGCGCTGTGCCGGCTGTCTTGGAGCTTTAGTGGGGCTCAAATAGTTCGTTGTCTCTGCAGGTGTCACGTAAATCGCTTGAGATACCTAAAGCATACAAGTGGCTGGGAGTGAAAGGAATCCATGAGTCTGTCTTGGACAACTCACACCCTAGGTGTACAGATCCCCCCTCTGCCTGCCCCAAGGTCTCCCTAAATCCAGGCTCTCTGTTTAACCTCATCAGTATTACTGGCATGCATGTCCAAAGACTGTATCCACACTAGTCCTGAGCCTAACTTCCTTCACCCTCTGCTGAATATCTTCATTGTTCCATATTATGACTTATGTTGTACTAAATAGTGCCCACCTCTTGCATAACATTAACATCCGTAAATGGCTTCTTGTCGTTACGGTACCCGTCAGTTGAGAATGCGATTGGCACATGACGCACAATGTTAGGTCTAGACAGATGCTCTCACTACACCACATTATAGCTGTTTGGCTGATAAACATTGCCTGTGCAGAGGCTTTCTACTGCAGGGCACTGGAAGACCTCCCAAGGTACCGGGGGCCAAATTTACCACTCACTCACACAGCACAGTGCAGGAACCGCAAATTCTGCACTGCGTTAAAAGGAGAGAGGAGGAGAGCACCATATTTACAGATATATGGCACTCTCCTCCCATTTCCCTAGCGCTGGCACTGAAATCAGCTGCAGTGCGCCATGGACACACCTTTGTGCCATGGTGCAAGGGTGTCTCCGTGAGTCTAGCATAGGTTTTGTACTAGAAGGATAGCCTTCCAGTACAAAATACCATGCTTAGACTAACTTTAACCCTTTTCCCTCTTTGTATGTGTGCTGTACAGTGTAGCACATGTACGAACGCAGAAAAGGAAGGAGAAATTAAAGCATTTCTCCTTTGTTGCGCCTACTTCAAAAGGGCGCAGTTTTCTGACGCCAAATCTTGTCTACTTTATTTAGTAAATAGGGTTTAGCCTCAGAAACCTTGGGTGGTTGCATGGGGACGCCAATGCTCCGCCGGTGGTACTCTCCCTTGGCGTTAAGTAATGCAAAGCAGCGCTATGCACTGCTTTGCGTTACATTCACGTTATTTCCAGCACTAAACAAATTTAGTGCTGGAAAGTAAATCGGAAAAAGATTTTGCTCTGATTTGCGTCACTTTTGTGATGCGAACACAGCGTAAAATCGTAGTAAATATCCCCACAGGTCCTTTATTCCGAATTTTTGTATGGTTGCCTTAGCCAACCAAGGTCACCAGGAATAAGCTAAAACAGACTTTAGCCCAGTAGCTTGCACAAAGCCCAGCATGGGAAACAGACTTCGGTAGACAATTTTCAACCTGTGTATGTCCACCTACACTGAAATAACTGTTTTGTACTGGTAAAATTGTAATTGTAATTGCATTTACATAGCACTTACTACCCCTGATGAGGTCTCAAAGCGAATTCGGCGGGTAGCAATCTACTCTGGAACCCAAAAAGGATTAGTGGAGAATTAGTATAGGGAAATATGAAATTAATTTGAGTTGTGGACATGTTAGGCTGTTATTTGGATTAAAAAAAGGATACTGGAGGGATAGAAGAGGGACAGGTTTGCATTTATATATCCCTTGCTACCGCTGATGAGGTGTCGAAGCGTTTTTCGTTGGGTAGCACGCTACTACAGAACCCAAACAGGACTAGTGGGGAATTAGTATAGGGAAATATTAAATTAATTTGAGTGCTGGACATGTTAGTCTGTTATTTGGATTGAAAAGGATAGTGGAGGGATATAAGAGGGAAGGATTTAGATTTTTTTTTTTTTTTTCTTTTGGAGCTCATAGCAGTAGGAGTAGGTTTGGGATGAGTAAAGGGGAGGTTGAGGGAGGAAGAGTCAGAGGGAAGGGTTTAGAAAGGCTTGTTTGGGAAATCTGAATAGTAAAAGAGGTATGAGAAGATGCAAGGAGGGCAGCCGCGGTCCGTGCAGATAATTGCGGTGGGCGGTGGGGCCGTGTAAGGGGGATTCCGAGGACAATGCTGAGGGAAAATTAATTATTTATTAAATTTTCCCTTGGCATCGTCCCTCGGAATTCCCTCACACGGCCCCACTGCCCCACCGCAGTTACCTGCACGGACCGCGGCTGAAGGAGGGGTAGAGGAGGGAAGAGTCTAGAAAGGGTTATTTTGACAAATGTATTAGTAGAATGGGGTTTGGGATGAGTGAGAGAGTGGAGGTAGAGGATATGTGAGAGAGGTATTGGGTGAGAAATAGGTGATAGTTTAGAAAGGTTTATTTGGGGGATAATAGTAGTAGAATGGGGTTCGGGATGAGTGAGAGAGTGGAGGTAGAGGATATATTGAGAGAGGTATAGGGTGATAAATAGGGTAGTGCATTGGAAAGAGTAGTAGAATGAGGTTTAAGATGATTCAGAGAGTGGAGGTAGAGGATATATTGTGAGAGATCTAGGGTGAGATATATGGTAGTGCATTGGAGATGCTGAATTAAAAGCAGAGTAATATATATATAAATATACATAAGTCCATGGAATGTATATATGTATAAGGAAGGTAATATATGTAGATTTAAGTTGTATCTAATAAACTCAGGCTTTCAAGTGTTGCTGTATTTAAAGTTAACTTACTTGTTTTTTTTGTTGTAATTCAATAGTGAAGCAATTGTAGATAAATAGTTATGATATGATAAAAGATTTATTTATTTATGCAGTCACCTATATACATATTAAACATAGAATAATATAACCATAAGTAATATGTACATTTGTTACGCATAACTAACGAATATCTATATATTTAAAACCATATTTACTATACACATTTATACAAAGTAATACACATATGTAGGCACACATCTATAGTCCAAATAAATGCATATACAGAGGGATATGCTGTATATTTATGTTTGAGTGTGGTGGTTATGTGGGGAAGAGCCAACTCTTGAGTAGTCTTCTGAAGATAAGGTAGTTGACTGTGGATCTTATGTTTGGGGGTAAAGAGTTCCATATTTTGGCTGCTTGAACACAGAAGGATGTGCCACCTATGTTTTTTTCTTGTATGGTGGGATTTTGAGGCATGATGCCAATCTAGAGCAGAGGTTCCTTTGTTGAATGTATTTGGTGATTTTATTCCTGGTGAAGAGCGGTCCTGTTCCATGTATCGCTTTGTGGATGATACAAAGCACCTTGAATGTGGATCTTTTGGCAACCGGTAATCTATGTAGGGCTTTCAAAGCAGGGGGTGTGTGGGCTTTTGGCTTTATATGTAATAATAATCTGGCAGCAGACTTATCAATCCTTTGTAGTCATTTCATAGTTGTTAAAGATGATCCGTGGTAGAGGCTGTTAGTGTAATCGAGTTTAGACAGAACAAGAGAGATAGTAGCCTGGACCTTTTGTGGAAATCCCAGGTGGGGGAAGATGCGTTGCAGAGTTGTTATAGTAACGAAACATGATCTTGCTAGTTTGTCCACTAGGGCAATCATTGATAGCTTGGAGACAATGGTAATTCTGAGGTTTCTTACTTCCTTTGATACTTTAGGGAGTGTTCCCGGGTTATGTATTAGCGTGTCATGGTCAACCATGTCAAAGGCAGCTGAGAGGTCCAAGAGAAGTAGTGCAGCAACCCTGTTCTGGTCAACTGTGTTCTTAAGGTCATTCCAGATGGCAACAAAGGCAGATTCTGTGCCTCTTCCTGGGGAATCCTGTTTGGAAGTCTGAAAGTATGGAATTATCTTCAATGAATTGTGACGTCTGGGCGAATGCTGCTCTTTCTACCAGTTTGCCCAGGAAAGGTCTATTTGAAATTGGTCTGTAGCTGTCGGGAGAAAGCGGGTCCAGGTTTGTTTTCTTTTTTAATGGGCGTATATGTATGTCTTTTTGAGATCTTCTGGAAATATTCCAGTAGTTAAGGAATTGCTGATGATTCTTCCTACTGGTATGGCTGCAGAGGTAGTAAGAAGAATTGTCTTGAAGGTTTGTAGTGAACAGAAGGGCTGCCGGCAGGCCTGCTTGCTGTGACCAGGTCCCTAAATTAATTGTGTAAAATTTGTTGGAAGGAATGGAGAGGCTGGGTTAGCGTACTCTTGGATTGTTGTTTTGGAAAACGGTCGGTGCTGGTGGGGTTCTTTTCCTTTAAATGGGAGTATGTGTGAAACTCCTGCAAAATTAGTTTCTTAAGGCATCCTTGCTGGATGGTCTACCTGAGCCCATAGGTGTTTCACTGGGCTAAGTAAGATTTACAGCACAAATGAATTTGCCCTCTTCTCTGGAACAGTGACTCTGGCAGATAAAGTGGGTACCCAGGGTCATAATAAGGGCAAGTAGGGAATATGTGATTAAAACACAGAACTTCTAGTTCCAAATGATCAACTGCGCTACTAGACCACATCATGCTCTCAACACACTGTATTTCCCAGGCAACGTAAAACACCTGTGTATCCTGACACAGGGACTGACTGATGGGCAACATTTGGCACCGCTGGTCTGAAAATGTTCCCATTACCACTGTTTTATGACTCTTGATCCCTATTCCAAAAGTAAGCTGCCTGGAATTAGTACCTTACAGCACACTTCTCTGTGCTGGACTTCACTTTCTGAGACATCATTTATTATCTGTTCAGGGTGTAATAAGTAAGAGCGCCCACTTACATTGCAGGTGCAAAAGCTATCCTTTACCAATGTAGGTTTTTACACCCATCGCAATAGGTTTCGGCACCAGAAGCAATTTTGCTTCCTAAACCCTTCCTGACCCACTACAAACAAGAAGAACAGTTCTTGTTCTCCATCCACATTCTGTCAATTCTTGTGTGCTGTGTTCATGTTTTTCTCTCAGAGTGGGTCTGCACTCTTGCTCTGTGAACTTCCCTCTGTTTAAATGTTTAAGGTGATTAAATCAAAAAAAGCGAGAGTTGCTGGGCTTCTCTGGCGTGTCACTGTTAATTAAGAATAACAACATTTATTGACAGATCACAAGGGTGGACATAGGTTGTTCATTCGATGAAACATTGCTTCCTTTCTGCACATAACAGTGCCGGTGGAGGGTGTTCTACTCAAGTTGGAAGTGGAGGACACTTCAAGATAAAGGGCTGACTGCTACCCTTTATTCTCCCAATTTTAAGGCGTTACAAATTCAGCCAGTGTAGGGTGGCAC
Source organism: Calotriton arnoldi (assembly GCA_963921515.1). NCBI lineage: Eukaryota > Metazoa > Chordata > Amphibia > Caudata > Salamandridae > Calotriton > Calotriton arnoldi. The sequence continues at coordinate 38,184 of CAWUFW010008491.1, forward strand.
TGTACTTTTTAAAATCACTTCCTGACCCTTTTATCTGTTTTTCTGCAGCCACCTTTTTGTGGGCCTGTAGGAGAAAGAGAAAGGTGCGAGGCTGTTTGACGGTCTAACTGCCGGAAGCAAGAATTATATGTACATATATTAACTGGTCCCGGTCCAAGAGGCAATTAAAGTTTATTAAGATTTTAAACTTTTACATGATTTTAAACTCTGTTAGTACCCGTCTATCTTGTGGGGTGCTTGATTGAAATTGTGCTTTTATGATCTGTTTCTAAAGAGATCGAATAAAGATTTTATTGATTGATTGACTGCTGCTGGCACTAACTTGCATTCAAAGTATACTTGTGGCCCTTCCTCATAATTAAGGCTCCCTGTTTTTCGTTTTTACTGATTTTTACAGATAAATACAGACAGAAAACCATTTATTTTCCTGTCTGTATTTATTTTTAAATGTGGATAAAAACGGAAATTGGGCTGTTTTTGGGTGATTCTAAATGCTGTCAATTATGACTGCCAGGCCAAAATATGTGCGGATTGACCGGCAAGAGGATTAAAAAACAGAAAGGAATTTTAGTAAAGAGCCTTAAAACAGCAGTAGATTTGCATAACCTTGATACTAAAATTTGCATGTTTTCTTATAAGTGCATATTTTATCATCTGATTGTGTATATATCATGGAAACCTGTCAGCCGATCAGGCACGAGTTTACATTAACTGGTTAAATCAATGCAGAAATATACACATTTCAGCTACATTTTGTTAACAAAACCTTACAGAAATATAGATAAATGCAGGTAAAATTAGCAAAAAATAAATATGGATATGTACGGACGGAAATGACAAAAATATAAATACAATAAAACCGGAAGCCCTACTCATAATTACTGGCATTTTAACATTTCACAGCGCTTTAACCCACAAGGGTATTAGCACTACTTGCTTAATTGACCCAAGAAATTGATGATATCACATGGTTTTACCTGCATTTATGTTTGTTGGTTATAAGGCAGGCATGAGTCCTCCCACAAGCCACTAGCATGGGACACATCCCTATTCACTAATTCTTAGCAGCATGTCCCAGTGAATCTTTGTGAGTCACTGCAGTCACAGTGGTTGACAATGCACATTGGGGACTGCGTGACAATTGTATGCAAAGGAGCAGATCAAGCAACTTTGCTTTGTGCCAGCTTTGCGCCACTGCAAATGATTAACTTTGCCATAAATTGCAAAACAGCTGCTGAGAAAGCCAACACAAGTGTCCTCAAGCTCAAAGCATTTTTTCCGCACATTCATCAACATCCCTGATGCTAATTTTGCCCTCAAGTGTCCCTGAAATCAATACAAATACATGGAAAGTTGCCAAACACATTAAAATGACCATATGTCTCCTTATAATGTGGCAATTACCCCACAAGTGCCAGACAGTCATAAATACTGGACATCAGGAATGCATTTTCAGATTTATTTGGTATGTACAATAAGTACCGACCTATCTCTAACTTCGCTACATTGAGATTGCTTTGAAAATATAAGATATTAATTGTACTTAACTACGGGGATATTATTTTTCGTTAGTCCAATAGCATTTATCAAAACCTGGAACATGTGGATTTTTAAACTAGATGACAACATGAAATATCCCTGTCCCCCTCTGCACGGAATAACAATTCATTTAAAATTTGAGGGCTATAATTAATTTTTTTTTCTTTTATTCTCCTTTTTCCCACAATGCATTTCGGTGAGTAGTCGAAACATATTCACCTTTCCCACTTTTAAGACCCAAAAATGCTTTACAACTTTTCCGGTGTTGGGAGCAGAATTCCTAGGCATCACAAGTCCCTCTGCTCGTTACCAGGCACTACATTTTAGAACATTAGAATTATGTCTGGTCGGAGATAATTTTAAGATATTTTTGCGCTTGCTATTTTCTGTCTCATCGTTTCTGGGATAAATCTAACAGAAATCTGTATATTATTTAGAAAGTAACTAGAATTTTTATCCCGTGGGTATGTGTTTGCAACTCTGCTGTGCTACACTGCCAGCGCTTTATAATTTTCTGCCAGACTTGATGACACTAGACATTTAAAAGGACAAGAACATTGCAAAACTGCCATGGGCATCTAAAGGATTCTCCCAAAGAATGGCATACCTCTCACCAGATTGGGTCAATCGACCGTAACATGTTTTACTCACCATGTCCAGTGGTCGACTAGAATTTTCTTGCTTTGCCCAATTTTGATCATTTTAAGTTCAGTAGAGTTCAAAGCCTGCCTTCTAGCCTCTTGTTTTTGAAGCAGCTCCTTGGTAGGAGTCGCTTTAAGGGTAACAAGCATTGGCATAGCCAATAGGTCTCGCCTTTGGGGCCTTATAAGTGTTTAGCTAGAGCTATTGACTTTGCCAATGTCTTCAAGCTGTGCTGTAGAGAAGTGTGGCTGCTGTGCGGCATGCTGAAAAGTTATAATAAAAAGTGTCAGAAGCATTTTTGTTACTTTATATATGACCAAGAAGGCCTTATGTAAAACTGAACGACCATATTAAAAAAGTATTTACAATAAAAAATTTCCTCAGTTTTCTTTTGTTCTTTCAATGCTGGCAACTTGTTTCTGCCTATTGCAATGGTTGTTTGTTAAAGCTTTTTTTTGAGGGGGCATAAACAATCGGAGGGTGAAGGTTGGGAACTAGTACCTGTATTATAACACTAGCAGCGGCCAGACGCTAGGGGAGAATCAACAGATGCCAGATTCCGAGAGCAGGCTGAGGTGGTGCTGAGTGATGCTGAGGTGGTAGTGGTGGTGGTGGTGACTGTTGCGGAGACGATGCTGAGGTGATGCTGAATGATGCTCAGGTGTTGCTGAGTGATACTGCTGTGGTGCTGAGTGATGCTGTGGTGGTGCTGAGTGATATTGTCTTGGCGCTGAGTGATGCTGTGGTGGTGCTGAGTGATATTGTCTTGGCGCTGAGTGATGCTGTGGCGGCGCTGAGTGATGCTGTGGCGGCGCTGAGTGATGCTGTGGCGGCGCTGAGTGATGCTGTGGCGGCGCTGAGTGATGCTGTGGCGGCGCTGAGTGATGCTGTGGTGGCCCTGAGTGATGCTGTGGTAGCGGTGAGCGATGCAGTGGCGGTGCTGAGCGATGCAGTGGCGGTGCTGAGCGATGCTGTGGTGGCGCTGAGCGATGCTGTGGTGGTGCTGAGCGATGCTGTGGTGGCGCTGAGTGATGTTGTGGTGGCGCTGAGCGATGGTGTGGTGGCGCTGAGTGATGCTGTGGTGGCGCTGAGTGATGCTGTGGTGGCGCTGAGCGATGCTGTGGTGGCGCTGAGCGATGCTGTGGTGGCGCTGTGGTGGCGCTGAGCGATGCTGTGGTGACGCTGAGCGATGCTGTGGTGGTGCTGAGCGATGCTGTGGTGGTGCTGAGCGATGCTGTGGTGGTGCTGAGTCTTCCTGTGGTGGTGCTGAGTGATGCAGTGTTGGCCCTGAGTGATGATGTGGTGTCGCTGAGTAAAGCTATGGTGGTGCTGAGTGATGCTGTGGTGGCGCGGAGTGATGTTGTGGTGGCGCGGAGTGATGTTGTGGTGGCGCTGAGTGATGCTGTTGTGGCGCTAAGTGATGCTGTGGTTGTGCTGAGTAATGCTGTGGTTGTGCTGAGTGATGCTGTGGTTGCACTGAGTGATGCTGTGGTTGCACTGAGTGATGCTGTGATGGCGTTGAGTGATGCTGTGATGGCGTTGAGAGATGTTGTGTTGGTGCTGAGTGATGCTGTGCTGGCTCTGATTGATGCTGTGCTGGCTCTGATTGATGCTGTGGTTGCGCTGAGTGATGCTGTGGTGATGCTGAGTGATGCTGTGGTGTTGCCGAGTGAGAGATAGAGTGAAGATATAATGCCCAATTAGAGAGGGTGGTGAGAGAGAAAGAGAGAGAAAGGGTGTACATAGAATAAAGAGTGGAGCGGGATAGAGAGAGAGAAAGAAGGGGAGAGAGAGTGAATGAAGGAGTTTGAAAGAGAAACAGATAAAGGGGTGAGAGAGAATGAAAGGCTAAAAAAGATAGAGAGGGAGAGTTAATTAAGTAGAGAGAGAATTAGAGAGGGAGAGAGAGAGAAGGAGAGAGACAATAAGAGTGGGGGTGTGGAGTTTAAATAGAGTGAAGAAGTGACGCGGAAAAAGTAACCTTAAATATAGCTTTGTGCTTTGCGCGAATAAATATAAAAAAAAAAACAGTGAGAGACAAAAATACTGGTAATTAGGCTGTGACTCCCAATATAAAACAAATAGCGATATAAGGTGAAATCTACCCACCGAAGCAATATTTCTAACTAGACAAAAAAAAGCTTGCATTTCAATGCTAATCGCTGTTGTTTTTCATGTGACTGTAGTCCAGGGCCCTCAGCTGGTAATGTGAGCTGCTGCTGCGATTGAAACATCAGAGTCCAGAGAGTTAATGAGCCATGACGAGGAAATGAGGAAGAGATAGGAAACCCAGATGCCAGCTGCGCGCGCACGCCATCGTGAACTCAAGCTGGTCGCCAGCCGAAAGCCAGTGTTTGCACTTCCAAAACCCGCTTACTAAAACTCTCGGCCAGACCAGCGCAAGCGCTGGTGCAGGCCGAGACCTAAAAACTGAGATGACAATACCGCCATCAAATTACGACAGTAGGGGTCTTTTTTGGGAAATGACACAATGGGACAATGCCGGAGCACAATAATATGCAAAATTTGGCAACGCCCACTCTGCCATTTTCAATACGCAGGGATGAGCCTATTTACAAAAATACGGTGCAGCCCTGTGTTTCCCCTAGTCCTGGCACTAAAATAGCTGCCTAGCGCCAGCGCAGGCACCCTGCCGCCATGCTGCAGGCACGATTGTTTATGTGCAGGAAGGGACACCTTCCTGCACATAAAGAATCAATAATGGCAATTTGCTCTTTCTATGTGTGCTGCAGAATCATTTCTCCTCGTATCGCCATTCTACGACCAGGTATTCCCTGATGGTATTTTGGCACTGCCCCAGCCTTGTAAATCTGTGGCAGTATCAAAAAGCAATGGGTGTTGCGGTGGAACGCCCAAAGCAACACCCATTGCACGCCCCTTTCACGCTAAGTAGTGCGTGAAAAGGGGCCGTATTTACAAGGCGGCATTAAGCCACAAAAAGTGGCTTAACTCCACTTTGTAAATATGGAGAAGGGCATATCTCCATCAGAACGTCGCTAAAAGTGATGTTCTAGTGTCGATATCCCCTTGTACATATGTCCCAATGAATCCCAGCAAATGGGGGATACTTATGGACTTTTTCTGTCCAGGTATGCCATGGGGATTCCAGGCAGATGAAAAGCTGGTGCACATGAAATCGGAGGGATGCACAAAGTAGGATGGGCCAGCTAATGCCAAAATGTCTCTGTCAGGTCAATCAACAGTTTTTGGACCCCCTAAATAAAATGGGGGAAAACCAAGAGATGGACAGCCGGATCATCAGTCAGTTTTTGGTGGCTATCCTGTTACCACCCACCTCTAAATGAAGCCAAATATCTTTGTCAACATGTGTACACAAAACTCCAGATGTGGCCTTGCTCGTCGATCATGTAGATGCATGCGAGCCTTTTCTAAATCTGTCAATGGGGAATATAAACCTTGATTAAACTTTTCAAATTCTCAACTCAACCCTACACTTTTCTCTTCTAGATACATTTGCCAGCAAAGTGGCAGCCATTCAAGACCAATACGCAGATGCATCCATCGGCAATGTGACAGGCAGCAACGCTGTGAATGTCTTCCTGGGCATTGGTGTGGCCTGGACCATCGCTGCAGTGTACTGGGCCAGCCAGGGCAAGCCTTTCCTAGTAAAGCCAGGTACCCTTGCCTTCTCTGTGACCCTCTATACCATCTTCGCCTTCGTTAGCATTGGGGTGCTAATGTACCGTCGGCGCCCATCCATCGGGGGAGAGCTTGGGGGCCCGAGGACTGCCAAGGCCCTCACCATGGCCTTCTTTCTCCTTGTCTGGTCAACCTATATCCTGCTAGCATCCTTGGAGGCCTACTGCCACGTCAAGGGATTCTAAAGGCCACAGCTCAAGGGGCATGAAGACCAAAGACTCAGACGCAGTTGGCCAATAGCAGGACATTGATCTCTCCCATCCTCCCTACTCCTCCAGCTTTCTGAGGAGCAGGGGAAACGTGGAATTGCTGAGGAACAAACCTGAAGTAACCCAAAGGGTGATGTCCAAACTATAATATGCAGCATATTCCAGACTTTGCAGAGGGTGAGTGATCTAGAACCTGTCAGTCTACCAGGTGTCCTCAGATTGGGCCACAGCTACCCATTTACCACCCATCCCAAGACTACTTGATGAAAGGAGACTGATAGCACATATTATATAGGGGGGCAAGCAGGGAGGGATTGGGGGAAGAATTTATGGAACAAAGAGTATGTGCATATGTGTCATGTCTGTTTGTGTTTTGTGGGTATTTTTTATGTTGGGCTAGGGGGTTATGTGCCTATCATGAACTGTAATAGGAGACTTAAGTCTGTTATTGGTATAAGCAGCATCTGAATGAGGGGAGACATTCTACATTCATCCAGATAGACAAAGGAAGAAAAAAGAACAAAAGAACAAAAGAGACACAAAAGAAAGAATGAAAATAGAAAAAGAAAAAAGGAAAAAGAACTAAATGAGGAAGAATGTATTAATCTGTAAACACAAAGTACAAGCTGATTTAAAATAAGAGAAAATATATTGAAAAATAATAATGAAATGGAAGTGCAACATGAAATGGAGAGAGAAAGAATGAGGGAAAAAACTATGACAATGTTGGAACAACACATGAACTTGACCCCAAGCCCCGAGCTGACACCTGTGCTTCCAGAGATGCCTCTGTGGTTGGAAACAGTGGAGCTTCACAGCTCTGCACTCAGAAAACAAGTGGGTGCTGAAATACTGTTGATGTTGTTCCAAAGACCACAGAGTCGTCCAGTGTCGTTAGTTGTTGTCCGTCTTGTTGACTTCAGAACTCAGATATGGCAGCTGTCTCTCAACAAGGACTTCCTAAATGGGCCACCAAGAGTGCCCACAGCACAACGCATCCCAAGGGGAGAAACTTTCTGAGGAGGGGCTAAGGCACCAGAGCCCACTTGTTTCACAAGGCTGGCGTGAACATGTAAGTGGTGACAAAGATCCTTCCTATGCACAGCGCTGTTTCGTTGTTGGCCATCTTAGAATTCCCCTCTGCATGACAGTGGTGCAGAATTCGAGGTAAACATCATCCCTGCACAGACAGATGGAGAAACCTGAGCAGGAGCATCTGGAAGAGTGATGGCCTGGGTGGGTCTCCATTGTAGCCCATGGAAGTGGTTTGGGTGAGAGGATCTTACAACTAACTGGGATGCTCCCAGGTGTCACTTGCTAAGTGTTTCTTAGATAAGCCGAATATCCTCTCAGCCTCTGTCCACCAATTGGCCCCTGCCTGATAGAGAAACCCTACAAAGTACCCCTTACCTCCTCCCAAGACCCGGTTTGCTCCAACAACTAGTTCTGCCTCTCAAACCCTTACAGTTTCTGGAGCCTTTTCCCAGGATGGCCCAATCCACAACGACTCTAGTTGTTCTGTCAGATGACAGACTCCGTGTGGTGTGCCATGTTAAATATTCGGGATATGCAACCCCTTCTCTTCTTCCAAGCACAGTTCATGACTCTCTTGTAAGCTCTAGACACCTTTTCTGGGCAGTCTTCATTTCTGGACATCAGGTTCACCAGTTCCTTTCTTACCTGACTCAGGCTTGCCAGCCTCTATCACAAACGATGCCACGCTCTCCCTGATTTTCAATCAATCAATCAGGGGCTTTTAAAGCGCGCTACTCACCCGTGAGGGTCTCCATTTTTAGGTGCTAAGTTACCTGTTTTGTGATACCCCCCGTTTCGTCTACAAACGCACAGACATAGTATAGAACACTAATATTTCTCCTCTTAATTCTCTTTTTCAAATCATCTCCTCTGAACCCAGCTTCTCTACATCAACCGTAGCAGTCCCCAACACTCATTGGTTCTGAACAATAGACCTGGTTCCCGGTGGTCCTAACACTCTTATACATTCTTCAACTAGCAATCTTCCCAATGCAGAAAAATTGTTTTGTAGCAGTTTTCTGGCTCTCTTCTTTGTGCCAATTAATTACTATTTTATTCCTGTTTCCGATTCGCTTGTTGACTCACATTCTCGATTCTGCATTGTACTTTGTTCTTACCGCCTCCTGGTTTTAGCTGTGTCTTGACCTTCAGACATTGGTTTATCTGCTTTGATGTCCTCATTTGATTCTAGGCATTCTATTGTGGTCATCCTGTTTTATACAGACAACCTGAAGCCCTTGCTTGCTGTACCATACACACCCTTTTACCTGATTTGGGATCCACTGGATCCAGATAATGTTATACCTAATTTCTTTCATGGTTCCTGACTCTGGGCCATAAATATCACAGCTAGTCTCTTTTCTAGCCATTCTGTATTTTTGCAAGGTCAGGAGTTTCCTAGTTTTAGATTATGTATTACTCCAGGTTATATAGTTTCTTTATGGGTCTGGTCTACACCTCTGCATCCTGCCCAGCTCCTGATTCTAGATAATGGCTCTGACTGTTTCTGGATCTAGTAACTCTGATACACCTGGTTTCTGATTCTCTCCAATTTGTGTATACACCGTGTATATTACACTTCATTCTATCCCCATGTTTCTAAGAGTTATATTACACTTGTTTTAGTCTGGTTCTGCATTACATATATTATATTGGATCACTGACTTTTATTCTAGATTTATTGTATTGCATCAGGTCCCTCACCCTGATTCTAGACTGTTTATATTACTCGCGGTCGCTCTGTCTGCTCTAGAGTGTCTGCACTAGGCCATGCCTCTAACTCTGGTTCTAGAGACTTTCTACTATTCCTGGTGCCTGATTCTTTCTGATACTAGATGATGTATTTTATCTGACTCAGTCTCTCTTTTTAAACTATATATAAAACCTGGTTCCTTGCTGAGGTTCGAGGCTTCCAGCGTTAAACTGTCTTTACTCCTGGGTTCTCTATTTTATATTTGGTCTCCGTTTTGATTCTAGACTCCCCAAATGGTCCTTGGCTACCTCGGTCTCCAGATATTATGTAAAATACTTAGTTCCAGATTCCTGTACTAAACACTATGTCTCATTCTAGACATATTGCCCGCCCATTCTCATTCTATGGCTAAATTTCCATTGTGTGTGTAAAAAGAGATTTGACATTATGTTTGCCTAGTCCAAAAATGATTTCACTACCTTTTAATAGACTTTATGCCATCTGTCACAAAATCTTCTGGGGACTCAAAATGCTTATGCATTGTACCATATTAACATTCTTAGTTAACCTAAAAGAATTTTTAAGCCATGTGTTGTTTTAGATTTTCCTTATATCCACACTCGACTCTTTCATGGTAGGTTTTAATGCCACAAATCTCACACTGGAACTAAAATCATAAAGTTGAATGAAATCCTCAGCTTCCGCCTTCTTCATAATATCTGATTCTGTTTGTGGTCTTGCAGGTTCTTCAGCTTTTTGGAGACTTACTGTTAGTATGCGTTTTCTGGGAACACTTTCTTACACCCTCACTTTGAACGGGTCAGTGCCAGCGTTGCCATGCCAATACATGTAATTGTGAGTGTTTGAAATGTCACTAGATAGCTTATGGTGTAGACCGGTCTTAAGTCCTATCTGTTATCTATGATTATAGAGTCACCACAAGGGTGCACAGTGCTTTATTTTCTAGACTGTTTAGTGTTTGGTCAAGTTTTAGAACAAGTGGTGTCCCTGATACCATACTTACGGTCTCTACCTCTGTGTCATCGCAGTTTCCTTGTTAGCCGTTACCCTACAGCCATTCTCATTACGTAACCCCTTCTGGATCCAGGTGCATAAACATTTGATCTCTTCTTCAAGGTACCTGGAAGTAATATCATTTGTGCTTCTGGTTATTAACCCAGATTGCGTTTGTCTCTGAGCCATCTTGATAGAATCCTCGCTGGTGTTATCTCTCTCATTCACAAAACACAACACCATCCTTTCAAGGATTAGCTGCCTCTGAGGAACTACATGTTCACAGGGTCAATTCCACAACCCTGTCATAAATCATTATGGTTCCAGTGAGTTCCCATAGAATAATTTCTTTCTTTATGTATTCATTCCAGAATTACCTCTTGAGTATCCCGCTACCTAGACCACAGACCACCCTCTGGTTACAGGCCACTTTCTCAGAGTCCCATCTGGCTCAAAGCCACCAACCCCTTCAAATTCCCCTCAATGTTCACACCTTCCTCCCAGAATCCTCAGACTCCAACCTCAAATTCAAGAATTTCTCTCCATTCCCCACTCTCAAGATCCACTCTTGTTCAAGCCTCACTTCCCAGAAAAACATCAGTTTCCAGTCAACCTTACCAAATTCTTCACTGAATCCAGGCGCCCTTCTGATTTCATCCTCTCTTCGCGATATCATTAAGCTCCAAGCAACCCTAAAAGTCATTTTAGATCCATTTTCCCTTTGGAAATCCCATCCGGCACCAGGCACCAGACCAGTGGCTCCAGACTCCCTAGCTCTAGCTCCACATTCCACTCTCATGTTCTTCTTTGGCCCAATGCCTACTTCTAGGAATCTCCTCTGGATTTAAGCTATTCTTTCCATGGATCCTTTCATGCTGCAGGTTCCAAAGGTCCCTTCAGCTTTGAGCTTCAATCCAGAATCCCAGCAGACGACAGGAGGCTTGCAGAATCCCATTCGACTCCACGCCACACTTACTTGACGAATCCCCTCAGGCACTGAGCTCACAATTTCACCTCCAATTCCAGGTTTCCAGATTCCTCCCTGGGTCCACCCCCTCCCAGCATGCCCGCTGGCTCTATCCCCTCGACTCCCAGAATCCCCAGCGGCTCCGGGCCTTCCCATTCAGAACCCTCACTGGTTACAGGTCCTCTCCAGCATGGCGGTCTTCCTCGGGCCTGGCACCTTTCTGTTCTTCCATTTTGGAAACACTGTGAATTTATGTTTTGATGCTAATGTACGTGTTTGTTGTTTTCCCTGTGCCTGATCTCTGTGACCCTGTGTTATTGAGCCATTGTTTACATTGTGGGGCGTGGGGGAATGAGGTGCATTTACTGAGGGGGCATGGGGAAGGAGTCCATGTTTCACTTATATATGCCAGGTTTGGAGAAGCAGCAGTGAAAGAAAGGAAGCCATGCAGGACATCTGTGAACTGTGCAAGGACGAATCCGCCTGAGGGTTAACGGGTCACACTTGCGCCCAAAGTACTTTTTTTAAATGACTTTCAGTCAATTCTGCTTTGTTCTTTCATGTTTGCTCGACTTCTACGGCTCTGTGCAGGGTTTCAGCCTCAATAACTTTTTCCTGTGGGAGCCTATACCTGCCCCGACACAGCCAATGTTCCCTGGTTATTTAGAGCACAGTTGTACAACTTGAAATGGTATTCAAGTGGTGAGGTGGTGTGCATTCAGATCAAAAGTGCTTTCGAGAATCTACAGTACTGGAAGCTTAGGACTATGTGTGCTCACAGTAGGGCTTGCACAATCTGACCATATAACTAAGTAAACGAGGGGAGGTACTCCCCTAGAACCCACAGATTGACAAATACACGCTTTGTATCTTGCCATGGCATTTGCCTCCCCAGGGTATAACATAGAAGGAAAATACTCAATGTATTCTAAGTAAGGCTTATCAATGTTAAGAGTTATTCATGTGTTTTATCCTATGCTCTGCACCAGGACAATGTTATCTTATAGAAGGAAGAACAAAGGCCACTCTTGGACATGCTAACATACAAAAGCATATGGCTGCAGATTGGGACAGGGGTAGCTGATACACTTACCCATCACATTGTTGCCCTAGGGGTAGTTATTCTTCTGCTCCTTGTTGGCCTAAGTGACCAAGGGTATGCCCAGACGTGAGGCCTGTGCTTAATTTCTAAAAAACTAAGTGCCGGGGCTCTCGTCAAGAGGTCACTGCAACTTGCACCACACATTGCCCCTGCCAGCACTGCCAATGATAGTAACAACACAACTACTAACCATCACACTTCAACAAGTGTGACAATTCCGACTATTCCAGGCCCCCAAAGCTATAAGAATGGCTTGGGCGGCCGGTAATAGTAATTTATAATTAGGGCTCCCGGTTTTATGGTATTTATTTTTTTGACATTTCCGTCTGTATTTATCCATATTTATTTTTTGCTAATTTTATCTGTATTTATCCATATTTAATTTGGGTTTTGTGGAAAAATGAAGCTGAAATTAGTATATTTCCACGTTTATTTAACTAATAAATATGGAGTGATGCTTGAATGCCTGCCAGATTTCAGTGATATGAGACACCCGCAGAAGATAAATCAATGCACTTGAAAATATGCACATTTCAGTATCAACTTTGTGCATATCTACTGGTGTTAAAGCCTCTATACTAAAATTCCTTTCTTTTTTAACCCCCTCACCTATCAATTCACACAGCTATTGTCCTGGCAGTCATGGCAGACAGTATTTAGAATTACTCAAAAAGCAACCCAATTTCTGTTTTTATCCACATTTAAAAATAAATACAGACAAGAAAATAAATGTTTTCTATCTGTATTTATCTGTAAAAATCAGTAAAAACGGAAAACAGGGAAACTTATTTATAATGTATATTGAATTAATAATTGACTGGTGTTGTGGTCATCTCTAAATTACCTTCTCAATGGATCAAAGATCATCCACATATCGGTTGGCGTGGCCTGGAAGTACCTTTCTCGAGTGGCAAAGAAAGCATTACTTCTTTAATATTGGTATTGGGGGTTCTGTAATTCCGGCCGGTAACATGAACACACACAGGAACAACCTGGTGAAAGAACAAATCAAACTTTACTGTTAGTATATTTACACACTATGCGAGTTGAGACCACTTACTTGGGATACAAACATAAGCGGAAAAGTTTAGTGTCTGGTTAAATAGTGAAGTGGATTGGTCAAAAAAGTTTCCATTGTCTGCAAAGATCTTGCAGGTGCATCTAGTCCAGCCTATTAGCAAAGTATAATCTGTTAGAACAACTTGTAGTTAGCAGTAACCATGAATATGTTTGTTGAGAAACACCTACAGATACTCTTGCTGCTAGGCCACAAAAGCATATTTTGGTTGCACATGTTTGACATCAGAAAGTTCCATATGTACTAGTTATCTTTAGGAATCAGGACAGTTTCCCTTGCAGATTTCCTCCTTTCAACCCAAGTCCAGAAACTAAGCTAGCGCAGAATAATATGACGGACACCATCAGAAGCACAAATCCTTGATTTAAAATCTGCTCAGTTCTACTTAAGTTTGAATGTAAGTTACAACTATTGTTCCAATCTTTCTTCCCAGACAGAGAGTGCGGCTTTGAATGGAAAATGAGCTTCTGAACCAGACAAAAGTGCCTCATTTTGACTGCAGTGGGCAGCCGGCCATCAGGGTGGTGGAGGTCATTCCTTCTGCCACCTTGGATGGACTACTGCCTGCCATATTTAGAGATCCCCACCAGACCTGTGGACATCTCTGTGCCTTCGGAGGAGCCAGTGTGACGGTGGATCCTCTAAATGCCCAGAAAGTTCGGTGTGAGGCTGCCTATATGCGACTGCACAGCAAATGTTTCCCCCCCCCCAAAAAAAACTCTCAAAGTAGCAGTTTATTTTTGTAAGAAAAAAACAAATAACCTTTACACTGTAGATGTTACTCCCAGGGTGCGGGGGACATTTTATAGTTTTTCCAGTTTGCGACTGCCAGGATTTTCCTGGTGGTCCAAAACTGAAAAGTGCCCCATCCACTCTAAATAGGGCAGATGGTCTGATGTACCTACACCGATGGCCCCAACTCCATTGCTATAGGCTCTATGAGGGCGGTTTCGGAAGGGGCAACACTGTCAGAAACATGACAGTCCCCCAGATGCTTATTAGAACAGGTACTCTCACACGTTTATAGCGGACTACCTGGCACGCCAAACTCTAAATTAGGCCCAAAAGCACGTGTTTAGCATATTGGAATAGGGGCTAATTAGCTACCCTAGAAGCAAAGATTTTGGTAAGATGCACACTACAGCCCACTCTTCTAGAGTCTAATGCTTAGCACAGCTTGAAACAATGTCTAAATTGACCCGATAACTGTTCTCGTTGAATTCAATCACTTCCCTGACAATATGACTGTCTTTTCCCTTATCCTCTGACCTTGAAAGCTCTCAAATTCCTTGCACCTGGGGTAGTTGGAGTACCTTCTACCCAGGGCACAGAGGTGGACTGTATCGCCTCCTCCATGAAGCTACACCTGGGGTGCCAAGTATTCTTCGTTTGCTGCTATAACTCCAGAGGTAGCCTCTTCTCTCATGCTGTAGGTAGCACACCTCTGCCCCGTTACCCCAGGGTAAGTCCTTTGACTAACCCTCTCATAACGTCAAAGGTGTTCATTCTGAAGAAGGGGATCCCTTACCTTGTATGGGGCCCTCTGGTCCGTAGTGTCTAAAGCTGTCCAGTTACCTTACACTTGTATATCTCTATGGCCCAGAGTAAGACGCCTTACGTGCAAGAGGTGCGAGACCCTTGTCGAAATTTCTGATATTGTATAGTATTGCAATTATATAGCGCTTACTACCCCTGACGAGGCGTCGAATCGCTTTTTCGGCGAGTAGCACGCTACTCCGGAACCCATAAAGGATTAGTGTTGAATTAGTATAGTGAAATATGAAAGTAATTTGAGTGGTGGATAGGTTAGTCAGTTATTTGGATTCAGATTGATAGCGGAGGGATAGAAGAGGGAAAAAGATTTGCACTTATATAGCGCTTGTTAGCCCTGATGGGGTGTTAAAGCGCTTTTTTCGGCGAGTAGCACGCTACTCCAGAACCCATAAAGGATTAGTGGTGAATTAGTATAGTGAAATACGAAAGTAATTTGAATAGTGGATATTAGTCAGTTATTTGGATTGAGAAGGATAGCAGAGGGATAGAAGAGGAATGGACCTCTTGGAAGTACGTAATTGCCTATGTGCCCAGAAGCAGGTGTTCGTTTCTGAGGAAGTAGCAACTATCACTGCCTGGCCTCTGTAATAACTCATTCTCACAGACAGCATACCTGCAGAATTCCTTTGTCTGGGCCCTAAACAACAACAGAGGATATTCAATTAATGAGTCCCGTCATCCAGTGTTACAAACATGAATTATAGACATCTAACTATTTACACGTTTGAGTGTTGTTACATAAAGAGCATTACAATTTTGTGATATCAGTGAAAATGTTAGCACAATTCTTAGTAGTAACATCATCTCCATTAATTATGGATTCTAGTCAATCGAACAAATGAAAATATTGTTTGTGCATGACACAAACAATGCGTTACGCACTTGCTTACGTCTTGGCTTACTGTTTCACTGGGCTTTCGTGAAGCCAGCTGCAGTTTGCTGGCTGTATATAATTTTTCCTCCTCACATGGGAGTATGCTAAACCTCAGATGTTATCCCTTTGCTACATGGAACCTTGCACTCTTTGGTATTGTGACTGGGGGTGAGTGTCTGAAAAGTTTCAGTGCTCCATCCATCATCTCCTTGCATTTGCTTTGTTCGCCCTAAGTTGGCAGGGTATGCCCAGACTTGGGTCCCTTGCTCACTTTACCACTGGATTCAAGCTAGCCTGGCTGTTGAGGGGTGTTACTCTGAAACCGGTCCCAGGAGGCTTGTTCCCGGACCAGAGAAGACCTGGCTTGGCAGTTCGGGCTGAACTGTTCAAATGAAGAACAGGGTCAAGACCGATTTGCATATTGCTGGCTCTGAACTGTGGTGGCGAAGTGAGCTAAAGAACGATGATGTATTCAACCCAGATCTAATAGTGACTGGGGGTGAGTGTCTGAAAAGTTTCAGCGCTCCGTCCATCATCTCCTTGTGTTTGGTTTGTTCGCCCTAAGTTGGCAGGGTTTGCCCAGACGTGGGTCCCTTGCTCACTTTGTTACTGGATTCAAGCTTGCCTGCCTGAGGGGTGTTACCCCGAAACTGGCCCCAGGATACTTGCTTCCAGTCCAGGGAAGACCTGGCTTGGCAGTTCAGGCTGAACTGTTCCCATGAGGAACAGGGTCAAGACTGTTTTGCCTATGGCTGGGTCTGAGCTGGGGTGGCAAAGTGAGCTAAAGAATGATGATGGATTCAACCAGATCTAATAGGGATTGAGGGTGAGTGTCCGAAAAGTTTCAGCGCTCCGTCTATCATCTCCTTGTGTTTACTCTTTGGTATTTGGCCACTGATACAAGTTGTCCTTTTATACTACCCGTCCGTGCTACAAAGTGTGCTCTTTCATCAGGGACTGGTTCATTTGAAGCAAGGATCCCCCCCCGCTCGCTGGGTAGATGGTTTCTCCCAAGCCTTGTGCTTGTTATGTATGTATCTGATCCTGACATTGGATGCTGTAAGCCCAGGGAGATGTAAGGATTTTGGGGGCCCTGGGCCAAAGGGTTGTGGGGGCCTCTGTTCGGAACATCTTTGAATTTGTGATCCAATTTCAGCTCTTTGATGCCCTCTTCGACCAGGTCACTCACAGTGCACAGGCGCACTTGTTCAAATTCAAAATGTTTATACCAAATATTCAGGGATAGTGACATCTGTTTTCAATATTGTAACACAGCAACAGCTCACTAATATTACTGCACCTATTGCAGGGATTCTGCTCAGGAACAGAACTATGCTTGGGACCATAGAGCATCGGCATGTAAGAACTGAGTCACCTTACCACCTCAGTACCTATGGGTCCGAGTCCGACTAGCTATAGTGCCTCACTTGCCCTCCTAACCTTACCAGAGCAACAAATGAATTGGCACCCCAGAACGCAACACACTCGACCCTCTGAGGGATCGCGGTAACAGGATACACCCTTTTTTTCTCTCACTAGTACTAGTCAAAAATAAAATTAATAAAAGACACGAAGGAGGTTTAGAATATTTATTCAAACTATTGTGTCCAAAAATGCAGTATTCGTGCCACAATCAGAAAACAAATGCATATCAAAAACACTGTTAGTATGGCTATTGAACCATATACTATAAAAAGCCCTATAATGGTATAAGACAGATTAGCCTTAACCCCCCCTTTTCTACTGGAGCTAAATTATTATACATCAAAAGATCTCTGGGATTAGTAGCGGACCCCGTACCTTAGCATACACAGATGGACGTTCTAAATCTCAACTACCACAATGATCTTGTCTCAGAACTCTGGCTCCATGAGACATCTACTCTCTTGTACTCAGTTATATGACAAGACGTGTGCTCATAAACAGCAGCTGCACTCTCATGTTATGACTAGGAGCTAGTGCCTGACCAGAGAGAAAAAGGGGCATTGTTGTTTGACCTTGTCTAGGATGTTCAGAATAAATCCCAGGAAAAGAACAGAATGCGAAACTATATGCATGTTCCGTGTGAAAGTGCAGTGTGGCAAGTATGCTTATATAGTAACATGTGCAAATGAAAATGCGGCCTACAATGTGCACAATTAGGCTAACATAGGGAAAACTACAATGGGCCATGCAAGAAACATATGCCACACCCTCAGACACCCTCCCATTTCTCATATGTCAGGTCTGGTTTTAATCTTAAAGAAACTTTTTCTTAGGGATGTTGCATGAAACAAGCACAACATTTCTGGAAAATGTCTGCAATACACTCTCACACAACACCCACATTAAAAACAAATTAAAGGAAAACTGTATTTAAAGCAATCTGCTTAAGAATTATTCAAGATCATTAGGACAAGACTCCAAGGCAGAACAGAGCTCAATCAATCAATCAATCATAGCATTTGTAGAGCGCACTACATACCCGTGAGGGTCTCAAGGCGCTGGGGGGGGGGGGAGGGGGGGTGCTGCTACTGCTCGTAGAGCCAGGTCTTGAGGAGTCTTCTGAAGGTCAGCAGGTCTTGGGTCTGCCGTAGGTGGATGGGGAGGGTGTTCCAGGTTTTGGCGGCGAGGTGGGAGAAGGTTCTGCCGACGGAGGTCGCTCTTCGGATGCGGGGGATTGTGGCGAGGGCGAGGTCGGCGGAGCGAAGCTGGCGGGCGGGGGTGTAGAGGCTGAATCGTCTGTTGAGGTACGCAGGTCCGGTGTTGTGGAGTGCCTTGTGGGTGAGGAGCTTGAAGGTTATCCTCTTGTTGACGGGGAGCCAGTGCAGGTCTCTCAGGTGAGGGGTGATGTGGCTGCGGCGAGGGATGTCGAGGATCAGGCGTGCAGAGGCGTTCTGGATGCGTTGCAGCCGCTTCAGGAGTTTGGCAGAGGCTCCAGCGTAGAGGGCGTTTCCGTAGTCCAGCCTGCTGCTGACGAGGGCCTGGGTGACCGTTCTTCTCGCTTCGGTGGGGATCCACTTGTAGATCTTGCGGAGCATGCGGAGGGTGTTGAAGCAGGAGGAAGAGACGGCGTTGACCTGCTTAGTCATGGAGAGGGTGGAGTCGAGGATGACTCCTAGGTTGCGTGCGTGGTCGGTGGGTGTTGGAGCTGTTCCCAGTGCGGTCGGCCACCAGGAGTCATCCCAGGCCGAGGGGGTGGATCCGAGGATGAGGACCTCGGTCTTGTCAGAGTTCAGCTTCAGTCGGCTGTTCCTCATCCATTCGGCGACGGCCTTCATTCCTTCGTGGAGGTTTGTTTTGGCGGTGTGGGGGTCTTTGGTGAGGAGCTGGCTCCATCAGGAGGCCCCTGATATTGGTTTCAGTTGTCTGATTACGCCATGGCTAGTGTTTCCCCCTCACTGTCATGCCCATCAAATGCCTGATTTCCCTTTTTTCTGAAGACAATATTTAAATAGTAGCGGACTGGGGCCCTGTGAGAGTGGGCTATGGGAAGGGGTCATGCATTTCCAGCCATGCCTCTGGAATGGGTCAAAGGTACACACATTGCAAAGCCGTAACACAGGCCCCCGCAGCACCCGCAGTGCAGGGGGGCCCCCAAACTCCAAGGGGCCCCCTCAGCACAGTACTCTGGCCGGAGAGCTCCTGATTGAGTCCGGAGGGGGCCCCTCCACGTACCTTGCAGGGGGGCCCCCTCAAGTTTCGTTACGCGACTGACACATTGACGAGCGCAGGCTCAGGGGGCTTAGCTGCCATTGGTGCAGCAAGTAGTACGGTGGCACAAGGGGCCCGCTGCTCCTCACGTCACGGCTGTGATTTTGCTACCTAATTAAGAGACGGCCTTTTTTCCTTGCCTGCATGAGCACCCATGTCAACTGATCTATGCTAGTGCTTAGGTGGGGTGTGATGTACGTGTGACGAGGGACAGAGCTAGGACACACATGGAGGGTCAGTCAGACCGGTATATTATACTTATTTTTATTTAAGAATCGTATCCCAACACACACAGGTGTGGGCGCAAGGGTATCATATTTAATTGTAGGCCCGGTTACCCTCATCCTGGTCATAGTTCAGAGTGAGAAGCAGAAGACATGCTGAGCATAGTAGGTTATATCAATGTGCAGTGCAAATCGTGGAAGGCTACACCAAAAGAAGGGGGAGGGGAGTACAATACCACAGCACAAACAAATCACACTGTAGGGGACTTCTCAGATGGTGTAGGCGCCCTGCCAACAGGTACTTTAAGCACAACTCATGCCACTGATCCCTCATTCTTTGCTCCCCTGGAGGTCAGTGTGCAGATTTTCACAGTGACACCAAAGCACAAGCAAACCCCCGAAAAGTGAAATGGTTTGCCACATAACTGCCGCACCATGGCCGTGCTGAGCCATGCACACCCTCAACTCGCTCCCACTCTTGTATAGTAGTTGTAGACAGAATAACTGAGAAATACAACGATTTCCTGGAATGCCGGGGTACAGACAGCGCTCCAGGCACTGCCTGACCCTTGACGGAATGTGTCATGGCGGCAGTATCAGCCGCTAGAGACGAGGCTTGTCAAGAAATGTCAAGATTCCCAGTTCCACATGCCAGGGGGTGGGTACCTCGCCCCCCGCAGCGTGGCTAACGCGTGACACTGGTTTGATCTGAATGCCCCCACTCTCAACCCTCCTCTGCCCCCTGCGCCCCAGCCGTTAACTAAACTGCATGTTGCTTGTTGTACATAAAAAGAAAAAATATAAAAGATGTTATGCAAATTAAACACTCATGAAAAGATTGTCTCGTGTCTTTGCAGTTGTGTGTAGGAACCGTGCATGATACTTGTGATACCCCTTATGTGTATATATATTATGTACCGTTCGTGATTGTGAATAGGTGAAAATATTAGGAATGCAGATGAAAGAATAAGAGTATATTCAATAATTTGAAACAAACGCTACCAACGCCTAGACTGGCTAGAGCAGAGGGTGAAACAGCCAATCAACAGCCCTCAGGGAAGGAACTCCCTGTTACGATGTTCACCCAAAGCGTGCTTGCCCAGCACAAAGTATTAAAGAACAGCAATCCTACAACGACAGACCACACCTCTCCTCTTAATAAAGGAAAATTCCCTTAAAAAAAACTAAAAAAATCCGTTCACAATGACAACAGTCCAAGAAACCAAAGTGGACGCAGTTACAGGGAAAATTATTTACAGACATGCACATTTTTACAGGAAAATACTTCAGACGACGACGACGACTCCTGTTAAGCCGCTTTCTCATCAGGCACTCTCCTTGGAGACTCACCTGGGGACGGTCCAGGGCCGGCGCTAGCCTTGGGCAGCGTGGGCAGCTGCCCAGGGCCCGCGCCTGCTCGCAGCCATGGGGCCTCGCACCTTTAAAGACATCAGGAGTTCCGAGGCCCAGGGGCCCCTGAGAGTTTATATTTTTCTTTATGTCAATCTCCCCTGCTGGCCCGTCTCTGTGGGCCTAATGGCTGCATCAGCATGTTGATGACAGCAATCAGACAGGTCATTTGAGTGCCCTTGCCTGTGAAGTGGCCCTGCCCCTGTATGAATAAAAGACCGAATATCCTGCAGGGGCACAGCAAAGGATAGAGTGGCGATGGCGGCGCATCACAATGGAAGCTGCTCACCAAGGACAAGTGGAAAGGGAGCAGAGAGGGGAATAAAAGGGGCAAGACAAATGGAATACAGTGGGGGGGCAGATAGGTGTGTGCGCGGCATTGAGACAAGAGGTGCACGCAGAGGAGCAGAATCCGCATGCAAAAGTGGATGGAGCAGGGTTTGAAGTGTGCTGGGTCACTCGAGTCTTAGACCCGGTAGTAAACTAAAATGGACATTGAAAAGGGGCCGTATATTCATGTCCTTAACTTTGCCTGCAAAAACATTGATCCAGTGTCTGCACAATGAATGAAAGTTCTGAAAAGCAGGTGATGAGACGGGCCCGCTCTCCACTTTTGCCCTCACCCTCAGAGGGAAAAACAAATCTTAACTCCGCAGCAGTGCCACCCTTCGCTACCTTTAATGCAACTTCAGTGAGACTCGTTATAGTTCTTTCACAGTCTCATCTTGTCAGAACTGGAGCATTTTCAATATTATATACAAGGAAGCTGTAGATGCTGCATATTCATCTTATGCAACTAATAACCACTGACAAAGCCAATAGTACTGGCTTGTTTTAGGTGTAATTTTACTTGTTGTAATATTTATCTGGAGGCAATGACAGGTTTTTTCAACCCGCTTAAAGCCCTGCTCTCAGGTCAGTATGTAGGCCGTTTTTTTGGCTAGTTGTTGACCTGCTTTACGGTCAAGTGAGCCGGTTTTTACTGTTGATTTTTATGATAATAAAGCAAACATTGCCTGCAGCAAACTCAAATCAATGCAGTCTTCCATACCTTACAAAAAACTTTTACCGCATGTCTTTAACAAGCTGAAAACTGCCCTAGTTTGCAAACATGGGACACTTTTCTAGATAACTAACTTCCTAATGGAGGCCCCTTTTATTTTGGTACAGAGGCCTATTTTCTGTCCCAGTCTGATGCTGCATGTTAGGCAGGGCCACTGGAATTATGCGATTGTGCGGTGGAGGCGATTTCTGCATAATTATGCATTTGACGCATTTGCCACATAATCCATCAGCTGCTGCATAATCTACAGATTTTAACAACAAAATTGCTTTCTATCTCAAACAGTTCAAAAGTTACTAAAAATGCAGCGACACGTCTTGCCGCATGTGGGAAGGCCCTTTGAAAAGCTGGAATAGTCAACTTTCTGTTTCCCACTACTAAATTTGAGTGTTAAATTGGTACTAATGGGGTGCAACCAGTGCCCAAACAGTGTTACCAAGTTTAAAAATGACAAAAAAATGAAGTAATACTATTTCAAAATGTGCCGGGTTATGCCGCATAATTTGCCTTTTCTTGCCACATAATTTACTCACTTTCCACATAATTTAACCCTCTCCTGCCACATAATTCCAGTGGCCCTGCTGTTAGGGTAATCCATGGCAGTAATTTTGTTCCTGTTTATATTTCCCATGCTTTACTGAATCTTGCATTCCCCAAGAGTGCAAGCTATTTCCAGCATGTGTGTGTTTGTGTATTTTATTTCACAGCATATTACTCTTGGATGATGCACCCTTTGTACTGAGTCGCCTCCAGGTGTTTATAACAGGCTACAGTTGAGCACTTTGGAGTTGAGGCTGCAGGCAGTACAACTTTCACACTGTGCCTGTCTGTGGGTAAAAAGGTGTTCAGATTACATGACCATTCAAAATATGGCCTCTCTGCAGAGCACAAAGATCAATGGTCCTGCATTGCAGTTGTGATTCTATGCAAGTGTGTGTGAAGGAGCTACTTATTGGTCAAAACAACAAGGTGAAAGTAAAATCATTTATTGTAGTTACTCATTTAGCTTAAACTGCTAACAACCATTGACAAAACCCAGTCGCGGCCGGCATGAGTCGGCCGCGGCTGCGTTTTGTCAATGGTTGTTAGCTGTTAACTGTGGGGGCAGGGGGTAATTTTAATTTAAAGGAAAAAAAATAACTTTCTTAGCCGGCCTGATCCGATCCCGCGTCGTATCTGCTTAGGGGCCCCACATGTTCCTACTCTGCCCGGGGCCCCACGTATCCTAGGACCGGCCCTGTGGGGACCCACGCATTTCTCCTTTTTTTCAGCACATTCATATGGCACATTGTCTTATATCCAAACTAACCTAACGGCTAGGGCAGTCGACCTCAAATCTGGGGAACCAGGTTCGAGTCTCGGCAAGAACGCGCAACATCATGTGATTCTGGGTAAATCACTTAATCTCCCCGTGCCTAAAAAAAAGAAAATGAATGTGGCCTCATGTAACGCAACTGGTGCTTGTGTAAAGCGCTCTGATACCCGATACCTTCGGGTCAAGTTCGCGCTATATAAAGCTCTGTAAAAAAAAAAAAATTAAAAAAAGAAACATTCCTTCTAATCCTATAAATAGAATTGGGTCCAAAAACTTTGTAACACGCTACTTACCTTTTTAGAGTGTTTCTATCAAGTTAGATCGCCCACTTACCTGAGTGTGCTTTTAGCGATGGGGTTGTTTGTGCGCATACAGAGGAGGCCATGGCTGATGTGTGTAATGCCTGACGTGCACATTTTAGTTTACATTGCCGGCCCTGTGGCAGAGTAAGACCAACAAATTTAGCTAGTGCCACATTTACTGTGTAGCACTTTGGCCCTCTGTATGATAGACTGGTTATTCCAAAATGGGCGCTAATGGCTTTCGAACTTAAGTCAGCATTGCAGCGTCTACAAATCACAACATAACTGAGAAGTTTCCACATACACATTTTCATTCATGAAATCTTTATTCGGTCTATCAAGAGACCATAAAAGTGCAGCGACTATTACAAAAAACTGATATAAATATTATACACATTTCAATGGAATAAAACATCATAAAAACAATAAAAACAGAGTTAATGCCCATCAATGGTTTAGCAGCTCAACATCTTTAGTCTGGCCTTGAGCGTCTAGATGCATGAGCAGCCACCAAAAAACACATCACAGCAGATAAAACAAATTCATTGGGGAACAACTGGAGATACATTAGAGCGGGACGGGCTTGATTAAAATCCAGGGACCTCAACAATGGCAATAAGAACCTCTTTCTTGCCCAGCTATAATAATTACAAAGCAGAACAAAGTGTAGGGTGTCCTGCGGACACCTATTGTCGCAGCCGCCTGGCAACCTCAAATCCAAATGCACCCAGCCCACAGGAGAGGCCAGTAAATAATGAATTTGATTAAAAGAAATCTAGCATGACTACTCCTAATCTGAACCAAATACTGCTCTATACCATTACCAGACTTCAAAAGCATATGGGCTCTCACTGGCGGTTTCATTATTTCTCTGTTAAGCGCTGCCCACTCTAAAAACAATGACTTTATGCCCAAAACGTCCAGAGACATACACATTCCACTAGAAAATTTGTATAGGAAATATGTCAAAAAGGGGATATCCTTCAGTAATCCAGCGCACAAACTCCAAATGACATGACACAGAGGAACCACGCCATCTTTTGGTATTAGTATTTACAAAGACGTTTTAATGCACAAAAATACTGGGCCACTCAGAAGGAGGGCCTTTTTGTCAATTGTAAATACCACACTCAGGACTGTAGGAAATTAGCAAAAGTTTTGCGTACCTCATCACGGCTGTGTCTACAAATATTTTCCTAAGTTTGTGTTTAATAGAGATATGCTCCCACAACAGTTTGTTGTCCTAAAATTTCAATGTTCTATTTTTCGATTTGGTCTGATGGCACTTGTGACATTTGATGAATGTCAGTGAGCTAAGTAGAACAGTGTAATGGTAAATAAAAGAAAGGTATGTAAATGTCAAACTTGACATTTGGAGGTTAACTGTTCCCATGCTAAAATGACTTCTGATATTTGAATTGATGCTCTATTAAAAAAAAAAAGTTCATCCAGGCAAGCCATTTTAGGGTTCTGCATTAACCTCAATAGCCGCTGTATATAGCAATATCTTGTGTGACTGAAATTTGTAATTAATGTTGTTCCAACATTTTCTGGACCCACTCTCTTACCATTTATCTTCACCCGGTTAATCTTTCCTTATCCGCACTCAGGGGTGAGGAGAGTTAGTTCGCATCAATCAACATCAATTTACAGTGCAAACCATTTGGCTACACAATGAGGACCAGGAATCGGTAGCTAAGGTTAAGAAGGTTTATTACAAATTTTAAATCAAGTTAAGATACATAACTCTTAACTCCATGCTATAAAAGTACACAATAGCAACAGACAGGCCCAACCTATGGAAGAAATTGAGGTGGATCAATATTAGGCAAACAAGCAATTCAGTCACAGCAATACAAAAGTTCAAAAGGAGTATTTGATGCTTAAAGAAGAGTCATATGTTTTATTGTCTATACATGGATAAATGTAAATCACCTAAAGTAGAGTTCCAGCTAAAAGAGTAATTCTAAAAATCTGAAGAATCTCGGAGATCAGGCATTTCCATAAAGGAAATAAGAACAAAACAGAGGGAAAATAAGTAGGGAGGGTGTCAGCATTTCACGAGCTCGGTCAAGAGTCTTCTTAGGTCGTTCAAGTAAGTGTTTGCCTAAGCCACACTCAGCAGAGACTCAAGGAAAGCGTAGAGGTCTAAACCTCTCAAATCCAAAGGAATAGTGGTGTAAGCATTCAGGGGAAAGTCTCTGAAAGGATCTGCAAGGCATCGGAAAATAATCGGGACAGTATCTGAAGACATCTGAAAGGAGTCTTAAACTAAGGAATCTGAAAGCATCTGAATCTCCAACGGTGTGCACACTAAGTTATAACACACAAGAATCTTCTTGGGCAACACCCCTTTGCACTCATCATCAGGGGTCTATTGTCTTTCTCCACTTCTTATGTTGTAGACAGCAACAATTCCCAAATGTCTCACAACAAACATGGGAACAACATCGTTTTCTCACTCCCATACCATGTTGAAACATTGCTGAATAGGCCTTTCAGTTAACGCTCTGGCCCTCCATATTCTTTCGTCAAGGGCTTCTTCACAGGCTCTTTCTCTATTCTAGTACAGTAATGTATCTATTCTATGACTAAAAATGCATGTGAATACCTGCAAGAAGTGTCATGTTATCAGAAAATGAAAACCTGCATTTACAAAGCGTGAAGAATTATAGGCCTAAATTATCAACTTAAAATATGAGCAAGAGTGCACATTCAATATGCATGTGCACAATTAAACACCAACAAATATGAATGATCAATACATTAAGTTCAGGTTACATAAAGCATACAGTACATTCTTTGAATAATCATGTGTAAGTATGGCTAAGAACTACATTTAAATCAAATATATGACATATTAATGAACGCATTACACAAACCTGATTCGTTTTAACATAAATGAGATTTCATTACGTGAGGGTTGTTTTTGTTTCTAGACAAACATCTAAATAGTAAATGTCAATCAATATATTAAAGCGCACATCATACCTACTAAGTAAGGATGGGTTATTAATTTCTCGTTTAATACAGCCAGACACACAGTTTGAGTAAATTCACTAATCCTACTGTAAATGCACTTTAGTGATAATGTCAACTGCAACACTTATTTTAATATTGTTAGATCATATAAGAATCAAGTGCTAACTGCACATTCATGTCATGTATCTGTTATGAAGTTGTGACGCATTTGTGATGTGTAAAGGATGGACAAATTTGTGCTGCACCAATCCCCTTCTGATGGACAAATCATAATCTTGGTGTTTTCATAATTTTTCTTCTGGAATCCTCTAGAAAATTCCTGGCATCATAGTATTTGCTCTGTCTGTCTTCCAGTTCTATGTCTGTTCTCTTTCTCTTTACTCCTTTCTTCACTTGTGCACGTTTGTATCCCTTATAGATTACAAACAAGAATAATCCACAAAAAACAATTATCACTAAGGGTTTCAAAATGCTTCTAAGAATTCCACTACCTAGGTTTCTAAACCATCTGCCTTTAAGCACCTGTTGCTGTTAACCCTTTCAAATCTTTCTTCAGGTCAGTAATGTTCTGTATGCATTTCTTCAAGTCCTTACTCTCGACTGGAATGTAAGTGCAATATTGTTGAACTTTTAACATCCGGCAGACTCCGCCCTCCTTTGCGAGAAGGATATCTAATGCAAGTCGATTCTGTAAGACCATTGATCTGATCCCAACCATTTCCATATCTATAACTTACAATCCTCCAGCTATGCTAGAGGATAACTTATCAACTACAGTAGAAAGCTTTCTAATACTGGTGAGTTGAGTATCACTCTTACAGATGGTATCAGAGCACCAAAAATGTCACCTACCATTTTACTAGTGCTAGCACCTCTTTTGTCCTCACATATTGTTCCCTTGTTGAGTCATCAAGTTGCCCCACATGATAAATCTAAGGAAAACTATCCCCATGTAACACTTTCCATACCATTTCTTGGGTAACTTATAAAATGCATTTTTCCAACAAATGTAATAGACTCCAGGAAAAACAGGATCTGCTCCATCTAAGTATAATCCCTAATTTCCTTGAACTACAGAGGTATGATCAAATTCACTATTATCTACGAAATTTGTGTCAGTTGTGGATTTTCTAATGAATTTGCATAACCTCCCTTTATGTTGCCAATCTAAAGCTAATGCAGCCATATTTCCCACTAGTCTATGCTCACTTTCATCTTTTGCCCATTGTGGCACTTTTGAATGATTCGTTGCTTTTGCTACTATGGGCCAGATGTAGGTAATCCTGAAATACCGAGTCCTTAATAGCGAATTTTACCGATTCGCTATTAAGAACTCGGTATTTCAGATGTATGTAAAAATCGGTAAAAATTACCGATTCGGCAATAATCGGTATAAATTAGCGATTCGACAATAATCGGTAAAAATTAGCGATTCGGAATGAATCGGAAAAAATAATTACTGATTCCTTAATACCGATTCGGTAATTAGCGAATCGGTAATTTAAAAAAGCGGTAATTGTCGAATCAGCCAATCCTGTGCTTCCTCATTACCTCACAACCAGGAAGTGGCCACACCCATGCAGCTGCACTGATCCTGAAGCTGTTTGAGAAGCAGGGAGCACAGCAAACAAGCCAGGAGCAACTCTTCCAACTTTTTGCTGACAACACTTAGCAAATATGGCCAACCAGGAGAGGGAGAAGGAGGCAGCTGAACGCAAGAGAAAACATAAATTCAGTGAGAGTGAGCTGGAGCTCCTTACTGAGGAAGTCACAAAGGACCACAATAAACTTTTTGGGAAACAGTCTCTGCACGTGCCTGAATCCCAGAAGAGGCAGATATGGCTGGTCATCCAAGAAAATATCAATGCCATTGGAGTAACCCAGCGCTCCATTGAGGAACTCAAAAAACGCTGGTATGACCTGAGGAAGCGTGCAAAGGAGAGGCTGGCAGAGAGAAAGAAGCAAGCCTACCTGACAGGTGGAGGGAGAAACACAGCACCTGCACCAACTGCCCTGGATCTCCTGGTCGAGTCCACCCTCCACCCTCCAGCCGGAGAGTGTGAGTGGGATTGGGGATGCAGACAGCTCATCCAGAGCTGGCAACAAACAAGGTAAGATGCATGCACTGCATGCTGTGCCCCCCACTCCCTAACCCCAATCCCCAATGAGGCATTGTGAATCCCACTCCAGTACATGTTTCACTAAAAACCAACAATGCATTATGGGAGATGTAGTCAGAAGTAACATGTCAGAACAGTCAGTCCACTGAACCCACAGGCATGTGACAAACATCAGCAATTAGCAAGCAGAGGACAGTCAGTTTGATTGGCAGGCATGACATTTATTATTACGCAAATGCTGCCAGATAAGTGAGCAAATGTACATCCTGTCTCCACAGGCGACCCATCACGCAGGGCTGCAGAGGGGAGCACAGGAAAGGCACCCAGGAGAGAGAGGACACAGGAGGAGGAGGTCCTGTCGCCTGCAGGGCACACCACCCCACCACCACCACCACCATCACCAGCATCACCACTGCCACCAGCATCACCACTGCCACCAGCATCACCACCGCCACCAGCATCACCACCGCCACCAGCATCACCACCGCCACCAGCATCACCACCGCCACCATCAACGCCACCAGCACTGAGAGCCACGAGGCATGCAGTGGCCAGCCTCCAGCAGATGGAGGTGTCCGAGGAGGACAGCATGGGAGGCCAACAGTCCACTGTGGCTGAGGATGCCAACGGTGTAGGCTCACAGTCCCCCACCGAGCGCCCCCACACAGGTGCCAGACGCCGCAGGGCAAGGGCAGCCAGTCCAGCTTCACAGGGCGAGGATCAGAGTGTGTTTGCCGGTCTTGAGGGGAACATGCTCAAGGTGCAGCGCCTGCAAGGCAAAGCAATAAGGTCAGTCCAGCGGCAGATGGTACAAATGAATGGGCACATGCTGTGAATCGAGAAGGGCATCAGTAGCATGAACAATACTGTGGATGAGGGCATGAGGGACATGTCCGAGGCAGTGAGGCTGCTGTGCAGCAAATTGGATGAGGACCGTTTGGCCAGGCGCAGGGAGAGGCAAAAACTTGACAACTACACCAAGGCGGTGAACCGCCTCTCCACTGCCACCTCTCTGCTCTGCAGGCGCTCGGTGGCCATGCAGGAGGAGGTGGCCCACTGCAGCCGTGACGTGGCAAGGGGGCTGGTCACAATGCACATTGCACTAGAAGTGCTACAGACAAACCAGGTTGCCACTACAGGTGATGGGGGGGGATAGTGAAGAGGCTACTAGCCGCAGTAGCATCACGCCCCCTATAACGGAGTCCAGGAGGCGCAGCGAACGTCACAGCGCTGCCACAGGACAGACTGCCAGTGAGGACAGTGTGCCCAAGGAACGCAGCAGTGCTGCGCGTGGGCGCAGGAAGTAATGCCAGCCATCACATGGTTTACCGAAATGGGTGATGTAACCCTTTTTGGTTTTGTAACCTGCATTCAAATTTGGGCTGGCATGTGAAGCCCTTCATGTTGTGGTGGTGTGCTATGACAATTAAACACCGTCACTGGCTGTGTCTCCTTACTTACTCAGAAATAGTTGCGTGTTATCTCTGCCCGTCTGTGTCTCCCATCTGGTGCTGCTGCCACCTGCTGCGCTGTGCTCTGGCTGGGGACAGTCCTCATCCTCAGAGTCAGTTAGTTCCACTGCTGTTCCTTTCTTTGTGGCAAGGTTATGCAGCATGGCACATGTTGCTATTATTTTACAGCAGATGATGGGGCGGTACTGACGTGCACCTCCACTTTTGTGGAGGCAGCGGAACCTGCTTTTTAAGAGTCCGAAGGTGCGCTCAACAACGTTGCGCGTGCTTTTATGTGCCACATTGTATCTTCTCTCACTTGGTGTGGATGGGTTGAGATATGGAGTCAGGATAAATGCCCGCACGGCATATGCGCTGTCACCTAAGTGAGAAAGGAAGTGCCATTAATATGAGTCACCAACACATTCATCCAAGGTATACATCAGGGTGTGTCACATTGATTTACCTAGCAGGTATCCATCTCCAAATTCACCCCCAGCCAGACGTGTGTAGATCCCACTGTTCCTGAATATGTAGGAGTCATGGGTACTCCCTGGAAATTTGGCCACAATGTCAGTGATGATGTGGTCCGCATCGCATATCACCTGCACGTTGATGGAATGCGTAGATTTGCGGTTCCGGTATATATACTCTGTAGCTGCAGGTGGGCAGATTGGTATGTGTGTCCCATCAATGCACCCTATTACATGTGGGAACTGTGCCTTTTGGTAAAAATCCAGCTTTGTCTTCTGCAGTTCCGCCTGTGTGCTGGGGAAGCGTATGTAGTGATGCATTCTTTGCATCATGGCATCCAAGAAAGAGTTGAAGAAACGGGACAGGCAACTCTGTGACACACCACCTGCCACAGCTATCACCCCCTGGTAACTTCCTGATGCAAGTAGGTGCAGGCTACAGAGCACCTGAACATGTGTTGGTATTGCATGCGCCCTTGGTGTCTGATGCTCCAGTAGTGGGTGCAGTTCCCGTATCAGGTCTAGGATGGTTTGGGGGTGTAGCCTGTACCTCTCATGGATTTCAGCCTCAGTCAGTTGGAAGAGTGTAACGCGCAGTCTATACACGCGCTCCTCCCGTCTCCAGATCCTCAGTCCTGCTGCTTGCAAACGTAGCCGCCTTGCAATTACGTAGAGGGCCGCCATTGTGTTCACACTGTTGCATTTTGGGGCTGTTTAAATGCAGTGCACCTGATTACCACCTGCTTTGAGTCAGTGGTAATTAGCGACTCCTAAATACCGAAAATTCGGTATTACCGATTTTGGTACATCGGATTTGCAATTATTTAAGGATTTCTTATTTACCGATTCGGTATTTAGGGGTTTCGGTGTCTGCTAATCGCAAATTAAGGAATCAGTAACTGGTTTCCCTTATTTTTACCGATTCCTTATTTGCAATGGCGTTCGGTGTTACCTACATTGCACATGGCTAAATACCGGTCGGTAACGCTGAAATTCTGCGAATTTCGGCGTTACCGACCGGTATTTAGCCACCTACATCTGGCCCTATGTCTCTTCGCCTGTCTTCTACTGAATCTATGATTTCTTTTCTACCCCTGTTAAGGAACAAGTTAAATGATGTCTATGTGCATAAGCTGTATCTAATGTCATGGTGAGTCTAAAGCAATGTCCTACTATCTCAGAATTATTTTGCATCTGGCTGTCAAATCATGTATTGAATAATAGAACTGAAAATGACCCTTTCCATGGAATAAGCTCAACAATAAGATACAAGTAACTCCATATGTCAAGAGGAGCTGATGATATGTACTCATTCAGCAACTGATGCAGGCAATTGCATTCAAAAGTAGCAATCCCTAGCATCCATAGTGTCAACAGATTCATAAAGCAATTTTAAATAAACATTCAATTAATAATTTCCTCTAGAAGTATCTACATGTAATTCTTTCTAATCTATTGCAGGTAAACTATTGTCACTAGGAAGTGGTGTTTGAGTGGCATGTGTAGACCTAAGCTCCTCTACTTGTGAAGAATGGGTTAAACTCACAATTACAAGCAAAGCAATTAACACTAATGTCACAATGACAAATACTCCTACACATAAGTGTCTACATCTACTAGTGTTTGGGTTAGGCTCCATGAGTTCTGCTAATGTCAGACTTTAAACTAGAAAATTGCAGCAAGTTTCCACTTGCAAAAAGAGCAAACAAAGTTCAAATGTCTTTTCCAGTGAAATACACACACAACGATCTTCATGAGACTTCCTTATCCCTACTCCGTATTCTTCTAAGGGTCAACCATACAATGCTTCAGCAGACTCAGGCCTTGGTACTCTTCTTTGTAGTTTGGGCAGATTTATTAAGTTCTTTCTCTAATAAATGCTAAGTTCAAACTCACTAATGATCACTTTCAGAATAAATTGACCCAGTCTGTTTAGTGGCAATGCAATTTCAAATCTTAGTTCAGCCAGCACATTCAGTTTAAAGAGACTCAAGTGGATGCAAATTGTTATAGCAAAAGGTGCAAAATGCTCTCTCCCAGTCATTGACAGCTAGGTACGTCCATTCAGGTGAAGAATACCTCTGACAAGGTACCCTAGCTCTCTTTGATCTCCTTACTATTGGCCCTTCTTCATCACTGTCACTTAGGCCAGATCTTTCAGTATCTTCTGGCTTACTGTGTGGCACATGAACATCAGACAAACAGCGTCTCTCTCTCTCCTGTCTTGGCCACCGGTCTCCAGGTACAACAAGCGTTACTACTACAGGGTCTGAATCTGGGCAGTCAACAGTACAGGATGAGACCCTCTGTACCACCTTCATCTGTTGACTCTCTCAGACCACCCTCAGGCCAAACAAGTGCTGTCCTAGCTTCTTGCTGATCACCAACAGCTTGACTAACCTGCTCCCTCTGTCTCACTGTAACCAATGGCATATCAGGAACAGGTGCTGTTATATCATCAAGGGGACAAGAGACTCAGCGAGTATGAGCAGCGTGTACCCCCTTAGGGAGACATCTGTATTTCACAGCTGTCGTAGTGACCAGAATCACCTGGTAGGGGCCATGCCACCTAGGCTCCAAGCATGACTTGTGCACATGCTTCTTCACCATAACCCAGTCGCCAGGACTGAGGTCATGGCACTGCTCCTGTTGAGGCATGCTGTAGCCTCTCCAACCTGGTGAGACACAGAATGCACCACATCAGCCACTCATTTGCAGTAATCAAGAATCATTTCATCTGTAATGTGCACAAGTGCATTCGCAGGCACACCTGGCAGTCTTATGGCCCTTCCCATGATGATCTCATGGAGGGACAAACCTGTCCTCCTATCTGGAGTACTGCTAGACTCATCAACACAAGAGGCAATGTATCAGGCCATTTCAGAGACGTTGGAGCGCACACTTTAGCCAATTTGGATTTCAAAGTGCCATTGACTTGTCCACAATTCCAAAAGCCTCAGGTAGGTAACTGCAGTGGAGCCTCTGTTCGACTTGTAATGCTGCACACAACATCTTCAGGATCTCATTATTAGAATGAGTTCCTCGGTCTGACTCCAGAGAAGTCGGGAAACTGAACAGTGGAATTAACTCCCTTAACCACAACTTAGCCAATTTGGCACTATCATTTCTCCTAGTCAGGTAAGCTTGAATCCAATGTGAGAAATGCACAAAATCACTAGGACATATCTCAACCTATTGTGCACCGGCATCTTGATAAAGTCCAGTTGCATCCTATTGAAGGGGCCTCCTGATCTTCCTATGGGACTCAGTGTTACTGCTGTTCTTCTGCCTACATTCTGTTGTTGACATACAACACATTTGTGACATAGTCCTTCAGCCATCATTCTAAATCTTGGGTTAAACCACGTTTGCCTAAACAGGTACACCATTGTGTCTCTCCCTACATGTGCAGGTCCATGATAATGCCTCATCATTGTAGACAACAAGCTATCTGGCAACACAGGTCTTCCTTCTCCTGAAACCCAAATGTCATCCTCACTTCTTTTGACCCAACCTGCTCCAATTCAGCCTTGCTATTCTGCTTCTGCACTTCTTCCTGTAATCTCTTAACTTCCTCCCAAGTATCAACTGCAGTCAACAACAGATTGCAACTTGTGGCATCCGATCTCTCATTTTGATATTCCCCATTAAAGGTGCAAGTATTTAGGGCGCAATATCTCCCTGTTTCATCAGCGTATCTATTGCCCACTGTCACATAGTCAGTGGCGTTTCAATGGGTGTCACATTTCACAACTGCTATCTGAGCTGATAAATGTAAAGCCTGCAAGAGGTTATGAACACTCTCGCCGTTGAGAATTGGTGACCCTGAAGAGACCATAACTGTCCAAAGTAGTGAACAACACCAAAGCCATACTGACTATCAGTGAAAATCATCATTCTCAGCTGGTCTGAAACACAGCATGCTCTAGTAAAGAGAAATCAATTCGGCCACTTGTGCTGAAAATACTCCTTGAAGCCCGGTGGCATCGACCACACCTGAGACAGTACAGTCTGCATAGGCAGCTCTCTGGTTTCCATCATGGTCTCGTAAGCAAGAGCCATCAAAAAACATCACATATTCTGATTCAGGTAGTGGCACATATTGTATGTCAGGTCTTGGCTTGTTGCATAGTTCAGTAACATCAAGACAGTCATGCTCAACATCATCTTCAACATTTTCATTCCCAGGGATGGGCAACAGGATTTAATACAGCACGCCTCCTCAATGTTACATTATCGGTCCAAGAATGACCTACTCATACCCAGTGAGACGGCTATTAGCCAAATACTGGGTTGTAGTGCGTGTTAACTATACTTCCACTGAATGGGGGACAAAAACCGTAAGGGCTTGCACTGCTCAATGCTGACCCTGTGGAAGCCACGGCTTTGAGACAGACATGCAAAGTAGCAGCTACAGGATCAAGTGTGGCAGAAAAGTAAGCAACAGGTCTACAAGCATTCCCGTGCATCTGAGTTTGCAATGTGAGAGTGCAGCCCTCTCTCTCACTGCAAAACAAAGCTAAATATTTATTATAATTAAGGCTTCCGGTTTCCCATTTAAATGGATTTTTACATATAAATACAGACGGAAAACATTTTTTCCTTTGTCTGTATTTATAAATAGAAACGAGAAAATACTGACAAAACAAATGGCCCTGTGACCTTCAGTGGCAGCAGAATGCTCCAGCTGCCTCTGTGCTCCTTTCATTTTCATTTTTCCATCTCACATACCCTCGTGTGTGTTGTGGTACATTTAGGGAAGAAAAGCGATCTATATTTACTACGGCGACATTCCATATTAGGAATTTATGCAAAACTATGAAAATTCAAAGAAAGCTTTACTATTGTGCGGGCACGACTAATGTATATGGTAACCACTATATCAAGTTCAAAGAAAAAGTAGATAATCAATAAAGTGGAAGCAGGTGGAATGTAAACTGTTAGAGGAGTTCCAGGTCCTCTTTACGAGGCTGCAAGCAGCCGATGTACATTAAGAGGTGTGAAATCACCCCAGGACATCGGTTGCAGCCCCAGCACCCGTTGTTTTTTTAGTTGATGGGTGAGTAAGGTGGTCGAGGGGGGCAGCGCACAGGGGCAGCCGTGCCTCCAAAGGTAGCTATCAGCATAAAGCCTGGCTTTAATAAGAAAATATAGGCACGAATTAATGCAGTTTGCATGTGTTGGATATGCAAATGCTATTTAGCACACTAAAGTTAATCCTTCTGTCTTTGCCAACACTGGGGCAAAACAAAGGATTGTTCTGCATGTAACGTACACAGAAGATAAGGAACTTAACATGACAGACACTAATGATTTAGTATACTTTTCAGTGGTAATGCACTTTTAAGATTCCTCGTGCATTCCGATGGAGGCACTTTCTAGAGGGTGCAAAAAGCACAAAACGGCCAATGGCATGTGATGAAAAAAAACACACTCTTGTAGGTGGATAAAAAGCTTGTTCTATGTATATTTTAAAGAAAGGGTAACAATAGGACTTTGTAGACAGCTGCGCAAACAAGACCTAATCAATGCCACCAATTCACACATCTTTTCCAAGAGGACAAGGAAGACATTTGTTCACAATATGAGAAGTGCACTCACCATAGGCTCCAATTTCAGAAACAGCTATAACAACCAATAACAACCCAGTGCAAGTGTGCATTGCCTATTTAAATAAATGTGTAAAAATGCTTTCTGCAGCGTCTACTTTTGGTTGAACAAAAATAAATGTGGATAAATACAGACAGAAATGTTAAAAAATAAATACCATAAAACCGGGAGCCCTAATTATAATCAGGCATTCCAAGTGCCGGGGCACGGCAGACACATTCTCTTAGCTCTGAGAAGGCACGCATGCGGCTGTCATCCCATGGTACCGAATCAAATACATCCTTATGTGTCAGCCTCTGTAAGGGCCTGGCCATCAGGGAAAAGTTGGGAATCCACTGTCGAGAGCAGTCCACCATTCCCAAGAACATTCTGACTTCTTTCTGGGTTGTTGGCGGATTTATTTTTGGAATCGCCAAGATTCTCTCTTGCGAAACCTTCCTTGCTCCTTTCTCAATGTGATGTCCTAGGTACTGGATTTCTTTCTTTCAGTACTGCAATTTGGTTGGGACACTTTATGTCAATTTTCAGCCAAGTGGTTCAACAAGACAATTGTGTCTCTCTTTGAAGCCTCCTGCGTATTTGAAGTCCCCAGTAGGTTGTTAATGTAGTGCACTAGAACTGATTGTTAGGGCATCACCAGGGATTCCAGATTCTTTTTGAGTAACTGGCAAAAATTGAGGGCCTTTCCGTATATCTAACACACAAAAGTGAGGACTAGAGATTAAGCCTTCCCTTGTTCTCCAAGGCTACACACAAAAACTCACAAAATTAGAAGGACTATCGTGCAAACTAAAACTCTGAGCATCCCAATTTGGACACTCGGAGGTGCTATTCTGGTCTTGTGCTATTCATTTAGGGAGGAAAACCCAAAAGGTTGCATATACTGCCCTCACCCACTAGATAGTGGCATGCTTTATTATTGGGTCACTAGCACACCCTGGTGCAGACCAACACTCAGGGTGGAGCGCAGCAACTCGCGACCCACTGTCGGAGGGTCGCGAGTTGCTGGTACGGAGACGTTACTCCTTGAAGAAAGTGTGACTACAGGAGAATGTTCCTACTCAGACCCCGAATTGAGATCAGCAAAGGTGAAATTCGGGAACACGCCCCGAGTGTGTTGACAAGTAGGCAAGTATTGCCAACAATATTTATCCCTGAAACATAGGGAATACCTATAGATAGGGATAATATCATTGAAAATAGAGGTATCTGTATCCTGAAGAAGGCCTGAGACCCTTATGGGCAGTGGGTAGAGGCTGAAACATGTTGATACTGGCAGTGGGGGAAATGGAGACATAATTTCTCCAACATACCCTCCTAAATTTTTTTTAACCCTGTCAAGGGTGGCCCAAGAATAAAATTAGATAGGGCATGCCACTTAGACAGTTGTAATATTTTCCTTTTTCTCTGCATGTGCGAACCCTTTCCAAGAGAAAAATGCTCTCTCTAAAAATAAAAAATATGCGCTCCACCCTGAGCGTTGGTCTGCGCCAGGGTGTGTTAGCGGCCCAATGATGAAGAATGCTACTATCTAGTGGGTGCGGGCAGTATTTACAACATTTTGGGCCTTTCCGTATACCCTTGTGGGGCTTGGCACCATGCCAAAACACTACATCCGAAAAGGAAAGCAAAAAGAAACTGGCTGTCCTCATGCAATGGTATAGAAAAGAAGGCTAGACACAAATCAATAACAGTAAACCACACAGCTTCACATGGAGTCTGAAAGAAAATCATAGCTGAATTCAGTAACACAGGACAACAAGAACAGCAATTGAATTTACCTTTCTCAAATCTTGTACGATACGGCACTTTCCATTGGGTTTCTGCTAACCCATAATGAGTGAGTTACATGGAATCCCCATAATCTCATTCAGAATGACTTGCTCAATCATTGAGTCAATTACAGGAGTAATCCCAGCAATGGTTTCAGGGGTCAGATTGTATTGTGGGATTCTCAAGGGCTCAGCATTAGGCTTCACTGTAATGCGGACTGGTTTAACCCCTTTGATGAGACCTATGTCTTTCCCTGAAAAGTCCCAGACTTCAGGTAACAGTGTGTCTCTCAGCTCTTGGGGCAGATCATCTTTTGTCAACATTGGGTACAGCCCGATTTCTGATTTTTTTTAACAAGTTTAAAGGTAATGTCCTCATCATGAGTCTGAAACTCGATCCAATTTGGGGTATAGTAAATGGAACAATTTAGCTTGCACAAGAGATCTAGTCCAAGCAAATTGACAGGACTCGAATCCCACACCACACATTGGTGATTCTCCTCAAAGGACCCCATTTTGACAGATACTGCATCTGAAACTGGATTAGTCATTATTTGCTTATTTGCAACTCCTACAACTTGGATTCTTTGTCCCAAGAGGGGTAGGTTGGAAACCTCTGTTGTTCTCACAGTAGAGAGGGTAGAACCAGTGTCAATAAGGAATGAGATGGGATTTCCATTCACCTCACCATCCACGAATGGACCACTCTGGCCTACATCTAAGGTTGCACCAAGTACACAATCCTCCTTCCCTCTCAGGCTTCGGCATTGCGACAGGTCTGAGCTGCAATCATCATCTGTTTGTATCTTAGAGTACTGGTGAGAAGCACCCTTATTCACGAAAGGATTGGTGTGTACGTTGGGAATTTGATTTGCATTGTATCTCTGGACATTTACATTTTGTTGTGGCATTGGGGCTTGTGGAACCTTCATCACCTGAGCTTGGGGTACATTGGAATTGTGAACTCTGTCTCTGTGCTTGCTGTTTCTGAAACATATTATTTCCTTGTGATTGCACAAATCCACCATTCTGGACCGGATTCCTATTCGCCATGTTACCAGTATTAAATCGACATTCGTGCTTCCAGTGCTCTAGCCTACCGCAGATGTGGCAGGGATTTGTCTTCCCCAAAGTCGGCATATCAACACCTGTACGCTGATCAATCGGAACACTTTGTCCTCTGCCTTGCTGTTAAAACCCATTACCACCTTGCATCATTGGGACTCCCTGTTGATACACTCCCTGCATGAGACCAGTATTCCAAACAAACTGTTGATTCTATACTGAAACTCCTACCATGTATGTATATAACCCGGGATCTTAGCCCATGACGGACCCAATAACCACTTCAACGTCTCTGCATTAAGCGCCACATTCTCACAACAACTGAAATCATCTCCGAAAAACACCACACAATCTCTGCAAAATACTGCAATCTAAGCATAGCAATTGCAACACGCAACCCTATTAATGCTTGCACTGTCCGCTGCTACAATTGGTTTCTGAACTGCCAGAACTCCATCAATCCTTTGACCGAACCATGGGTTTTCGAGATTTGGACTGGGTTTGGGCAATTTCTAAATAGAACACCCTAACTCCCTCATGTCAGTGGATAAACCATCCTCTGCTACCAGATTGATCCAACATTATCTGGGACCACTCTCTTACTATATATCTTCATCTGATGAATCTTTCCTTATCCGCACTGAGAGGTGAGGAGAGTTAGTTTGCATCAATCAATATCAATTCACAGTGCAACCCATTTGGCTACACAATGAAGACCAGGAATCGGTAGCTAAGGTCAAGCTTTATTGCAAATTTAGAACAAGTTAAGAGACACAACTCTTAGC
The DNA here is from genome assembly GCA_963921515.1 of Calotriton arnoldi. NCBI lineage: Eukaryota > Metazoa > Chordata > Amphibia > Caudata > Salamandridae > Calotriton > Calotriton arnoldi. Next base: position 77,837 of record CAWUFW010008491.1, read on the forward strand.
ACATTGCTATTAAAGTACAAAATAGTAACAGGCAGACGCAACCTACCGAAGAAATTGAGGTGGACCAACATTAGGCAATAAAGCATTTCAGTCACAGTAATAAAAAAAGATCAAAAGAAGTATTTGATGCTCAGAGAAGAGTCGTAAGTTTAGTTGTCTTTACATGGATAAATCTAACTCACCTAAAGTAGAGTTCCAGCTAAAAGGGTGGTTCTAAAACTCTAAAGAATCTCAGAAATCAGGCATTTCCATGAAGGAAATAAGAATGAAACAAAGGGAAAATAAGTAGGGAGGGTGTCAGCATTTCAGAAGCTCAATCAAGAGTCTTCTTGGGTTATTGAAGTAAGTGTTAACCTAAGACACACTCAGCAGAGAATCAAAGAAAGCGTAGAGGTCTAAACCTCTCAAAGTCCAAAGGAATAGTGCTGTAAGCATTCAGGGGAAAGTCTCTGAAAGGATCTGCAAGGTATTGGGAAAGACTCTGGAAAGCATCTGAGGACATCTGAAAGGAGTCTAAAAGCATTTCAGGGCATCTGAAAGGAGTCAGAAAGCATCTGAGGCTTCTGAAAGGAGTATGAAAGCATCTGAATCTCTAACGGTGTGAACACTAAGGGGGTCATTATGATGTTGAGCGGATCGCCACCGCCCGACCGGCGGTGGCGATCCGCCCGACATCTTTCCCCGCCCGCCCTCCATTTACCCCCCACCATATTACAATGGCGGGGGGGACAGCGGCGGACGGAAAGACCATCCGCCGCATTTCCGCAGGCAGGCAATCGTTCCGATTGCCTGCCGGGCGGAACTCGGGCCTAATATGGTGGCGGTGTCTTCCAGACACCGCCATCCATATTAGGATGCCTGGCGGTGAAGGCCTTTCCATGGCGGCATCGCCGCCATGGAAAGGCATGCGGGAATTGCTTTGGGGGCCCGTTGCGGGCCCCCTGGGAGGTGGGTGGGTGGGTGGCTGCACTTGGGGGGGTAACTATGGTACCCCCCTACATTGGCATGCACAAGGTGGCAGGCACCGCGCGGTGCCTGTCACGTTGTGCATGCCAATGCACTGCATGCATTTTTTACATTGCGGCGGGTGCTGCTGACAGCACCGCCCGCCGCAATGTAAACAATGCGGGATGCGACCGCCACGGTGGTGGTCGCATCCTAATGGGCACAGCGGGACCGCCGCACCTCTGGCGGTCGGTCCCGTTTACCGTTACGGTGGCGGGCGGACTTTGTCCGCCCGCCATCGTAATGGGCCCCTAAGTTAGAACACACAAGAATCTTCTTGGGCAACACCCCTTTGCACGCATCATCAGGGATCTATTGTCTTTCTCCACTTCTGATGTTGTGGACAGCAACAATTCCCAAATTTCCCACACAAAACATGGAAACGACATTGTCTTCTCACGCATATACCAGGTTAAAACACTGCTGAATAGGCCTTTCAGTTAACGCTTTGGCCCTCCATGTTCTTTCGTCAAGGTCTTCTTCTCAGGCTCTTTCTCTCTCTCTCTACTAAAGTAATATACCCATTCTACAACTAGCAACGCGTGTGAATACCTGCAAGAAATGTCAAGTTAGCAGAAAATGAAAACCACATTTGCGCAGCATGAAGAATTATAGGCCTAAATTATCAACTTAAAATATTAGCAAGAGTGCACATTTAATATGCGTCTGCACATTTAAACACCAACAAATATGAATGATCAATGCATTAACTTCAGGTTACATAAAACATACCATAAATTCTTTGAATAATCATGTGTAATTATGGCTAAGAACTACACTTAAAGCAAATATATGAAATACTAATGCACACAACACACAAACCTAATTCGTTTTAACGTAAATGAGATTTCATAACATGAGGATGATTTTCGTTTCTACTCAAACACCTAAATAGTAAATTTCTCGTTTAATACAGTTAAACACACAGTTTGAGTAAATTCACTAATGCTACAGTAAATGCACTTTAGTAATAATGTCAACTGCAACACTTATTTGCATATCGTTAGATCATATAAGAATTAAGTGATAACTGCACATTCATGTTATGTATCTGTTACGAAGTTGTGACATATTTGTGACGTGTAAAGGATGGGCAAATTTGTGATGCACCAATGTCAATGCCTTATATTTCTCAAGGATCATTGCAATGGTTTATTATTATGGACCCTCCAGACTGAAGGACAATGTTAACACGGTTTAATGAGCCAGTTTATGAGTCGAGTGAAGGAAAAGATTTTGTGAACAAGCTGTGTTTTATTCAAAGCTGCAGAATGCCAAATGGAAGCATATACAAACCTTTCAAAACAAGGAAATTAAAATAAGTGAAATTTTAAAAATAAATACCGAATGGATGTTTTGAGTAGTAAATCAAACATGGCAGAGCGTGAAAATTACAATCTATGACCGGGGCCACTAAAATTATGCAATTGTTCGGCCTTAGCGATTATCGGATAATAGATTTGTCACATTTGCCACATAATCCATCATCTGCTGCATAATCTGCAAATAAAAAAAAATAAAAAAATTGTTTCTGGCTCTAATGATTCAAAAGTTACAAAAAAAACATGTGCAGCGCAGCAAAAGGCCTTTGGAAAGCTGTACTGTTCACTTTTCTGTTGGTTATTGCTATATTTCGGTACTAAACTGGTACTAATGAGGTGCAACCAATACCCGGACAGTGTTACCAAGTTTAAAATTATGAAATAATAATATTCCAATGTGTGCTGCATTGTGCCGCATAATTTGGCTTTTCTTGCTGCAAAATTTACTCAACCCTGTCACATAATTTGGCCCTCTCCTGTAACATAATTCCAGTAGTCGTGACTATAACTTCTGTTGCATTCAAAAGTAAACAACAAGTTTTGCAAATTTCCCTTATGGCATCTCAGAGCAAAATTTTGTCAACAGTGCACTAGAAAACTTTACTCTGGCAGTAGAAACACATATACTCTCATAACGAGTTGCTCGGATATTCAAATAAAAAAAAAATATTGGTTTAAATCTCGTCTGAGATCAACAATATAAAAAGATTTACAAATTAACAATCGAAACACTTAAAAAAATATTTACGAAATGTAAAGATTATAACAGACTAACTCATTTGGTGGAGCTTTTACCATATCAATCAATTCATCAACTTTTGTTATTTTGCATTTAAAAACATGGGGCCCGATTCACAAAAGTAATCTGAGACAAAATCCTAACTTTACGACTTTCGGTATTCACAAAGGGCATTTAGGAGTGGTAAAGTTAGGATTTTGTCTTAAGTTTAACCTAAGACCAAAACTTAAGTTTAACTGAGACAAAATCCTACCTTCACTACTGCTAAATGCCCCTTGTGAAAACCGAAAGCCGTAAAGTTAGGATTTTGTCTCAGATTACTTTTGTAAATCGGGCCCAGTGGCGTTATAAAATGATTTCTAGCTTCAACAACAACCACGTTCGGACATGCCTGATATCTTGCACCCCGCCATCACGGAGCTCACATATTCCGGCTGTGTTAACAGTGCCAGACCATTGCCTTATGTAAACGTTCAAAGGACCTAGGGCCAGATGTACGACTGTTTATTGCGGTCGCAAAGCGGCATTTGGCCCGTTTGCGACTGCAAAAAACGGATGCACAATGTACTAACCCTATTTTGCGAGTCGCTAATCTATCACCAAAGACCCTCACACCGCCAAAGCCCACCTCCACGAAGGAATGAAGGCCGTCGCCGAATGGATGAGGACCAGCCGCCTGAAGCTGAACTCGGACAAGACGGAGGTCCTCATCCTTGGTTCCAACCCTTCAGCCTGGGACGACTCCTGTTGGCCAACATCACTGGGAACAGCCCCGCCACCCACCGACCACTTACGCAACCTAGGGGTCATCCTCGGCCCCACCTCTCTCCATGACTAAGCAGGTCAACGCCGTTTCCTCATCCTGCTTCAACATCCTCCGAATGCTCCGCAGGATCTTCAAGTGGATCCCCACCGAAACAAGAAAAACAGTCACCCAGGCCCTCGTCACCAGCAGGCTAGACTACGGAAACGCCCTCTACGCAGGAACGACGGCTAAGCTCCTGAGACGGCTGCAATGCATCCAGAACGCCTCTGCACGTCTTATCCTCGACATCCCCCGACGCAGCCACATCACACCCCACCTGAGAGACCTGCACTGGCTCCCTGTCAACAAGAGGATAACCTTCAAGCTCCTCACCCACGCACACAAAGCACTCCACAACTCCGGACCAGCCTACCTCAACAGACGACTCCGCTTCTACACCCCCACCCGCCAGCTCCGCTCGACCAGCCTCGCCCTCGCCACAGTCCCCCGCATCCGGGAAACGACCGCCGGCGGCAGATCCTTCTCCCACCTCGCCGCCAAGACCTGGAACACCCTCCCCACCAACCTCCGACAGACCCAAGACCTACTGGCCTTCAGAAGACTCCTCAAGACCTGGCTCTTCGATCAGTAGCAGCACCACCCCCCTCTTCCCCCAGCGCCTTGAGACCCTCGCGGGTATGTAGTGCGCTTTATAAGTGACATGATTGATTGATTGATTAGCGACTCGCAAAATAGGGTTAGCGACTCTCTATTAGGAAGGGGCGTGCCAAGGGCGTCCCTTCCTAATAGCGAGTGCAAACGCCATGTATGAGTGTTTTGCAACCGCATTTGCGTCGCAAAAAGCTTGCAGTTTACCACCTACTTCAAGTAGGTGGTAAACCATTCACAAACGGGAAGGGGTCCCCAGGGGACCCCTTCCCCTTTATGAATGGGTGCGCAAATATTTTTCAAGAGCAGGCAGTGGTGCCAGGGACCACTGCCTGCCCTTAAAAAAAGAAACTGAAAAGTTTCATTTTTCTTTTTTAAATGCATCCAGTTTTTCTTTAAGGAAAACGGGCTGCATTTTAAAAAAAACTGCTTTATTGACAAAGCAGTCCCAGACATGGTGGTCTGCTGACCCCAGCAGGCCACCATCCCTGGGAGTGCTAGCCGTTCCCAATGGGGTAGCAAATTGCGACAGCCTCATTAATATTCATGAGGCATGCAATTTGCGACCCCATTGGGAATCGCAAAGTGTCTGAGACACTGTTGTACATTGAATTTTGCGAATCACAAATTGCGACTCGCAATTTGTCGAAATTTGCGAGTCGCAAAATTCAATGGTCGTACATCTGGCCCCTAGTCTTAGAATAAGTCTTGATCGTCTGACACTATGGTCCAAAATAAGGGATACATATTTTTCAGTCTGCTCAAAAGATACATCAGTTTAAGATTTATATATTTTTAAAGAGAAACAGTAGGAAATGTCAGTCATGTAACTTATTCTATGGGCTAAATTTAAAAAAATAACTTACGTTGAGCAGGAGTCCACATTTGTAGGTGGACTATTGTACATTGCAGTATAGTGAGGGCAACCCGGAGATTGACTTTGAAAGTATTGTCTTTTGCACCATCCATAAAAGTTTCCCGCTTTAGCAAATCTCTCAGGGTGTCATTAGAAGCGTGTAATAAATTATATGCCCATCTGAGTACATTTGCCATTGATAAGTGAGCACTAGTGAGTGTGAATTCCAAGCGCAAGGCTTGTGCGGACATTGCTTGACCGAGGGAAAGTAATTTGCAAAGAATCTTCCCTTCGTATAGATTCATGGACAACCATTTGCAAAGGGGATTGTACTCAAGCAAATGGTAGATTAGGAGGGATTTTTACTCTGTAAATTTCCAACAAAAACTTGAAGTGGCACCTTGCAGAAGAAGTATAAATTACTTTGAGCGCATCAATATGGGCTAGTGACTTGTTCCCTATATGCGTTAGGTGGGACTTATTTTTAGGGTCTGCGTAAAGACGCTACCCAAATAGATGTAGGTTTTTACACAATTTCTAATGAAGTTCTACCAAAGTTCCAATTAAAGGAACAGCACTGCTTCCTTCCCCCAAAGGGTATCACCTTAGTATTGGAAATATTTATTTTCAAAACGTTTTCTTCTGCATGCAAGAATAAAGCATTCAAATTTCGCTGGAGTCCAATTAAGTGAGTTCAAAATTAATAACATTGTCTGCATACATTAAAACATGCAAGTCTTGTGAGGTAATTCTGGGAGGAAAATTCTTAACATTAATACATTGAGCAGGCAAATCATAAAGGTAAATGGAAAATAAAAGAGGAGCTAAAATACAGACCTGTTTTAAACCGTTTTCTGTAGCAATCTCTGGCGTCAAACCCATGTTCCCACCCATCAGGATTTTACACCAGGTGGACGAATGCTATGCAACAATCAAAGTTAATAGATTTACAGGTATCCCCAGCCTGACCACTTTCCTCCAGAGGGTAGGTCGATTCACCCTGTCGGATGCTGTCGAAAAGTCAACAAAATCAGCATATAAAATTTGTGATTTTGATGCCACATATTTATCAACCAAGGTTTGGACTATTGCGATATTGTCCGTTACTGAATGTTTGGGTCTAAAGCCTGCCTTGCTCGGGTGTAGCTTTGGGCCTTTCTAAAGAGCCCAGTGTTTCCACACCATGGCACCCCCAGTTTGACCGCATCGATTAAAGCCACCTTTGACTCCGGGGCAGGGGCTGTGACAGGAGCTGCTCTCCTTTATGGGTTTCAGGGCTCCACCCTCCATGTTTTCTGTTCTGTTTTTATTGCAATGATACTGGACAATAGACTATAAATCACTATAAGTGTATTAAAAAATGCTGACCTTTACTTTGAGGGTTAAGCAGCTTGAGGCATGTAGTTGCTGACATCTGTCTGATGACTGGTACAGATGCAGGCGCATAGAGGCACCTACACCAGCCAGAAGTTACTCCCCAGGGCTGGCCAAGTCTCAGCCATGACGTCAAGGGCCTTACACCTCAGGTACTTCCCATCTGTGATGTGCTGTGCTGGGTCTGAGAAAGGGAGTTGGGGGTGCTTTAGGCTTAAGCTTCAGTGCCCGGTGCTCCATGCCAGTCAGCCTATCACCCCAGCTCATCACAGTGAGTGAGTATGAGTGAGTCAGAGCAAGTATGATTGGGAGTAAGAGAGTTATAATTAAGAAGTAAGAATAAGTGTGAGGGAGTGAGAGTGAGGAAGTGTAGGTGAATGAGTGAGTCTAATTGAGTGAGAATGAGTGAGTCAGAGTGGGTGAGAATAATTGAGACTGACTAAGAGTGAAAATGAGTGAGTGTGAATGAGTGAGAATGAGGGAGTGAGAGTAAAAAAGTCAGTGTAAGAGAGAGCGTGATAATGAAGGAGTGTCAGAGAATGCTGTGAGTGAATGAGAATGAGTGTGAATGAGTGAGCGTGAGGGAGAATGTGGTGGCATGCTTGTGAGTGAGCAGTTGGCCCCGAGGCACCCATGGCAAAATGCTGGCGCTGGCATAGATATTTTTAGCACAATATGTGAAAATAGTGCTTTAAAATACGTTTGACCCCAATTTTCAAACTTTTATCAGTTAGTGGATTCCCTCATTCTCACCCTAGAAGTCTGGTTCGCTCGCTTTCTACAATTGGGACACGTTTTACACCCGACCCCTTTCAACTGGGTGCAGACAATGGCAAGTGCAGCCACCACCCAACTCTCATCAGTTACTGCGTAGGGAGCATGCAAACACTCACCCTGCCAGGATAAAGCGTTCTTTGCCTCCTGACGCCCTTCCTACACATGACCCGCATTAAACCCATGCTCTCGACTGCAGCCTTCTCAGAGCTGGTGGTAAATAGGAGTTGAAATCAGCCCATTATTTGGCCCAGAAGAAACATCCTCACGCACACGTTGACACAATAATGCCAGGTCAGCATATTATTCCTCATTCCAGGTCCAACAACGTGTGATGCATAGAGTTTAGGGCAGAGATACTGACCGGAATCAGTCATTCAGACCCCAGTATCTCCCCCTTCCAACACTTATATTATCTCCATTTGTCAAACAAATGAAAGATGCATGTAAGTACCACTGACTCCTGTGTCAATAATAGGGAAGACATGGATTTGTTGAAATGATTAATCAAGATTTATTATTAAGTAAAAATGTGTCCCTTTGTCAGCTTGACAAAGGAGCAGTAGTGTTGGTGCTAATTTGTTCCCCCCAAAATTGCTGGCATTAAAGTATTAATCCTTCCACACTCATTTGCGGGCCTGGAAGCCGCGTGGGAGCCCCAAATGACGATGACCACAGAAAAGAGATAAACCAGGTCAAACCACTTCAATCAGACAAGGTTTAAAGTCAAAACCATGAAGGTTTATTTAGAATTTAAGAATCATCACATAGGGCAAAAATAATCTGTTTAAATCAATAAATCTCATAATGCAAATAAATGGGAATTAGCACAGGGTAATAGAGACTGAGCCCTAATCTAGTTAAATCGCCAGAACCAAATACAGTTTAGCACAAAGCAAAATAATGCATTAGCAAGAATACAAACATGAAGTCTGTTCAGTTTAAAGTCAAGAGGAAACTTTCTAAAATATTCTAAGTATTGAGTCAATAAGCAGACTCAGGTGAAGTCTGCTGTCTAAGGAAAACCAAGAAGGTCTGTCTCACTTCCCAAAAACAGCTGGTTATATATTTTTTCAAACAGAGAGCATGGTGTGAAACAAATGATACATCTCAACATCCAACAATAAAGCAGAAAACGCATCACATGGAAAATAAGAACAGCATCCTGCCTTAACAATGAACAGTGACCTTTACCATAAAAAATGGTGGATCTGAAATTATATAACAACCTCCACTGGCCAGAGAAACTGCCCTTGTAACAATTCAGTCAAGCTTTGCTCCTTTCTTCCAGGGCATTAGGAACACAAAGAAGAGTACATTTAAAGATACAAGAGGAAAAGCACCGTAAAACTGCTTGAATTAAAAAGTATTTTATAAAATGCTGAAGGACACATTTTAACTCAAGCTGTGCAGAGATAGAAACGAAAAAGCTTTTTTTTTTAAATTTACAATGTAGAACAAATGGAAGTGGATTTGAGGCGTAGTTACATCAACCTTAAAACAAATTGTTTTGTCAAATACAACTCAATTTGATCGTTTATGACTTTTTCATGCTAACTAAACACACATTATGCATTACTTCTAAATTCACTCCCACAGTAGCGCCATTAGTATTGCAGACCTCAACTGAGATTTTCACCGGCAAGGTAGATCCAAAGACTACCCAGTAATTCTAAGCTCCCTTTCTTCTGGAGATTGCAGTACTCTGGAACTATGACCTAACTCCATCTGCTCTTTGTTATATATGAGTTCACTTGATCTTTTCTTGGTAAATAAACGGGGTATGAAAGACTTTGATGGAGGTAGTCGTTGCACGACTCTCTTCTGCCTTAATTCTTGCAAAGAATAATCTATTTTATTGACTAATTCAATTAAAGAGAGCATGTGCCTAGCATGGTTCTGTGTGCTGGTTCACCTTTGCTCTTTCCTCAAATAATGTCTGGAATGGGCACCTAAAGCATGATCCTTCCAATTGGAGTTGGAAGCAAATGGATTGAACTTGGCAAATATGTGATTACATCAAAAGTGCCTTCAAGAAGATCAAGGAGCTTGCTTTCAGTCGTTTGTGCTGCTGGTCTGCCTTGAAAGGTTAAATGAAAGTCCTTCTCAATGGCGGAAAAAGATTGAAATAAAGGGTACTGTGGATTGTTTAAAAGTGGTGAAGATCATAAAACCCCTTATCCTGTGAGTTTGTCCTACACATCGGCTATTTTGGCTTTATGCATGCAAAAGGCATCGGATTTAAATAGGAGATATATCTGACATTGGTTGAAAACTATTTGATAGTTACAGGAACCTCGTGAAACTTCTTCAATGGGTTAATGTCACTGTGGGATAAGCCAAACCCTAAATGGAAGCCTGAAAATGCATTTTTATCAGAACCCCTTTCAGAGGGCCCTGTGGCACGCAGGGGCTACTTGGCCCAACCGTGGTGGTGGTTGAGGCCTTTTACTCCTGATGTTCCGGGGCCCAGCCAACTATGGGTGCTGAGCAACTGGGCAAAGTACCCCTACTGCACCTGACTCTCCGTGGTAGCTGTGATCGAGCAGTCAAGGCTCCCTCGGGGGGATGTAGATACAGGTCAGTGAACATGAATCATAACTCAAAATGCAAACAGTGCGTGCAATAAATCATTGTCCAGTTCAACACTTGCTTTTTTTAAAAATAAAAAAAGTATTTTATTTTCAACTCTACATATGCAAAGAGATAAAACATTCAGAAGCAAGAACACAATCCCACCCTTGGGGTCGGGGGAATAGTAGTTATCAGGCAAATCCCTGTCCCGCTCTTCTTCGTGTAAGGTGTTCGGGGTAATTCCCCATTCACTAGTGGCCGCAGTCAGGGAATGCAAACTAGGCTGTATTCAAGAGTTCTCTTTGAGTCTTAAGGGCTTAGTCAAAAGTGTCTATGGGGCCGCAGCCCGGTTAGCAGGAAGTCCCCAGGGTCCCCAAAAGCCCAGTTTCAATCTTACTCACTCCGAAGGTATGGCAGTGTTTAGCGGTGCAGCGAATGACCTCTCCTCAGGCGCTCCCAAGTCCGGGATACTGTACAATGAAATCAGGCTGCCCGAGGTGGTCGCAGCAGCACCCGGTAGTGCAGACTCTTCCTGTCAAGGAGCGCTGCTGGTCAGTTTCCAGTGATCGGAGCTGCTCCCGCTCAGTGGACACAAAAGATATGCTGCTCCTCCCCCTAGCAGAGAGGAGGGGTTGCTGGTGTGATCCTCAGACTCCCGACTGGAGCTCCAATGAGGTGAGACATCCTCTGCGGAATTTCGGTGAACCTCAGGGGCTAAGTCAGGTGCAGATTACAACGTGCTGACTCAACCTGCTGGTCACAGCAGTTTTTCTTCCATCCGGAAGTTGGCCAGAACCCTAGGGCAAAGTGATTGCAGTAATCACAATCTGTGGCACAGACTGTTTTTATACGATAGCCCTCACTACAGCAGCCTCTCCCAGCATACAAGGTTGCCAAATTCGGCAGTCACAAGTCCGGCACATCTAGCCCAAACTCAGTTTACTGGTGACCCCCTCTGGCATACTGGGTCACCGAGGTGGTGCAGTGCAGCTTGGTGCTTCCCCCCCTGCGCTTCCGATAAGGCTCAGAACAACATGCAGATCTGATACTGCAAATGGGCAACAGCCCAATCAGTGCACAGTCTCACACCTTGTGCAGGGCTCCCCACTGGACCTTGCTCCCTCCAAGGATCTCCTCTCCCTCACTGGGCACACCGGTATTGGCAAGCAATGGTGCTCCAGGCTCCGGTGCTGCTGATCTTGGTATCCTGACTGATGTTCCCTCACCAACAGGGAGACCAGGGCTGGACTGGCTTTAGCAGACACCGGGAGTTTTCTCGGCGGGCTGGAAGGGTGGGGGCTAGTTTTTGAGCGGTAGGGGCCTGTTTTGTTACTGGGGACCGTTTTTGCAGCAGTGCTGCAATATCGGGCCCCTGTTACAAAAGCATCAGTAGTTGTGCTAAAGCAGCTGGCAGCAGTGCTAAAGCAGCAGCACTGCTTCTCACTACCCCCTCCCCCCTCCCAAGGGCCGGTCCAGCTGAATTGCCAGGGCTGGTTTGAGTTCCCAGTCTGCCCTGGGGGAGACTAGCAGGCCTTTTCCCCCAGGTCTGATCACAGGTAGAAATCTTGCAGAGCTTTCCCTTCTCACACAGCCCATCAGGCTGCGTAGCAGATGACAAATCTTTAAATCTTTGGGGACTCAACCTTCCCTCCTTATAGTCCTTTCCCAGACACAAAATGTGATTTAGAGTCTGATTCTTTGAAGTTTTATGTTGGGGTTCTGTTTTTTTTTTTTTTTTTTTAAATGGACACCTATCTTTCTTCTTTACTCATGAAATATGTCTCTCACAGCAGGCATGACTCAGAAGCTGATTGACCCACAATTCAATTCATAGGAGTGACCAGAGTTCACACCTGGATGTCAGCCACAGTAATATGTGCATCAAAAGGTTAATCCCAGGCTCCCAAGCCTAATCTTCATGATTCCTTTATCAGCCCCATCTCCCTTCCAGAGATGTGTCCAGGCCCCTTCCTTGTGACCCATCACTGAATCAAAGAGCAACCTCTTGAAGTGCAAAGATAGTCTCTTCCTTCCCTGTATGCCTCACTCCAGTGACACAGGGTAACAAGGTCCTGTTCACTACTCCTGATAGCTGCATGGTATGTTGTTACCACCACGCTCGTGCTCCTTAGCTCCTGATGAAGGCGGTAGCCTTCCATCACTATGAGGGTAGCACTTTGGGTGCTCCTCCAGGTCCAACACGACAACAATCTGTGAGACAGGCCTATGTCATGGCGCACACGCACGATCCGTGTTCGCCTATGACAAAAAAGTCAGCATTAGGGATCCAGACAATACAGTAGAGCACTCAGGGCAGGGGTACACGTCTTTACCATGCAGAGGATTTTCCTGTCCCAACAACCTCTTTTAATCTTTGGTTTAAGGCATTGTTCTGTAACTCCGACATCTCAATATGTTCTTCTAATGCCATCAATTTGGCACTCATTTGAGTGGGGTCCATGTCCTTGGCTACCCCAGTGGCTTTAAAAACTGTCAGGCTGAGTGAGACAGAGAGTGACAACCCTCACTCCAACTCTAAGAGTAACTTTTCGTAGCACCATTTCTGTTTTTGGATGAAGCCTCTTCAGAAATAGCTGATGGCCAGTAGCAGGGGCATTACTATCACTAGAGCATCAGATTCTGTGAAACCAGGGCCCCAGAGTCTGAGTGGCCATTTGGACCCCAATTTTGGCTGAATTTAAATACAAAACTGTGACTCTGGGGACAAAGTCCATGGTCAAAAGAGGGCCCAGGGCACCTTTGCTATGACACTGAACAGCAACAGACTAAGTGAAGTGTAATAGTCCCACAGCAAAGCTCATTGAAGATGGATGAGCCGACTATCAATGGGATGAAGACCAGGCAACGCTAACAATTAGGAATTCTAGCTGAATGGTACGGGTATGTTTAACAGGGTTGCAGGAGAAGTAGGAGGCATATCTGTACTGATGGAAATGATGAGAAAGAGATAAAATAAAGATGCAGATGAAGGAAACCAGTGCGACCTTTAAAGGCTGGTCAATTAGGGTGAAAGTAGGATAAGCGAAAGAAACTGGAACACAGATTGACAGGTAGGAAAAACCCAGGTGCTGGAACAAGCTGGAGAGCTTCAGTACTGCATGAAACAGCTCTGAAGCACTGAGATAGTTCTCTACTTATATAGTGTTCTGGTCTTGGTCCATAGCCTGTTTACTCAATCATCAGTGGTCTTCTGAATAAACTTTTCTATTCCTTTCTTTGAAAGGGATTCTGTGTGATGCTGAGACACCGCTCCCCTGTTCAGGCACAGTTGGGACAATATTTTCCTGGAGGAAGAGGGTGTTCTCAGCTATTAACAATGTGTCTGCCCAAGGTCCTGGGTGACACAAACATATGCTCCTGGGGAATCAAGGATTAAAAGGGCAGTTAAGAGGTGCATCTTGGGAACAGGTCTTGCGACAGGTAGACCAGTGTTCTGGGTAAACCCCAAACAGGGAGTAGCAATAATCCAAAGATGCTTACAGGAGATGGTCAGAGGGCTCCTCTCTTGTACCAAGAGTCAAGCACCACTAAGACCAAACCGGCCATAAATCATCCTCTTGCTGCTGGACAGCAGCCAATTTACCTCTTCCTCTTACTCACAGCAATTACACCAGCAATATCTGCCGAAATATGGCGAGAAGCACCATCTTGCATGAGGGCCCAACGTGCTGTCTCTGTCACATCATTACACTTTGAGAGCCCAGTTCCTCTCCACAAGTTTTCGCCAATGGTCAATAGTGGTGACTCTGTTTGCACTGCTTTCGTACTTGGCATGATCTTCACCTGGTGTTCTGTGTACCTATATCGTACTCTTTACCTTACCACTTGAACACTTTATAATTCCAACTATGAATCAGTTTCACTCCAGACATTTTTAATTTAATTTTCCACCAAACTCTTTTTATACTAAGAAGGGCTGCCACTATCAAGCCCTCACGCGTACTGTTGCACTAATCCATCTCTTTGCTCCCTGAGCATCCTTGGCATTACCTTCCATTCCACTTGCTCAGAGTCTTCTCTCATATATTGGTTACTTCCAAGTTGTGTGGCTTTTTCCTCCTCACTGCTTATATCTCTCGCACTGACCCTTCTCCATCTGACTGCATTCTGGAGCATCCATGGTTATTCAACTCCCACTTATCTTTCAGTGAGTCCTCCGTTGACCCCACATGAATCCTGCTCCTATCCACCTATTCCTTTCACCACTCCTCCTCAACCACCTTGCCAACGTCCCTCAATACACCTTCTCAACTGTCACAGTGTGCTCTGCCATCACACAAAAACACTGCTAGTGCAAATTTGGGTCACTCAGCTCCAAAATAACTTACCCAGCATGTGTTAACTTCAACCTTGGCAAGAGTAATTTCATATCCAACACCCTCTGTGCTCACCCGGAGGCATCAAGTGTGGATAATTACCTCAAACCCCATCATGGTCTTATCACAACTGATCTGTTATTCTTTGCAAATGCCACTTCAATCTGGTCGAGAACCTCCAATAACTTTAACTCACCTCTTCACTGTCAATGATCCCTGGTGGCAAGAGTCTTGTTGCTTCACCCAACTGACTTTGAATGACCTTGATCCTCAACATCAACAACAATGATTAGGACATGTTTCAAGGATTTCCATCACTACTGTTAAAATGAGAACACACATTCATAAACTTCAAAGAAATTGCCCCCTCTTGTGCTACAGTTGACCCACATTCCACATTTCCACCCCTATATCCTCAACCTCTCCACCCCACCACAACTCATCTGTAAGACCAAACCCCTTATTTTTCCTAGCCCTCAATAGTCCCCTTCCTCCACTGGAACTCTTCACCCTACACCCCCGCCCTGCACATGCCCTCTCAGGAGCCCTCCTAATGCACAATCTGCCTATGACATCCACAACCTCATTGCCGACTCATGCCCTGACTTGAATAGTCATCACAAACATCTAGTTCTAAGACTTCTCTCTGCCTGGTATACAGAAGATATGCCATCCAAATTAGAATGTTCTAACAAAAACAGGCTTCCATCAATAGGTCTGGCCTGGGAAAGCTGGTGCGATTATTTAAAATTTGTGTAGTGCTTAGACAAAAAAAACAACAAGATAAACGAAAATGTCCCATCATTTAAATGTGGATGCGTTGTACTTGTACAATTTTACATTTAAAAAACATCAATCAAGTAGATGTTTAACGAGCAATATTTTTTTTAATAGACTTTTCTACTGTGCCATCTATTTTATTGCTATTATTATTATCTGTGAAAGAAACCAAAATAAATCTCCACCTAACCAAGCACTCAAGTCAGAGGAAGCTACATTGTTACAATGCCACTTAAACACTTTATAATACAAAGTTTAACAAGCAATGGCAAATCAAACAGGTGCCATCTATAAGACGAGAGCTATTGGCTTTATCAGTGTTTAGCCATGTTGTTCAACAGCGCTGCTGCCATGCAGCATGCCTTAAAAAAAAGCATTGGAAAAGCAAATTGGTCTCGTGTGTGAGGATTATTGGCTTTGTCAATGCTGTGCAGCATGGCTGAAAGTAAGAAAATAAAAAAAAAGAGATATGGCTTGGCTAGTGTTGGCCGCTTCATTGAGCTTTTATTGTGGGGGTGGGCAACAACATGGAGGGAGGGCTTATGGGGTGGCAACAGGGACAGAGGGTGTGGGAGAAAAATGCACTATGACGCAGCCAGTGCTGGTTGCATTAGAGTGCTTTGTTTATCGTGGGTGGGTGCAACACGGGGTAGGGCCAGTTGAGGTGGGACAGAGAGCAAGAACAAAGGCAGCGTGTGGGGAGGGAGGAAGAACAACAACACAGACACCAGGTGGGGCAGAGGGAGAACAACGACATGGACAGAGGATGAGGTGAGGGTTGGAGAGAGACCAACAACACAGACACAGGATGAGGGTAAGGAACAACTCAGACAGTGTGCGAG
Source organism: Calotriton arnoldi (assembly GCA_963921515.1). Classification (NCBI taxonomy): domain Eukaryota; kingdom Metazoa; phylum Chordata; class Amphibia; order Caudata; family Salamandridae; genus Calotriton; species Calotriton arnoldi. The sequence continues at coordinate 93,854 of CAWUFW010008491.1, forward strand.
GCAATCAACAACACAGACAGCAGGAGTAGGCAAGCAACAATACTGACTGTGGCATGGGCAAGTAACGCAGAGGATGAAGAATCACGGAGGATGGGTGGCTTGGGGCCCGAAGCAACACAGAGGACGAGTACGAAAGGGAGACTGCTGGAAAAGACACCCACTCTAGTTATGTTTTTAGACAAAAAGAAAAAAGAGGCACCCAGTTAAGTGAGCAGTGGAATGGCTCAAGTACTTGGGCCATGCTCCAGGGGAGGGACAAACACAAGAAGCAGTAGTAAATGTTGCACGCAGCAACTTACGAAAAGTACAAATTAGAGTGTCAATGAAGCCAACCAATGGAAAGCAATGGGCGGCATTTAAGCCCAGTGTAAGCAAACAAAATCTCATGCAAGCGACAGCAGATGTGCTGTCTCAGATGAGGCCTACAAAGAAGTGGAGGCAGAATAATTAGCAGGTATTTAAAGTTAATATGAAAATAAATTTAAAAAGGGCACTTTGAAACACCTTTGCAACTGAAAAGAATGGAGTTGCTTTCAGGTGTACGTAAACAATCTGCACAGGCTTTGTGCAATCATTCAGAGTGAAGTGAGCCAAAGGTTAAAGTGGGATGGCCCACACTGTAAGCTGTAGTGGGTGGAGGCAAAATGTGAATGCAGCTGCCCGCAGTGCATGCAGGGCACCTTCCTAAAGGGCTTACCCCGTAGTGCGGCATTCAGGTGACCCCCAAGGGGTGGCTGCCGTCGCATCTGGCACACTCACTGCATCACTTCTGGCATGGGGGGTGGGGACTAGGTACTTAAACCTGCCCACATCCATGTGCTCCCCTCTTTTCCCTCGTGGGACATGCTGTCGCAGGTACCAGGCGAAAGCGACGACAAGCCGAAGTGCTGGCGATCATGTGGAGTCGGTATCAGGTTTCAGCCCCCCCCGTTGGGGTTGCAGCGGCGGGTCGTCGGATCCCCAGGTGAGGGTGTGAGAAGGGACAGGTTAAGCCCAGCGCTACTCACTGTATGCCTCTAACGGGGTTGAATGAAAAAAGAACAATTGATGGACAGAATGCTGATCAATGTCAAACATTCACCCCAGTACAGAGATCTGGGCCTAAACCCATCGTTTTTTTGCTCGCCATGCCAGTTTAAAGCCAGCCATATGCAAATCAGTCTTGACTGTGTTCCCCATGGGAACAGTCCAGCCCGAACTGCCAGGACAGGTCCTCCCTGGACCGGAAACAAGCCTCATGGGACCTGTTTCGGGTCATTACATCTCATCAGCCAGGCTAGCTTGTCTCCAGTGTCATGGAGAGCACGGGACCTACGTCTGGACATACTGTTCCCATGAGGGGCAGAGTCAAGACTGATTTGCATATGGCTGGGTCTAAACTGGGGTGGCGTGGTGAGCAAAAGAAGTGGGATGGATATGCCCAGACATGGGTCCCAAGCTCACTGCGCCACTGGATTCAGGCTAGCCTGGCTGATGAGGGGTGATGCCCCGAAACCAGTCCCAGGATGCTTGTTTCTGGTCCAGGGAGGACCTGGCTTGGCAGGTCGTGCTGGACTGTTCCCATGAGGAGCAGGGTCGAGACTGATTTGCATATGGCTGGGTCCAAACTGGGGTGGCGTGGTGAGCAAAAGAACGATGGATTAAACCCAGATCTTTGTGACTGGGGATGAATGTTTGCATTGCTCAGCATTCCATCCATCATTTGTTCCTTTTGCTTCTGACGGGGATGAAGGCATGCTTTAAATGTATGAATCTCTTGTTTCAATCCCAGGGAGCTCTACCTTTCTTCGATTTAGTGAATTGGTTTTTAAGTGTTTGAGTGTTTTTTTTAATGAAAGGGAGTAAGGGAGCGAGGGCCCAATGCTAGGATTAGCATGAGGTGGTTCAGCAGTCAAGACCAGTGCAGCTCGCTGCTGCCCACCCTTATGCTCCTGATGCAGTGTTTTGGTTTGTAATTGTTATGTTGTTTTTAAGTTAATGAGAAGGTAAAGGAGTGAGGACCCAATGCAGGTAGGTCTCATGAAGCGGTCCAACTGTTCAAGTCCAGTGATTTTCTAAGCATTGTTTTTAGGTCAATGAGAGGAGTACGGGTGCGATTACCCAATGCGCCACTCACCACTGCCTCCTTATGCTTCCGACGCAGTGTTGGTTTTAAGTGTTTGGGTGTTTTAAGCTAATGCGAGGAGTAAGGGAGCATTGATCCAATGAGGGTTCATTTTTTGTGCACACATGCTTCTGAATACAGGGGGAGAAGTACCGAAACTTTGCAAAGGCTCAAAGACAAGGCAGAGCATTACAAAGGAGCTACAGTTCAGTGGCAACGTTGTATGCCTCTTGTGGCACAAGCTCTCCCTGGGTAAGGGTTCAAATTCTGCCAATGTTTACAAAGTATTTTGTGTGTTTTCCTTGTTGTCTGGGTGTGCGGCCTAGCGGCGGCCCTTGTCTTTCGGGCCTGCCTCGGGAGGTTTTGTCCCCTCTTCCATTGGCGGCTCTTCCGCTAAGGCGGAGGAGCATCGCCCCACTGAGCAGGTCAAAGAGGAAAAAATAAAATGATAATAACTCATTGTTATTATCATTTTATTGTTCCCCTTGCTCAGCTGAGTAGGTGCGGGGCTGCTCTGCTCACAGAGCAGGGCAGGGGAAGAGTGGTTTGCCCACTCCAAGTGCACAGGACGCTTTTGCCGGCCGTCTCGGGCAAGTCAAACCGTCATGCACACTTCGCATGTTCTCCATGCCGACTTTATTACATCCTGCATGGATGCCCAGCCTCCCATTCTCTGGCTGAGCACCGATCCGCAGGGCTCAGACCAATCACAACGCTGCATTGCAGCGTCATGATTGTCTATTGGGAGGCTGGGAGCTGGGTGCTTCCTGCCCTGGAAGCGGGCGAAGAGGGAGAGGAGGCGGCGGCGGCAGACAGCAGACAGGTAAGTGTTTATCTATTTATTTTTCTTCATTCCCTGAACCCCCAACCCCCCGACCCTCCCCCCGCGAACCACCCCCCTACCACCATTATATACCAACCGCCACTGCCCTCTTTTTCACCTCCGGTAGAGCAGAGGCAGCATTCCCAAATAGCACACTCACAGGGTACGCCAGCTTGGCAATGCGGCACCGCTCACCGCTGCCTCCCTTGATGTCGCAGGGCCCGCGTTGGGAAGGAGCATATGGTTGCGGTGTGCCAGGGCATTAGGTTAACTGGCATCTTTCACTCTTCACTCTCTTCTCATTCATCTGATGTCCCTCTTACATCCGAAGGCCTTATTATTACAAGATGACAATTTTCCCCCGGTCCTACTCCACCCCAAGGACAATGATTGATAACTGGGTAGTGGTATATCAAGTGGTATTCCACATTTGCCAGCTCAGACAGGGCGGTAAAGTAGTAGGGCTGTTTCGTATGTTCCCATTCCGTGTTTGCATGGACTGCATGGAGTCCACCAGGGCAAGCGCCTTGTTTCATTGCAGCGGAAAGAAAGAGGATAAGCACTGGCCTGCTGCTCATCTCTCTGTGAGGGCTCAAGGGATGAAAATGTAAGGTGCATATGGCCTACTGGTAATGGTGCACTCTAATTATCCTGATAATGTCTATCTCGTTTTATTTTAAGATTTGCTTATTATTTACTTAATTTGAATATGTTTTGTTTAGATGTGTCTCCTTGCTTATTATTTGCAAAATGCTGGGCCCACGTTTGTGCATCAGGATTAACAAACGGATTACGGATCTATGCTTGTAATTGAGGGTCCGAACCATTGCACAAGCAATTTTTAATGTGAGTGTTTTGTCTTCGCACATGTATAAGTATTGTGCAACAAGTTTGTGTGAACCTGTAGGTTTTGTTGGACTATAGTGACTCAGTGACATTTGTCTGAATGTTCTGAGTTTACTGCATCCTCCAAAGAAAGGGAAGTTATATTTCTTAGCCAGAGGTGTCGTCATGACAAGCGTGCAGGTTTTTTAAGCGGACCGCTCGATCATTAAACCCCCTGCCACATTCGGCTGCTCAGTGAGGTTATGACCAGTGTGGAGTGATTACCGAAGGTTGACTTGAGGTCAAATGTTGGAATTTCTGTGGGGCATTGGCATTCCTGACGTCAGTGGCGTAGTTAGGGGAAGGCGGAGTTTTGGGCCGGGAGGCTTCCTCCAGCATTTACCTGCCGTCTCAGGGCGGCAATAGCAAGCACGGGTGAGCTGATGGACACATGTAGGAAAGTGGGTTTTTGTTGCAGTGCCCCCCCCAACTCTTTGTCAGATTTCTGATGCAATTCGACTTGATGTGCCCTGGGTCCCTGCTAATCAGGTTCCAAGGGCCTCTGTACTTTACCAAAACTGTACATTTGTACCCCCAATTGGCATCTCTCTGGCCACATGTAAGTCCCTTGTAAAAGGTACCATGGGCACCAATGGCACTGTGACCAGGGAAGGTTTCTAAGGGCTGCAGCACATATTGTGCAACCCTTAGAGGTCCTGTACCTTAACACACACACACTGCCATTGCAGGCTGCATGTTTTGGTTCAGAGAAAAGTGAAGAGTCGACATGGCACACATATCTGTGTGCCATGCCTGCAACCCACTGCCTCTGGTATAGGTAAGACGCCCCTCTAGCCTGGTGCACTATACAACTGGTGAGGGTACAGTTGCAGGAGCACTGTACCCCTACAGTGTCTAAGTCTGTTCTTAGACATTGTAAGTGCAGTAAAGCTATAAAGAATATATGGTCGGGAGTTAGTCATTACGAACTCCACAGCACCATAATGGCTTTACTGAATTCTGGGAAGTTTGGTAACAAACAGGGCCGGACTGGCCGTAGCGGGCACCGGGCGTTTCCCCGGTGGGCCGCCAGGGTGGGGGCCGGTTTTAGGCCTCTGGGGGCTGCTTTTGTTACAGGGCCATTTTTGCAGCATAGCTGCAATATTGCCCCCTGTAACAAAACGCCCAAACCGGCCCTGGCAAACAGCTCGGCCACACCCCCAACCCCTGGGGGCCAGCCGAGCACTTTGCCAGGGCCGGTTTTGGTTCCCAGTCCAGCCCTGGTAACAAACTTCTCAGCATAATAAACTCACACTGATGCCAGTGTGGGGTTTATTATACAATGCACTCAGAGGGCATCTTAGAGATGCCACCTGAAAAACGATCAGCTTTTGGTGGGTTCCCTGACTGGTAAACACCAGCCTGCCACCACGAGACATGTTTCTGTACCCCTGGGGTGGGAGCCTTGGCTCCCTGGGTCCAGAAACAAAGCCTTTCCTTGGCGGAGGTGGTCACACCTCCCCCAGGTCAGGAAGAGCCATCTGTGGCAGGGGAGCTTCAAAGGCCTTGCCGCCTTCGTAACGCGACCCCCAGCCTCTCCTGTTATCAGGAGCAGGGCCCCTTCCTGTCTCACCCCCTTTTCTGCAGGAGAAATTAGAACAGCCCAAAAGGAATGCCCACCTCTGTCAACCCTAGCACTCAGGTGGGGGAGGCAAGGTGAAGCCCACTCTTCAGTGCTCGCCATCTTGCAGATGGCAGCACTCTCCAATCAGTGTTAGGGATTGTGCCCACTCCCCCACATGGGGTGAGCACACCAAGGGTGTAGTTACCCTAAGGTCAGAAGCCCTTTGGCTACTAACTTCGAGACCCCTAAAACACCCCCTAAATACAGTATTTAGGGGGCATCCCTGAACCCAGAAGGGAGATTCCCGCAACCTACGAAGGACGAAAGAAGATGCCCAGCAGAGGAGACTGCAGAGAAGAACTGACTTAGCCCCAGTTCTACCGGCCCGTCTGCAGTTTCCTGAGATCCTGCTCCAAAAGTCGCCTTGTCCTGCAGCCAGCGATCTCCAGAACCCCTGGGAGGACTGACTGCCTTCAACAAAGACTGGATCTCATGTGAACAGCAGCTCTGTTCAAAAGAATCTCCAAAGAAAGACTCCTAGCCTGCTGAGGACAAAGAAACCAGACGCCTGGAACCACCACTGCACCCGTCGCCTACGGCCCGAGTACGAATGGCCCACTAGTCCCAGCGAGGTCCCCCGGTGCTCCAGAGTCCGAACTCACTGTGGGTTGACCCATCCAGGACCCCTGACGTCACCTGCAGCCTCTACACAGAGACCCCCTCAACCCGGTAAGGTGAAATCCGACCTCAAAAGACACCCCTGCATCCAGCCGCCCTGCGCCCTGGAGAAGAGTACCTGAGGTGCACCTACTTCCCCGAGCCCTCCAACTTACCTGCCCAGCTGTTGGTTCCTCCTGGAAGACTTCCTGGACCGAGCCTGCAGCCAAAATCCAAAACCAGCAACTTCCATTGAAAACAACAGGGCACCCAACGCCAAATCAGCACTCTGCACCCGGCCGCCCCTGTGCCGCTGTGGGTGCACCTTGTGTGCTAACTCGGATCCCACTTTGCCCTGAGCTTATCCCTAGGAGTCTAGCTCCCTCAACCCCGTGGCTTGCCCGAGAGCAGCCACCAATCGACTGCCCCTTAGCCACATAGGTTAACATTGGGGCTCAGCACGCTGCACTCGGCCGCCCTAGTGCCGCTGAGGGTGCTTTTTGAGTGCACCCTTGACCCTGGGGGAATCCTTGTTCTAACCCCAGTAACTCAACCCTCAAGACCGTTTACTTACCTGCAAACCGATAACCTCATTTTTCTCCATAGGATTGCATTGACTGTTTTCCTCTGAAAAACTTCTAAGTGTTGAGGGTGTTTGTATGGAAACATAAGAAATTGTGTTTTGATGAAAACTGTTTTACTTACCTTTTATCTAGGAAATGTCCCAGTGTAATATCTAGGCATATCACACTGAGAAGAAAAAGTAATCCAAAAGTAATTTCAACTGTATTTGAATATTTTACAAACCTGTTACACAAGTCATAATCATCCAGCTTGCTTGTTGATCAATCTGTCTTGAAAAGTATAATTTTATTTACCTGTACTAAGTCCTGCTTGGTTCTAAAAATAAAATACAACTAATGTAATATTTTTACTACAAACAATTGGTCTGCGTTCAGTGTTTGAGTGTGTGACATCATTTCTTGCATGATTGTGTACAATAAATGCTTAACACTACCCTCTGATAAAGCATTACTGCTCGTCCACACTACCACATAATAGAGAGTAAGTTATTATCTGCTTTTACCTCTGTAAGCCTTTGGGGATCCACTGGACTCTGTGCACACTATACCTTACTTTGGTATAGTATATACAGAGTCAGCTTCCTACAACACAGTGCTGTGTTTTATGTTTTTTTTAACCTGGTTTTTATTTAAGAGTTGCATAATATATGGCATGATAGCATAGTAGAGCACATACGACAGTGGTATTGAAATTAAATAGTACAACTGATACCGCCGTCCATGAATAGAAAACAGACAAATGAATGATCCACAAACTGGGGCCGAGGCCCTGCTTCTGCAGACGTTTCTTGTTGAACATGAGTTTACATATATCAGATACATAATATGTGCCTCCGCATCTGCATTGCAATTTAAGATTATGCTACCGGAGCAACCAGAACAGCCAGTGTAACAAACAGGTTGAAGACAAAGAAATCAAAAAACCCATCAGCAGCACCGGCAGCAGACACCCATTGTGTGCTCTCTCTCCCCGGATGCCTGTCCGTGAGAGGAGAGTGGAGGCAGAAAACCAAGGGGAAAGAGCGGGGAGTGCCCCCCATGTGCAGGGAGGGGGAAAGGGAGCCAAGACTTAAGGAGGTCCCAGGATACCCAGAGCCCAACCCAAAGGGGGATGCCCCATTTCATTCCATTTGTTAAAAACATTGGCAGACCCACATCCAGGGATCTGGGGACCCATCCTATACATCAACCAAGGGTGTCACCGAGTTCCCTACCAGCGAGTGCGCCGTGGGCGAGGCCCACCATAGCCACTTGAATGCCAAACCCTCCAACATGTCACCCCAAAGCTCTAAGTCGTCTCCGCATTCTCATCCATGTGGACCTGACTTAACCACTACTCCTCCACCCAGCTGCGGTCCGTGAAGGTAACAGCGTTGGGGCGATGGGGCCGGGTGGGGGGATATTTTGAGGGACGATGCCAAGGAAAATGAATTATTTATTTAATTTTCCCTCTGCATCGTCCCTCGAAATCCCCACCACCCGGCCCCACCTCTGTTACCTGCACAGACCGCAGCTGCCTCCACCACTCCCCACTCGCACAGGTCTGCCCGGCATCTGTCCAGCTTGAGGGGGTTAGTACACGTCCAGTGAATAGCGAGGCGCTGTTTAGCCAGTACCAATTTTAATAGGGCAAACCTGTGTTTCATCTGTGTCCCTCGATTCAGGGTCAGCAACATGCCCAGCAAGCCATGTTTGATCGATGTCCCTATCTGGACCCTATTGATCTACCGCAGCTCATGAAATATCCCATCCCAGTAGTGTCACAGTTTAGCCCAAACCCAGGTCATATGGAGGAACGTCACAGGCTCCAACCCACAGTGGGGCAAACAGGAGATCGTGCGGCATTAAATCTATGCAAACGTTGAGGAGTTAATTAGGTGCAGTGCAAATAAAACAAGCATTGGCATAGCCAATAGGTCTCGCCTTTGGGACCTTATAAGTGTTTAGCCATGCAACAGTTGCATAACTAAATACTTATAAGGTCCCAAAAGCGAGACCTATTTGCTACACCATTTGCTTGTTACTTTGCTATAATCGCTGCACCCGCGCTTTACTTTTAACATTAAAAGTAAAGCGCTTTAACATTAAAAGTAAAGCGCGGGTGCCGTGATTATAGCAAAAGTAAAGAAATAGATTATTTTTCTATTTCTTTACTTTTACTATCACGGCCCCTCGCTTTACTTTTAATGTTAAAAGTAAGCGCGGGTGCCGCGATTATAGCAAAAGTAAAGAAATAGAAAAATAATCTATTTCTTTACTTTTGCTATAATCGTGCACCCGCGCTTTACTTTTAACGTTAAAAGTAAAGCGCCGGTGCCGCGATTGTAGCAAAAGTAAAGAAATAGATGATTTTTCTATTTCTTTACTTTTGCTATAATCGCGGCACCAGCGCTTAAAGTAAAGCGCGGGTGCCGCGATTATAGCAAAAGTAAAGAAATAGAAAAATAATCTATTTGTTTACTTTTGCTATATCAGGCACCCGCGCTTACTTTAACGTTAAAGTAAGCGCGGGTGCCGCGATTATGGCAAAAGTAAACAAATAGAAACAAGCTGTGAAAGTGATCGCGATGCACTTAATGACCCGTGACGGAGGAAATACAGATGGCAGCTGCGCGCGTGCACGCTCGCGTGAACGCAAGCTGGTCGCCAGCAAAAGCCACTGCTGTTTGCACTTCCAAAACCCGCTTACTAAAACTCTCGCCGAGACAGCGCTAAGCGCTGGCTCAGGCGAGACCTAAAAACTGAGTGAGCTTGAACCAGTCATTACTTGCAACCTCCTGGACTTGTGCGAAAGCCCGTCTCCGCTCACCTTCCGCGAGGGGCTCTAGTAGGTCGGCCGACCACCTATCGTGAACTCCTGCCGCATCTACCCTATGATTGGCTTTCAAGGCTTTGTATATTCAGGAGATCAGGCTTCTCTAGGGGCACAGATACAGCAGCAGTTGCAGCATCTGCGACTCCTCTGGCTTTGCTGGGAAACTGACCCAGATCTTGCGTGACCTGCGCTAAACCTTAGCATATTGTAAGAATTGGCTGGGACGTAATTGAAAGCATTCCAGTGCCTCCTCCAAAGTGAGGACATTTCTGTTGAGTTGTAAGTCTACAGCGGTGGAGCAACCCCCAGCGTACCACTGTGTTAAATCCATTACGCATTGGATCTGCTGAAAACTGGGTAACGATTGAAGCGGCAGCAACCTGGCATATGGGGCCCTGTGGAGTACTAGCATAACTACACGTTCCCAGACCTCCGCGGCTTTACAAAGGACAAACAGGCAGTCAGCCGGCACCCTCGATCCCCTCACCAGGTACCCAGGAATGTTCGCTCCCCTGCCCCATTCCGCCAACAGCACCTTCTCCCCATTTGGCCATTGGTACACCATTGTGCAGCGTACTGAAGTAGTCCTGCGAAATAATACAGCTGCAGGTCTGGAAGACCTAGGCCTCCAAGCTCCACATCCAGTTTTAGCACCTCAAATTTCACCCTGCTCCGTTTACCAGCCCACACCGGGGATACCAGCAGGCTGTTCAGTCTATTAAAGGTAGCAGGTGGGATACGGCAGAGGGAATTTTGCAGGACATAGAGACAGAGCGGAAGCAACCCACTCCTGCTCAAAGCCACTCTCCCCATGCCAGAAAAGGGCAGGCAGCTCCAAAATCCGATCGAGGCCTCAAGGCGATCGGGAACTCTATGTAGAGTGGGCCACCTGTATGCCCAGGTAGCGGAAATGATCACACTCCAGAGGAGCCCTGTCGCAGGGAGAGCGGCAACATCCACTCCAACCAGACCAGCCGATAAGTTTTATAGTTAAATTCAAATCCATGGTCTGCCACTCTCAGCCACAGCAGCAACAATGAGACCCACCTATTACTGTGGAGGGCGGGCCGCTGATAAAAAGGGTTTGGGATAATGAGGGAGCAACAAGCGGTTACCGAGTCCAATATTACCGCCGACCCCCACAGGTGCTGCACCGCAGCCACTTGTCATGCCACAACAGACACACACGTCTTGTCAGGTAGTGGCACAAGCGCTAGCACCAGTTCACTGGGTACTCAGCTATTTGCATCGGCAGGCACCCCCTCCACCCACCCACAGTGGGAGATGCACCTAGCACACAGGGGTTGGACTTGGGGAGCATTGACAACACGGTTAAGGCTGGCACGAATAACACTGGTGACCCACCCACCCTGAACCAGGTGGGTAAGGAGATATCCTCAGTAAGGAGTGCCCTACTCCTGATCACAATAGCCCCCACTTGGCCCAGGACACTGCTTGTTGGCTTGGCAAGTACCATTGGCAGCTAAGGAAGGGATATGGCAGCGCGAATTCATAAACATCCTTACACTCTTAATGCAGGGGTTGAAGAAGGACCAGAGAATGTGGGCGGAATTCTTGATTGATTTCACTGGGATATTAACATGGAGATCGCCATAGGCTAGCAGCCCCGAATTGTGCCTGTTCATTGATGCTTCCGGTAGGAAAGGTTTTGGAGCTATACTGGGACCTGAGTGGTGCGCAGAGAAATGGCCCAATGCTTGGCGGAAGATGAATATAAACATCACTGCGCTGGATCTGTTTCCCATTGTGACTGCTTTTCATTTCTGGCCAGAAACAGTATCTGCTAAAGGGGTGTTGTTCTGGTCAGACAAAATTCTCAATCAGCCAGCTGCCCACTGGTACTTAGACTGTTGAGAGAACTTGTGAGGGCTTGCCTGCGCAACAATGGAGAATTCCGTGCACAACAGATTGAAGGGGTAAAAAATGTTGCGGCTGATGCTCTCTCTTGTTTTCAGTGGCTCTGTTTCGGGGAGGATTGGCCACGAGTGAGAGCAGAGATCAATCAATCAATCAGGGGTTTATAGAGAGCAGCTACTCACCCGCGAGGGTCTCAAGGCGCTATGGAGGGGGGGGGGCAACTCCATGGTGTGCTGGCATCATCCAAAGAGCCAGGTCTTGAGGTCTTCCCTGAACTGGGGCAGTGTGGGGGTTTGCCAGAGGCGGAGGAGGAGGGCGTTCCAGGCCTTGGCTGCTAGGTAGGAGAAGGACTTCCCTCCTGTTCGGGTCTTGTAGATGTGTGGGATGGTGGCCAAAGAGAGGTCAGCTGATCAGAGGTGTCTCTTGGGTGCGTGAAAGGAGAAGTTATGTTACGTTAAGGTATGCTGGTCCGCTGTTGTAGAGGGCCTTGTAGGCGTGGGTGAGGAGCTTCAAGGTTATTCTTCTTTCGATGGGGAGTCAGTGGAGATCGTGGAGGTGTTGGGTGATGTGATGGTGGCGTGGGATGTCTAGGACTAATCTGGTGCGGCGTTCTGGATGGTCTGGAGCTTGCGAAGTAGTTTCTTGTTGATTGTTGAGCATTGCAGTTGTCCAGTTTGCTGCTGATGAGGGCATGCGTGACTGTTTTTCTGGATTTCGGTGGGATCCATCGAAACGTTTTTCGGAGGGTGTTAAAGCAGGCCGAGGATACGGCGTTGATCTGATGGTTCATCGTGAGCGCTGAGCCTAGTATGATGCCGAGGTTTCGTGCATGGTCCGTCAGGGTGGCGGGGTTTCCGAGGGCGGGGGCCACCAGGTGTCATCCTAGGCAGATGGGGTGGAGCCAGGGATGAGGATTCTGTTTTCTCGGAGTTGAGTTTCAGGCAGCTCTTCTTCATCCAGGTGGTGACGGCTTTCATCCCTTCTTGAAAGTTGTGCCTGGTGATGTTGGGTTCTTTGGTGAGAGAGAGGATGAGCTGGGTGTCGTCGGCATAGGAGACTATGTTGAGCCCATGGTTTCTGACGATGGTTGCGAAGGAGGCCATTTAGATGTTGAAGAGGGTGGGGCTGAGGGAGGATCCCTGGGGCACTCCACATCTGGTCGGGAGTCTGACTCACTGAGGTCTGCCTGTGAGAAAAGAACATATCCAGTCGAGGGCCTTTCTGTGGATGCCAGCATCGTGTAGTCTGGTGGCTAGTGTGCAGTGGGAGACAGTGTCGAAGGCTGCTGAGAGGACCAAGAGGATGAGGGCTGCCATTTGGCCCTGGTCGAAGAGGGAGCAGATGTCGTTGTTGGCAGAGAGAACGGCGGTTTCGGTGTTGTGGTTGCTGCGGAATCACTAACCCTAGTATATGTGTATGGTGCAGTGGTCGAAGAGGGCGGGATTGGAGGGGCACGACGTGCCCATACTTTTTAAAATTTAAGGAAAACAGTTCCCCTACTTTCAATAAAAAGATAACTGTCCCGGGCCGGTTAATTCCGAGAGCTGAAATGCTTCAGCTGAAGTGGAATGCTGGGAGACTCCTGTGCTGTGAAACCGAGGGAGGAGCAAACAGCTAAACAAGCCTTCTTGCCAGGATGCCTGCTTTCCTGAAAGAAATGTAAATGTCCACAACGGGTCAATCTAACAATGTAAAGGGAGCTTGGAAGCCAGTATTGGCTTTAATTAATGGACACTTGACGCTTCCTAATGACAGATTTGTTCTTTTTAAGTGGTATCGGAAGGGAGTTATTAGCTGAGCTGTGAAGAGTGCTTTTTAAAGGGGCTTACCACAGACCCCTGAGCAACAGGAGCTGCAGGGGCCTGTGTTATGCCCCTAACTATTCTCCACTGCTCCGATCAGGATTCAATTCCATGGCTCTCTGGTTAAAGACACAGACCTCAGCAGTGCATTAACTGATGGATGTTTCATAAAGTAGGATAGTGCATTTCCCACTGATTAACTTAACTTGCATTTATTTTACATTTAAGCTATGCCTTATTTTCTATACAATTACACGAAGGTGGAAGACCAAAAAAAGTTACAAAATATGATGATTTTCAGCCACGTCTTTGACCCTGCCCCCACACATACTCATCCCGCCCCCATTGTGCACAGCATCACAGTTCCCTTACGTTTTTTTTAATACACTGCACCGCTGGATCATCACTTTTTAATATTGTTAAATAAATTATAAATATCGTTCCCTTTAATGCAGTTTTCTGCAATAAAGGTGCGTGCAATGGGTGTTGCTGGGGGCTTTCCCAGCAACATCCATGGCTTTATGAATGGGAGGCATAAGGGAGGCACAACGAGAAGAAATATCTTTATTTCTCCTCGGCGCTGCCCCACGGCAAAAACTAACACGCATTTGCAATGCAATAGGTCTCGCATTTACGAGAGTTTGAGCTATTGGCAATACAATAGCTTAAACTCATGCAAATGCGAGACCTATTGCATTGCAATTATTTTTGTGTTTACTAGCCCCGATGTGCCGTTTTCACATTTAAGGAGGCCCCGTCCCTTTCTTTAGACAAGCCATGTCTAAAGTAAGGGGCGTGGCCGACATTAAAGTGAAACCCCGGCATGCGGCGCTTTGACAAAAAAAGCATCTGTTTGTCAAGTTCAATACAGATTTTATTTTTGTAAAAGCGGGCTCAGGGCTCGTGTGTGCACCAGTGACTGATCTTAGAGATACCCAAGGAGGATGAGCAGCTGCCAGGCGCTGCCAGGGCTCACATGCTCACTCTGGAGACAGCAGTGCTCTCTCTCTCACCAGACAGATCCCACAGGCTCAGGGCTCTTGTGAGTGCCACTGACTGATCTGGGAAACAGCCATAACAACGCGGTCAAAACCACGCATGGCCATTACCACGAATCATTTACAACGAACGTTCCTTTACTACGCATGTCCATTGGAACGAATCCTTTACCACGAATATACCTTTACTACGCATGCCTATACAACGAAATCGGCATGCTTGGTAAAGGCATGTTTGTGGTAAAGGATTTGTTGCAATGGCCCTGGCGGATTCGTGATTGAGATGGAGGAATACCTGGTACTGGAGTAGGGGAGGAGCACGAGCACTACATACCCAGCAGCAGTCTGGCGGAGACGGCGAGCTCTACTGACCGCAATCCGAGTTTCAGCAGCCCCTGGCGGTGCTCGGCGAGGCGGCAGGGACGTGACGTGTGGCTGTCCGGGAATACTAAGCACCGAGGCGCTGGTTCCTGGAACCGGATCTAGCAGTCTAGCTGTGGCGGTGAGTACGCCACACTACGCATGGGGGAAATTGCGGACCATAGACAAGGAGGTATGAGTTTGGGTTCAATCTTCCCCTCCTTGCGCAGCTGCTGGAGACCCCAATCGAGGACTGGCTCATGCTTAAGGAGGGCGCCGACTCGGGCTGTTTGACCCGTGCAGCCCGAGGGAGGTGTATAGTTTAAAAGTGTCTTAAAGTCACTGTAAGAATCGACTTTTAGGGGCGCAGGGTCGTTGTGGTCCATAGTGGGCTGGGTGGCGCAAGTGTCGAGCCCGCCGCACCTGATCTGGAGGTGGGGGAGGGGGTTGGGGTACACATGTCTATGTCTCGCATGTCTTTACCAACCATGCCTTTACAGCGAAAATTTCGCTGTAAAGGCTTGCGTGGTAAAGCCATATGTGGAAACCTTTAACACGCATATGCTTTTATCAAGCATGCTTTTACAACTAATTTCGTTGTAAAGCCATGCGTGGTAAACGTACATTCGTTATAAAAATATGCGTGGTAAAGGTTTGCGATGTCATGCCATTAGCGTTGTAACGCATGCGTTGTAAAGGCATGCGTTACAATGAAATGCGATGTAACGTCATACATCCACTGATCTTAGAGCTACCCAGGGAGGATGTCACACACGTTAATTAAATTAAAAAGTGCAGTGTTTTAATAAAGAGCGCACTGTCTGTGCTCTGCCTATTGTGCTCCAAAGTTTGGCAGACATTCAAAGAGAATCTGTTCAAAATGGAAACCAGACTACTGGGGCTCTTTGTTCCACAACCAGTTACTCAAGCACCAGGCCACCACTTCTCCGTAAAAACATCTAATAAACAACGGGGCTGAAATGATACGTGATCATCGTAAAAGTATCTGCCTTAGTTTCTGTACAGCACTCTGCACTTCGTCCGCCTCCTCGGTACAGCCAATGTGCGGTGTTCGCGCTCTTGAAATGCAGGCATTTACCTAAAAAAATATAGGCACATGTACAGGTCTCGCATTTACGAGAGTTTACGCTATTGTCATTTACAATGGCAAAAGCTCAAACTCTTGTAAATGCGAGACCAATTTAACTTCAAAGAAGCGGCTGCCATTGTCCGGGCTGCTTGAAAGTGAAAGCGCGCATGGCGCGCTGAATGTAAGAAAAGCACGTAGTGCCTGCAGCAGGAGAAGCGAATTAAACAAAATAGTGCTTGCAGACTAAATAAGAAATACCGTGTCGCAACAGAAGTAAAAGGGCCAGTCGCCATGGGAGGTTACAAATGAAGACAAGGCGGAACCAAGGAGGGACTAACAAGCCTATTAACCAATTAGAAGCCAGCATTGACGAAGGACTATGACACAAGCCAATGAAAAATATATGCGGAGCGGGTGGGGCTTCCAGTGCATACTCCAATACGGCATGCCTGGCAGAGCGAGAAGGGCATGCGCGCTGCCGCTAGGCTCGACCTAATGAATGCCCGGTTACTCACCGGTAATATTCATTACTCCGAGTCCTGGTCTTCCCGTCCCATTCCTTAACAGTGAGCAGCTAGTCTGCTCCACAGAAACCTACTACCTAGCAGAGCTTTTCACACTTCCCCCAACATGGCGCCACCATCAGGTGAGGATAAAAGGGGGAAGTGCGTCACAGAACATCCTGAGAATACCAAAGAAAACCCAGAAAGGAAACAATCACCAAACACAAAACTCAGGGAGGGGGAAGGGCTCAGGAATGGGACGGGAAGACCAGGACTCGGAGTAATGAATATTACCGGTGAGTAACCGGGCATTACCTCCTCGTCCTGTCTTCCCGTCCCATTCCTTAACAGTGAGCCCATACCCAAGCACACGGTGATTGTAAGAAAACAGACCAGAAATGCGAAAAGCAGGTCCATTTAATCAACACAAAGCAGTACAAAACATAAACCATGTACAGCAGAACATGGGTGCCAAAGGCAGCCGAGCCCGCCATCCCCAACCGAAGGCGATAACGGGAAACAAAAGGATGGGGAGAAGCCCATGTGGCAGCAATACAAATGTCCCCCAAGGAGGCCCCATTGAACATGGCCCAGGAGGAGGAGACACCCCTGGTAGACCGACCCCGAACCGAAGAAAGGAGAGGACAGCGGGCGGACTCGTAGGCCGAAACAACAGCACCCTTGACCCAACGAGACAAGGTAGACAAGGAAGGAGGAAGACCCCTCCCAGAGAGGCCGCAGGTGACAAACAAGGAATCAACCTTCCGGAAACCACCGGTCCGATCCAAAGAGATGCGGAGAGCCCACAGCACATCCAAAGAACAGAGGACCAACACCTCCGGGGAGGCAGGGTCCGGAAGAAAAACAGGGAGAACAAAAACCCCGACAGGGAAAAGAGGACAAAAACCAGGGCAGAAAAATTTGACTGGGACGGAGAATGACTCTCAGCAGCGTAGAAACGCAAAAAGGGGGCGAAGTAATCAAAGCACCAAGCACACCAAACTCCGCCCAGAAGCAAGGGCCACCAGGAAAAGAACCTTAGCAGAAAGGGAACGTAAGGTCCACCGAAACCAAAGGCTCGAAAGGTGGCCCGTCAAGGCCTGGAGAACCAGGGTAAGACCCCAGGCCGGCACAGGTGAGAGACAGGTCGCTGAATCAAGAAACCCCGCAAAAGGCGAGCCACTAACGGGGAGACAGAAGACACAGAGGAACCCCGAAAAGCAAGAACGGCAGCCCAAAGCGCACGGAGCGAAGAGACAGCGAGTCCCAGGACGAACCCATCCCGCAAGAAGTCCAGCACCCTCACAGCCTCACAGGAGGAAGAAGAGAGACCCTACCCAAGACACCAGGAGGAGAAGGTCGTCCAATGACGGTCGTAGGACTTCAAGGAGGAAGGGCGCCGAGACAACTGGATGCACTGGGCAACCCCAGCAGAGCAACCCTGACCCAACAAACTCAATCCCTCAAGCGCCAAACCCCCAGCCGGAGGCGGCGTAGGGAGGCAACCCTGAGAAGAGGAGCCCGCAGAGGGGAGGGACACAGTGCGGACCGCCAAAGGGGGCATACTGACAAGGACAGAAGCAGGGGAAACCAAGGCCGACGGGACCACTGCGGCACAACCAGAAGAACCTCCGCCCGGTCCAACCGAAACCACCGGAGGACCCGGGGAATCAAAGCAAACGGAGGGAAGGCAAACAGGAGCCCCAGCGACCACGGAACAGAGAAAGCGTCGATCGCCCAGGCCAACCGGGAGGGAACGAGGCCGCAAACCCTAGGCAGAAGGGCAGAGTCCTCCGAGGCAAAAAGATCCAGCCAGGGAAGGCGGAACCGGAGGACAATCAGATCGAACAGAGCCGGGGACAGACACAGCCACAGAGGAAGGGAACACTCCTCTCGGAGAGTCTGCAGGCCCAATCTCCGTCCCCGGAAGATACACAGCCGCCAGAGATACCGGGTCGGCCCAAAGACCGAACACCCTGGAAAGGAGAAACAAAGACCAGCACATGCCCCCAAGGCGATTGACAGAAGCCCGAACAACCTGGCAGTCGGTCCGAACCGAGACAGCATGGCCCAGAAGGAGAGGCGCAAACCACTGAAGAGCCAACCAAACCACCCGTAACTCCTTCCAGTTCGAGGACAGGAGAGACCCGAAACAGGACCACCGACCCGAGCCTCGGAAGCACCCAGGACCGCACTCCATGGACAACACAACCACAGTCCGAGGAGGAATAAGGTGGAACCCCGGGAAAGAGACGGAGGGGACAACCACCACTGGAGAGCATCCCGAATCCCCGGAGTGACGGGAACCAGGGCACCTTAGACCAGAGAGGCAGGATCCCATTGTGACAGGACATGAAGCAGGAGGGGATACAAATGCAGCCGGGCCCAAGGGAGGAGAGGCAGAGTGGAAGCCAACACCCCTGACTCCGCAACCAGAGACGGGCAGACACCCGGGACTGGGACAGAACCCAAGAGAGGTGACGGAACAAAGTCAACTGGCGCTCCTGGGAGAGGAACACCATCCCCAGAACCATGCGGAACAGAGCACCCAGGAACCCCAGAGTCTGGGAGGGCAGCAGGGAGGACTCCCGGTGAATGACGAGGAACCCATAGGACCCCAGAAGACGACACACCCGGTCCACATCCGACAGACGCAGACCACTGGAATGGAGAACACCCACCAGAGGGGCCAAGAGCTGCGCGAAACCCATGGCGCCGAGGAAAGGCCGAAAGGAAGCACCTGGAACCGGAAGTGCCGGGAACCAACCGTAAACCGGAGAAACCGCCGATCCGCAGGACGGATCGGGACGTGCAGATAAGTAGCCATCAGGACCAGGGACGCCAGGAAGCCCCCAGGAAGCACCCGAGGCAGGATGGACAACAAAGCCACCACCACGAACGTACGGCGGGGGACGAAGAGAACGGCCCACACCAGATCCAAGACAGGGCGCAGATCCAAGCATCGTACCCGGAGACCAGGAAGAGAATCGAAGAACAACCCATGCCCCTCCCCAGAAGAGGAATCTCCATGATAGCCGCCTACTCCAACAGGAGGCGCACACCGACCAGCAAAGCCTCCCGCCGTAGAGGAGGACGGGGCAGGGGGACACCCGGAAGACCAGGGGGAAGGAGAGGAGAACACGATCCGATAACCCCGGACACAGTCTGCACCGCCCAGGCATCCGGAACCGCTAACCACTGGGGCAGGAAGCAACGATGGCGACCCCCAACCGGAAAAAGAAGACAGTCACTGCGCAGAGGCAGGAGCGGGGGCAGCACCACCGGCAGGGGCACGGGACTAGGCACCTCCAGGGGCCCCCCGGCCACGACCCCTGCCACGAAAGGGCAGCAAAGCACCCCGAGCAGAAGGCCCCAAGGCACGGCAGGAGCCAAACCCACGCCCCGAGAAGGAGGGTGGACAGGAGCCACAATCTCGCGGCTCCCTGCCGACAGCACGATCATGTCCACCAGTGGAGGCCCGAACACCCGGGACAAAGGGCAATTTAAGCAGGACCGACTACTGAGAAGACCCAGCCTTCCAGGAACGCATCCAGATAGGACGCCTCGCAGCAAACGAAGCACCAGAAGCAGCCGCAGCGGCACACAGTGTCAAACGAAACGTCAGACAAGCAGCGCACCTGCAACTCCAGGAGGGCCAAGAGAGAGGAGGCATCCTCTCCATCCCGCAAAATAATAGCCAGGGCCTGGAAATCTGACAGAAGGGAACGGACCATGTGAGTGGAACAGGCCGTCGCCGGAAAGAAAAGTGGGAAGCAGCATAGGAACGCTTCACCGCCCTCAACATGCGTATCCACAGTGCCAGAAGGAAGGGTGTCGTCAGACAAAACCAAACCCTGCGAGGAAAGGTCAGCCATCAAAACGCCAACCAGGACGGATAGGGGGAACTCAGCAGCAAACCCCTCCAGAGGAGAACGCTTAGACAAAAAGCGAGGAAAGGCAGACTCGTCCACCTCTCACCAATCACGAACCAGCTGCGTACACCCCAAAGCATCCCACACATGGATGAACAAGTCAGAGAGCTCCGCACCCTGAACAAAGCTGCCATACACACACCCCTCACCATCAGGGCCCACCCCGTCAAAAGGAGCGTCAGGTGCATCTACAGATCCTTGGCAGGAGGGCCAACAGCCTCCCGAGCCCGGAAGGCAGCAGCAACCGCTACAATAAGAAGCAGGCGCAAGGAATCCAGAGGAGGTGCGGAAGAAGAGGCACCCTGTGCCATGGCAGCAACGCAAGAGAGGATGAAACAAAACGGCCACAGAGGACGGGAACCAAGAAAAAGAGACCCGCCTCGAAAGGCACGAAGTCCCGAGGCCCCGTCCTCACACGGGACCAGGAAAAGGGGAGGACGCTAAAAAGCGGCCGGCCGCCCAAAGAAATCCCCAGGAGCTGCGCACGCTGCAGGAAACACCGCCGAAGAATCCCCGCCCGCTAAAGCAGGGCGCATCGGGACCGGCGTGGAGAGCAACGGCCGCTAGAGCAGGCCGAGGAGGCACAGGTGAGCAGCGGCAAAAAGATGCACAAGCGGCCGCTAGAGCGGACCGCGCAAGTGATAGGCCCCCCCACATAAAAGTACACAAAGGCGGAGCCACAAAGTGCAGGGATCGAACCTCCGGTAGTCACACATGCAACAAAAAAGAAAAAGGCGGCCGCTAAAGCAGGCCGCGCCAAAAACAAAAAAATGGAGAGAAAACTTACCCCCAACAGCTCCTGCTA
This sequence comes from Calotriton arnoldi, assembly GCA_963921515.1. Lineage (NCBI taxonomy): Eukaryota > Metazoa > Chordata > Amphibia > Caudata > Salamandridae > Calotriton > Calotriton arnoldi. The sequence continues at coordinate 114,654 of CAWUFW010008491.1, forward strand.
GGACATCAGTAGACTGCGAAGGCAGAAAAAAAAGAACAGGATAGTTCTGTAGACGCACTTCCCCTTTTATCCTCACCTGATGGTGGCGCCCTGTTGGGGGAAGTGCGAAAAGCTCTGCTAGGTAGTAGGTTTCTGTGGAGCAGACTAGCTGCTCACTGTTAAGGAATGGGACGGGAAGACAGGACGAGGAGGTAATGAGACCCATACCGTTTTGGGAAAAACTGTAGTGAATGCTTATGCTTAGGGCCAGCCCTAAAAAGCATATAGAAGATTTTACACAATTTCTTATTCATGTACCAGCTCTTGACACTTCTTGAATCTGAAAACATTGACGAATAGGCGGTATTTGGTGACTACCCCAACACAAGACACTTCCTACGCCTCTAGTCGTAGGCAGTGCTATCTATGCACAAGCAGCGTAAAATAAATGCCATGTAGTCGTGTTCCTGGACGTACAGTGCACTCTGTGGTAGTGTATAGCACATCCTGCAGGGGAAAAAATGCATTTTCTGCGGCTCACGTTAAATTCGGTGGTAAGCAGCCAGCATAGTATGCGGCACGTGCTCTGGCGATTGACACTGGCACGTTCTTCTGGGGCATACGCCGCTCTCTGCGGCACAGCGCCGCGTCAATATTTGAGTGCGCCAAATCCCGCTCTGCGGTTGATCAATCATCCTGTCTCAGCCGCTCTCCGGGGGTGTTTCATATTCAGAGCAGGTTCGGTGGCTCAGTCGACAGCACAGGGATTTGAGGGGGCTGTCAGTCACCTCTACCCCCAAAACAAAGCCGTTCATGGGCAGACATGAAAATCTCTCTCTCTCTCTCTGGGGAAAGCGAGGGGGAGCTGGAGAATGGACCGGAAGAGGCTGTGGACGAGCGAGAGAAGGAAGAGGAAAAGAACGGACGGGGAATATATAACAAAGGAAGGCAAAATCGAAAGTTGGAGGGAGAGGGAGTAGAGCGAGGAGGAAGATTAAGCACTACTAGTGTGAAAGGCAAGGCTGGAAATGAGAGGAAGAGATGGAGAGTAAAACAAGCATTGGCAAAGCCAATTGGTCTCGGCTATGCGAGAGCTATTGGCTTTTGCAAGGTGTTTTAACCATGTTGTACACCATTGTGACTGCTGTTCTGCATGGTTCAAAGTTACTGGTGCGGTGTGAAGTGGGGTAGGGTAGATTGGGGTAGAGTGGAATGGGTTAGATTAGTGTAGAGTGGAGTGGGGTTGTTTGGGGTAAATTGTAGTGAGATACATTGGAGTGGGGTAGATAATGGTCGGGAAGATCGTGGTAGATTGGGGTAGAGTGGAGTGTGATATAGTGGGGTAGATTGGAGTGGGGTAGAATGGGTGGATTATAGTAGGTGGAATGAAGTGGGATAGATTAGGATAGTTTGGAGTGGGACAGATTGGAGTAGCGTAGTTTGGAGTGGAGTGGGGTAGGGGGAGATTGGTAGACTGGAGTGAGGTAGATTGGAGTGGTATAGAATGAATTGGATAGATTGGGGTGGAGTTGGGTAGATTGGGGTGGAGTGGGGTAGACTGAAGTGGAATAGATTTGGGTAGATTAGAGTGGGGTAGATTGGAGTGGGGTTGATAGGGGTAGGGTATTTTGGGGTAGAGAGGTGTGGGATATATTGGGGTAGATTGGAGTGGAGTGGGGTAGATTAGAGTGGAGTGGGGTAGATTGGGTGGATTATAGTAGGGTAGAATGGAATGGAGTGGGGATAGATTGGGGTAGTTTGGAGTGGAGTAGATTGGAATAGGGTAGTTTGGGGTGGGGTAGATTGGAGTGGGGTGAATTGCGATGAAGTGGGTTAGATTGGACTGGAGTGGGTTGATTTGAGTGGCGTGTATCAGACTGGAGTAGATTGGGTAGAGTGGAATGAAGTGTATTAGATTGGGGTATAGTGGAGTGGGGTAGATTGGGTGGATTGGAGCGGGTAGGTTGGAGCAGGGTAGAGTGGAGCAGGGTAGAGTAGCATAGGGTAGAGTGGAATTGGATAGATTGGAATGAAGTAGAGTTCAGATAGGAGTAGAGTGAGATAGATTGAGGAAGGGTGGAGTGGAGTGGAGTGGGGTAGATTGGAGTGGAGTGTAGTGGGGTAGATTAGGGTGGAGTGGAGTAGCTTAGAGTAGGGTAGATTGGAATGGAATGGGGTAGATTAGAGTGGGGTGAATTGAAGAGGGATGATTGGAGTGGGGTAGCTTGGAGTAGGTTAGATTGGAGTGGAGTGGTGCAGATTTGAGTGGATTGGGGTGGGGCGGGTGGAGTAGATTGGTTTAGAGTGGGGTAGATTGGAGTGGAGTAGATAGGGGTGAATTGGAGTAGGGTAGATTGGGGTGGAGTAGGGTGGGTAGATTGGAGTGAGGTGGAGTGGGGTAGTTTGGAGTGGAGTGGGATAGATTTGAGGAGTGTGGTTGATTGGAGTGGAGCGTAGTGGAGTGGGGGTAGATTGTGGTAGATTGGAGTGGGGTAGATTGTGGTGGAGTGGGTGGACTGTGGTGGAGTTGGGTAGATTGGAGTGAAGTGGGGTAGATTAGAGTGGAGAGCAGTTGGATGAATTGCAGTGGAGTTTAGAGTGGATTGAGGTAAATTGGAATGAGTGGGGTAAATTGGACTGGGGTAGATTAGAGTGGAGTAGTGTGGAGTGGGGTAGATTAGAGTGGAGTCGATTGGGGTACATTGGAGTGGAGTGGATTGGCATACATTGGAGTGGAGTGGGGTAGACTGGATTCATTGGAGCAGAGATGTAGGTTTGAGTGGAGTGCGGTAGACTGGGGTGGGGTTAGGTTGATTGGGTTAGATTGAGTGGAGTGGGGCAGACTGGAGTATAATGGGGTAGATTGGGGTAGAGTGGAGTGGGGTAGATTGTATCATAGTTGAGTGGAGTGGGGTAGATTGGAGTGAAGTGGGCTAGAGTGGGTAGATTGAAGTGGGGTAGGTTGCAGTGGAGTGGGGTAGATTAGGGGGGAGTGGGGTAGATTAGGGTGAAGTGGAGTGGGGTAGATTGGTTGGATTAGACTAGTTTGGAGTGGGGTATATTGGCGTGGGGTGGATTGAAGGGCGATAATTAAAGTGGGGTAGCTTGGAGTGGGGTAGATTGGAGTGGGTTGGATTGGAGTGGGGTAGAGTGGGGTGGGGTAGATTGCAGTGGGGTGGGGGTGGAGTGGGGTAGATTGAAGTGGAGTAGATAGGGGCAGATTTGAGTGTGGTAGATTGGGGCGGGATAGATTGGGAGGGGTAAATTGGATTAGGTTAGATTGGGGTGGAGTGGGGTGTGTAGATTGGAATGGAGTGGAGTGGGCTAGAATGGAATGGTGGGTTAGATTGGAGTGGAATGGGATAGACGTGAGAAGAATGGTAGAGTGGAATGGAGTGTGGTGTAGTGGAGTATGATATAGTGGAGTGGGGTAGACTGGCTGGACTGAGGTAGATTAGAGTGGGGTAGATTGTGGTGGAGTGGGGTAGATTGTGGTGGAGTGGAGTAGATTGGAGTGGAGTGGGGTAGATTAGAGTGGAGTAGTGTGGAGTGGGGTAGATTGGAGTGGAGTCGAGTAGATTGGAGTGGAGTGGGTTGGATTAGGGTAGATTGGAATGGGGTAGACTGGGTAGATTGGGGTAGATTTGAATGGAGTGTGGTAGATTGGGGTCGAGTGGGGTAGATTAGAGTGGGGTGAGGATGATTGGGTTAGATTGAGTGGGGTAGATTGGAGTGGAGTAGAGGGGTGCAGATTGGAGTGGGGTAGATTGAAGTGGAGTAGATAGGGGTAGATTTGAGTGTGGTAGATTGGGGCGGGGTAGATTGGGGAGGGGTAAATTGGATTAGGGTAGAGTGGGGTGTGTAGATTGGAATGGGGTGGAGTGGGTTAGAATGGAGTGGTGGGTTGTATTGGAGTGGAATGGGATATACTTGAGAAGAATGGTAGAGTGGAATGGAGTGTGGTATAGTGGAGTGTGATATAGGGGAGTGGGGTAGACTGGCTGGACTGGAGTGAGGTAGATTAGAGTGGGGTAGATTGTGGTGGAATGGGGTAGATTGTGGTGGAGTGGAGTAGATTGGAGTGGGGTAGATTAGAGTGGAGTAGTGTGGAGTGGGGTAGATTGGAGTGGAGTCGGGTAGATTGGAGTGGAGTGGGTTGGATTAGGGTCGATTGGAGTGGGGTAGACTGGGTAGATTGGAGCAGAGTGGGGTAGATTTGAATGGAATGTGGTAGATTGGGGTCGAGTGGGGTAGATTAGAGTGGGGTGAGGTTGATTGGGTTAGATTGAGTGGGGTAGATTAAAGTGGAATAGAGGGGTGTAGATTGGAGTGAGTAGGGTAGATTGAGATAGAGTGGAGTGGGGTAGATTGGATCGTAGTGGAGTGGATTGGGGAAGATTGGAGTGGAGTGGGATAGATTTGGGTAGAGTTGGGTCAACTGAAGTGGGGTTAATTGGAGTGGGGTGGTGTAGATTGAAGTGGGGTAGATTGGAGTGGAGTAGATTGGAGTGGAGGGGGGTAGATTGGAGTGCGGTAAGTGGTGTTGCAGTGGAGGGTCGTAGAGTGGAGTGGCGTGTTGTGTCATGGAGTGAGTGGCATAGATTGAATTGGCGTGGAGTCGAGTGTCGTGGCGTGTCGTAGAGTGTCTTATAGTAGAGAGGCGTAGAGTGGCATGTGTAGAGTGGAGTGGAATGTTGTAGAATGGAGTGGTGTGGCATAGAGTGGAAGGGCGTAGTTTGGCATATGCATGGTCTGGTAGTACACTGCCATTACAGGCAACACATTTTCAATTGAAATGGCCATTACATTTGCACTGAAATACGGTTTTATTGCACACAAACGATAATGTGTGCAAATGTCATCACCTACTGTATTGATGTGTTTTGATCAAATTCAAATATTTGTTTCTACCACACTTCAAAATTACAAAAAAATGCGCTTCATTTGCACTAATTCTGATATATTCTGGAACTTCAGCACAGTTCTTTTTTTTTTTTTGTTGTGTGCTAGGAAAAAAAACATCCTACACCCTCTCCTCTTACATGGGTACTCAGCAAGATTGTCACATAAATTCTCTCACTTTGAAGTCAGAGAAAGAAAAGTGAACTCCAAGCTCCCTCATAAGACAGCTTAACATTGGACCTCTGTGTTTGAATGTAAACGCCTGTTTACAGAAAGAGAGTTCCTTGAAGAATACAGCAAACAATGTTAGGGCAACAGGAGGGACGACTCAAGCTGGGCAGCCTAAAACAAACAAAGCCAGCAAAAAGAAAGCCAGAAAATGTGAGTTACAAACCACAAAGGCAATGGTCAGCAATGGACGGAATACATTACTAGGCCAGGTTTCTGAATGTCCCCAAGATGCCTTTAGCAAACTAGACAGCTATGCTGTCTGGTAGGTTTTGACCTAAAAATGGCAGATATAGGACAAAGAGGCGGTGACCCTAGGGGTAGCAGGGGAGAAAGGGCAAAGGAAGAGGAGGATGGAAAAGCCGATGGAGTGGGTGAAGGAGAGTTGTAGGAAGGAAGGCGAGTATAGGAAATGGAAGGGCCTGGGCACAGAACGAGAAACAGTGACAAGAAAGGAGTTTTACATATTGAATATAAAATGAACTGAGAGTGAGAGAAGAAGAGAAGAGGATGAAAGGGAAGACAGACCACTGTAGGGAGGAATGGAGGACAGAGGTCACGTAAGGAAGGAAGTAGTGTCAGCATTGCGCTGGAACCTCAGATACATGGTTGTTAGAAGGCTGATGAGAGGGTCATGTAGCCACAAAGCATCAATAGGTGAGTGTAGAGCACTAAGAGACCACACAAGAGAGCAGGTGCGAAGGGGGGAGAACGCTCCTAATGACACTGTGAGGCCTAGTATACACATAGATACATATGGATCCGGAGATGCTGAGGCAAATAAAGGAGTAAAAAGATACAGAATGGGAGTTTTTTTCAGCGAGACAGGGAAATCCTCATTTGCTCATTAATCTTTTTATTTTTTATTCTGCACAGGAAGGAAATGCCTTCCCCTTCCTGAAATTAAAAATGGAGTGGTCCTTTCTAACGCTCAGAGAGACAAGGTGTTCAAAGTCTTGTCCCAGGCTGTTTCAGTGATGTGGTTACTTCTGACAGATTTGTCTCTAGGCAGTTGGGTTAGAAGAATTTTACAGGGTGCAGGATAAGGCAGTGTTCTTTACCATTTCCCTGCACTCCTAGATTGGTTGCTTGACAGGTACATATTTTGTATTAGTGAAGCAGGATTTTTATCTTAAGGGCATATTCAGAGATTGTGTCTTTTGAGCACAGACCAATTTTGTTAAAGCAGTCTTTTGCAAGATTTGAAAGGTTTGTCAGGTAAGTGGACCCCTGGCCTAATGTCTTATGCATTGCACCTAGAGGTAGAGAAATTACTGTTCGGGGAAACGGTTAGAACACCATGGTCTTAACCACGCGTGTTCCGACCACACAAGCTTAACCATGCTTGCCTTAACCACACATATGCCTTAACCACGCATATGTGTGGTTAAGGCAGTGCGCGGTATAGCTGCTGGCTGCTGCAGGCAGCAGGGACGGAAGCAGGAAGACCTCGCCAGAAAGAGAGCTGCGGTGAGGTAAGTGGGGCTGGGTAGTTTTCTGGGCTGGGGGGGTTGGGGGTAGTTTTCTGGGCTGGGGGGTTGGGTGTAGTTTTCTGGGCTGGGCTGTCGGTGTAGTTTTCTGGGCTGGGGGGTCCGGGGTAGTTTTCAGGGCTGGGGGAGGGTCGGAGTAGTTTTCGGGCTGGGGGAGGGTCAGGGTAGTTTTTAGGTCTCGCCTAGCGAACGCAGCGCATGCGCTGCTTCGCCTTGGCGAGACTATTGTTGTCGGTTTGGTGCACGAAGGGAGACAAAACATGTCCGCGCCCGGACAGCCGATGTGCACGCTCACGGCGTCTGCATCAGCTTGGGCCCGGACAGCACATGGGCACGCGCACGGCGTGTCTTTCAGCTTGGGCCCGGACAGCACATGGGCACGCGCACGGCGTGTCTTTCAGCTTGCGTCTGGACAGCCAATGTGCACGCTCGTTCAGCCTTGGCTATGACCGAGCCAGCACGCGTCGCTCCCACCATTTTAACAGACGTGCACCGGCTTTACACCACCATGAGATGGCGGTGCAGCCTCACTCATAGTTTGGTGATGAAGTCCCTGGAAATGTGCCCGCTCCCCGGGAAATTCTTCGTTAGAATTTGGGTATATCCCCACCACCTCCCTTCTGCTTCTGCCACCTCTGCACAGTCACATGTCTCCTCTGCTCGTACACTCTCGTATCTGCCCCTTCTAATCACCAGTGGTGAAACTAGTGGGAAGTAATGCTTTCCTTGAATTCCAGTGAGCAAAGAAAAGAGACAGTTTTCTTCTAGGAGAGATTGGAGGGGATGTGGTCCCGTCCCGGGCGCCCCCACCTCTAAAGAAAAATGTGAACAAATGTCACTGAGTGCGTTTTAAAGTACAATTCTCACGTTAATTAGCCAAAAAGTCATAGACGTTAAAATAGCTCTTATGAAGTATTTCAGTCCTTTCATGGTGTGGTGTCAAGAAAGCCCGACTCTGTCTGGGAGCTGATCCAGTTTTCTTCAGAGTTTACCATGGTTTCACCCCACGTGCCAGAAATTACATCTAGTATCCCAGGGCCAGATTTTTGCCATCTCCCCCCCCTCCCCCCCCCAAAGTATCCTTCCTCTCCTTTGCCAAGAATTACCTCAGTACACAGGCACCAATATTTCGCCCTGGGTGCCCCATATGCAAAGAATTACCTCCAGTATGCTAAGTTCTGCATTTTGCCATGGTAACACCCCCCACCCCATTATACCGGGGCCAACATCACACTGGCAAGCATACACCCCCCCCCCACACACACACACGCTCTTACATTTACATGCATTCACTTTCTCACACTCACACATTGTTACTCCACCATTTTTCCAGTCCGCTTGTGTTGTGTGCACATGCTGTCCCTGTCCCTGCTATTCCTGTCTTGCCTACTGGTAAAGCTTGACAAAACATATTCTCCGTATACTATTGAACCGGTGTAGCCAATGCTTGTTTTCATGCATGACGCGAATGAAACTGCGTACCTCCATCATGTAGGCGAACAGGGATGAAACAGTAACCGGAATGGAAATGGTATAGGACTTAACAAAACTTAAAAACACAGCGTCCGAGTGATCTTACGTCATGCATGACTCCTTCAACTAGTCCTGACAACACTATGCATGTTTGATTTTCAGTCCTGTAACCTTAAAAAACAAGCATTTGCAATGCAATAGGTCTCGCATTTACGCGAGTTTAAGCTATTGGCATTGTAAATGACAATGTCTTTTATTTATGTTTTAAAAACGAAAACAAAAATAAAAGGTATTGTCATTTGCAATGTCAATAGCTCAAACTCGCGTAAATGCGAGACCTATTGCATTGTAAATGCTTGTTAAAATTAGGGGTTAATGTATTAGGCCTAAGGGCAGTAGAAGGGGTTGGGGTAGTTTTAGGGACAGTGCAGGTGGTGAGAGGGGTCTGGATAGTGTTTGTTAAGGGACAGGGTTTTAGGCCTCAGGGCAGGGGGGGAATGGGTAGTCGGGGTAGTTTTTAGGGCTTAGGGGAGGGCGGGGACGTTTTTAGGGCTCGGGGTAGTTTTTTTAAATAGGGGTTTGCGTTTTAGGCCTAAGGGCAGTGGAAGGGGTTGGGGTAGTTTTAGGGACAACGCAAGGGGGTGGGGTCAAGGTAGTGTTTGTAAAGGGTTAGGGACAGCATGGGGGTTGAGAGGGGGTCAGGGCATTTGGACCTCAGGGCGGGGAGGGGGGCGGGGGGAGTTTGTAGCTCAGGGCAGGGGGAGGGGAGTCATGACCTTAGGCACGCATACCCCTTTACCATTCATGCCTTTACCACGAAATTACGTGGTAAAGGCATGCGTGGTAAAGGAATGCGTGGTTAAGACGCATTCGTGGTTTAGGCTGCGTGGTAGAGGCACGCGTGGTAAAGCCATTTGTGCTTCAATCATACAACTGTGCTGTTTGTCATAGAGTGAACTGCTCATGCTATGGATTACCTCCTTAATGACTCAGTAATCGGTTCCAGCTCTGTTGCCTCACATCCTCCCCCTAAGATCTGCTTTGGAATATCTAGACAGGAAGTAGAAACCACAAACAAACACAGGGGGCACCCAATAGCCTGTGATACTGGGGGTTGCAAATGTGACTGAGATTTTCCCCACACCGAATAAATGGGAGGTACCCAGCCAGAAAAGACTGTGCGACAATAGTTTGTATTCCCTCTCACAGTAGTGAACATTCTTAATAGAATTAATATATGTACCCCTAAGCCAAGTTAACGCATAACTCAGTTGCACTCTTCGTTGTTTATATTCAAAGCACAGAGAGACTAAAGCTAGATGTTCCACATTTTATTGTATTCTATAAAATGGAGCAATAAGAGTGTTTAAAACAATATTACAATATGTCCATAGTGTGACTGTACCCACGGGTATCACTTTGCAGATGAAATCCATTAAATAGATTTACAATTCTTTACCACATTTTTGCCTTATTTTTAATTTACTCCTACATTTCTCCCACCCCTCTCCACAAGATTACAGTATAATTGGCATCCCATCTGGACATCAATTTTATGGCAAGGCACGGAGGCCAATATTATGCATTTACCTCTTCATTGCCACACACACAGCAGCAACTACTAGAATCAAAACCTTAGAATTAGAACTTTTAAAAAAACATTTTATTGCATTCTTTTCATTCACTTACAAACAATGAATGTAGAAAAAAAAAAGAAAAAACAAACAGTGCAGTTCATCTCAGACAATAGCATAATTATCCGTACAGCAGAGAATGCTGCCCACAGGTTCCCCCCACTTCAAGTGATATCAACGCCACACAGCTTTACTGGATAGTCTTCCTTATTACATCAGTTGTGTCATATGAGGGTATTCTAATAGATACATTGTTACTGGTGCCTATATGTCCTTGGGTCTAGATGCAACTGGTAGGTCCGCATGGGTATCTAACTGCTCTCTGCAATAGACAACATCTTTCAGCCAATGATCCACTTAAAGAACTGTTTTCACTCCCAAGTGTTTCACCACCAGTCTTTTAACTAGCAACGTGGTGGTTGCCACCGATTTGCGGTTGCACGGTTGTAGCAATGTGACCAGCCCCAGTAGACATAACTGCGGAGTGCACTCCACCCTCTCCATTACCATTTTTTTTAAACAGATTTTATTCGTCAAACAGCACATATGGAGCAGGGCTCTGTAACCCAGAGACTTCTGCATAATAAACGTATAGCATTATGACTTTGACTTTTTCATAATGAGATCAAGGAAAAATGAAGAGCGATACAGATGAAAGAAACCATATGGGAGCCCTAGCCCAACAACTTCCCCCCCCCGTCGCACTAACAACCTCCCATGAGCAGCACAGCAAGAGAAAATGCACCACAATACATGATTGCAGCATACGAATACACAGTAAACCACAGTTTGCACCAACAGAGCAACACTTAAGCTGGATTGAAGGGCCCTGCTGTAGAGACCGGCTCCAGCTGCAGGCCTCGATAGTCCGCCCAACGCTTCCAAATTTTAAAGTGTTTATGCGGGCACCCTCTTGCAGTAAAAATGGGAAGCTCCAAGCCCATGTAAAAGTCCAGACCATTCTTCCATGCGGACACTGAGGGTGGTGCCGGCGCCTTCCATGCCCTAGCAATGTCTCTCTTCGCCAGAGTGAACCCAAGCAACATAAGATGGCGTTTATATATGTTACCCCCAATCCCATCCATGACATGTAGGAGCACCAGCTTCGGCGAGCGGGGAAGGTCCCAACCCAACAACTCTGAGAGGCAGGCCATAACTCCCCTCCAAAATCGTGCCAAGGAAAGACAGTTCCAAACTGTATGAATCAGGGTACCCTCCTCCCGTTCACACCTGAGACACACAGGGGAGGCCACCAATTCCGCCCTCCACAATCGAGCCCGTGTAAAGTAGACCCGATGAAGATACTTAAACTGGACAAGGCACAGACGTAGTGCTATAGACGCCCCCCGCGAGGAGGCCAGGGCCTCCGTCCAGTCTTCCTCATCAAGTGGGCCAACGTCTCCCTCCCAGGCCCCTTTAAGCTTCTGCAGTGTGGGAAAACAGTGAGTAACCAGGGATTGGTAGATCTTAGAGATCTTATGATCCTGAAGATCTCCCATAAACACCTTCGCTTCTATCGGGCTGAACTCCGCCAGTGACTCCAAGCCCTCCAGGCTAGGGGAGAGGGCGTGCCGGAACTGAAGATATTTATAGAATTGGGTTCTCGGCATGTGAAAGTCCTTTTGTAGGTCCTGAAAGGACTTCAAGACCGGTCCCCGCATTACATCCCCCAGGGTAGAGATACCAATGCTATCCCATCCATAAAACCCAGACAGAGTAGCTAATTGTGGCAGACGCCCATTGTTCCATAGAGGGGTCTCCCGCGTCAGTTTATTCCACCACCCCATCCTCCGTAGGGCCTGCCGCCAAATTTGGAAAATGACCTTCGTCGCTGACGGCAATGAATTGCGTAGTGGTGCAGAGTACAGTATCGTGTGTAGGGAGAAATCCCCCATACGTCGCCGCTCAACAGCATAGGCAGGGTCGTCCCTATCCCCATACCACCTTTCATTCAAAGCGAGCAAGTGTGAGGCCATATAGTATGATAAAATGTCGGAGGTCGCCAGCCCCCCACAGTACATAGAGAGGTAGCACGTCCGTAAGGCAACTCGCGCCGCTCCCCCGGCCCATAAAAACGGACCCAAAGCAGCATTAACCTGCCGGAACCATCTGGGGGAAATGGGGTAGGGGTGATTCTGCAGTTGGCATAGTAAACGGGGGAGCGAGACCATCTTGAAGATGGCGGATCTACCATAGATGGACTGTGGCATATGGGACCAAGTCTTGAGATCCTCCCGCACACGTTCCCAAACTGGAACCAAATTCCTGTCCCAAGACACGGTAGGCGAGTCCGATAGAAATACTCCCAAATACTTCATCCCCCCTGTAAACACTCGAACCGACGAAGCCCAGGAGCCTAGACCCGACGCGTCTCCAAGAACCCACAAGGTGGACTTGCGGGGGTTCAGGTAGAGACCCGACGATTCCCCGAAGATCTGCATGATGCGGAGCAGCCTCGGCCCGTCCTATCCACATCGGTGAGAAAAAATAAAACGTTGTCAGCATATAATGCGATCCGATCCGATAATCCGTGCGCCCATTCAAAGCCAGTCACCTGCGCATCAACACGCACCCAGGCGGCCAGGGGTTCCATAGCCAATGCAAACAAGTATGGAGACAGAGGGCAGCCCTGCCGGGTATCCCGTCCAATGGAAAAAGTGGAGGAGGTAGAGCCGGCGACACGCACTGACGCAGTGAGGTCAGTATAGAGCAAGGTTAGGTAGGACAAAAAACGCGGTCCAAAATTCAGCCTGTGTAACAACGCAAATAGGTACACCCAACTAAGGGAATCGAATGCCCTGTCCATATCTGCCAGCAATAGCGCCGCCCGTTCACCTAGCCCCCGAATGGTCGCAACAGCAACATGTGCTTGTCGAATATTATGTCGGGTCGCCCTCTGGGGCATAAACCCGGCCTGATCAGGGTGCACTAAGGTAGTGATGTGGGACCGCAGGCGATTGGCGAGCGCCTTGGCCAAGATTTTAGCCTCGACGTTTAGAAGGGAAATAGGACGATATGAAGCGTGTTGGTCTGGGGGTCGGCCAGGTTTATGGAATACCACTATCTCCGCGTGCCTTCAGTCGCGAGGAAGACAGCCCCGCTCGCGGGCCTCCTCCACCACTCTGAGGTAGTGGGGCCCTAGCCGCAAAAAGTACTTCTTAAAAAAATTCACAGGGAAACCCGTTCAGCCCTGGGGCCTTCCCAGAATTTTGGTCCCCCAGGGCGGCACCCAGTTCTTCCTCTGTGAGTGGTAGATCCAGCTCCGCACTCGCCACGTCAGATAAAGCCCTAGGCGGGAGGCCGTCCAGAAACCGGCCTATCACATCTTTGTGGAGACACTCTCTGGGGGCGTATAACTCCGCATAATACGTAGCGAAGCTTTCAGCAATTTCAGAGGGTCCGTAATGGACTCCCCGTCCGGACCTGCTATGCCGGGGAGGGCCTGGGAGTGAAACACCCCTTGACACAACCGGTGGAGCACCTTGCTAGACTTATCTCCCCACTGGTACACCCTACTGCGTGTTGCCAGCCAAGCCAGGCGGGCCTCATCCAATAGGAGAGCGGCATAGTTCTGTTGCGCCAGCAGCAATTTTTGACGGACCATATTACCCCCGTCACCCCTACTGTGATGATCCAGGTCCGTAATATTAGCCTCCGCTTGTAGCAGAGCCTCCCTACGCGCTCTGCGAGCTGCCGCGCAAAAGGAGATGTCGACCCCCCATATAGTGGGCTTCAATGCCTCCCACAGGGGTTCGGCCCCCGAAATCGATCCCACATTGAGTGTCAGGTATTGGTCAATAGCACTCTCTATACGCTCCCTATAGTCTTCCTTCTGGAGGTTCCAAGTCGAGAGGCGCCAACGGAAAGGCTGTCTTGCCAGGCCCACCTGTAATGTAAGGGCAACCGGCGAGTGATCAGAAAGACCCCGCGGAAGAATATCAGCCTTGATCACCTTACCCGCCGCCACCCGGGGAACAAACAGGTAATCAAGGCGGGAGTAGGAATCATGAACCGCCGAGAGATATGTGTATCCCTGAGCACTCCAATGTAACCGGCGCCACGGGTCCACCCAGTCAAGCCCCAACGCCAGAGAATTTAGTTTCGTGGGCTGGCGAACAGCTATGCACCCCCCGGGCCTCCAACGATCCCTGGTCACATCCATCACGTCATTCCAGTCCCCCCCAACCACGGACAGGCCATCTGGCATATCTGCCCATAACGTCATAAGTCGCTCTACCAGACTCCACGAGAGTGGAGGGGGGGGCATAGACACAGCCCAACACCACAGGCTCTTCCCAGACCATGCCCTGCAGGAACAAATACCGCCCCTGAGTGTCCGCCCACGTCTTTACATGTGTGTATGGAACTCGGCGGTGGATCAAGATTGCCACCCCCCGTGACCCCCTCACAAACCCTGAGTGAAACACCTGAATGTAACCATAGCGCTGAAGGCACAGTGCCTTCGATCCCATAAGGTGTGTTTCTTGTAGCTTGAGTATGTCGGCATGGGCCCTTTTTGCCTGTTGAAGTATGGCCCCACGTTTGATTTTGTCTAGAGCCCCCCTGACATTCCAACTTACTATTCGAAGGGTACCAGAGGGCACCCGTGAACTATCTAACGGGACTGCCATGAAAGACCCTGGTAGCAAGTGCTGGTGCAGAGAAAGGTATTTGGTGTGTGCATGGAGGCCTGATGTTAGTGTATAGAAGTGCAATCCGGGGACAGAAACAATAACAACCCAACAACCCCCCACCCTATACCTCAACAACGATGAAGTATCTGTCGCGGCGGGTGTGGCCTGCAGACCCCAACAGGGGGCCCCGGCACACCCCGACCAATGGATCCCCAACTTACAGCCCATTGTCTACAGGCACTCTCTCCGTCGGGGAAGGTCCAACAGAGAAACCGTCCCTCACACGGGCTTCTCCGATCAAAGCGACAGTGTCGAAGTCACACAGGACTGCGGTCGCCCCCTCCAATTATGAGGCCGATGTAGACTGCCGGGAGGCCGATCCGGCCCGGGAGGATTCACTGCATGATTGAGACCGACGTCTGGATCTAGAACGTCTGTGACCCTTAAGCTTCAGTTGAGGCTGCTTCCGAGCTACCTCGCTAGACGAAGAGTCCGATTCCCGCCTGGGCGGCGTGTGGGGACGCAGCCTCACCGTCTCATCTGTCCACAGAAAAACTTCTTCCGGCGAGTCAAAAAAGTGAGTGCGGGACCGGTACACCACCCGCAGCCGGGCCGGATACAGCAGAGCGTATGGAAGTTTAAGATCTCGAAGACGAGCTTTGGCCGCCAAAAACGATTGCCTCCATTGCTGGACCAGCTTCGTGTAGTCGGGAAAGATCAATATACGAGCATTATCAAAAAGCAGAGGTTCCTTGGCCCTGGCCTGTTTGAGAATAACGTCACGGTCATGATAGTTCAGCAACTTTGCAATGACCGGCCTCGGGCGGGCCCCAGGCGGAGGCTTCTGCATAAGAGCCCTATGGGCACGCTCCACCACAAAACAGCGAGACAGGGACTCCGGGGGGAGCCAACTCTCCAGCCACTGAGTAAGAAACCGCTCCATATCTCCCCCCTCACATCCCTCCGGGAAGCCTACAAAGCGGAGGTTGTTACGCCTGGTCCGTCCCTCGGCATCCTCCACTCGTGCCGCAAGGCCCAGCTGAGTTGTCTCTAGTGTGGCCACCCGATTCTGTAGGGTGGTGACTTCATCTTCCACTCCAGAGATCCGTGACTCGGCCTCTGTGATACGTGCCACTCCATTCCGCAAATCTTGCCGTAGGAGCATGACATCGGAGCCGACCGCTCCGATTTTAGCGTCCAGAGCATCCCTGGACTGCATGATAGCGGCCATAAGTGCGGCGTGGTCCGGCACATCCGGCAAGGCCCCATGCACCCCCCCGGGTGCCACCGCAGGGGCCCCAGGGCCTGTAAATTTGTCGAGTGTGCTCTGTTTTGCCGAGCCCCAGCCTGCCTTGTTTCTCGTCATGGCGGCCACCGAGCCCTCCGGCTCCCAGGATATCTTCAACCGACTCACCAAGCAGCTTCGTCAGAGGACTGCGGGCCCGCCAGTGCCAGGGAGAGGGGAAGCATGCTCCCCGTGCGAGTTGATCTGTCACAACCCCCTAGCCCAGAAAGTAGTCAAACTGAAAAAGGGGCCGCAGAGGTGTAGATACGCGGCCCGCGCGACCCGATCCGACCGTGGGACCGCCAGCAAAAGGGGGGGAGAGAAAAATAAGGGGGGGGCCCCTGGGGGCGCCCAGCGCCGGTCAGACAGTGTCCACGGGCAGCCGCCCACCGCTGAAATGCCACACCGCTCCTTCCAAGCCCCCTGCGCTGACTCCTAGGGTAGCTATGCCCCCATGGGTGCCCGCAGCTGATAGAGCTCTCCGTCAGGGAGCCAGGGGGATCCCCAACATTCTCCTCGTTGCCCCCTCGAGGGTCTACCACCAGCCTCCAAGGTGCGCAGCGGTGGCCAAAGACCGCCGAGGTCCCCGGCAACCCCTCAGTCCGTGCGCACCGCAGCAGACTCGCGCGACCCGAAATGGCCGCCGTGCACAGTGCAACCGATGAAGAAAGGAGCAGAGGGCGGCCCACCAGGTGTCGGAGAGCCAAGGAGGCCTCGGACCCAACACCGGCCCAGTAGCAATGAGGCGGCCGCTGGTCCTGGTACATGGCTTCACCCACTCCGGACTCCACCCGCGGCCCGATAGGACCGCAGATAATCCGGCAGCTGCCCAGGTGGGAGGAGCGGGGAAGGAGAAGGCCTCACGCCGGGCGTCTGCGGCTTGGTCCAGATAGTCACCGCCGCCCGATACCCTCACAACACAATCGGTCCCCGCAGGCTGTCTGGCACCGTCGCAGCACTCCGCCTGGGGCCCCAGGCACGGCACACTCCACTCACCAACCGCCGCATCAGGCTGCCAGGCTACGGCACAGCACAGCCACCTGCAGGCCGCACTCCGGGCCACCGCTACCACGTCGCTCCGGGCAGTAGTTCACAGCCAAAACGGGGCGAAGAGCGCAGCCCCCACACGCGCCCCACCTGGGACATGATCTGGGTATACGGAAGAGATCGGAGACGCAGGATAATTAAAGGATGTTTGCATAGGCTGGACAGAGCTCGCCTAACACACAGCCGCCATCATGGCTTGCTAGGCCACGCCCCCCTCCATTACCATTTTTGACAAAATTTGTGTCACCTGTGTCCAGAATTTAATTTATAAACAAGGCTACAGCTCCAGGCCAGGTGTATGAAGTTGGCGTCTGCCCCTCCGCATCTCCCACACTGGAAGCTCTCTCTGAACCCATACCTGTGCAGTTGGAGAGGAGTATAATATATTTGTTGCAAATACTTGAAGTGGATTATCCTAAGGTTACATTTAGCTGTGAGGCACCCTGTAAGTGCGCAGCATATCCCCAGATCTCCTGAGTCACTCGTGTATCCATTATTGCATTCCATCTATCTAGAGACGCCATTTTGTATTCTGGGATTTCCCTGAGGGATGTGTTGTACAATTGGGTTATGAGGCCCTTGCGTAAGCTGCGTGTTAGCAACACCTGCAGCGCTTTCAGCATATCTGGCCCTTTCGGAAACCTGGGGTATAATGACCTTGCAGCCGCTCGGAGTCTGGGGGCAGATTTACAAGCCCCTTGCGACATCTTTACGGCACCGTTGCGTCACTTCTGTGACGCAGCGGCATCATAAACAATGCGCCACTATGCGACATATTTACAACGTGACGCATCTAGGGAGATGCGTCACGTTGTAAAGCCCTGCGCTACATTATACCTGCATCAGGTATAATGTAAGCAGGGTGGGCGTTCCGTCGCAAGGAAGCCTCGTAAAAGTGACGCAGTGAAATCTACAAGATTTTACTGAGTCACTTTTACCACCTCACAGTGCCAAAACCTTACGCCTGCTTGTAGCAGGCGTAAGGAGTGATGCAGCACAGCAAGTATAGGCCGCCCCTGAGCAGTGCTGGAGTTGCGTCGCACTTGCGACACGACTCCAGCACTGCATCACCTTTACGCCGACAGATGCGTCACGCATCTATCTATCCTTGCGCCACTGTGCGCCGCATTGTAAATGCGGCGCAACCATGGTGGCGCAAGGCTATTTTTCCGTCACGCACAATAACTGGCGCATCCCTGCTAATATGCAGGGATGCGCCAGTTATTGTAAATCTTCCCCCTGGTGTATATGAACACCAGTAGTGCAGTAGAAGGCTGTGTAGCAGTGAGTGCGTCTAACGTCAAGAACTGTCCATAAGTGTATAGGTCTCCTAATGTGGTCACCCCTGCTGTCTTCAATATTTCCATTGCCCTGGATTCATGTGTGACGGAGATATTTGGGTGAGCAGTCAAGGGGATAGCCGGTGCATAGATAGAGGGTCTACCTGCCCTAGCACTCAACCTATGCCAGGCCTTCGAGGTACTGCGTATAGGATTGATCTCTAGCCGTGTGATCTCAGACCGTGTATGTAGTAAAATGGCTGTGAGGAACATGGGGTGTGCATCATCGGTCTCTACCGCTAGGTGCGGCAAGTAGCGCATTGGGAAGTACCAGTAATATGCAAACTGTGCTTGTGCACAAAGGTAATATAACTGCATATCCAAGGCGCCAAACCCGCCTCTCTCATATGGTTTAGTCAGTACATCTCAACTACATCTAGGTTGCTTGCCAGCCCATTCCAGTGTTATCATGCATGCTTTGAGGGTCTTAATAATCACACTGGTCAATACTATAGATATATTCATATAAAAACTTGGGCAAGTCAGACATTTTCATTATCGCTATACTGTCAGCCAGTGATAGCAGCAGCCGTATCGACCTAGCCACTTGGTCCGTCAGTTTCGCAATTGCACGTCGGTAGTTCATGCAAACCACTACATCCGGGTACCTGTGTATCCATATGCCCAGATATTTGATGGGTTCAGTATCCCACACAATGGGGGAATTCCTTTTCATGTGGGACAGTACTTTGTGTGAGGGGGAATATGGTGGACTTATCCAAGTTTATGCTGAGACCTGAATATCTTTCAAATCCTACATACACCCGTATAAGTGGTGCCTGATATGTCTCAGGGTCACATACATATAGCAACATATCATCCACATACAGGGAGATGGCAAGTGGGCATTGTCTGAACCTTAGTGCAGCCGACGCATGCCTCTGCCGAATTACACAAACCAGTGGTTCCAGAGCCAGGGAGCATAGCATCGGTGATAATGGGCAGCCTTGACTAGTGCCCCTGCAAATTTGAACTGGGTCAGAAATGAACTTATCGATTCGTATCCTTGCTACTGGGTCAGTGTACAATAGTCATATCCACCTCAGAAAAGCCTGCGGTATTCCCATGCGATGCAATACCGTGAACATATACCCCCACTGGATAGAGTCGAAAGCTTGGGCTGCGTCTAGCAACACTGCCGCAGCCTTCATGCCCGGGTCAAATTGATTGCAATACTGCAAACAGTGTTCACAGGTTGTGCAATGTCGAACGCTCTGGTACAAACCCCGATTGATCCGGTAGGACCATATTGGGTAAGGGAGGCTGCAATCTGGTAGCAATTATTTTTGCCAGGATTTTGGTGTCTATATGTATAAGGGATAGCGGTCTGTATGATTAACACCTGTCTGGGTCCTTATCTGGCTTCAAAAGTGTGAATATAAGGGCTTTGCGGAGAGTGGGGGGTAGCATGTTTCTCTCGTATGCCTCTGCATACATGGTGTGAGGCCAGGCAGTCTGCATAGGTTTTGTAAAATTCACTGGGAAGCCCTCCCCCCCCCCAACCCCAACACCTTTCCATTTGTTGGCAAGGCACATATGGCCTCTTTCACATCTTCTAGTGCTATTGGTTGTGTCAAATATTCTCTCTGGCCCTGAGATAGCCATCCCGAGGCCACATCCTCCAGGTATGGAGCTATTTCAGTTTCAGAAGTAGTGTGTCAAGGCCCATATAGGCCAGCGTAGAAGTCCATAAATGCTGATAGAATACGCGTGTTAGTGTAATATTTAACACAGATCTGGTCTACGATCTCTACGATGTGTGCCTGTGTTTTAGGTTCTGCTATTTTAAAGGTCTAGAATGCGCCCTGGTTTTCCACCCTCCCCATACGATCTCGCTTTCCATCTTCTGGACATAAGATGCACTTCCTGCTCTGCTATGATAGTGTATTCTGTGCAAATCTCGTATTTGAGCTTGTGTGGTCCAGGTGGGGCACCGTTCATAGCTTCTCTCTAGTGTACGTAGGGTACCCTCTATTTTTTGTAGTCTATTGCGGAGCGCCTTCAGGATACCTGCTTGTACTCCTATATACTCACCCCGTGTTGTGGCCTTCAAAGCCTCCCACAGCATCCCCGCCCCTTTTTCTCCTGAAAAAAGTGTGTAATAGAACTACCTATGCTTTCTTTAATCACCAGGTCTAATAATGAAGTGGGCTGAAGCCTCCATTGATACGGTGGGCGAACATGTGTAGGTATAGCAAGTTCCAGCAAATCAGGGGCATGATCAGATAACGTCTTAGCCAAATGGGTCACTCTTATTGTCCATGTGCTAAATTCCCTCCAGAACAGCCAATAATCTAGTCTAGATCATGTGTCGTGCACTGAAGAGACATATGTCCTCTCCCTGGTGTCCCGGATACCAGGATCTCCACACATCTACCAACCCAATGGCGTCCATAATTTTGTTAACTGTCCGGGCCGCTTGCTTCCTATGCCATTCTGTTGTGGCCGAATGGTCTAGTAGGGGATCAAGGTATATGTTAAGATCTCCACCCCATATCACTGCTGAGGGGGGCTGGGCTTCTCGGCGTCCCCATATTTTGCTGTAGAATGCGGGGTCGTCAACATTAAGGCCACAGGTATTGATGATCGTCACCTTTGTGCCCACCAAACAACCCGGTACCAGTAGGAACCTCCCTTGTTCATCGGTTTCTGAATGTAGGAGATTGAATGGCATCCCTTTCTGTACTAGTAACAGCACACCCCTAGAATAGGAGATGTACAACGAGGCCACCCTCACCACTGCCCATTTCGCCCCTATGTTGTGTTCTGTCGAATTCGTGATGTGTGTTTCTTGCAACAGTGCTATTTGCATGCCATGAAGGTTAAGGTACGCCAGTACCTGTCTCATTTTTGGGGGATTATTAAGACCCCTCACATTCCACATTAACATTTTAACTAGGCCCACAGGGTGCGTCATTTCAGGTGAGTATTCTTACATATCCTGCACATAGTGGGCAAATGCCAGCGAACAGCAATGTACTCTCCACTCATCATAATATGTACTGTGTCTGCAACAGCGAAGAAACATAAATCCCCCCTCCCACTTCAGCACCCCCAACTTGCTAAAGCTATCCCAAACAAACATAAAAATGAAGACAAATGTCCAAATATCAATCCTAGGCTTATACCCTCAGGGGGTCGCTAGAGGCCGGTAACCCCTCCCGATGGTTGGGGGTGGCCGAATTTCACCATTTAGACTGCATTAGAGTAGTGCTGCTTGAACCGCTGCAGGGAAATCAGGATAAAAAAACCATGTTGTTTCCCTTGTAGTTTATGGTCTGCTTCTACCTAGCTAGGCGAAGGACCGCATCCCGATCCCTATAATTTAGTAACTTGGCAATAATCGGGCTTGGAGGAGCTCCTGGTACAGGTCGTGCCGCTAGTGATCTATGCGCTCTTTCCACTATCAGGACTGCGGACAAATGTTCAGAACCAAATATCTCTCTCAGCATATTTTCAACGTACAGCTCCAATCTCCCAGTATTGGTAGACTCAGGTAATCCAGTAATCCGAAGATTATTGCGGCAGGAGCGCGCCTCTAAATCCTCATTTTTGGCTTGGATTACAGCTAGCACCTTCTCTATGTTTAAACATTTTGTGGTGACAGTTTGTAGGCTATCTTCTGCAGTTGAGATACGCTGCTCAGCCTCCCCCAGCCTGGCACCCTGTTTATCTAGTTTAGCCACCATGTGGTCCATGCACAGGTTGAGCGCATCTATTTTGCCGTCTACTGATTGCAGACTTTGCTGCATGGCTTGGAGAGTAGTTTCCAATGCCGTGGCTTCCTGTGATGGAGGCTCCTGCTCCGAGTATGAGAGTGCCTGTTGTTGAGTTTTAGTAGGTCTCCGTGTTTCAAACGTTAGGCGTGCTTGCTGCCCATCTGTTTTCCCTATAATGGCATGGTCTCAGAGCTCCCAGGCGGTTAACCTCAGCACTCTTGTCCCTGCAGTCTTAGCGCGGTGCCCACCTGGTCCGCAGGGTTCTCTCAATTATGTGTGCCCTCTGTCAACACGATCCTGTCCCATGTATAGGCGCACTTATCTAGTTCCCCGTGCGCCCCGTATATTCAGTGGATGTAGGGGCCTCAAACACACATCCCACAGTGCACCTGCTGTATTTGTTAGGCCCAGTCGCCCTGTCTAGCCTCCACCAGGGTGCCACGACACTCCCAGGGCCAGGTGTCTGAATGGGGCTGCTATGTCAGAGCTGCTCTATTGTTTTTATTCCAGAGCAGGTGCTTGATATGCCTCGCCAGGTACCGAGATGTGGCCTCTTCCTCCAGAGGACTGTCTCCTATAGCAGTCGCATAATGGGCCGCGCCTAGCAGGGCATCGCGCCCGCACCCAGGCCTTAACCAGGGCAGCTGGCCACTGTAATTCAGCACAGGCAGTCCCTGCTGCTTTCCCAGCCTCCTTGGCTGCACCGCGGTGGTTGCGTCGGGTGCCTCCTCACCTCAGAGCTCCAGGGGCCTCGCTCTCACCACAGGCCCATCTTGCCTTGCATCTTTTCCCGTCTGGAATCTCAAAGAGCAGCACTCTGTCCCCCCCCAGGGCCAGCAGCCGCGTGCACAGCACCCCAGACCGCCGCAGGGCGCTCCACACTCCTCCCCGCAGACTCGACTTTCACCTCTTAGTCGCAGCACCGCAGGACGCTGCAGTTGCTGTCAGCCAGCCTAGCTCCAGTGAGTCGACGTAATTTTGGACCCAGCAGCATCTGAGTAGTCGTCTCCAGTCTGCGCAGCCTATTGCAAGTCACACTCACTTCAGCGGCCTGTTTCTCCTGCGATTTCACAGGGCAGCCACCCTGTTCCCCCTTCAGCAGCCTTATCAGCCCGGGGAAATTGTTGTCCAACGTGGCCACCCAAGCGTTACAGCAGGCGGATTCTAGTCTTGCCGCCTTCCGCAGCAGTGTTCCCCCACTTTCAGGCGCGGATGGCAGTTACATTTCAGGATATTGAACGGATTGTTGCATTCAGCCGGCAGAGCTGCACTAGAGCGCGGCCATCTTGCTGTTGACTCTCTAGCGCCCCCTGAATTAGAACTTTTTTAACATTCTAATAACTTTAAAAGTCCTAAGCAAGCATCCATCTTCCTTCTTCGGTGCTGCCCACACATAAGTACACTGTGTGTCTTCTTAAGTGAATGGGAAAAGTGTTACTAAAAGAATAGATGGATTAATTTGACAATTTTAAAAGTTTTTTAAACTGGTTTAGGTTCAGAAATATTGTTTCGAAACTTTTTGTTTTTAACGATTTTGAGTAAAATTGGGATTATAGGTTAATTAGATGCAGACAGAGTTTTTATTGTTTACTCAAGGGTAGATGTGTAGAGATTACGGTATCTTAGCAACTGCTTCAGGGAATTCGATGTTCTCTAAATAAATGAAAGAGGAAGTATTGGACAGTTACTGGCTTGTCAGAGAGGGTGATTTAGAGTTAACGGGTCTAATAGATGTGAATTAAATTCTTAAGGATTGGCGATTTGGTTAGACAGTGTTGCGTAGTGGATATAACGTTGGGCATTTTTACGTAAACTGGTTTTTCAAAACAGTTGCGTGAGCATAGTGTTTGATGTCGGGTTTTTTTCAGTAATGTGGGCGAAAGCACGTGCTGAACATGTTAGTCTGAGCACGCGTCGGCGTGAGCTCCAGGAGATCCAGGAAGATCTCTGAGGCGACAGCAGGCATTTCACTGTGCATGTGGTTGCGCGAGCTGTGTGAGACGTGCTAGGTTGAATAAACTGGATCGTGTCAGGCACCCACTTAAATCAAGCGAGTTTACCGCACAAATTTGTGTGGGAAATTGAAGTAGAAAACAAAAGCAATTTACGAGCAGAGCTCCTTACCAGTTTTACGCTGGGAGGATTTGACAATGGCATGTTGGGCTTGCCGTACTTGTGTATGAAGTTACGGCGGCCATTTTCAATTGGTCTATCACAATGAGATAAACAGGGTTTAAGGTTGACCATATTTTGTGATGAATTTAGATCGTTATTCCAGTCAGGGACATCTTAGTTAGTCGGTGTCAAGGAACAATTGATGGTAGAGATGTGTTGGGATTTGTGTGAATTCAGAGTTGGTTCAATAAATATATTGAAAATGTCCCACTGTGTATTCTCTGTATACCACTCTGAGAATAAGTGAGCATGGGTGACTGAGCGAAAGGTTCTGTACTGCTTCCACAATCCCTGAAGGATCAGGGTTGTCATGTTCAGTGGTTGCCAGAAACCATTCGCTCCCTGTTAAGGTTAAGGGGGCTTATGGTGGCACTGTGAGCTAGTTGGTCACTAGGCAAACATATCCTATGGGGGTGCCTGAATCAGTCTGGACACCAAGCCCCTAGTTTATGTTGTCCAACAAATGCGCAGATCCTATGGATTAGTAGGAACTATACGACAGACCTTAACGTTTTTCATAGGGTTGGACGAGGCTAGTAGATCAGGAAGTGCTGGCTCTATTAGAGAAGGGAGCAATAGAGAGATGCTTAGGAAATTCAAAAGGTTTTGTAAGGAATATATTTTTGGTAAAAAAGAAGGACATAGGGATGAGACCAGTAATAAACTTAAGGGAGCTGAACAATTTTGTGAGATAAAACCATTTCAAGATGGAGGGAATTAATCTGTTAAGAGATCTTTTGAGGAAAGGGAGATTTGTTGACTCATCTGGATCTCAAGAATGCGTACTTATCAATTCCTATTTGTCAGAGGGGCAGAGATTATCTATGGTTCCTATGGAAAAGGAAAATGTGGAGGTTCACTTGTCTCCCATTCGGTTTGACTTCAGCACCATCGTGTTTTACCAAGGTGATGAGACCAGTCATGGCTTGGTTGAGGTCAAGAGGTGCGAGTCTGATTGTTTACTTGGAAGATGTGTTAATAATGATGGAGACAAAGGAGTTGGATTTCAGAGCAGACAGAATTAGCAGTCCGAATTCTAGAGGATCTGGGTTTTCTGGTGAACAAAGACAAATCATGTCTGGAGCCGAACGAGGACATGATATTTTTAGGTTTTCAGATACAGACATTGGATTGTGTGTTGAGATTACCAGCAGAGAAGGTGAAGGGGATCTGCAGGGAGATAAGGAAGGTCCTGGAGAGCAATTACATTTCTTTGAGGCAGTTGGCGAGAATGTTAGGTTTACTTTCAGCCTCGATTCATGCAATATTTCCATCTCCACTTCATTATCGGGCTCTGCAGAGGTTAAAGGTTCATCACCTGAGTAGGGGATTGAAGTATTCCCAAGTGATTCAGTTGAGTTTGGATGCAAGAGAGGAATGGTGGAAAGAGAATATGGATGCATGGAATGGGAGAGCAATTTTTGATATGGTTCCAGATATGGAAATAGAATCAGATGCAAGTCTTCAAGACTGAAGAGCGAGATGTGGCCTGGAGACAACAGGAGGGAAGTGGACACTTCAGGAGAAGGAGATGCATATCAACTATCTGGAGTTGTTAGCAGGGTCATTTGAAGTGAAGAGTTTTGTGAAGAACAATGTGAAGTGCTGTGTGCTGCTAAGAATGGACAATATGTCAGCAGTAAGATATGTGAATCGGTTGGGGGGGTCCATGGTCAAAGATGTTGGTAGAGTTGGCGATGATTTTTTGGCATTTTTGCCTAGATCAGAATATTATGGTTCAAGCACAGCATATTACAGGGCTCAGCAATTATGTGGAATTGAGGAATCTCTGGGATTCGAGCGACTAGATGTTGAACAGGGAAGTGTTCAGGGCCTTAGAGACGAAGTGGGGACCGTTTCAAATAGATCTGTTTGCGAACCGATTGAAAGCACAAAAGACAGTTTTTTGCAGTTGGAAGCCAGATCCGGAGGCGAGTGCAGTGGATGCATTCCTGCAGAATTGGAGTCAGATGCGCAATTATGCGTTTCCTCCTTTTTCATTAATTCAGAGAGTATTAATGAAGGTGAGAGGAGAGCAGGCGGATATATTGCTAGTAGCTCTGTTTTGGCCCACACAGGTGTGGTTTCCAGATGTGATGAGTTTATTGGTGGACGACCGATCCGGAGCTTCTAATGTGTTGTGTAAGGTTATTGGTGAATTTAGTAGGAGACTGCCACAAGCTAGTTCAGAATGGTCAGATGCAGCTGATGGCATGGATGATTTCAGGCGAGTATGGCAAGTATCATGACTATCACATGAGACTTCAAAACTCATCAAGGGGTCTTGGGCTCCAGGTACCACAAAGGCATACATATTGGAATGGAAAAGGTGGGTTCAATGGTGCACTGAAAGGGATTTGGATCTCATATCAGCACCTGTGGTAAATGTAGTAAATCATTTAACAAAAGTGTTTTTAGAAGGGAAAGCATACAGTTCTGTAAATTTGAGTAGGTCTGCTATTTCGGTGGGTCATTAGTTGGTGAATGGAATTCCTTTAGGTCAGGTGGATGTGGTGAAGCGATTGATTAGAAGTGTGTGGTTGGAGGTTCACCTGGGACCAAGGTACACATCTTTATGGGATGTGGATAAGGTGTTAAATGAGTTGTCTGCATGGAATGAGAATGAAAGTTTAAGTTTAAAGGATTTGACTTTAAAGGTTGCTATGCTTCTTTGTTTAGTATCATTCAGGAGAGTATCAAATGTGAGGGCTTTATAGGTTTCAAATAGGTGTTATGTGCCAGAGGGCGTTTGCTTTTACATTAATAAGAGAACAAAATCTATGTCACAAAATATTTTTTTACCCTAGTATGGAGGGGAATAATAAATTGTGTGTGGTAAAGTGTTTGAAGGAATATGAAAAAAAACTGTGAGGATAAGAGATGAAAGGGAGTCTCTATTATTGATTTCATTTAGGTTTCCACATAAGGCAGTGTCATGTCCAACTTTAGCAAGGTGAATCAAAATGATTATGTCAAAAGGAGGTGTAGATGTTTCAAAGTATGGGGCACATTCGACCAGAGGGGCTATGGCGTCGAAGGCGTTTTTGGTGGGTGGGAGTCTTTTTAGGATTCTCGTGGCTGCTGATTGGTCTTCAGATTCTGTATTTAACTTTTTTATTTTAAACCAATTGGAAGTGCATCTTTGATTGTTGTGGCAAGACTTTGAATTTGCATAATATTGTCCTCCGTGCCATGCCGTAAAATTCAGATTTTCCACAGCTTGGTGGGAAGAAAATTGTGATTTTATTAAGGACACGGAGGCTAATATTATCCCTCCCAGAAACGCCCCCCCACACCCCCTTAATGATTGTTATTGTGTTTTTCAGGAAGTATATAGGAAGGATATGAACAGATCAAGGAGACCCGATATCAAGGTCCATGGAAGTTTCATCACTGTTAGTTTGATGGTCACAGTTACAGTTGAATCTGTTTGCAGCAAAAGAAGGAAGATGGCTGCTTGCTTAGGACTTTTAAAGTTATTAGGAAGTTGAAAAAGCTCTGATTCTAAGGTTTTGATCCTACTACTTGCTGCTGTGTGTGTGGCACTAAAGAGGTAAATGCATAATATTAGCCTCTGTGTCTTTATTAAAATCATGATTTTCTTACCACCCAGCTGTGGAAAATCAGAATTATCCAGATCTGGCCCTCCCTTTGATTAATGCTCAGGTGTGTTCATCCACTTTTTTCAACAGAAGTAAACCCAGACTATAGCTAGTAACAACTATTGCCCCGATTACTTAGTGCTACTGGTGATCTTCATTACTGCAATCTTAACATTTCGTAGCACTGTATCGTGAATTAGTTACTTCGTTTGATACCAGTGATCCCTGATGCATGACTGACAGACTTGGTCATCCTTGCATTAGACATGTTCACCTGAAGATTAACGAAAACAGCCACCTGTAACAATGTTCTATTCACACATCTGATGCGCAGAAACAGGGAAGTGGTGAAGACTAGCAAGGACTTTTTTAAGTGATATGATATCTTGCCATGTTCTGGCATTTCCTAAAGAGAGATCTCTGAGCCCTCCCCGTAAGTGATCAGCAGATTTGTGGAGTCCTATCAAAAACTGCACTGAAGTAATAAGCCATAAAACCGCGCTTGGATCAGCTCCACTCTACCCCAAACTAACCCACTCCACTCTACCCCAGCCTACCACACTCCATTCCACTCTACCACATGCCCCCCAAATCTACCACACTGTAACATTCTGGTACTTGAAGCAGATGAGACATCTTAAGGATTTTGGGGGCCGTGGGCTAAACCTATTTTGGGGCCCTGTCCCAACAACTTTGGATTAATGATTAATTTTCAGCTAGAGCATGCCCATTAATCATACCTTAAAAGTTAAGCAATAGTAAATGAAAAAAGACAAATGATAGCCAATTGCTTATTTAAAATCAGCGTTTGTACCCTTTGACATCCCTCTTTTTCTCGACTTGCCCTTGGAATGCCTTGATCCACATACAGCACACAGATTGGCATGGAAGTGGACCAAGGGGCGGTCCTCTTTGAGGCTGTGATATACTTGCAAACATTCTAAGACCAAAAGACTTATAGATAGTTATTACAGCTTGACTATTTGGATTAATGAACGAGGGGCCCTGTTCTGACCAAATAAAAAGGGTCCCCTTTGAAAGGTGGGACTCTGGGCCAGAGCCCACTTTGCCCATGCCTTAAAACGTCTCTGAGTCCATGAAGCGCAGAATGCCCGATTGGATAAAGAAACCTACAAGCCCCAGAATGCAAGGTATACTGCTGGGCTGAATGAGTTAATCATTCAAAATCTGATAAAGTTCAAAGCTTCATAGCAAAGGTTTGCTTTGTAAATATTGGGTTCAACTCAACGTTTTAGGCCACTCCTCTGGGTTTGGAGCACTGCAGCTCCACCCATCTGGGCCATACTGTAGCTACTAGACATATTGGGGCAGATTTACAAGCCCCTTGCGCTGCCAGTACGTCACTTTTTGTGACGCACTGGCAGCGCATTTCACTGCCCCATATTTACAAGGACAGGAAAAGCCACCCTGCGTGGCTTTTCCTGTCCTTGTAAATATGGCCCCTTTACACGCAGGACTTTGCATGAAAGGGGCGTTCCATGGGTGTTGCTGTGGGTGTTCCCACGCAACACCCATGGAACAAGACACATTTCCAGATTTACGAGGATTCGTAAACCTGGAAATGCGTCAGTATGCTACGCCACCCTAGGGGTGGCGTAGCGAGGCGCAACGAGGAGAAATATTTTCATTTCTCCTCGTTTTTCCTTTCTAATGCGTGCTGCATTCTACAGCACGCATTGGAGGACGAAAATGCCTGAAGTGATTGTTTTTGTGCAGGAAGGGGCACCTTCCTGCACAAAAACAATCTCCCCATGACGCAGGCATCCTTGCACCATGGTGCAAGGGTGCCTGCGCCGGCGCATGGCAGTTGTTTGTGCGCCAGCGCAGGGGAGAGCACAGGAATGCGACATATAATTGTAAATATGTCGCATTCCTGTGCTCTGAAGGTGCCGCAGCGTGGCGCAGCCAAAGGGCTTGCGGTGCTGCGCTGCGGCACCTTCTTGTAAATCTGCCCCATTGTATTCCAGTACTCTGTTTGCCTAGCCGCAAAGGTTGACGGCGGAATAACATGGCACCCCACCTCCTCGCGGAATTAATGCGATAAATGTTTTTGTTGTAATCTTAAGCTAGGTGTGCCCCTTTCATAGCGGCCTTCTTGTTTTTGCTTTATAGCCATTTACACCTTCCAATTTATGCTGAAAACAGTTAAACCAGTATGCATTTTAGATAACGTTGTTTGGAGTGTAATGTCGTCATATGTTTCCTTCCGAAGACCCATTCCTGGTTTACCCAATATTGTGTGTTTAGGTGTTCTGTTGTGTGTGCATGTGTTCATGTTCTATGTAGATGTGTGTCTGTATGGTGTCTGCCACGTGTGTATCCATGTGTTTGTGTTGTATGCGTACGGATGCATATCTGTGATGTGTGTGTTTCAGGAGGCGGATCCAAGAATCAAGGAGTATGTCTTATTGCACAATACCTTGTAGGTTTGCACTACCTTTCACTCACGATGACATCACCAGTGCTTTCTGTAATACAGAATCAGTGTATGATGCTTCTGGCTGCCAGACATAGACTTGAAGGGTTGTGTACATCACTGTAAACGGGGCCTCTACCACACCGGGTGTGGGGGGTGAAACACAAGCCCCTGGAGCCGCTGTGGTGTAGGTGGGTCCCAAAACCTTCTGGGGGAGAGTCCCCATACAACCCAAGTCCAATGAATATCTGTTAGATATGGGAGACTCAAGAGCCCCTCATCACCTTCTGCAGGGGGACCCCATCATATTGCATTATGCCACTGACCGAGTCATCTGAGAATGATCCAGAAAATCTCAATCTATCTTTTGTGTATTGTGCACCCCTGAACCCTCTGGGCCATATTATCAAGAACGGGCGATAACATTATCGCCGCTTTAGCGGCTGGAAACTGCCGCTAAAGCGGCGATAAGGGGCTTGATAATATGCCCTATAGAATTCCAATAGAAGCCCAGGTTCTGGTGTGAAGGACATCAAACCCGGGCTTCTATTGGAATTCTATAGGGCATATTATCAAGCCCCTTATCGCCCGTTCTTGATAATATGGCCCCAAGACTTTTGGTTGCACCAATGCTATTTGAGAAGGACACACTGGAAGTCACCTCTTTGCACAAGCTCGCAAAATTTCTCTGAAGATAAAAAAAAAAGCTCAGTTGATGGGACCCGCAGGTTATAGATCAAATCCTGCTCCCATACCCTTCTGCGCTGATGTATAACAGTTCTGCTTTTGAAAAAAAGAAGTGTCATACCATAATGCATAGTTTTATGGAAAACTAGTAACCCTGCAGTTTTATGCCCCTTTCATAATTATTTCTCTGAATTATGATTTTAATTTAATTTCAGCTCTCCGTCCTTCTTGTAGCTCAAATGATTTTCTGCATTTCTTTGTTCTTGTGCGTTTCTGAAGACCAACTGGAATCACTGGAATGGAACAGTTATCGAAATTATCCAAAATACACAGATGGTGGTGCACCGCACAAGTTAAAGTCCATCCATATACAAGTCCAACTCCAAGTTGTATATACTCTAGAACATCTTTATATTTCATTGATGATAGCAAAAGACAACCAACGCGTTTTGTTCACAACACGTGTTTAAACACTATTTGCGGGACGTGCGGCTGTGCGCTAAGGGAGCTGAGCGGTGCATGACACATATCAAGGTGTCAACGATGGAGGCATAATAGCAGACCCAGGCTGAATTATTTATATCAGCAGGAGATATGAGGATCTAATACAATTGAGGGACTGGGTTCGCAATGAGTGGAATTAGGAAATTGAATACCATATTTGACGGATGCACAATTCTACTTGCCCTGATGAAGTTCACGTGTTGAGAACAAAACACATTGGCTGTCTTTTGCTATCATCAATGAAAAGTAAAGATTTTCTGGATTATGTACAACTTGGAGTTGGACTTGTATATGATTGGACTTTACATTTTGCGGTGCACCACCATCCATGTATTTTGGATTCTGTTTGACTCTCTGGCTGCATCTTGGGAGCAGCAGGTGCTTTGGTCTGGAGCACGCAATAAAATTACACCATTGGATAGATTGGGATAAGGGGGAGGTGCGATATCCGGGTTGGCTCGCTGCTCAATTTTGTGTGTGAAGTTATCGCAATTATGTTTCAGGTGTGTGGTTTGCACTCTCCAGTCTATCCCAGTCCAGTCCAATCTATCCCACTCCAATCTATTCCATTCCAAACTACCCACTCCAATCACCCTCTTCGATCTACCCCACTCCAGTCAACCCCACTTCATTCCAATCTACCCTACTCTAATCGCCCAGCCCGCCCCACTCCACTTCACCCTATCCTACCCCACTTCACTCCAATCTACCCCACTCCACTCTTCCACAATCTATCTCACTCCACTCCAATCTCGTCCACTCCAACCCACTCCACTCTACCCCATCTCCACTCTACCCCAAACTACCCCACTTCACTCTACCCCAACCTACCACACAGCGTCCCACTCCAATTTTCCTCACTCCTATCTATCTCACTTCAATCTATCCCTCTCCACTTCAATCTACCCCAATCAACTCCAATCTACACCCCTTCATTCCAATCTACCCTACCATAATCCATTCAATGTATCCTACTCCACTCTACCTTTCTCCACCCTAATCTACCCAACTTCACCCCAATCTACTCCTCTCCACTCCTACCCACCCCACTCCAATCTGCCCCAATCCACTGCACTCCACTCTTCCCCAATCTACCCCACTCCACTCCACTCCAATCTACCTCAATATATACCATGGACATCATTTGGAGGTAGTCAGGGGTTGCAGCTGAGACCTCTAGCTTGCTTTCTGCTACTCCTGGCACTTCCTTTGCGACCCCTGGCCTCAGAGGAGGCAGATGTTTTTCCCCCTCTGAGGCCAGGGGTTGCAAAAGAAGTGCCAGGAGTAGCAGGGAGCAAGCTAGAGGTCTCAGCTGCGACCCCCGACTACCTCCAAATGATGTCCATTATATATACCATTCAACTCTACCTCGATCTGCCTCACTCCAATCAACCCCACTCCAGTCTACCCCACTCCACCCCAATCTACTCCACTTCACCCCAATATGCCCCAATTCAATCTACTCCACTCCACTCCATTCCAATCTGCTCCACTCCAACCTACTCCACTTCATTCTACCCGTCTACCCCCACTCTACCCCAATCTGCCCCACTCCAATCTACCCCATCCCAGTCTACCCCACACCACTCCACTCTACCCCAATATACTCCACTCCATTTTATTCTACCCTACTATAGTCCACCCAATCTACCCCACTCCAATTTACCCCACACCACTCCACTCCAATCTATCCAACTCCACTCCAGTCTACCCCACTCCACTCTACCCCCTATTCACCCCACTCCACTCTTCCCCAATCTACCCCACTCCACTCCAATCTACCCCAATATATCCCATGCCACTCTACCCTATTCTGCCCTACTCATATCTACTCAGAAAAATAGGGCAGAGTGAGAAGTCTTTGCAGTGGGTATACCCTCAGCTTCCCAGATTCCATATAGCCAATGTACAAAAAAGAGGAAAAACCCAGTACTCATGGGGTGCATGTTTAAATGTATGTGAAATGGGTGTGTGAAAGGCAGGCACCCAGGTAAATTGGTGCTCACCTCACAATTTCTCAGCTCTTTGGTTTTTATGGTTGTAAGTATATACCTGTTGAACCAATGTATATGTGTATATAAATATATAGATTTATAAACAGGGTCCTCACCCACAGGTACCACCCGTGACTTGCTTCATCATCGGACCTCACCCAAACACTGAATGTGAATGGGTGAACTCAACGCGTTTGTAAGCGGAGTTCTTTGGATGGTAGAAGTGAGTGAAGCCAGGGGTGTAGGTAAATTAAAATAGCCTCTGAATCCTAATTTCCACATTTTAATAATATGGGATTTAAGGCTAGGTTAAAAGAATAGTGTGACGCTCTTAGGATATAATGTTCCCAGACATCAATTAGGTCGACATGTTTCAGCCATTGTATTTCCCCAAAGGGTCATTCGGCTTTCCTCAGGACCTCTTTTTACTCTGGTTAATTTTGTTATAACAGGTATTTGCCTTTTGCTGTGCAATTAAATTGTAATAAACATGCACGATAACATACAGACCATACTTGACGGACCTTTTCCTTGTATGGTCATAGCTAAAAAGAAAAATTGCTGTATCAGAAGGTGCTATTGTAATTACAAGCACCCCACCTCATGTGAGCATGTAAATGCAAACTTTCACATGCAGGATAGGAATGGATCAGCGTTCGCTTTACAATATCGTAGCCACATGTATAGCTCACCATGGACACCAACAAACAATAACAACACACAATACACACTATCTACATGTCTAGTTTTTTAACAGACATCATAGGGAATTTCAGGGGAGGACCGTCCCTGTAGTCAAACACTGAAAAGTAAAAACAGGAATATTTTGAGTCTTTTTTTGCACACTTCTTACTCACGGTTCATGTCACATTTGGTGGCGATGCGTTTCCATGCTGTCAGGAAACACATTATCAAGAATTAACCTTACTTCGTCAAGGGTAAGTGTCTGCTCTCACTCATAGAGTGTCCCTCTATCCCTGCATCTTGGTCTAGTATTGGTCAACTTTCTCTTTTTGAACCGCAGGAGACATGCGTTTCTCTCCACATGATAACGTATCACGTGATAGAAACACCCGTACTGTTTATCTTGTTGTAACGTTCTTCAATGTATGCTTATTTCTGTAGATAAAGCATAATAGTAGAAAGCCAGCAGAGGGCTTTCCCTGTATCAGCACCCCTTCGCTTAGTATCCCCAAGGTCCCAGGGACACTTTGAGTGTGGCGTCCTCGTGGGTGTAGTACGTGACGTAAGTCACGTGATCGGCACTCATAATACGTTTTGTTTCGGACTCGGAGACTCGTTACACGCAAGTACTCTTTTTTTCTATCTCCGTTTTAAATATGCCGGTAGACAATGAGGAAATCTCAGTTTGTACATGATGCGGACGTACCGCAGCATTCGTGGACGTGGTTACTGTGTATCTGTCCTGACTATTATGGGAGACCAGTTGCATTATGGGGCTTCGAGTGTCATTACTAATTATGCCTGGCATCAATTTATTAGTGGGGGGTATTTTGGGGTAGAAGCCCTTCATTATGGTCCCACTTATTAATTTAGCCATACAGGTTTTGTATATTGGGAAACTATAGAGAAAGGGTTTATCTTCAAGTGATTAATCGTCTGACATCTAAGATTATCTTATCAAAGATGTATATACCTCCTACTCAGTAAATGTGTACATAATCTTAGAGTCATTTTTCTTGTTATTAGTCACATCACAGTATATGGTTATATATGGTTTGCTGGTGCTGCCTGACTTATACTGCCTTTCGGTGCCATTTGACACTAATTGGTGACCATAGGACAGATATTTGTTAGGGTTGTGGCTGATGAGACAGATGGGTACTTATTATTTTTACAGACACACACCCATAACATACCTATACTTATGTGGACCGGCCATTGCCCGTAATGAAGTGTGTAATTATTGTTCTAACTCCACGCGCACTTTGATAGTAGGGTAGGTTATAAAGCGCACCGAAGCAAGTCTAACTGCACTTCTAGTTTTTTGATACACTCGCTCGAAAGTACCTAAAAACACTTCTGGGACTTCTCATAACGCATCGGTCCTCACAAAGATAGTGTTTGTCTGGTTCTGTCAAGGTTAACCCACGCTATGAGTACCGAGCTGGTCCCTACAGTGTGGGTTACACACACACACCCACACACACGCACACACTCACACACACACGCACACACCTACACACACACACACACATACACACACACACACACACACATACTTGTAAAGTTTAACCCCGGGCGGGTAACTCCGCTCACGGAGTTTGCGGATTTTTGCACATATACTTAGCTTAAATATACTTACCATGCGTGGTAAAGGCGTCTGTGGTAAAGGCATCTGTGTGGTAAAGGCATACGTGGCAAAGGCTGTGTGTTAAAGGCATTGCATGGTAAAGGTTGCGCGGTAAAGGCTGTTCTCCATAATGAAGGGCTTTGGTTGAAACGTGTGTCAAACCGGTTATGACCCACATCATGACAGAAGGCTTGAATAAAGAGTTGAGCAAGTAAACAGGCAAAGGGCGAGAAGGCTGACATAGAACACTCAACTTTGACCACAGCAAAGTTTTATTTTTCAAAGATAACTCAATCAGCAGAACATTGGATAATGTAGTCTATGGGGGATCAAGTTGGCAGTCCCTACCATGACCCAAAATGCATTGGGTATCAACAAGCAAGCTGCTCTTTAGAGAATTCATTTATGAATGAAAAATGTAATCAATCAATCAGGGATTTTGGAGCGCATTACTCACCCGTGAGGGTCTCAAGGCGCTGGGGAGGGAGGGTGCGAGCATCTCCGTTGGCCATTCGAAGAACCAGGTCTTGAGGTCCTTTCTGAACTGGTGCAGTGTAGGGCTTCGTCGGATGCGAGGGGGGAGTTCGTTCTAGGTCATGGCTGCGAGGTAGGAGAAGGATCTGCCACCTGCTCTGGTCCTTGTTTGCTGATGTAACGAATGTGAAGCAACATTTGTGAACAAGAGAAATGTATGTACAATAAATTGTCATTATGTTATCAACATTTTGAAATATGTTCATGATTAATGCGCTAAGCTATTTTGGTTTGAACTTCCATAAGTTAGATCAAAATTAGCCTACAGGCTTTAATGGTTGTACGCTTTGCTTATAGATAACCGGTTCGCTGACTAGGTTCTTTCATGGTCACTACCATAGGCCACATATTTCTCCCAATGCCCAAATAGATGTGTTCAGTCAAGGGGCACCTAGCCACAAAAATTACATCCACCCATTCAGAGGTTGAAAGTGCACAGTTGCTACCGTCGTTCACTCACCCTCACCATGCCTGAGGTGACAACTGTGGCGATTTGGGTGCAGAAACTGCTGTTGAGACCAGAGGCCATGCTGGAAAGGTAGATGGATAGGAGGTCAAATGCTCAGGTTTAATAGGTCGGAATACCACACCATCTAGGTCTAGCTTGGGGCTAAGATGACTTGATCCATTCTGACCTTCGTCATAAATAGAGGCAGGAGAATAATGATGGAAACACAAACAGAAGATCCATGCTCCATTGCAAGCGGAATGCATGTAGTAGTCTCTACACTGCACGTTCTCTGCAGTGTTGAAAAGATTCAGGCAGGGCACACCCCACTGATCAAAGATGTCCCGAACCACCCCAGGATGCAGACGTCATTCATGGTCTGCCACCTGAGGTCTGCTGAGCTTGACTGTCCTGGCGTTTAGCAACAGTACCAGATAATTAGCCACCATAAAGATTCCTTGTTGGCCCAGCCACCTCCAAGGGCGCAGTGCCTTATAGCACAAGTCCAAGACTCCATGCCACCCTGCTTGTTGCAGTACCATAGGACGGTTGTATTGTCTGTCTGGACCTGCACCGGCCTCATTCTGATGGGTAGAAGAAAGGCTTTCAGAGCTAGCCAGGTGGCACATAGCTCCAGGTAAATTGGTGTGAAGCCATCATGCCACAGGGGAACCCAGGTCCCTGATCTCCATCTCTCCTAGGTGATCACACTAATGCATCCGTCACTATTTTTAACTCTATTGGGTAGGGAGAGTGGCATGCCACAAGACAAATTGGTCATGATCTCAAGATGCACACGTCGTTCAGCAGACAGCCTCAGTGTTGCACTCACTAGAAATGTAGGTTCCACAGAGAGCACACACAACTAGGAGGATGCATGAGGTCTGCAGTCTGTGATGTTTAAGAACTGTTGTGTTTAGAATTGTGATTTGGAAAGGTGGGGAAATAATGTCATTGGGAAAGGATTGTGGGTTTGGCTGTTGCTGCTGGATGAGGAGTGCTGTTGGAAGCTTGAAGAAATGCTGGAATAAAGTCACCTTAAAATATAGTCCAAGTGTTAGTGGACTTAATAGTGGTGACGCGTTGGCGTCCTTCAGCATCCAAAGGGGCTTTTGGACTGTTCCACTGATCGACGTCACAGCATCCGTGCGGTATATAGGAGGTGTTATTTGAGGAGACAGTCAGAGCTAAATGGGTGTGAACATCCAGAATCCTTCAACCGTATTATCGAGCAGGCAAGCCATGCTGTGTTGTTTTGTGACTGGCAGGATACATTGCACCAAGTGAAGACCTGGATCAAGTGAGACTCCTCTGACTGTTCACATGTCACCATCAGGCAGGACGGTAATGTGCGTCACAAGGTGTGTATTACAAATCATTATGCACTCTATCTGACTTCTGACACAATAGAGAAGTAGTTGTGGCCTATTGAGGTTTGTGGACCTACCAAGGTGATCGAGACGATTCTACGTGAGGTGTTTATAATTTCAAGTGCAAGACAAATTATTGCACATTTAATCCAAGCAAAACTGTGATCCAGGAAAAAAATATAATTTAAGTAAAAGAATAACTCTGATTAGTTTACTATAGCACTAACTTCACGCAGGAATAAGTGGGATGTGATAAATTTGTACGTGTACGACGCAGTCTGTTTTTACTATTTATTTCTGATGTTCCCACTTAGTGTATCATCTTCAGTAACAACGTCAACTTTGAAATCCATAGCAGCTCTACCAGCAGTCCTTCCAAATCCAGGTAATCCACCAATTAAATGGGAAGACTGACGTGATGCATTTGAAACTTATTTGGAAGCTAAAGGAGGCAACGTTTTCTTGCCATATTAAAACACAATTTAGACATAGAGGGCAGGAAAGTACTTAAACAGTTGCCTATTCCTCAAGGGGACAACAAGGAGAGGAGGACATGGATATTGATGAAGAAGACAATTAGTTTACATAAGCTATTAGAGCATTAGAAGACAATTACATGGCAAAAATGAATACTGTGGAAGAAGTTCACAGATTTTTCACTCACAAACAGTTGCCAGGAGAGACTGTTGAGGAGTATGTTATTGTGTTTCATACTTTGACTTCTACATGCAAGTTTGAAGACCTGTGTGATGACATAATTAGAGATCAGTTAGTCAACAGAACGAAAAATATGAAAATCTAGGAACATTTCTCAGTGTCAATGAGTTATTTCTTTATAAAGCAATACAGACCAGCTTATAGGAATTGAAAGTACATCTAAATATGTAAAGGAGTTGAATCAACTTGTTGGTGCATCTTCCAATGTGGTTAGTGTAGTACAAAGATTCAAAAAAAGGAATTTAACGAAAGGAAATTTTGGTAATAACCTACAGGATCTTAATAAAAGGAGCAAAATGTGTAGTACGCAGTTCAATAGATGTTATTATTGTGACAGTAATAGGCATTTGGCATTAGTCAACAACTGTCCAGTGAACAGTGTTAGATGTTTTAAATGTAAACGTGTTGGCCATTTTTCTCATGTGTGCAGATAGCAGGAAACTAAGATAAACAGAGTCAATGTGATGCATGAATGTGAAGAAAATAACAGCGATAAAGATTAAGTGCTAGTAATCTCTGAGCAAGAAGTACAACGTTTATCAGAATCTTATCAACCTTCTAAATGTGTATTACAAATCTTGGAAAGGGATATTGAAGTTTGGGCAGATTCATGTTCCCCTGTACCATAAGAGATGAAATGACATTCAATAGTTTGGGAAAGGAGGAGTTGAAGGCTGCCAATCTCAACACTGTAGGATATTGTGGTGGTAAGACATGACCTCTTCTGGGCTCTTTTCAAGAATTTGTTCATTTTAAGGAATGAGAAATAGAGACTGCTATATTTGTGGTCAGTTATAGCAAGAATCTATTGGGATGGTCTGATCAGAAAGAATTAAGTATAGCATTGAACCCTAATTATCCTGGTAAAGTTTTGTCCACTGACATTAAAGGGAAAGTGGCCTAAAAGTGTAATGAACAATTTTGGGATGCTTTTTCATCAGAACTAGGATATTTGAAGGCTTTCTGTTATAAGATTGTACTGAAGGATGGTTCGAACCCGATGGTACATAAAGTAAGGGTGGTACCGATGATCATGTGATCTGCTTTACGCGAGTAATTGAATTGATTGTAAACTGGGGTATTATTGAACAAGTGGAATTGGCTGAATGGGAAAGCCCTGTCATTTTGGCTAGGAAGCAGAATAGAACAATTCAAGTGTGTGTGTTGACCTCCATGACCTGAAATAATCCATTCGGGTGGGTCAATACCGACGTCTTAATTTAAATGAGATGTTGTCCACCATAGGGGATGCTGAGGTATTTTTGACTTTAGATTTGTCTCAGGTGTATCACTAAACTAAATTAAATTCTTCATCAAGACAGCTTACATCTTTTATAATGCCAGAAGGGTGTATAAATTGTGTGAATACCATTTGCACTTGCTTTTGTGGTGTTCCAAAGAGTTATGGAGAAATTATTTGCCAAAGAATCCAAAGTAAACATTTTCCAGCATGACATTCTTGTGTGAGGAAAATTGTAGATGAGCACGATAGCATGAAGAGAAGGGTATTATTGAGTTTGAATAATGCAGGTTTAACAGTGGGTTCTAAGAGGTGCCGTTTTGCAGTGCAAAATGTGGAGTTTTTGAGCAACACAATTTGAGAATGGCTGTTAGTCCCAAAGTGCACTTAGTGGAGGCAAATAAATGTGCCCCACCTCCTGTAAATAAAGAGCAATTGAGGTCATTTTTTGGCATGGCTGAGTACAATGCTAAGTTCTCTGGCATCAAAAGTGATTTGCAAGAAAAATGTTAGATTTAAATAGATTTTGGAATGTGAGAGATCTTTACGGATGATTAAAACTGCTATTGTCAGTGAGGTGAAGTTAAAACCATTTGATCTGATTTATCAGTCAATTTTGGTAACTGATACTAGCTTGTATGGCGTGCATGCAGTTTTGATGCAGGAAAAGAATGGAATCAAAAGCGTAGTGTATTTGCTTCTCGTATTCTTAGATGGGCAGAGAAACCGTGGAGCGTTATTGAGAAGGAAGC
Source organism: Calotriton arnoldi (assembly GCA_963921515.1). Lineage (NCBI taxonomy): Eukaryota > Metazoa > Chordata > Amphibia > Caudata > Salamandridae > Calotriton > Calotriton arnoldi. Next base: position 155,159 of record CAWUFW010008491.1, read on the forward strand.
TTTGGCCTGTTGGTGGGCAGTTAAGCATTTTAAGAACTTTATATGGGGCAGCTCCTTTGAGCTGTGGTCGGATGACAAACCATTGGTAGATATGTTCTCCACCAAAGGAGCTGGCAGGGCTACACCCAAATTAGCTAAGTGGCACTATTATCTGCAGCAATTCTCATTTGATGTTAAATATGTTACTGGACACAAAACCATCAACGTGGACTGCTTATCCCAATGAAATGAGTCAAGATGTTGAAATGATGGAGATCAAGGATTATTTGGGTGAAAGATAGCCAAAAGAGAAGGCTAAGGCTTTGTTGTTAGACATTCACAAGCTGTATGGGATGAGTTGCTATGGGAAGGGAATAAATTGTACTGTGGAGACAAATTCGTTTTTCCTGTGGCATTAGGGACCAGTTGATTGCGATCCTACTTGAAGGTCATGTTGAACTGTCTGGAATGAAAAGAATGGGTCTGGAACAATTTTTGGTGGTCAACTATGGACTTTACGAAGAGTGACAAATCACATGAGTCACAAGAAACACCTATCACTCCCATTGAGCTTCCTACTGGACCAGGGCAGAAATTGGCCCTGGATGTATGTGGACCATTTTCTCTAAAGGGATGCTCAGGAAAGTATGCCTTAGTATTAATGGATTAATTTCTAAATGGCCGGGGGAGATGTTTGTAAATTATGTGAATACTCATACTGTGATAGAGTTTTTGGGTGATGTGTTTATGCAGGAAGGAAGGCCGGAAGAGATTGTGACCAATAATGGTTCCGAATTTGTGTCAAGATAGATTAAGTGTTTCCTACAGGAAAACTGTATTAGTCACTGGTATACTGCCTTGTACCATCAAGAAAGTAAATTGTCTGGTTGAGAGATTTAATTGTGTGTTGTCGGAAAGTGTGCAACTGATTGCATGTAATGCTTTACATTGGAGGAAGGAGATCGAAAGAATGTTATAGAGTTATAGAACCATACCACACAGCACCACCGGGGTAACACCATGTTTTATGTTTGAAGGGTAGAGAACCACATTCAATGGTGTACCCTGAATGGATGCATCATAGCAAGATGCCGGGGTACAATCCAGAATGTATGAAGGAGAGAGTGGAAAGGTATCATAGAGGCTATCAAGTGAAACATGAAAGAGTATCAAGTTGTATGGAGATTACATTGAAAGCTAACAATTTGTTGGGGTAAAAAACGGAGGGATTGGTAGTAAAGAGGAAACAATTTGGACAACCTCTTGCAAAATTTGTAGTATTAAAGGAAACACTATGGAACTGCAAGGAGATGGCATTTGAAATGCTCAGAAATGAACTAAATGTCATCCTGAAGGAGTGCAGGATTTCTGTGATAGCAAATAAATAGATAAACGTTTGAGTTGTTGACCATAGAACGTATGATTCTTTCGATACCTGATAGTAATGATCATCTGTGTTGCTCATGTGAAGTTCATTTATACTTTACTAGTATTTTATTTGGTTTATAAGGAAATAGTATATGTTATATTTAAGACCTGTAATGTTTAGAATTGTAATTTGGAATGGAAGGCAAAGAATGTCATGGACAATGGATTATGTGTTTGGAAGTTGCTGCTGCACCCGGGATGCTATTGGACGCTTGTAGAAATGCTGGAATAAACTCACCTAAAATATAGTCTGTGTGCGTGTGGACCTAATACAGTCCAAGACACCTCTGAACCGAAACCACTGAGAGTCCGAGGATCGAGCCTGAAACATCAGGATCATATCATGAATGTCCCATGCTTGTTGCAGGTGTGGGAGGGTTATGGACAATGATGTGCCCAGAATGGCCCCTTTGAAGGAAATCCTCTACGTTGGCGATAGATGGGACTTTGATTCACTGGTGAAAACCCAAGGGACGAAAGAAGGATTATTATCTTTTGGAGGTGGTCTGATAATGACTGCACAGCTAGTCGTCAAGGTACTGGAATACATGTATCGCCGACATACCATACAGGCACTATGGAGGGTTTGATATAAATGAAAAGAAAAAATGGATTTTGATGACAACCGAGAAGAGATGTTAGGTGATCTATTTAACAAAAAGGGCCCTAGTTCAGGGCAATCCCGACCATTATTGCCTAGAAATGAGGGTCTAAAGGACAAATTCATCTGATTAGAAAGACTTAAGAAGCAGGAATTGGCAAAGTGGTGGGATGGAGCCATGCTGAAGAAATATATAGAAAACAAAAGGATACCACATGGTTTGCGGATATTAATGTTTCCGAATTATGAGGATCTGGAAATAGATCTCTTAGATGAGTGGGAGGAAGGTTTCTATGATGCCTCCTACAAAATTATAAGAATTTTGATTACTAACTCTGAACGAAAGGTCAAAAAGATGAGAGGAGATAGCAAAACTTGAAAAAGAGATCAATGACACTAACTTGAGTGATGCAGTACAGAAAAACTATGAGATTTAAAAAAAGAACTGACCAGCTATCAATTGTATTTGAAGCACAAAAAACAGTGAAAGATCAAACGTGACGAGGGTGATTATTCACCTTTGCCCGGGAATATGATGATATTACAACTAGGCCGGTAACTGGTCCGAGTAGTATTGCAAAAAATTCAAGTATATCATCAAGTAACACATCTTTATCCTCGGTGGGTAGTGATTCGGGTGAGGGCACGAGCCTTAACATGGTAAATAACTCACTGTCGTTTTTTTGAAGAGAGGTACAGAGGTACAGATTGGGAAACAGAAAGAAGAACCAAAAACGAAGAATCAGGAGGGTTAGGCAAAAACACAAAAACAGGCGTACGAAAAAGATTGCAATCTAAGATCACACAGGTGAAGAAATAGCTTTAGATCATTGTACCCAAGTTGAGGATGCTAATGACTCACAGACTTGCAATGCACTACGTATTATCAATGTATCTTCCAAAACGCTGATTGATCATGAAATGTCTGTACTCTGTAAAGGTCTGAATTTTTGTCCAACTGAGAAATGTAATTTTGTAAGCACACATCTTGATCTGTATAAATTTGTGAGAAAATTAAGAATAAAGAAACATTTTGATGAACATCCCACAGCACCATGTGTGAAGATATATAACGCCAATGTTTCCACATATATTATATCTGATCCTAATGATATTTACTTACTAGCATCTCTAAATGAGGAAGAAGCGAGTGGGGACATTTTACAACTAGCCAATGAACTTAATATATGGGAGGATACAACAGCTGATAGTGGCTTGCGCCACAAATCTAAGTATACACCACCCAGCACATATAATATGGTTATTGATGAATTTTTTGGTAAAGTCACTCAGGATCTTCATCAATTGGAAGATAAACATATTAACAACCATTGGTGCAAGCATCATTTCAACATGACCAAAAAGGATAAGGACCTTCTAAGAGCATTGAGAGAAGATCCTAATCTTGTTATACGTGAGGCAGACAAGGGAGGAAACATTGTTTTGATGGATCTATGCGACTATCTTGGGGAGATCAACAGACAATTGCAGAATTATACTCACTATGGAAAATTAAAAGAACATCCCATTGCTCGAATTAAGGGATACATTAATGCCAGACTTATGGATTGGCATGGGTCAGGCCTGATAACAGATTTGAAGCATAAACCATTCTAGATTCTAGATCATTCTAGATTTACTTGTATTTATGTCCTACCTAAGCTCCATAAAGGGTGGCACTTTCTACCGGGGAGGCCCATCATATCAGGCAATGGTAGTCCAACTGAGCATATTGCTGAATATGTTGATGGTTTACTGGAACCCTTTGTCAAGAATCTCCCCTCTTACTTGAAAGACAGTAGGGATGTGCTATGTAAACTAGAGGATTTCGACTGGGATAGTGATGACTTGATTTTAGTAACCATAGATGTAGAAAGTCTCTACACCTGTATTGAAATAGACTGTGGTATGGAAGCACTGAAATACTTTCTATATAAATGAAATTCCAAACACCTGGAACAAACTATGATGTTACTAGAGATGTCTAAAATTATTCTGACTCAAAATGTGTTTTTACATGATGGTTCCTGGTACCTACAAAACGAGAGTACTGCCAAGGGATCCAGGTTTGCTACATCCTATGCAAACCTTTTTATGGGTTTGTATGAGGCGGAGCATGCCTGGGGACGGGGTGCCCATGATTGGAGTAATAACATCATTTCTTTATGGACGCTATATAGATGATGTGATACTTATCTGGAATGGAATGGGGATGTGGAGTCTCTTCATGTATATCATAGATACCTTAACACCAACAGGTTTAATGTAAAACTAACCATCGAAAACTCTAAACAAGAAATAGAATTCTTGGATCTGAGACTATTTGTGGATAATAACACTATACAAAGTGATGTTTTCTGTAAGCAAACATCATGTAACAGTGTATTACATGCCACAAGTGCCCATCCCATAACAACAATAAATGCCATACCTAATGAGGAAATGGTCAGAGCAAGGCAGAACTGCAGTCAGGATCAGGACTTTATGCAAAATGTTAAAAAAATAAAACAGGATTTTAAAGAGAGAGGATATGAGGAAGCAATACATGCTGAGGTAAAGATCCATAAAACTGGATAGAAAAAGCATGCTTACTCCAAATCCAGAGGAAGGCTCACAAGAAGAATGAATCAAAAGAAAACCTCTTTGTCACACAATACAATGCATATAGCAATCACATTTATAACATTCTTATATAACATTTATAACATTCTTAGAAAAAATTGGCATTTACTCAAGTCTGGCTATATGCCTGCGGCGACAATTTTGAGCAAACCCAGAGTGGTATATCAGAGAGGCAACACCATGAAAAGGTTACTGTGTCCCAGCTATGTTAAGGGCAAAAGAGCAACTAACAAAACTTGGATTCCAGATAAACCAAATGGGTTCCACATATATGAAACATGCGCTATTTGCCCCCTGGGACTCAATAGAATGACCAGGTTCAAATACAACACTTCCAGAGAGTTTACAATAAACTTATTTATAAACTACAATACCACGTTTACAGTTTATATAGTGGGCTGTGCCTCTAATAAAATCTATATTGGAAGAAGCATTTGAAGTCTGAAACGTCGAATTCAAGAGCATGTTAGGGCCATCAAACATTGTGATGACAGATACCCAGTAGCTACACACATACATGAGACCCAACCCTCTGATACAAGAATTTGGTTTCATGCGATAGAACACATTCCAAATAATGAAAGAGGTGGATCTGTCTTTTAAGAACAATATCCACTGGTATTAATGCGAATAATGAATTTCACTGCTTTCTATGGTATAATCACTTTTGGGCCTATGGGAATTTCTGAAGCATATGATAGAATTTCATTTGATGATGGAATTTTCTTTGGCGCATGGCTCTCTATGCATTATGCTCAGCTTTGGATTGACCTTTTTTGATGTGGATGTTGCCAACGCATCATAGGATATTCAGGAACATTGATGCGTATGTCATGTAACTTCTTTGAATCTCTCATTAATTACTATGCTGCATCATTTCTGGTCCTCGCCTCCTTTGATCTATGCACTTATTGGTACTAATACAATATGTCATGTTATGTAACACTGCATCTTTCATTAATCATTATGTATTTTCACAAGAGTGATATTGATCTTTCACTCTATATATATGATCAGTACGATGCATATACATTTTTCTCTATGGCCACCTTATAAGATTCTGGCTATATATAATCCAAATACCAATTTCTTTTACAATTTGTAGTCATAAAGTTTTAAGATCAACATTGATCTTTCAATTTGATTTAGGAGCGCATGTGTCTTTCGTTCACTCTCTATGACCCTGATGGATATGACAGGTTACATTACCATCTTGCTTTTCACACAAAGAAGTTTGGGCATGACCATTTAAAGATGGAGCCCAAGAATTTTCCACAAAATGTTTCGAATACACAGCACATGCGCGCTATCCCCTCACCTGTATTGTATAATAAGTAAGTTTTACTGCTAAAATTTGTATTCACAATTGGAGAGTGATCATAACTTCCATTTTAGGTTGATTGTGCCAGTTGACAATCATCTTAGAACTAACAAAGGATAACTTTTTAATTCTTCACTCAGTAAGGGAATCAGCCCAGTCGTCTCAAAATGGCACTCATGTTTTGTAAGATGAATATTTCAATTGTGGGTATTAGACATGCAAATCAACGTATGGGTAACCATGTGGCAGGATAGAGAAAGTTTGGTTTGAATTTTACAATCCATATACACCAAATGCTTTTTATTTATTACAATAACTTGGTTTCTGCTGTACTTTGGCACACATTTCAGGGATGTACAACATCTCATTTCCACTTTTAAGATGGCGCCTGAGTTACAACATCTTTTTGTGTCGCACTCCCCACCAATTCTCAGGTGTGAGAAATGGAGCAAGGTATTTAAACCTCGTGTCTGTGTTGCTCAGGTACTTACTCAAAACTATACCGCGGGAGGCCATTCGACCAGGAATAACGAATCCTGTAAGTAATATATAAAGAGTATTTACCAGTCGTTGGAGGTATTATCCAACTTTGGTTGTGTATAGAATATAGGTTTTGCCCATTATGTGACCTAATTTTCATTTGCATAAACGTTTGCGCGATATGTGACTAAGTCCCCATTTGCTATCTCCATTTGAAATATGGGGACAGAAATCTATCTGTCTCTCGATATTTACAGAAGTTTATATATTGCTTCCAAGATGGCACCGGCAAAGCGCATGAATTTACATGTTTCTGACGCCTGCAGACGTTTATACGTGATTAGTAAAGATGGAATCTACATAGCACAACGTGTTTTTCTGATCATGTGATGCAGGCGCACAAATGGACTGGTGCGAGCTTGGCTTTTGGCCCTTAAAATACTTAGCAAGAGTACATAATATGAAAATGGATTTGATCAGATTGCCATTTTAACTCTTTTGGTTTACATATGCAGTGCTACCTTTCCCCTTCTATCTGGTAGTGAAATGGAACTAATAACTTGGCCAGATGCTGGGTGCTAGATGCCATTGATTAGATCAATCACTATGAATCTTGATGTCGATTTTGTTTTGTATCCATGTGTCCATACTCTCAAACACGCTGCACCTAAACATAGGAACCTATATAGGACAATTCCTAGCATAATACAATATTTCCTTTCTTCCAATTAGAGCACACAGATTTAAGTTTATTATCAAAGGGACTGTAATTGGATTAAAACATAAAAAAATTGTATTATAGGTCCTTCACCAATAGGACACCGGCAACCATTTCATATGTGATTTTGATATTTTGGATAACTGGACATAAACCAGAGAACAATAATAAAGAAATGACCACATATAAAATCATTGAGTGCCCCTTCACAAATTAGAGGTAGGAACTATGATTGGCTCGTTTTGGGCATGCCTATTTGCACCATATATTTTTAAGTTCCATAATCACAGAATAGACCATGTTGATTAATTTTATATTCAATTGATATTTTTAATCATCTGTAGGATTTTGTCACTAAACCCTACAAAATATATTTAAACAATTGACAGATGCATGAGCTTTGCAAATTCTATTTAAGCAAGAACTCTATGGGAGGTACGGTAATTATATGATTATACTGGGTGTGCCTAGCTCTATCTCCATTTAATTTGAAATATGTTGTTGATGATCCAGAAAGTGTTTGTCAATTTCTGTGGTATTTGCAAATAATTTTATGACTGTTTCATCATATAGAAACACTTGGATATGAAATGATCACCATGTGTTATGACTTTTGAGTCATTTATTCTGCTTGTGAGTTGGATAACATCGCAAGCAGATAGTCAGAAATAAATCAGATAGTTTTATATAAAGATATATCCTATCAAACAAAATAAGTCGGGGAGGTATGTTACATTTTGGTGATAAAAGGGTTCAACATACTTTCTAGCATGCAACTGCAGCAACTGAAGCACTTGTAAACGATGTTTATATTTTTTGAATTGCATGAAGGACGGTGTGTAAATTTAGATTTTATTATTGTCTTTGAAATTGTACGAATTATGTATTTATATTAAATTGGGGTTTGGGATAATTGTCTGTACATATTGTAAATAAATGTTGCATTTATGTGTATTTTGTAGCCCTGAAGAAGTCCAAGAGGACAAAACGCGTTGGCTACGGTTTTAACTGAGTAACAACAGAAGAAAATGAATAAAGAATTGATAACAAAATACATCGGAAGGACACTGTGTACTGTAATGAATATGTGTTATATACAGTGATTGCTTGTGAGAATTTTGCTGAACCCTTGCCTAATACATGGGATAGACTTGGTCAATTCAGGGTGCTGGACTGTTAAAGATTAATGTGAATTTGGGAGTTTTTCTCATTTAGAAGTTGATAGGGGTTAAACTTCTGGTTTGGTGCACCCCGTTTAGGATTTATACAGTCACCCTTACTGTATGGTAGGTGCGGTAGTCTATTGCCCTAACCCCTTTTTGAATCTCTGACCTACGAAGGTGGGCTGTGATTACTGCCATCACCTTCATAAAATCCCTGGGGGCAGAGGTGAGACGGAAAGGTAGAATGACAAGCTGCAAAGCTCTGACCACCACAAACTGAAGGTAGTGTCTGTGGAACTGCAGGAGTTGAACATTAAAATAAACCTCCTTCAAGTTCAAGGATACAAGCCAATCCTCCAGATCCAGGGCCAAACTGAGCATGTTTTAATTTGTTCCTTTGTACAAAGGCATTCAGGGTGTGAAAATCTAAAATCGGTCTGAGCTCTCCGCTATTCTTGGGCACCAGGAAATAGCGGGAGTAATTGCCCTAGCCCTTTTCTGATTCTGGCACCCTGTTGATCGCACCCTTCGTCAATAGGGACTTTACTTCCTGTAAAATAGTGGCAGTGTGATCTGCTGACACTTGCAGTGAGAAACAAGTGGGAAGGAAGGAATAGTAGTGCATGTCCCCTTTAAACAATTTGCAGCAGCCACCGATCAGAAGTAATGGATTTCCAGCCATGTAGATCAAATTGAATCTTACCCTCTACCAGCTCTGCATATTATTGCAAAGGGAAATACAAGTGGCTTGGAATGCTTTACGGGAAATGGAAGATTGTTTCTTTTGGTGGTTTCTGCGACCTCTGGCACTTCCGCATCTTCGGAAGCCACGAAAAGTGTTGGCTGGCTGCTGAATTATTTGTGAGGGCTACCACTGTCGGTGGCCAGACCCCATGAGCAACCTCTTAATTCTAAATGTTTCTGCTGAAACAAGCAGACCCATGAGAGCAAGCCTAGGGAGTGGGCCATAACACAAATGTCTTTGAAGCGTTCTTGTGCTGAGTCAGTCTTTTTTCCAAAGATACTGGATCCATCAAAGGCTATATGCATTAAAAGTTCCTGGATATCCCCTGAAAACCCAGAAGCTTGCAATATAGCAAGATGCCTGATCACAGCAACACTGCACAGTGTCTTGTCCATTGTGAATTGGTTGGGCAGAGAGTGTTCGGAACTCCTCAGGCACAGCCAGCAAGATCTCGCCGGCCATGTCTCACAAAGTGCGTGTATAGCAGCCTAAAAGAGATATTACATTGAGAAAACTCAGGGCCATACTGGCGGAGGAAAATTCTGTTTTACCAAATAGCGTGCTTCGTCTCCCTATCTGGTAGAGCAGAAGAGAAGGTGCTGGGTTCCCCGTGCTCGTGTTGGATGCTGGGTGAAAAAATCTGGGTCACCTAGGGATGATTTATATCAAGTCATGACTAGACGACTGACTGGGGGAGCCAAGTAAAACTTTGTCCAAGAAACCACTGAAGTGTCGGTCAGACTCTCATTGAAAGGCAGCAAGGTTTTGAGGTGGCAGGCCAAGGCTGTAAGATTTTCCTCAACGAGCTTCTTTTTGATTCGACCACAAGTAGCTGTAAATCAAGCAGTTCAGGTGCCCTGCAGACAACCCTCACAAAAGAGACATTTTCATCAGTGGGTGGACCTTGGTGAAGATTATAATTTATTCTCAGACAAAGTGTCCAACTCACTAGCATTATGTAAATCCATGTATAATCCTGCATTTTTATAGTTGGGGGGTGGGGGGGCTAGTTGTTCGCTCTTTATTGTCATCATCATATGATAAATTCTGAAGCCATTGAACTGCATCACAATCTGAGCCAAACAGGGCCTCTATTCTCCTATGGTACTGGTGTCGAGGCATATGGTGTGGAACACGCAGACAGCACTATAGTGATTTAAAAATGGTACATTAATCTTGCATGGGCCCATAATGGCTCCGGGTCAGAGATCAGTGCCGGGACTTGATCTGGATTGGGCACTGCTGGGGTGGGTGTCGGTGTGGTCTGGACCGGCATAGCCTGATGGATTAGAGTGTATATGAGGGCTGGCACCATTAAGGAACTCAGAGGAGGCCCAGCATGGTCAGTTGGCACCTGGGATGGACCTTCAGAAGTGCGGCTTGTCAACTCCTGCAGCTGCCCTGGGACCTGAAGGTACTCCAGAGGGGACTATTGACTTGAAGAACTGCTGACGGCCTTTATCCACACCAGCACCAACGACAGCTCAGGAACTCGAGGCATGCAGGGGCCAGCCTTGGATTGGGCTCGGAGTCAGAAGACAGCCAGGTAGTTAGTCCTTTGGAATGCTAAATGCTTGGCTTCTCGCCCCTGGAGTGGCGGAGAGGGGAACAATCCCTCTTTAGCATTCTTACTCTGATGGTGCAACTTTTACTTAGACCTACCAGAATACTTGGATCTAGATTGGGACTTGGCCTGGGAACGACCTGACAATTTGAGGAAGGGAATGACCTTGTGACTGGGAGCAGGAGTGCTGTCTCTAGCCAGACCTCTTCCTATGTTCCATGACATAGAATTTTGCTTTCCTCTCCAAAATCATTTTCGGGTGCATTGTCGCACTTCTTCGAATTGTGCCTGGAACCTAGGCACCGCACACAAATGTTTTAAGATCCCTGACTGACATCTGCTTTCGTGACGACACAGTTTAACACCCATGGCCTCGGGGGGGAGGGGCACTTTACATGGCAGTATCTATTCATTGACATTTTGTACCAGTACTAACAAGGAACTTTGGAGCAGAGCTCTAGATCCACGAAGAAGGGCACAGAAAGACAGAAACTGGTGTCAGCATGCTGGGGTGGCGCCTATATGCAGCTCTGTGACGTCATTTCTATAGGGGGGTGAGGCCATCGCAGAGTACACAACGCCACCTACCAGCACGTAGCAGCTATTTTTGTTGAAAATCCGAATCTAGTCGGGCACCTGGGATTATTCTAAAGGTGAGGATTCTTCGGTTAGAGGTAGCCATCAGAATGCGTTTATTTTGCTGTATATTATGCTACGGGACTCTCTTACCGACCATCTTCGCTTAGAATTTGTAGCTCAGTTTGGGGGCACCCGTGGTGTTCACACTTATAAATAAATACCAATCATCATATTGGTTGAAATTGTTTGCTGAACAAAGTTCACTTTCTCCTGTAAAAGAGACACTTTTCTTCATGTATTTAACAATTCTTGCATTTAGCTGAGAAAATACTAGGTTTATGCAGTTTACTAAAGACAAAACATTTTTTATATTTCTGTTGTTGCAGGGGTAGGCTGCTTGGGAGAGTATAAATTGTACTTACAGACAGGTAATAGCTTTCATGTTTTTAGTCCTGGCTACTTGACTGTCAGCTTTAGTCACAGTAAAAGGAACAATTTATTAGTTGCAAATAAAAACACAAAGCAAAAAAAAAAAAAACGTAACTGCTCACCAGGGTCAGTAGCAGTTTCGAATTGAGGAAAATTCATATATCACTGTTAATGCAGTTGCTGGGAATGTGGTTTCGACACCAGGGCACCAAATGTTGACAAAGATCTGAGCATGGCACTTTTCTTTAGAAAACTGCACGAAAAGCAGTGAGTTTTATATTATCTTTATAACTCCACAATAGATGTAGTTTTAAGCTCTAATCTGATGTGTGAGCAACCAAAGGTTTTAAAAAGTTATTACCCGAAATTAAGCACTGTTATTGCTTTATAACCATTTTATGTTTTTAGGAAAACAAATGCACTGCGCTGGACATTTTCTAATTAGTGTGGCTTCTCATAGGTATATGAATGTATTCTATTGTATTTGGATTTATACCTTTTTTACAGCTCCTGACAAATCGTTGAAGCGCTTTACGGCAGCTAGTACACTACACTGTAACCCAGAGTTAGTGGATAATCCAATGGTTATTTATTGTTTATTGCATATTGTTGGTTATTGGGTTAGACATGAGCGCTTAGGAAATTGTTAGGGGCATTTCCCACCACTTCTTGGGATAGATAGGTTGTTAAAGAGTCAGGTGACATTATTAGTGAGAGTACATTCAAGTTTAAAATGGGATAATTATGAATGGAACACATTTCTCTACTGATTATAAAAAAAAGTCCTTTTTGATTTTTATAAATGTGCCTGTGCTTGTTGATGCTGTGTGTGGTATGTAGCTGGATGGGTAAATTCAGATATTAATTATTGTTTACATAATTAACATAGTTTCCAAGCTCTCTGAAGGTTCCTGTGTTGACATCCTTTTATTAGTTATTAGGAGTTCCCGATTACCAGGGCTATGTTAGGGCAACAACCAGGAACTGCGATATGGTAGGGCAGCACCACTACTTAGTTGTATGGTTTGTGTGTCCGTGTAACTAGTCACGTGACTTAAGCCATTGGTCAGAAGCGGGCAGATTTAAGCTATATACTTTTCTTTACCAAACCATCCTGAATTCCCCTTAACAAGGACACTGACATCAGCTCTGTACTCAGGAAGATTGGTTCAGGGTGGATGTTTAGATCACTAAAAGCAGAGCACGTGCAGACTGAATTACTGTTTAGTTTGACATACAGGCTACACCGATGCTTTGTAAATGTTCTTGTCCAGAATTCCAAGATCACTTCGGTACATGCCTCAACCTGCCCTTTTGATTTTCTGTGCTCACGGGGAATGCCAGGAGGTGGGTCATACCAGAGAACTATCATACGAAGCTTATGGTACTTTCTGCAATCCAGATAGGTAGGGCCACTGGAATTATGCGGCAGGGGAGGGCCAAATTAAGCGGTAAATTATGTGTCAAGAAAAGGTCAATGATGCTGCATTATGCAGCACATTTTGTGACAGTATAACTTCATTAATTTTGTCATTTTTAAGTTGAGCCTATGCAGCATGCGTGCATTGTCTGCAAGACATGATGTAATCACTGTATGGGCTTTCATCCCTCGTATTGGCTTTTTATTGGTTGCTTGCATTGTACTTTACAAAACTTTGCTTTCTATCAGTTAATCTTTTGTTTTTGGTTGTCCTCAAAACAGCTTCTACTCATTGTTCTTTTTTTGTTGGCCATCTGAACGCGTCCACGGTTTCTCCTGGCCAGCCAATGCACAAAACAGCAGTAGTATTTCACTCATTGTTCCTACTAGTTCTTCTTGTAGTAAGCACTTATGTTTATGAGCTTCAATGCCTTTCAAGTGCTTCGCTGGGAGATGATTTGCAGCGTGGTTAAACAGAGCATATTGGCACATTATTTTGTAAAAATGGGCACATTTGCAACAATAGAACAGTGTTTACTTCGGAGGTCGGGTTTCTGGGTTCACTTTATTTAGTGGGTTTGTTTAACCTTGTGGTATTTCTGTGCTTTTCTTACTGATGAAAGCTTGTCCACAATTCAATTAAGTTAGCAAATTACTTTATTCACACCAAAAGAACTTGCTGCCAATTTCTATTTGCATGCGCTCTGCAGTGGTAATTCCTCATTCTTGGTCCTCTAGACAGTGCTGCTAGCTGCTTTTCTGGGTCCCAGTGGTAATTCCTCATTCTTGGTCCTCTAGACAGTGCTGCTAGCTGCTACTCTGGTGCCCTCAGTAATTCCTCATTCTAAGTGCTCTAGGCACTGCTGCTAGCTGCTTCTCTCGTCCCATTGGTAATTACTCCTTCTCAGTCCTCTGGGCAGTGCTGCAGCTGCTTCTCTAGTCCCAGTGGTAACTCCTCTTTCTCAGTCCTCTAGACAGGGTTGCTAGCTGCTACTCTGGTCCCATCGGTAACTCATCATTCTAAGTCCTCTTGGCAGTGGTGCAGCTGTGTCTCTTGTCACAGTGGTAATTCCTCATTCCTAGTCCCTAGGCAGTGCTGCTACCTGCTTCTCTGGTCCCATCGGTAATTCCTCATTCTAAGTGCTGTTATCTGCTTCTCTGGTCCTGTTGGTAATTCCTCATTCTAAGTCCTCTAGGCACTGCTGCTAGCTGCTTCTCTCGTCCCATTGGTAATTACTCCTTCTCAGTCCTCTGGGCAGTGCTGCAGCTGCTTCTCTAGTCCCAGTGGTAACTCCTCTTTCTCAGTCCTCTAGACAGGGTTGCTAGCTGCTACTCTGGTCCCATCGGTAACTCATCATTCTAAGTCCTCTTGGCAGTGGTGCAGCTGTGTCTCTTGTCACAGTGGTAATTCCTCATTCCTAGTCCCTAGGCAGTGCTGCTACCTGCTTCTCTGGTCCCATCGGTAATTCCTCATTCTAAGTGCTCTAGGTAGTGCTGTTATCTGCTTCTCTGGTCCTGTTGGTAATTCCTCATTCTAAGTCCTCTAGGCAGTGCAGCGAGCTGCTTCTCTGGTCCCAGTGGTAATTCCACATTCTAAGTCCTCTAGACAGTGCTGCTATCTGCTACTCTGGTCCCAGTTCAAATTCCTCATTCTAAGTCCTCAAGACAGGGCTGCTAGCTGCTACTCTGGTCCTGTCGGTAATTCCTCATTCTAAGTCCTCTGGGCAGTGATGCAGCTGTGTCTGTGGTCACAGTGGTAATTCCTTATTCTTAGTCCTCTAGGCAGTGCTGCTTCCTGCTTCTCTGGTCTCATTGGTAATACCCCCATTCTAACACCTCTAGACAGTGCTAACAGCTGCGTCTCTGGTACCAGTGGCATTTCCTCATGCTAAGTCCTCTAGGTAGTGCTGCAGCTGTGACTCTGATCCCGTTGGTAGTTCCTCATTCTAAATTTTCCAGACAGGGCTGCTACCAGCTACTCTGGTCCTGTCAGTAATTCCTCATTCTAAGTCCTGTAGACAGTGCTGCTCGCTGAGACTCTGGTCCCGCCTGTAATTCCCCATTTTAAGACCCCTAGGCAGTGGTGCTTGCTGCTTCTCTGGTCCCAGTGGTAATTCCTCATTCTATGTCCTCTAGGCAGTACTGGTGCCTGCTTCCCTGGTCTCAGTGGTAATTCCTCATTCTAAGTCCTCTAGACAGTGCTGCTAGCTGAGACTCTGGTCCCAGTTCAAATTCCTCATTCTAAGTCCTCAAGACAGGGCTGCTAGCTGCTACTCTGGTCCTGTCGGTAATTCCTCATTCTAAGTCCTCTGGGCAGTGATGCAGCTGTGTCTGTGGTCACAGTGGTAATTCCTTATTCTTAGTCCTCTAGGCAGTGCTGCTTCCTGCTTCTCTGGTCTCATTGGTAATACCCCCATTCTAACACCTCTAGACAGTGCTAACAGCTGCGTCTCTGGTACCAGTGGCATTTCCTCATGCTAAGTCCTCTAGGTAGTGCTGCAGCTGTGACTCTGATCCCGTTGGTAGTTCCTCATTCTAAATTTTCCAGACAGGGCTGCTACCAGCTACTCTGGTCCTGTCAGTAATTCCTCATTCTAAGTCCTGTAGACAGTGCTGCTCGCTGAGACTCTGGTCCCGCCTGTAATTCCCCATTTTAAGACCCCTAGGCAGTGGTGCTTGCTGCTTCTCTGGTCCCAGTGGTAATTCCTCATTCTATGTCCTCTAGGCAGTACTGGTGCCTGCTTCCCTGGTCTCAGTGGTAATTCCTCATTCTAAGTCCTCTAGACAGTGCTGCTAGCTGAGACTCTGGTTCCATCTGAAAATCCTCATTTTAAGACCCCTAGGCAGTGGTGCTTGCTGCTTCTCTGGTCTCAGTGGTAATTCCTCATTCTAAATTCTCTAGACAGTGCTGCTTGCTGCTACTCTGGTCCCGTTGGTAATTCCTCATTCTAAGTCCTCTAGGCAGTACTGCAGCTGTGTCTCTGGCCACAGTGGTAATTTCTCATTCTTAGTTCTCTAGGCAGTGGTGCTAGCTGCTACTTTGGTGCTGTCGGTAATTACTCATTCTAAGTGATCTAGGCAGTGATGCTAGCTGCATCTCTGGTCCCTGTGGTAATTATTCATTTTTAGTTCTCTAGACAGTGCTGCAGCGGTGTCTCTGGTCACAGTGGTAATTCATATACCAAAGGGAGTCACCGTTCCTGAGTGGAGATGGAGAGAAGGGAAGTAGGGGGTACTCTTGTCCTTTGCTACTCTGCTTGTGGGAGGCAGGGTGTCCTCATCTTGATGCCCTCACACACCCCGAAGGATGTCATGCTTCATCATTGACTCCCTTTGGTATAAGTTTAATTTCGGGAGCACGGGTCACCAGACCTTTTAGAATAGCTCCTATAGTCCCCCTCTTTTGATAAATAGGATTATTTAGCACGGCGGATCAGCCGAGGGACTTACTCTTTACTCTTTCCTATAACTATCCAATTCCACTATGGCAGAACAGACAGGTCTAAGCTTTGATGATGACATAGTATCAGAAATTTTGAGGACACCGAGACCATGCTTTGTTTCACCCACAAAGCGATACATGGAATGGGACGGCTCTTCATCAGGAATAAAATCACGATAGACGTTCAACAAAGGAACCTCCGCTCTAGAGTGGCACCTTGCCTCAAAATCCCAACGTACAGAAAAAAACCATGGAGGCACATCCTTCTCTGTTCAAGCAGCCAAACTATGGAACTCTTTACCCCCAACATAAGATCCACAGATAACTACCTTATCTTGAGAAGTACTTCTCAAGAATTGGCTCTTCCCCACATAACTACCATACGCAAACAGAAATATACAGCATATCCCTCTGTATTTAAGCATTTATTTGTACGATAGATATGTGCCTATATGTGTGTATTGCTTTGTACAAGCATGTAGAATAATTATGTTTTAAAAATATACATATTCATTAGATCTGCTTAACAGATGTACATATTACTGATAGTTACATTATTCTATGTTTTAACATGTATATAAGTGACTGTATAAATAAGTAAATCTTTTATCATAACTATTTTTCTACAATTGCTTCACTATTGAATTACAAAAAAATAAATAATTTAAAGTACAACACTTGAAAGCCAGAGTTTATTAAATGCATCTTTAAATCTTTAATCTACATATACTGCCTTCTTTATGCATCTATATACCTTCAATTTACTTATGTAGCTATATATTTATTACTTTTCTTCTAATTCAGCATGTCCTATGAACTACCCTATTTCTCAACCTATACCGCTCTCAATATATCCTCTACCACAACTCTCTGACTCATCTCAAACCTCATTCTACTACTCTTTCGAATGCACTACCCTATTTCTCACACTATACCTCTATCAATATATCCTCTACCTCCACTCTCTCATTCATCCCAAACCCCATACCACTACTACTATGATCCCCAAAATAGCCCTTTCTAGACTCTTCCCTACTCCAAACCTCCTTGCATCATCTCTTAACTCTTTTACTATTCCGATCTCCCAAAACAAGCCTTTCTAAACCCTTCCCGCTGACTCTTCGCCCTCCACCTCCCTTTTACTCATCCCAAGCCTCCTCCTACTGCTTTGACCTCCAAACATAAAAAAAAAAAGATTTCTAAATCCTTCCCTCTTCTATCCCTCCACTACCCTTTTCAATCCAAAAAGCAGACTAACATGTCCACCACTCAAATTAATTTCATATTTCACTATGCTAATTCACCACTAATCCTTTATGGATTCCAGAGAAGCGTGCTACTCGCCGAAAAAGCGCTTCAACACCTCATCAGGGGTAGCAAGCACTATATAAATGCAAACCTTTTTCCCTCTTCTATCACTCCACTATCCTTCTCATTCCAAATAACTGACTAACATGTCCACCACTCAAATTACTTTCATATTTTATTATACTAATTCACCACTAATCCTTTATGGGTTCCGGAGTAGCGTGCTACTTAGCAAAAAATCACTTCAACACCCCATCAGGGGTAGCAAGTGCTATATAAATGTGAACTTTTTCCCCTCTTCTATCCCTCCACTATCCCTCTCAATCCAAATAACTGACTAACATATCCACCACTAAAATTACTTTCATATTTCACCTTACTAACTCACCACTAATCATTTATGGGTTCTGGAGTAGCTTGCTATTCACTGAAAAAGCGCTTCAACGCCTCATCGGGGTAGTAAGTGCTATATAAATGCAATCACAATACAATACAATTCTAAATCTTCTAGACAATGCTGCTAGCTGCTACTCTGGTCCCGTCAGTGATTCCTCATTCTAAGTCCTCCAGACAGTGCTCCTAGCTGTTTCTCGGGTCGCAGTGGTAATTCCTCATTCTTAGTCCTCTAGAGAGTGCTGCTAGTTGCTACTCTGGTCCCATGTGTAATTCCTCATTCTAAGTCCTCTAGGCAGTGCTGCTAGCTGCTTCTCTGGTCCCAGCGGTAATTCCCCATTCCAAGTCCTCTAGATAGTGCTGCTAGTTGCTACTCTGGTCCCAGTGGTAATTCCTCATTCTTAGTCCTCTATACAGTGCTGCTTCTCTAGTCTCCATCCGTAATACCTCATTCTAAGTCCTCTAGGCAGTGGTGCTAGCTGCTTCTCTGGTACCTGTGGTAATTCCTCATTTTTAGTCCTCTAGACAGTGCTGCAGCTGCTTCTCAGGTCCAAGTGTTAATTCCTCATTCTTAGTCCTCTAGGCAGTGCTACTTGCTGCTTCTCTGGTCCAATCGGTAATTCCTCATTCTACGTCCTCTAGACAGTTCTACTAGCTGCTTCTCTGGTCCCGTCGATAATTTCTGACTCCAAGTCCTCTAGGCAGTGCTGCTAGCTGCTGCTCTAGTCCCAGTGGTAATTGACCATTCTAAGTCATCTAGACAGTGCTTCTAGCTGCTACTCTGATCCCGTTGGTAATTCCTCATTCTAAGCTTTCTAGGCAGTGCTGCTAGCTGCTTTTTTTCCCCCAGTGTTAAATTCTCATTCTACGTCCTCTAGATGGGCTGCTAGCTGCTTCTCTGGACCCGTCTAAATTCCTTATTCTAAGTCCTCTATGAAGTGCATGCAGCTGTGTCTCAGGTCACAGTGGTAATTCCTCATTCCTAGTCCTCTAAGCAGTGCTGCTATCTGCTTCTCTGGAACTGTCAGTAATTCCTCATTCTAAGTCCCCTAGACAGTGCTACTAGCTGCTACTCTGGTGCCGTTAGCATTTCCTCATTCTAAGTGCTCTAGGCAGTGGTGCTAGCTTCTCTATTTCAGTGGTTATTCCTCATTTGTAGTCTTCTAGACAGTGCTGCAGCAGCTTACCTGTTCCCAGTGGAAATCCCTCATTCTTAGTCTTTAGGGCTGTTCTGCTTGTGTTACCGGTAAGCCACTCACCTGAACTCCAGGTAGTTGCACTATGGCGACGATAATTCCCAAAGCCCAGTGAGAACTGACGAATGGGCAGTTTACGTAAAGCACACTGTCCTTCCCAAAGGTGTCAGGGGGATGGGATGAGAGAAAAAAGGCAAGAAGAAAATGCCAGATTCTCTGGGTGTATCTCACAGCATAGTCTTACATGAATCAGAAGAAGGATTTGCTATTCTGGGTGTCGTTCGTGAGTATTGGCTGAACTTCTTGGGGTAGTTGGGACATTCAAGGTTGGTCGACCCTAGCTGCGTTCTGACACTGCAATAAACAATACAAATTACTTAACAATCAAAACCTTGTGTGCATTAGAGTTCCTCTAGAATATCTCGTACCCATAATTACGTAGGGGTTGCCAATTGTTTGAGTGATCACGCTGTCTGTGGGGGCTAACACAATACCAAACACCTGAGGTCGCTTCTTAGTTCTATAGAAGCATGCTGTAAATGAAACATAAATGTGTTAGCAAGATTGAATGATTTGTTCCCAACTTGGATCCGCCTACAAAAACATATACTGTATTAATTGCTAATTACCTAAATGGAATTGCTGTTGAATAATGCTCCTCTCCTGGAGTTACTGATTAATTAAAGAAACACAAAAGAAAAACACAAATGCTGGAATTCTTCTTTAAACAAAAGTTCTGTTCCTCTATGACATTTTTTATGCTTAATTGCAATCTGTCCTATTGTCACAGGAAATGTCAAAAAACGAGCTGTTCTTAGTTGCAGTCTCTTTAGAAAGTCCTGTTTATAACAAATATTATGGTCTGCCTTGCACCGTACTTGCACTCAAGTTTGATATGTCTTAGTCCTTTCCAAAATATAAGCAAAAGAAGTATAATAAAAGAAAGGGCTCACCGAGAAGTTTCAATGGTGCGCCTTTACCTGGGAATCGTAGTATTGGCCTGCTTGCGGGATAATCTCTTGTGCTCCTATGGGGGGTTTGGGGGGCAGCTGGCCAAGGGGAGGTCTGCCTCCCGGGCAGATTGGGAGAGTGGCGCAGTCCAATGACTGCCATCTTGAGGGTTGGGCTGGTTAACAGGCCAAATGCAGCCCAACCCTTATTTAGGGGCACGTTTTGGGCTACCAGCCACCATTTTAGGTACAGGTGACCTGGTGACTGGTAGCCCAACCTAGTGGCATTTCTTTGTGCTTTTAATTCTGTGAGGTATTAGTGCAGGCTAGAATTAACGCTTACCATGAATAGCGAAGCGTTGGTGGCGCTTGCTGAGGGAGGCGGGCAGGTTGGAGCTCCTGGTGCCGGAGGTGTCGTCTGTCTCGGCACGTGTTCCCCGCAGGGCCTCTGTGAGCGTGGCTGCGGTGGTTTTAGCCTGTTCGCCGCCGTGGTCGGGGCGAGCTCCGGTGGCGGCAGCAGTAGAGGTGAGGGCTTGCAGCTGCTCTGTGCAGCGGAGAGCGGCCGCAGCAGTAAGGGAGTCAGGGCCCAGGTCGGCGTGTGGTTCAGGGCAGGTGGGACCCAGACAGGGGAGGAGGGGGAGGGCGGGAGGCCTGCATGCGTCTGGCAGCGTTTCGGCCGGCCTGCGGGAGATCCATGCATCAGGCGCAGCTGTTTCCCTGGCTGCGGACAGAGAGGTGCGGCCCCCGTGCGTATGCTGCGCGTGTATGGGGCCACAGGAGATAGAAGCAGGCAGCGTCGGAGGAGCCGCCTGTTTCTCACACTCCGGTGGCGAGGAGGGGATCCACGAGGCGTGCAGCCTCGAGGGACCCCTGGGGGTGTGATTTGGCAGTCGCAAGCAGGCAGGAGGGTGGGGGGGGCTAGCCCAGATCTCGTGAGAAAAGGAGGAAAGGCCCATGGGAAGGGAGGCGAGGTGGGGCCCCGAGAGCAGGAGGGGACGCGCGAGGAGCTTGACATCGAGTGGAAGGAGGGAGGGGGCGACATGGGGGAGGCCAACAAGGACTGGGCTGGATTGGACATTTTTGGGGCCTGGGGGGCACCGGAGTAGAGGGGGGGATTTAGTTTCCCACCTGGATGCCTACCTGAGCAGAGGTGGGTCTGCGGGAGTGAGGAATGGGGGAGGGTGGGTCAAATGGGGGGGGACCCAGGGTTGGAGAGGAGAGGGTGGAAAAGGGTCCAGCGTCCACCATGGTGGCAGCAATGTTGGACTGGAGCGAGGAGGAGGGGGACCTGGGGGATGGGGACTCAGGGAGGGAGGATCTAGAAGATGAGGATTTTGGAATATGTAAGGGACGCCCCCATTGGGGGCTGGGCCCGGGGGGGGAGAGTGGGCGGGGGGCAGGGGGTTTTGAGGTGAAGGAGTCTTGGGCGCTACAAGGAATAGGGGGCAGGCTTACGGGTGCCAGCACACCAGTCCTGTTTTCTTCATTACAGGGACAGGGATGGGGCGCGGGAGCGGACTTGGCAGAGCTGTGGACGGCTCCCGCATGCCGAGGGGAAGAGAGGGCTGGGCCCTGCAGAGTCTGCCCAGAATTGGCGAGGGATCCCGACGTGGCCAACATAAGAAGGCCCGGCACGACCTCGTTGGTCCCAGCAGCCGGTAGGTCACGCATGACCTCTGGTACGCGGGGGATGGCAAAAGAGCATAGGGCAGCGGCGCACCGGCAGGGCAGGGTCGCTTTGGCCCCCCGTACGCTGGGCGTCGTGGCACCTCATTGAAGTTTGCAGAACGGGAGGCACACGTGGTGCAACGCGGCAAATGGGAGTGTGTGGAGGACCTGCTGTGTGGAGTTACGTTGGATTATGAGGAGGACAGCTTGGAGGAGGGAGAGCTTCAGGAGGAGGAGCCAGAGGATGGTGGGGAGGCGGGGCTATCTAACAAAGTGTGTAGTGTTTGGAGAGGCCTAAGTTGGATGCAGGAAGACCAGTCGGGGCTGGAGTGACGAGGCGGATAGCACCAGCACGGGCACCGACCTTGGCGCCATGTAAGGCCTGAAAAGAGGCTGCCACTCCTGTGATGGTGTCCACAGGTGTGGATGCTAGCGCTGGCACAGCAGGGGGTGAGAGGCTGCGCGAGCAAATACGTGACTGATGTAGGAGTGGGCATTGAGGAACAGGCGGGTAATGGGGGCATGGGGGGCCCCAGCAAAATGGAAGATCTTGGGGGTGTTTCGGGGGCGGGGGGGCGGGAAGAAGGAAGGCCCTGACAGCAAAGAGTTGAAGTTTAAGAAATTACCATATATGGGGGTGACTAAACTGCTGGGTGCCCATTTGATGCTAGCGACAAAAGAGCGCATTTGGAAAGGGGAGTACGTTGAAATGTTGAAACTCCTGCATAGAGAAGTGCGGTCAAAGGAGGGCTCTAAGGAAGAGGAATACGAATTTGCAAAGCGACCAAAGGTTCCCCTTACAATAGAGAATTGGACGGCCGCCTTCTTAATATATGCTTGTGTTTATTGTGAAAAATATCCGGATCGCTGCGTGGCAATGTTTAAGTACATGGACGTAATTCGGAAGGCGCAAATCACGGGGGGGGATACGTGTGGGCGCAGTATGATGAAGAGTTTCGAGCGCGTTTGGTGTGGGACCCAGAGGCCAAGTGGGACGAGTTGGACTCTGACCTTTGGCAGCACACTATGGGGGCTGCAAAAGGGGGGAAGACAATATTTACGGCAAGCAGATTGCCTATCGTATATCGACCCTTTCAAGGGTGGCCCACCCGGGGATGGGTGGGTGGACTAGCAAAGCCTTTGTCAGGGTCAGGCGGGTCGTGTTGGGATTTTAACAAAGGCTGTGCACGCGGGAATATTGCAAGTTCCACCATGAATGCTCTAAGTGTTCCAGCAGACACCCCCTGGTCCATGCCATTGCTATGGGGCAGGGGGCACATACAGCAACCAGGGAAGAGGCAATTGGCAGCAGTATGGGGGGAAGGGGGGCCATCAGCAACAGATTACGGGTACCAGAGGGGGTAGAGGGGGGCAAGGACCTAGTGCGTAGGGCTCATACTCCAGTTAATTTAGAGCGGTTGGAGCACTGGCTGGGATCCTACGGGCGTAAAAGGGATGCAGAGTTACTGAGGGAAGGGTTCCGTTGTGGTTTCAGGTTGGGGTATGAGGGTCCGCGGATTCAAAGATGGGCTGACAACTTACGTTCAGCGGCCGAGCACAAGCAGGTAGTGAGGGACAAATTGGAAAAGGAGGTGAGGGAGGGCAGAATGGCGGGACCTTTCACCAATCGGGGTGGTGCCTAAGAAAGAGGAAGGGCAGTTTTGTTTGATTCAGCATTTGTCGTGGCCGGCGGGTCAGTCAGTGAATGACTTTATCGCGGGGACAATACTGCTAGCTGCTTCTCTGGTCCTGTCAGTAATTCCTCATTCTATGTCCTCTAGGTAGTGATGCTAGCTGCTACTCTAGTCCCATTGGTAATTCCTCATTCTAAGTCCTCTAGACAGTGCTGCTAGTTATTACTGCAGTCACTTGGGTAATTCCTCATTCTTAGTCCTGTAGACAGTGCTGCTAGCTGCGTCTCTGTTCCCATCTGTAATTCCGCATTCTAAGACCCCTTTGCAGTGGTGCTAGCTGCTTCTCTGGTCCCAGTGGTATTCCTCATTCTAAGGCCTCTAGGAAGTGCTGATGCCCTGTTCCCCGGTCCCAGAGGTAATTCATCATTCCTAGTCCTCTAGACGGTTCTGCTTGCTGCTACTCTGGTCTCGTTAGTAATTCATCATTCTAAGTCCTCTAGGCAATGCTGCAGCTGTGTCTCTGGTCACAGTGGTAATTCTTCATTCTTAGTCCTCTACGCAGTGCTGCTAGCTGCTACTCTAGTCCCAGTGGTAATTGCTCATTTTTAGTCCTCTAGACAGTGCTAGAGCTGCTTCTCTGGTCCCAGTGGTAATTCCTCATTTTTAGTCTTCTAGACAGGGCTGCTGGCGCTACTCTGGTCCCATCTGTGACTCCTCATTCTAAGTCCTCTTTGCAGTGCTGCAGCTGCGTCTCTGGTCACAGTGGTAATTCCTCATTCCTCGTCCTCTCGTCAGTGCTGCTAGCTGCTTCTCTAGTCCCGTTAGTAATTCCTCATTCTAAGTCCTCTAGGCAGTGTTGTTATCAGCTGCTCTGGTCCAGTCGATAATTCCTCATTCTAAGTCCTCTAGGCAGTGCTGCTAGCTGCTTTGCTGGTCCCAGAGGTACTTCCGCATTCTACGTCCTCTCTGCAGTGCTGCAGCTGTCTCTCTGGTCACAGTGGTAATTCCTCATTCTTATTCCTCTAGGCAGTGCTGCAAGCTGCTACTCTGGTGCCATGACTAATACCTCATTCTATGTGCTCTAGCAACTGGTGCTAGCTGCTTCTCTAGATCCAGTGGTAATTGCTCATTTGTAATCCTCTAGAAAGCGCGAGAGCTGCTTCTCTGGTCCCAGTGGTAATTCCTCATTCTTAGTCTTCTAGAGAGTGCTGCTAGATGCTACTCTGGTCCCATCTGTAACTCCTCATCCTAAGTCTTCTTGGCAGTGCTGCAGCTGTGTCTCTGGTCACAATGATAATTCCTCATTTCTCGTCCTCTCGTCAGTGCTGCTAGATGCTTCTCTGGTCCCGTTGGTAATTCCTAATTCTAAGTCCCTCTAGGCAGTGCTGTTATCTGCTTCTCTGGATCTGTCAGTAATTCCTCATTCTAAGTCCTCTGGGCAGTGCTGCTAGGTGCTTCACAAGTCCTAGTGGTAGTTCCTCATTCTAAATCCTCTAGACAATGCTGCCAGCTGCTACTTTGGTGCCATCACTAATTCCTCATTCTAAGTCTTCTAAACAGTGTTTCTTCCTGCTTCTCTGGTCCCGTCTGTAATTCCTCATTCGAAGTGTTCCACACAGTGCTCCTAGCTGCTACTCTTGTACCGTTGTTACTTCCTTATTCTAAGTCCTCTAGGCAGTGCTGTTATCTGCTTCTATGGTCCTGTTGGTAATTCCTCATTCTAAGTCCTCTTGGCAGTGCGCTGCTGTGTCTCTGCTCACAGTGGAAATTCCTCATTCCTAGTCGCCTAGGCAGTGCTCCTAGCTGCTTCTCTCGGCCCATCAGTAATTCCTCATTCAAAGTACTCTAGGCAGTTTTTTATTTTATTTATTTTGAGAGTTTTATATAGCGCTGGCTAGACCCGGAGGTATCAGAGCGCTTTACATTGGGTTACACAATGTTACAGAACACGATAAACAAATTACACTTTACATCAGAAAATAAGCAACATATTGAAAGAGGAAGGAAAGGTGAGACAGATAGAGCGGAGGGGGGAAATGTGAAGGGGGAGGATGGGTGAAAAGATGGCAGGAGAGACGAGAGGAAGTCTGCCCAAAGACCGACTGGGTAGGTGACGACCGAGGAGGGAATCCACAGCCCATCTCCCCTATAGCTAAACAAGGTAGCTCCATCGGGCATCAGTCAAAATAGCTAGGTCTCAGCTGACGAGGGAAGGTTCACAAAAGAAAGTCAAGTGGATAAGGCAGGGTGGGATCTATGAGCAAGGACGGGTGAGGGCAAGGGTCAGTAGCTAGAAAGAGGAGAAAGAGTAGAGCGGAGAGGGGTAGGGGGTAGGGTGAAGGGGGAGGAGGGAAATAAAGGTCCAGAGAGACGCAGGAAAGTTTGCCCAAAGACCGGCTGGGTAGGTGATGGTCAAGGAGGATATCCATAGCCAATCTCCCCTATATCACGCGAGGTAGATCCACCGGGCATCAGTCAAAATGGCTAAGTCTCCGCTGTCAAGGGAAAGTTCTCAGAGTAAATGTCCTGGTAGGTAAGCAGGAACGGGGTCGGGTGATGGCAGATCAAGATCAGGACGATGACCATTAATTTTAGATCAGGAGAGATAAAGCATCGAGGAGCGTTCGAGGAAGGGTCTCACTGAGGCGGCCATCTTGAGGTCAGGCAAGGGGGGTTGAGTCCTTAAGGTTTCAATTCAGTCGGTCCCCTTGACTGAAACATGGCGCCATCTTGCAAAGTATTGGAACGGAAACCGACCTAATGAGGTAAAGCTGGCGACCATTTGCGGAGGGGCATGGTACAGAGAGAAGCGATTTTGGAGACTGTCATTAGGATTTCCATCCGCCCAACGCCATCTTCCAACCCACCCAATCACAGTTTGTTATCTGCTTCTCAAGTCCTGTCTGTAATTCCTTATTCTAAGTCCTATAGGAAGTGCTGCTAGCCGCTACACTAGTCCCTTCAGTAATTCCTCATTCTAAGTCCTCTAGGCAGTGCTGCATCTGTGTCTCTGGTCACAGTGGGCATTCCTCATTCTTAGTCCTCCAGGCAGTGCTGCAATCTGCTTCTCTGGTCCCAGTGCAAATTCCTCTTTCAAAGTCCTCTCGAGAGTGCTGCTAGCTGCCACTCTGACCCCATGAGTAATTCCTCATTCTACATTTTCCAGACAGTGCTGCTACATGCTATTCTGGTGCCCTGCTAATTCCTCATTCTAAGTCTTCCACACCGTGCTGCTTGCTGCTACTCTGGTCCCATGGGTAATTCCTCATTCTAAATCCTCTAGACTTTGCTGCTAGCTGCTACACTGGTCCTGTCAGCAATTCCTCATTCTGTCTTCCAGGTAGGGCTGCCAGCTGCGTCTCTGATACCAATGGTAATTCCTCATTCTAAGTCCTCTAGACAGTGCTGCTTGTTTCTATTCTGGTTCCAGTTGTAATTCCTCATTCTTAGTCCTCTTGACTGAGCTGCTAGCTGCTAGCTGCTCCGATCTGTAATTCCTCTTTCTTAGCCCTCTAGGCAGGGGTGCTAGCTGCTTCTCTGGTCCCAGTGGTAATTCCACATTATATGTCCTCTAGACAGTGCTGCTAGCTGCTTCTATGGTCCATCATTAATTCCTCATTCTAAGTCCTCTAGGCAGACTGCTAGCTGCTTCTCTAGTCCCAGTGGTAATTCCTCATTTTAGTCCTCTAGACAGTGCTGCAGCTGCCTCTCTGATCCCAGTGGTAATTCCTCATTCTGAGTACTCTAGACAGTGCTGCTAGCTGATTTTGTGGTCCCAGTGGTAGTTCCTCATTCTAAGTCCTCTAGACAGGGCTGCTAGCTGCTACTCTGGTCCCATTGGTAATTCCTCATTCGAAGTCCTCCACGTATCGCTGCAGCTGTCTCTCTGGTGCCAGTGGTAATTCCTCATTCCTAGTCCTGTAGACAGTGCTGCTAGCTGCTTCTCTGGTCCAGTCAGTAATTCCTCATTCTACGTCCTCTAGAGATTGCTGCTAGCTGCTGCTGTTGTCCCGTAGCTACTTCCCCAATCTAAGTCTTCCACACCATGCTGCTAGCTGCTATTCTTTTCCCTCAGTACTTCCTCATTCTGAGTCCTCTAGGCTGTGTTGTTATCTGCTTCTATGGTCCTGTCGGTATTTTCTCATTCTAAATCCTCTAGGTAGAGCTGCTAGCTGCTTTTCTGGTCACATTGGTAATTCCTTATTCCTAGTCCTCTAGGCAGTGCTGCTAGCTGCTTCTCTGCTCCCATCGGTAATTCCTCATTCAAAGTCCTCTAAGCAGCTCTGTTATCTACTTCTCAGGTCCTGTCTGTAATTCCTCATTCTAAGTCCTCCAGGCAGTGCTGCTAGCTTCTGCTCTGGTCCCAGTGGTAATTCCGCATTCAAAGTCCACTAGAAAGTGATTCTCGCTGCTACTCTGTTCCCGTCAGCAATTCCTCATTCTAAGTACGCTAGGCAGTGCTGCCAGCTGCTTCTCTGATCCCAATGGTAATGCCTCATTCTAAGTCTTCTAGACAGTGCTGCTAGTTGCTACTCTGGTCCCAGTTGTAATTCATCATTTTTAGTCCTCTAGACTGAGCTGCTAGCTGCTTCTCTGCTCCCATCCGTAATTCCTCTTTCTAAGCCCTCTAGGCAGGGGTACTAGCTGCTTTTCTGGTGCCATCGGTAACTACTAATTCTAAGTCCTCTTGGCCGCGCTGTAGCTGTGTCTCTGAGCACAGTGGTAATTCCTTATTCCTAGTCCTCTAGGCAGTGCTGCTAGCTGCTACGCTGGTCACCGTGGTAATTCCTCATTCTAAGTCTTGTAGACAGGGCTGCTAGCTGCTTTTCTGGTGCCATCGGTAACTGCTCATTGTAAGTTCTTTTGGCAGTGCTGTAGCTGTGTCTCTGATCACAGTGGTAATTCCTTATTCCTAGTCCTCTAGGCAGTGCTGCTAGCTGCTTCTCTGGTCCCAGTGGTAATTCCTCATTCAAAGTCCACTACAAAGTGCTGCTCGCTGCTACGCTGGTCCTGTCAGCAATTCCTCATTCTAAGGCCTCTAGGCAGTGCTGATAGCTACTTCTCTGGTCCCAGGGCTAATTTCTAATTCTAAGTCCTCTAGACAGTGTTGCTAGCTGCTACTCTGGTCCTGTCGGTAATTACTCATTCTAAGTCCTCTAGGCAGTGCTGCATCTGTGTCTCTGGTCACAGTGGGCATTCCTCATTCTTAGTCCTCCAGGCAGTGCTGCAATCTGCTTCTCTGGTCCCAGTGCAAATTCCTCTTTCAAAGTCCTCTCGAGAGTGCTGCTAGCTGCCACTCTGACCCCATGAGTAATTCCTCATTCTACATTTTCCAGACAGTGCTGCTACATGCTATTCTGGTGCCCTGCTAATTCCTCATTCTAAGTCTTCCACACCGTGCTGCTTGCTGCTACTCTGGTCCCATGGGTAATTCCTCATTCTAAATCCTCTAGACAGTGCTGCTAGCTGCTACACTGGTCCTGTCAGCAATTCCTCATTCTATGTCTTCCAGGTAGGGCTGCCAGCTGCGTCTCTGATACCAATGGTAATTCCTCATTCTAAGTCCTCTAGACAGTGCTGCTTGTTTCTATTCTGGTTCCAGTTGTAATTCCTCATTCTTAGTCCTCTTGACTGAGCTGCTAGCTGCTAGCTGCTCCGATCTGTAATTCCTCTTTCTTAGCCCTCTAGGCAGGGGTGCTAGCTGCTTCTCTGGTCCCAGTGGTAATTCCTCATTATATGTCCTCTAGACAGTGCTGCTAGCTGCTTCTATGGTCCATCATTAATTCCTCATTCTAAGTCCTCTAGGCAGACTGCTAGCTGCTTCTCTAGTCCCAGTGGTAATTCCTCATTTTAGTCCTCTAGACAGTGCTGCAGCTGCCTCTCTGATCCCAGTGGTAATTCCTCATTCTGAGTACTCTAGACAGTGCTGCTAGCTGATTTTGTGGTCCCAGTGGTAGTTCCTCATTCTAAGTCCTCTAGACAGGGCTGCTAGCTGCTACTCTGGTCCCATTGGTAATTCCTCATTCGAAGTCCTCCACGTATCGCTGCAGCTGTCTCTCTGGTCACAGTGGTAATTCCTCATTCCTAGTCCTGTAGACAGTGCTGCTAGCTGCTTCTCTGGTCCAGTCAGTAATTCCTCATTCTACGTCCTCTAGAGATTGCTGCTAGCTGCTGCTGTTGTCCCGTAGCTACTTCCCCAATCTAAGTCTTCCACACCATGCTGCTAGCTGCTATTCTTTTCCCTCAGTACTTCCTCATTCTGAGTCCTCTAGGCTGTGTTGTTATCTGCTTCTATGGTCCTGTCGGTATTTTCTCATTCTAAATCCTCTAGGTAGAGCTGCTAGCTGCTTTTCTGGTCACATTGGTAATTCCTTATTCCTAGTCCTCTAGGCAGTGCTGCTAGCTGCTTCTCTGCTCCCATCGGTAATTCCTCATTCAAAGTCCTCTAAGCAGCTCTGTTATCTACTTCTCAGGTCCTGTCTGTAATTCCTCATTCTAAGTCCTCCAGGCAGTGCTGCTAGCTTCTGCTCTGGTCCCAGTGGTAATTCCGCATTCAAAGTCCACTAGAAAGTGATTCTCGCTGCTACTCTGGTCCCGTCAGCAATTCCTCATTCTAAGTACGCTAGGCAGTGCTGCCAGCTGCTTCTCTGATCCCAATGGTAATGCCTCATTCTAAGTCTTCTAGACAGTGCTGCTAGTTGCTACTCTGGTCCCAGTTGTAATTCATCATTTTTAGTCCTCTAGACTGAGCTGCTAGCTGCTTCTCTGCTCCCATCCGTAATTCCTCTTTCTAAGCCCTCTAGGCAGGGGTACTAGCTGCTTTTCTGGTGCCATCGGTAACTACTAATTCTAAGTCCTCTTGGCCGCGCTGTAGCTGTGTCTCTGAGCACAGTGGTAATTCCTTATTCCTAGTCCTCTAGGCAGTGCTGCTAGCTGCTACGCTGGTCACCGTGGTAATTCCTCATTCTAAGTCTTGTAGACAGGGCTGCTAGCTGCTTTTTCTGGTGCCATCGGTAACTGCTCATTGTAAGTTCTTTTGGCAGTGCTGTAGCTGTGTCTCTGATCACAGTGGTAATTCCTTATTCCTAGTCCTCTAGGCAGTGCTGCTAGCTGCTTCTCTGGTCCCAGTGGTAATTCCTCATTCAAAGTCCACTACAAAGTGCTGCTCGCTGCTACGCTGGTCCTGTCAGCAATTCCTCATTCTAAGGCCTCTAGGCAGTGCTGATAGCTACTTCTCTGGTCCCAGGGCTAATTTCTAATTCTAAGTCCTCTAGACAGTGTTGCTAGCTGCTACTCTGGTCCTGTCGGTAATTACTCATTCTAAGTACTCTAGGCAGTGCTACAGCTGTGTCTCTGGTCACAGCTGTAATCACTTATTCTTAGTCCTCCAGGCAGTGCTGTTATCTGCTTCTCTGGTCACAGTGCAAATTCCGAATTTTAAGTCCTCTAGACAGTGCTGCCAGCTGCTACTCTGGTCCCGTAGGTAATCCCTCATTCTACATTTTCCAGACAGTGCTATTACATGCTATTCTGGTCCCATTGCTAATTCCTCATTCTAAGTCTTCCATACCGTGCTGCTTGCTGCTACTCTTGTCCTAATGGTAATTTCTCATTCTAAGTCATCTAGACAGTGCTGCTAGCTGTTACTCTGGTCCTGTCAGCGGTTCCTCATTCTATGTCCTCCAGGTGGTACTGCCAGCTGCTTCTCTGATCCCAATGGTAATTCCTCATTCTAAGTCCTCTAGACTGAGCCTCTAGCTGCTACTCTGGTCACATCGGTAATTCCTCATTCTAAGTCCCCCAGGCAGTGCTGCTAGCTGCTTCTCTGGTCCCGTTGGTAATTCCTCATTCTAAATCCACTAGGCAGTGTACCTAGCAGCTTCTCTAGTCCAAGTGGTAATTCATCATTCTATGTCCTCAAGACAGTGCTTCTAGCTGCTTCTCTGGTCCTGTCAGTAACACCTCATTCTAAGTCCTCTTTGCAGCTCTGCAGCTGTGTCTCTTGTCACAGTGGTAACTCATCATTCCTAGACCTCTAGGCAGTGCTTCTAGCTGCTCCTATGGTCCACTCAGTAATTCCGATATTCTTGTCCGGTCGCTACTTCCTCATTCTAAGTCTTCCACACAGTGCTGCTAGCTGCTTTTCATGCCCCGTCCGTACTTCCTAATTCTAAGTCCTCTAGGCAGTGCTGTTATTGCTACTATGGTCCTGTTGGTAATTCCTCATTCTAAATCATCTTGGCAGTCCTGCTGCAGTGTCTCTGCTCACAGTGGTAATTCCTCATTCCTAGTCATCTAGGCAGTGCTGTTAGCTGCTTTTCTGGTCCCGTCAGTAATTCCTCATTCACAGTCCTCTAGGCAGTGTTGTTATCTGCTTCTCAGGTCCTATATGTAATTCCTCATTCTAAGTCCTCTAGCAGTGCTACTAGCTACTTCTCTGGTCAAAGTCCACTAGAAACTGCTGCTTGCTGCTACTCTGGTCCCGTCAGCAATTCCTCATTCTAAGTCCTCTCGGCAGTACTGCTAGCTTCTTCTCTGGTCCCAGTGTTAATTCCTCATTCTAAGTCCTCTAGACAGTGCTGCTTGCTGCTAATCTGCTCTCTTAGGCAATTCCTCAATCTAAACCCTCTAGACAGTGCTGCTAGCTGCTACTGTGGTCCTGTCAGCAATTCCTCATTCTATGTCCTCCAGGCAGTTGTAATTCCTCAATCTTAGTCCTCTAGACTGAGCTGCTAGCTGCTTCTCTGCTCCCGTCCGGAATTACTCTTTCTGAGCCCTCTAGGCAGGGATGCTAGCTTCTTCTCTGCTGCCACTGGTAATTCCTCATTTTTAGTCCTCTAGACAGGGCTGCTAGCTGCTTCTCTGGTCCTGTCGGTAGTTACTCATTCTAAGTCCTCTAGGCAGTGCTGTTATCTGCTTCTCTGGTCCTGTCTGTAATTCCTCATTCTATGTCCTCTAGGCAGTGCTGCTAGCTGCTTCTCTAGTCTCAGTGGTAATTCCTCATTCCTAGTCCTGTAGGCAGAGCTGCTTGCTGCTTCTCTGGTCCTGTCAGTAATTCCTCATTCTAAGTCCTCTAGGCACTGCTGCTAGCTGGTTCCCTGGTCCCAGTGGTAACTCTTCATTCTCTCTCTGCTCGAGACAGTGCTGCTTGCTACTTCTCTGGTCCTGTCGGTAATTCCTCATTCTAAGTCTTCCAGACAGTGGTGCTAGCTGCTGTTGTTGTCCCATAGATAATTCACCATTGTAAGTGTTCCACTCAGTGCCGATAGCTGCTATTCTTTCCCCTCAATACTTCCTCACTCTAAGTCCTCTTGGCAGTGTTGTTATCTGCTTCTATGGTCCTGTCGGTAATTCCTCATTCTCAGTCCTCTAGGTAGTGCTGCTAGCTGCTTCTCTGGTCACAGTGGTAATTCCTCATTCTAAGTCTTGTAGACAGGGCTGCTAGCTGCTTCTTGGATGCCATTGGTAACTACTCATTCTAAGTCCTCTTGGCAGCACTGTAGCTGTATCTCTGGTCACAGTGGTAAGTACTTATTCCTAGTCCTCTATAGGTAGTGCTGCTAGCTGCTTCTCTGGTCCTGTCGGTAGTTACTCATTCTAAGTTCTCTAGGCAGTGCTGTTATCTGCTTCTCTGGTCCTGTCTGTAATTCCTCATTCTAAGTCCTCTAGGCAGTGCTGCTAGCTGCTTCTCCAGTCTCAGTGGTAATTCCTCATTCTAGGTCAGCTAGAAAGTGCTGCTTGCTGCTACTCTAATGCTGTCAGTACTTCCTCATTCTACGTCCTCTAGGCAGTGCTGCTAGCTACTTCTCTAGTCCCAATGTTAATTCCTCATTCTAAGTATTCTAGACAGTGCTGAAAACTGCTACTCTGGTCACTTTGGTAATTCCTCATTCTAAGTCTTTTAGGCAGTGTTGCTAGCTACTAATCTGGTCCTGTTGGTAATACCTCATGCTAAATCCACTAGGCAGTGTTACTAGCTATGTGTCTAGTCCTAGTGGTAATTCCTCATTCTGTGTCCTCTAGACAGTGTTGCTAGCTACTAATCTGGTCCTGTTGGTAATTCCTTAATCTAAGCCTTCCAGGCAGTGCTGCTGGCTGCTTCTCTGGTCCCATTGGTAATTCCTTGTACTAAGTCCTCTAGACAGTGATCCTAGCTGCTACTCTATTCCTATTGGTATTTCCTCATTCTAAGTTCTCTAGGCAGTGCTGCAGCTGTGTCTCTGGTCAAAGAGGTAATTCTTCATTCTTAGTCCTCTAGGCAGAGCTGGGAGCTGCTGCTCTAGTTCCATCTGTAATTCCTGATTCTAAGTCATCTAGGCAGTGCTACTAGCTGCTTCTCTTATCCCAGTGGCAATTCCTCTTCCTAAGTCATACTAGACAGTGCTGCAAGCTGCTACTCTGGTCCCGTCAGTAATTCCTCATTCTAAGTCCTCTAGGCAGTGCTGCTAGCTACTTCTCTAGTCCCAGTGGCAATTCCTCATTCTAGGTCCGCTAGAAAGGGCTGCTTGCTGCTACTCTAATGCTGTCAGTAATTCCTCATTCTAACTCCTCGAGGCAGTGCTGCTAACTGCTTCTCTGGTCCCAATATTAATTCCTCATTCTAAGTCTTCTAGACAGTGCTGCTAACTGCTACTCTGGTCACTTCGGTAATTCCTCATTCTAACTCCTCTAGGCAGTGCTGTAGCTGTGTATCTGGTCACAGTGGTAATTCCTCATTCTTAGTCTTTTAGGCAGTGTTGCTAGCTGCTTCTCTGGTCCCGTTGGTAATTTCTCATTCTAAATTCACTAGGCAGTGTTACTAGCTGCTTCTCTTGTCCCAGTGGTAATTTCTCATTCTAAGTCCTCTAGCCAGTGCTGCTAGCTGCTTCTCTGGTCCTGTCAGTAATTACTCATTCTAAGTCCTCTAGGCAGTGCTGCAAGCTGCTTCTCTGGTCCCAGTAGTATCTCCTCATTCTAAGTCCTCTAGACAGTGGTACTAACTGCTACTCTGGTCCCATAGCAATTCCTCATTCTAAGACTTCTAGACAGTGCTGCTAGTTGCTTCTCTGGTCCTGTTGGTAATTCCTCATTCTAAGTCCGCTAGACAGTGTTACTAGGTGCTTCTCTAGTCACAGTGGTAATTCATCCTTCTTAGTCCTCTAGGCGTTGCTGCTAGCTTCTACTTTGGTCCCGTCGGTAATTCCTCATTCTAAGTCCTCTAGCCAAAGCTGCAAGCTGGTCCTCTGGTCCCGTCGGAAATTCCTCATTGTACGTCTGCTAGGCAGTGCTGCACTGTGCCTCTGGTCACAGTAATAATTCCTCATTCCAAGTCCTCTATGCAGTGCTGCTGCCTGTTACTCTGGTCCTGTTGCTTATT
This sequence comes from Calotriton arnoldi, assembly GCA_963921515.1. Classification (NCBI taxonomy): domain Eukaryota; kingdom Metazoa; phylum Chordata; class Amphibia; order Caudata; family Salamandridae; genus Calotriton; species Calotriton arnoldi. The sequence goes on from CAWUFW010008491.1 coordinate 190,155, forward strand.
CCTCATTCTAAGTCTTCCACACAGTGCTCTTAAAAGCTACTCTTGTCCCGTGGGTCCTTCCTCATTGTAAGTCCTCTAGTCAGTGCTGTTATCTGCTTCTATGGTCCTGTCAGTAATTCCTCATTCTAAGTCCTCTAGGCAGTGCCGCAGATGTGTCTCTGGTCACAGTGGTAATTCCTCATTCTTAGTCCTCTAGGCGGAGCTCCTAGCTGCTTCTCTGGTCCCAATGGTAATTCCTCATTCTAAATCCTCTAGGCAGTACCCCTAGCTGCTACTCTGTTGACATCAGTAATAACTCATTCTAAGTGCTCTAGGCACTGCTGCTAGCTGCTTCTCTGTTCCCGGTGGTAATTCCTCATTCTATGTCCTCTAGAGAGTGCTGCTACTTGCTGCTCTGCTGCAGTCAGTAATTCCTTATTCTAAGTGCTTTAGGCAGTGCTGCTAGCTGCTTCTCTGGTCCCTTTTGTAATTCCTCATTCTAAGTCTTTTAGGCAGTGGTGCTAGCTGCTTCTTTGGTCCCGTGAGTAATTTCTAACCCTAAGTCCTCTAATCAGTGCTGCTAGCTACTTCTCTGGTCCCAATGTTAATTCCTCATTTTAAGTCCTCTAGAAATTGCTGCTAGCTGCTACCCTGGTTCCATCAGTAATTCCTCATTCTAAGTCCTCTAGACATTGCTGCTAGCTTCTACTCTGGTGCTGTCAGTAATTTCTCATTATAAATGCTTTAGGGACTGCTGCTAGCTGCTTTTCTGGTGTGAGTGGTAATCACTCATTCTAAGTCCTCTAGGCATTGCTGCTAGCTGCTACTCTGGTCCCATCGTTAATTCCTCATCCTAAATCCTCTAGACAGTTTTACTAGCTGCTTCTATGGTCCTGTCAGTAATTACTCATTATATGTCCTCTAGGCAGTGCTGTAAGCTGCTTCTCTGGTCCCAGTAGATCTCCTCATTCTAAGACTTCTAGACAGTGCTGCTAGCTGCTTCTCTGGTCCTTTTGGTAATTCCTCATTCTAAGTCCGCTAGACAGTGTTACTAGGTGCTTCTCTGGTCACATTGGTAATTCATCCTTCATAGTCCTCTAGGCGTTGCTGCTAGCTTCTACTTAGGTCCCGGCGGTAATTTCTCATTCTAAGTCCTCTATTCAGTGCTGCACGCTGCTTCTCTGGTCCCATTGGTATCTTCTCATTATAAGTCCTCTAGAAAGTGCTGCTAGCTGTTACTTTGATCCAGTCTGTAATTTCTCAGTCTAAGTCCTCTAGGCAGTGCTGTAAGCTGCTTCTCTGGTCCCAGTAGTATCTCCTCATTCTAAGACTTCTAGACAGTGCTGCTAGCTGCTTCTCTGGTTCTGTTGGTAATTCCTCATTCTAAGTCCACTAGACAGTGTTACAAGGTGCTTCTCTGGTCGCTTCGTTAATTCCTCATTCTAAGTCTTTTAGGCAGTGGTGCTAGCTGCTTCTCTGGTCCAGTGAGTAATTTCTAACCATAAGTCCTCTAATCAGTGCTGCTAGCTACTTCTCTGGTCCCAATGTTAATTCCTCATTCTAAGTCTTTAGAAAGTTCTGCTAGCTGCTACCCTGGTTCCATTAGTAACTTCTCATTCCAAATCCTCTAGACAGTGCTGCTAGCTGCTACTCTGGTGCCGTCAGTAATTCCTCATTCTAAGTGCTCTAGGCACTGCTGCTAGCTGCTTCTCTGGTGTGAGTGCTAATTCCCCATTCTAAGTCCTTTAAGCAGTGCTGCAGAACTGTCTCTGGTCACAGTGGTAATTCCTGATTCTTAGTCCTCTAGGCGGTGCTGCTAGCTGCTTCTCTGGTCCCTTTGGTAATTCCTCATTCTAAGTCTTTTAGACAGTGGTGCTAGCTGCTTCTCTGGTCCTGTGAGTAATTTCTAACCCTAAGTCCTCTAATCAGTGCTGCTAGCTACTTCTCTGGTCCCAATGTTAATTCCTCATTCTAAGTCCTTTAGAACGTTCTGCTAGCTGCTACCCTGGTTCCATCAGTAACTTCTCATTCTAAATCCTCTAGACAGTGCTGCTAGCTGCTAGTCAGGTCCCGTCAGTAGTTCCTCATTCTAAGTCCTCTAGGTACTGCTGCCGCTGTGTCTCTGGTCACAGTGGTAATTTCTCATTCTAAGTTCTCTATATAGAGCTGCTAGCTGCTACTCTTGTCTCGTCAGTAACTCCTCATTCTAAGTCCTCTAAGCAGTAATGCAGCTGTGTCTCTGGTCAGAGTGCAAATTCCTCATTCCTAGTCCTCTAGGCAGTGCTGCTTGCTGCTTCTCTGGTCCCAGTGGTAATTTCTCATTCTAAGTCCTCTAGCCAGTGCTGCTAGCTGCTACTCTGGTCCCGTCATTAATTCCTTATTCTAAGTCCTCTAGACAGTGTTACTATCTGCTTCTCTGGTCCTGTCAGTAATTACTCATTCTAAGTCTTCTAGGCAGTGCTGCAAGCTGCTTCTCTGGTCCCAGTAGTATCTCCTCATTCTAAGTCCTCTAGACAGTGGTACTAACTGCTACTCCGGTCCCGTAGCAATTCCTAATTCTAAGACTTCTAGACAGTGCTGCTAGCTGCTTCTCTGGTCCTGTTGGTAATTCCTCATTCTAAGTCCGCTAGACAGTGTTACTAGGTGCTTCTCTAGTCACAGTGGTAATTCATCTTTCTTAGTCCTTTAGGCGTTGCTGCTCGCTTCTACTTTGGTCCCGTCGGAAATTCCTCATTCTACGTCTGCTAGGCAGTGCTGCACTGTGTCTCTGGTCACAGTAGTAATTCCTCATTCCAAGTCCTCTAGGCAGTGCTGCTGACTGTTACTCTGGTCCTGTTGCTTATTCCTCAATCTAAGTCTTCCACACAGTGCTCTCAAAAGCTACTCTTGTCCCGTGGGTACTTCCTCATTGTAAATCCTCTAGTCAGTGCTGTTATCTGCTTCTATGGTCCTGTCGGTAATTCCTCATTCTAAGTCCTCTAGGCAGTGCCGCAGATGTGGCTCTGGTCACAGTGGTAATTCCTCATTCTTAGTCCTCTAGGCAGTGCTGCTAGATGCTGCTGTGGTCCCATTGGTAATTCCTCATTCTAAGTCCTCTAGGCGGAGCTCCTAGCTGCTTCTCTGGTCCCAGTGGTAATCCCTCATTCTAAATCCTCTAGGCAGTGCTCCTAGCTGCCTCTCTGTTGACGTCAGTAATAACTCATTCTAAGTGCTCTAGGCACTGCTGCTAGCTGCTTCTCTGGTCCCGGTGGTAATTCCTCATTCTATGTCCTCTAGACAGTGCTGCTACTTGCTGCTCTGCTGCAGTCAGTAATTCCTTATTCTAAGTGCTTTAGGCACTGCTGCTAGCTGCTTCTCTGGTGTGAGTGGTAATTCCTCATTCTAAGTCATCTAGGCAGTGCTGCAGACGTGTCTCTTGTCACAGTGGTAATTCCTGATTCTAAGTCCTCTAGACAGTGTTGCTGCTGCTACTCTGGTGCTGTCAGTAATTACTCATTCTAAGTGCTCTAGGCACTGCTGCTAGCTGCTTCTCTGGTACCAGTGTTAATTCCTCATTCTAAATCCTCTAGACAGTGCTACTAGCTGATACTCAGGTCCCGTCAGTCATTCCTCATTCCTAGTCCTCTAGGCAGGGCTGCTACCTGCTTCTCTGGTCCCGTTGATAACTCCTTATTTTAAGTCCTCTAGGCAGTGCTGATAGCTGCTACTCTGCTCCCATTGGTAATTCCTCTTGCTACATTCTCTAGCCACGGCTGCAGCTGTGTCTCTGGTCACAGTGGTAATTCCTCATTGTTAGTCCTCTAGGCAGTTCTGCTAGGTGCTTCTCTGGCCCAATTGGTAATTACTCATTCTAAGTCCTCTAGGTAGAGCTTCTAGCCGCTTCTTTGGTCCCCGTGGTAATTCCTCTTTCTAAGTCCTCTAGACGGTGCTGCTAGCTGCTACTCTGTTGACATCAGTAATAACTCATTCTCAGTGCTCTAGGCACTGCTGCTAGCCGCTTCTCTGGTCCCGGTGGTAATTCCTCATTCTAAGTCCTCTAGCCAGTGTTGCTAGCTGCTACTCTGGTCCCGTCGTTAATTCCTCATTCTAAGTCCTCTAGAAAGTGTTACTAGCTCCTTCTCTAGTCCTGCCAGTAATTACTTATTCTAAGTCCTCTAGGCAGTGCTGCAAGCTGCTTCTCTGGTCTCAGTAGTATCTCCTCATGCTAAAACATCTAGACAGTACTGCTAGCTGCTTCTCTGGTCCTGTCGGTAATTCCTCATTCTAAGTCCGTTAGACAGTGTTACTAGGTGCTTCTCTGGTCACAGTGGTACTTCATCCTTCTTAGTCCTCTAGGCGTTGCTGGTAGCTTCTACTTTGCTCCCGTCGGTAATTCCTCATTCTAAGTCCTCTAGGCAGTGCTGCAAGCTGCTTCTCTGGTCCCAGTGGTATCTCCTCATTATAAGTCATCTAGACAGTGCTGCTAGCTGTTACTTTGATCCAGTCTGTAATTTCTCAGTCGAAGTCCTATAGGCAGTGCTTCTGGCTGCATCTCTGGTCCCAGAGGTAATTCCTCATTCTAAGTCCTCTAGCCAGTGCTGCAAGCTGGTCCTCTGGTCCCGTCGGAAATTCCTCATTCTACGTCCTCTAGGTAGTGCTGCAGCTGTGTCTCTGGCCACAGTAGTAATTCCTCATTTCAAGTCCTCTAGGCAGTGCTGCTGCCTGCTACTCTGGTCCTGTTGCTAATTCCTCATTCTAAGTCTTCCACACAGTGCTCTTAAAAGCTACTCTTGTCCCATGGGTACTTCCTCATTGTAAGTCCTCTAGTCAGTGCTGTTATCTGCTTCTATGGTCCTGTCGATAATTCCTCATTCTAAGTTCTCTAGGCTGTGCCGCAGATGTGTCTCTGATCACAGTGGTAATTCCTCATTCTTAGTCCTCTAGGCAATGCTGCTAGGTGCTGCCGTGGTCCCATTGGTAATTCCTCATTCTAAGTCCTCTAGGCGGAGCTCCTAGCTGCTTCTCTGGTCCCAGTGGTAATTCCTCATTCTAAATCCTCTAGGCAGTGCTCCTAGCTGCTACTCTGTTGACGTCAGTAATAACTCATTCTAAGTGCTCTAGGCACTGCTGCTAGCTGCTTCTCTGGTCCCGGTGGTAATTCCTCATTCTATGTCCTCTAGACAGTGCTGCTACTTGCTGTCTGGTGCAGTCCCTAATTCCTTATTCTAAGTGCTTTAGGCACTGCTGCTAGCTGCTTCTCTGGTGTGAGTGGTAATTCCTCATTCTAAGTCCTCTAGGCAGTGCTGTAGATGTGTCTCTTGTCACAGTGGTAATTCCTGATTCTAAGTTCTCTAGACAGTGCTGCTAGCTGCTACTCTTGTCTCATCTGTAATTCCTCATGCTAAGTCCTGTAAGCAGTGCTACAGCTGTGTCTCTGGTTAGAGTGCTAATTCCTCATTCCTAGTCCTCTAGGCAATGCTGCTACCTGCTTCTCTTGTCCCGTTGATAACTTCTTATTTTAAGTCCTCTAGGGAGTGCTGATAGCTGCTACTCTGCTCCCATTGGTAATTCCTCATGCTACGTTCTGTAGGCACCGCTGCAGCTGTGTCTCTGGTCACAGTGGTAATTCCTCATTCTTAGTCCTCTAGTCAGTGCTGCTAGCTGCTTCTCTGGTCCCGTTGGTAATTCCCAATTCTAAGTCCTATAGGCAGTTCTGCTAGCTGCTTCTCTAGTCCCAGTGGTAATTCCTCATTCTAAGTAATCTAGACAGGGTTGCTAGCTGTTACTCTGGTACCATCTGCAACCTTTTATTCTAAGTCCTCTTGGCAGTGCTGCAGATGTATCTCTCGGCAATCCTGGTATCTGTTTCCCTGATTCTGTCCGTAATTCCTCATTCTAAGTCATCCAGGTAGGGCTGTTATCTCCTTCTCTAATCCTGTCAGTAATTCATCATTGTATGTCTTCTAGCTAGGGCGGTTGGCTGCTTCCCTGGTCCCAGTAGTAATTACTCATTCTATGCCCCCTAGACAGTGCTGCTAGCTGCTTCTCAGGTCCTGTCTGTAATTATTCATTCTAAGTCCTCTAGGTAGAGCTTCTAGCTGCTTCTTTGGTCCCAGTGGTAATTCCTCTTTCTAAGTCCTCTAGACAGTGCTGATAGCTGCTACTCTGTTGACGTCAGTAATAACTCATTCTCTGTGCTCTAGGCACTGCTGCTAGCTTCTTCGCTGGTCCCGGTGGTAATTCCTCATTCTATGTACTCTAGACAGTGCTGCTAGCTCCTGCTCTGGTGCAGTCAGTAATTCCTCATTCAAGGTGCCCTAGGCTCCTCTGCTAGCTGCTTCTCTGGTCTCACTGGTAATTCCTCATTCCTAGTCCTATAGTCAGTGCTGCCAGCTGTTTCTCTGGTCCCATCGGTAATTCCTCATTCTAAGTCCTCTAGGCAGTGCTGCTAGCTGGTTCCCTGGTCCCAGTAGTAACTCTTCATTCTGTCTCCTCTAGAAAGTACTGCTAGCTACTTCTCTAGTCCTGTCGGTAATTCCTCATTCTAAGTCTTCCAGACAGTGGTGCTAGCTGCTGCTGTTGTTGTCCCGTAGATACTTCTCCATTATAAGTCTTCCACACAGTGCTGCTAGCTACTATTCTTTTCCCCTCAGTACTTCCTCATTCTAAGTCCTCTTGGCAGTGTTGTTATCTGCTTCTATGGTCCTGTAGGTAATTCCTTATTCTAAGTCCTCTAGGTAGTGCTGCTAGCTGCTTCTCTGGTCACAGTGGTAATTCCTCATTCTAAGTCTAGACAGCGCTGTAGCTGTGTCTCTGGTCACAGTGGCAATTCCTTATTCCTCGTCCTCCTGGTAGTGCTGCTAGCTGCTTCTTAGGTCCTGTCGGTAATTCCTCATTCTAAGTCCTCTATGCAGTGCTGTTATCTGCTTCTCTGGTCCAGTCTGTAATTCCTCATTCTAAGTCCTCTAGGCAGTGCTGCTAGTTGCTTCTCTGGTCCTAGTTGTAATTCCTCATTTGAGGTCCGCTCGAAAGTGCTGCTTGCTGCTACTCTGATGCCGTTAGTAATTCCTCATTCTAAGTCCTCTAGGCAGTGCTGCTAGCTGCTTCTCTGGTCCCAATGTTATTTCCTCATTGTAAGACTTCTAGACAGTGCTGCTAACTACTACTCTGGTCACTTCGGTAATTCCTCATTCTAAATCCACTAGGCAGTGTTACTAGCTGCTTCTCTAGGCCCAGTGGCAATTCCTCATTCGCTGTCCTCTATACAGTGTTTCTTACAGCTACTCTGGTCCCGTCGGTAATTCCTTAATCTAAGTCTTCCAGGCAGTGCTGCTAGTTGCTTCTCTGGTCCCATCAGTAACTCCTCATTCTAAGTCCTCTTGGCAGCTCTGCAGCTGTGTCTCTAGTCACAGTGGTAATTCCTCACTCCTAGTCCTCTAGGCAGTGCTGCTAGCTGTTTCTCTGGTCCTGTCAGTAATCCCTCATTCTAAGTCCTAAAGAAATTGCTGCTAGCTGCTACTCTGGTCTCATCAGTAATTCCTCATTCTAAGTCCTCTAGAGACTGCTGCTGGCTGCTTCCCAGATCCCAGTGGTAATTCCTAATACTAAGTCCCCTAGACAGTGATCCTAGCTGCTACTCCGGTGCTATTGGTATTGCCTCATTCTAAGTTCTGTAGACTGTGCTGCAGCTGTGTCTATGGTCACAGTGCTAATTCGTCCAGTGCTACTAGTTGCTTCTCTTATCCCAGTGGTAATTCCTCTTCCTAAATCATACTAGACAGTGCTGCAAGCTGCTACTCTGTGGCAGACAGTAATTCCTCATTCTAAGTCCTCTAGTCAGTGCTGTTATCTGCTTCTCTGTCCCCAGTGTTAATTCCGAATTCGCTAGAAAGTGCTGCTCGCTGCTACTCTGGTCCCATCAGTAATTCCTCATTCTACATCCTGTAGGCAGTGCTGCTAACTGCTTCTCTCGTCGCATCAGTAATTCCTCATTCTAAGTCCTCTTGGCGTGCTACTACCTGCTTCTCTGGTGCCGTCAGTAACTCCTCATTCTAGTCCTCTAGGCACTGCTGCTAGCTGCTTCTCTGGTACCGGTGGTATTTCCTCATTCTAACTCATCTAGACATTGCTGCTAGCTGCTACTCTAGTCTTGTCAGTAATTCTCATTCTAAGTCCTCTAGACACTGCTACAGCTGTGTCTCTGGTCACAGTGATAATTCCTCATTCATAATCCTCTAGGTAGTGCTGCTAGCTGCTTCTCTGGTCCCATTGGTAACTCCTCATTCTAAGTCCTCTAGGCAGTGCTGCTGGCTGCTTCTCTGGTCCCGGTGGTAATTCCCCATGCTAGGTCCTCTAAGCAGTGCTACAGCTGTGTCTCTGGTCACAGTGCAAATTCCTCATTCATAATTCTTTAGGCAGAGCTGCTAGCTGCTTCTCTGGTCCCATTGGTAACTCCTCATTCTAAGTCCTCTAGGCAGTGCTGCTGGCTGCTTCTCTGGTCCTAGTAGAAATTCCACATTCTAAGTCCTCTAGCCAGTGCTGCTAGCTGCTACTCTGGTCCTGTTGTTAATTCCTCATTCTACGTCCTCTAGACAGTGTTGCTAGTTGCTTTTCTGGCCCAGTCAGTAATTACTCATTCTAAGTCCTGTAGGAAGTGCTGTAAGCTACTTCTCTGTTCCCAGTAGTATCTCCTCATTCTAAGTCCTCTAGCCAGTGCTACTAGCTCGTACTCTGGTCCCGTAGTAATTCCTCATTCTATGTCCTGTAGGCAGTGCTGCTAGCTGCTTCTCTCGTCGCATCAGTAATTCCTCATTCTAAGTCCTCTAGCCAGTGCTACTAGCTGCTACTCTGGTCCCATAGTAATTCCTCAATCTAAGGCTTCTAGACAGTGCTGCTAGCTACTTCTCTAGTCCTGTTGGCAATTCCTCATTCGAAGTCCCCTAGACAGTGTTACTAGATGCTTCTCTGGTCACAGTGGTAATTCCTCATTCTAAGTCCTCTAGACAGAGCTGCTAGCTGTTACTTTGATCCAGTCTGTAATTTCTCAGTCTAAGTCCTATAGACAGTGCTGCTGGCTGCATCTCTGGCCCCAGCGGCAATTTCTCTGTCTAAGTCGTCTAGCCAGTGCTGCAAGCTGGTACTCTGGTCCCATTAGAAATTTCTCATTCTACGTCCTCTAGGCAGTGCTGCAGCTGTGTCTCTAGTCACAGCAGTAATTCCTCATTCCAAGTCCTCTTAACAGTGCTGCTGCCTGCTACTGTGGTCCTGTTGGTAATTCCTCATTCTAAGTCTCCTACACAGTGCTGCTAAATGCTACTTTTGACCCGTCAGTACTTCCTCATTCTAAGTCTTCTAGTCAGTGTTGTTACCTGCTTTTATGGTCCTATCGGTAATTCAACATTAAACGTCCTCTAGGCAGTGCCTCAGCTGTGTCTCTGCTCACAGAGGTAATTCCTCATTCTTACACCTCTAATCAGTGCTGCTAGCTGCTTCTCTGATCCTGGTGGCAATTCCTCATTCTATGTCCTCTAGACAGTGCAGCTAGCTGCATCTCTGGTGTCAGTGGTAATTCCTCATTCTAAGTCCCTCAGGCAGTGCTGCAGATGTGTCTCTGGTCACAGTTGTAATTCCTGATTCTTCGTCCTCTAAGCAGTACTGATAGCTGCTTCTCTGGTCCCTTCGGTAATTCCTCATTTTAAGTCTTCTAGGCAGTGGTGCTAGCTGCTCCTCTGGTCACATTGGTAATTCCTCATTCTTAGTCCTCTAGGCCGTGTTGCTACCTGCTTCTCTGGTACCTTTAGTAATTCCTCATTCTAAGTCTTTTATGCAGTGGTGCTAGCTGCTTCTCTGGCCTCGTGATTAATTTCTAACCCTAAGTCCTCTAGGCAGTGCTGCTAGCTACTTCTCTGGTGTCAGTTTTTAATTCCTCATTCTAAGTCCTCTAGAATGTGCTGCTAGCTCCTACCCTGGTTCCGCCAGTAATTCGTCACTTTAAGTCGTCTAGGCAGTGCTGCTAGCTAGTTTTCTGGTTCCGTAGTATCATCTCATTCTACGTCTTCTAGACAGTGCTGCTAGCTTTTTCTCTAGTCCTGTCGGCAATTCCTCATTATAAGTCCTCTAGGCAGTGTTACTAGCGCTTCTCTGGTCACAGTTGTAATTGATCCTTCTTAGTCCTCTAGGCAGTGCTGCTGGCTGCTACTCTGGTTCAGTTGGTAATTCCTCATTCTAAGTCCTCTAGGCAGTGCTATTAGCTGCATCTCTGGTCCCAGTGATATCTCCTCATTGTAAGTCCTCTAGACAGTGATGCTGGCTGCCACCATGGTACCATAGGTAATTCCTCATTCTGGGTTTTCTAGACAGTGCTGCTAGCTGCTTCTCTGGTCCTGTCATGAATTCCTCATTCTAAGTATGCTAGGCAGTTCTTCTAGCTTCTTCTCTGGTTGCAGTGGCAATTCCTCATTCTAACTCCTCTAGACAGAGCTGCTAGCTGTTACTTTGATCCTGGCGGTAATTCCTCAGTCTAAGTGCTTTAGGCAGTGTTGCTGGCTGCTTCTCTGGTCCCAGGGCTAATTCCTCATTCTAAGTCCTCTAGCCAGTGCTGCAAGCTGCTACTCTGGTTCAGTCAGAAATTCCTAGGCAGTGCTGCAGCTGTGTCTCTGGTCACAGTAGTAATTCCTCATTCCAGGTCCTCTAGACAGTGCTGCTAGCTGCTACTCTGGTCCCATTGGTAATTCCTCATTTTACATCCTCTAGGCAGTGCTGATACCTGCTTCTCTGGTCCCGGTTCAAATTCCTCATTCTTAGTCCTCTAGACTTTGCTGCTAGCTGCTTCTCTGCCCGTCTGTAATTCCTCATTTTAAGTCCTTTAGGTAGTGGTGTTAGCTGCTTCTCTGGTCCCATAAGTAATTTCTCATTCTACGTCCTCTAGACAGTGCTGCTAGCTGCTTCTTTGGTCCCATCAGTAATTCTTCATTCTAAGTCCTCAAGGCAGTGCTGCAGCTGTGTCTCTGGTCACTTTGGTAATATCTCATCCTTAGTCCTCAAAGCAGTACTGCTAGCTGGTTCTCTGGTCACATCAGTAAGTCCTCATTCTAAGCCCTCTAGGCCGTGCTGCTTGCTGCTGCTCTAGTCCCATCTTCGTCCTCTAGGCAGTGCTGATAGCTGCTACTTTGCTCTCAGTGGTATCTCCTCATTGTAAGTCCTCTAGACAGTGCTGCTAGCTGCTACCCAGGTCTGTCATTAATTCTTCATTCTAAGTCATCTAGACAGTGCTGCTAACTGCTTCTCTGGTCCTGTCGTGAATTCCTCATTCTAAGTATGCTAGGCAGTGCTGCTAGCTTCTTCTCTGGTTGAAGTGGAAAGTCCTCATTCTAACTCCTCTAGACAGAGCTGCTAGCTGTAACTTTGGTCCTGTCGGTAATTCCTCAGTCTAAGTGCTTTAGGCAGTGTTGTTGGCTGCTTCTCTGGTCACAGTAGTAATTCCTCATTCCAGGTCCTCTAGACAGTGCTGCTAGCTGCTACTCTGGTCCCATTGGTAATTCCTCATTTTACATCCTCTAGGCAGTGCTGATACCTGCTTCTCTGGTCCCGGTTCAAATTCCTCATTCTTAGTCCTCTAGACAGTGCTGCTAGCTGCTTCTCTGCCCGTCTGTAATTCCTCATTTTAAGTCCTTTAGGTAGTGGTGTTAGCTGCTTCTCTGGTCCCATAAGTAATTTCTCATTCTACGTCCTCTAGACAGTGCTGCTAGCTGCTTCTTTGGTCCCATCAGTAATTCTTCATTCTAAGTCCTCAAGGCAGTGCTGCAGCTGTGTCTCTGGTCACTTTGGTAATATCTCAACCTTAGTCCTCTAAGCAGTACTGCTAGCTGGTTCTCTGGTCACATCGGTAAGTCCTCATTCTAAGCCCTCAAGGCCGTGCTGCTTGCTGCTGCTCTAGTCCCATCTTCGTCCTCTAGGCAGTGCTGATAGCTGCTTCTTTGCTCTCAGTGGTATCTCCTCATTGTAAGTCCTCTAGACAGTGTTGCTAGCTGCTACCCAGGTCTGTCATTAATTCTTCATTCTAAGTCATCTAGACAGTGCTGCTAGCTGCTTCTCTGGTCCTGTTGTGAATTCCTCATTCTAAGTATGCTAGGCAGTGCTGCTAGCTTCTTTGGTTGAAGTGGAAAGTCCTCATTCTAACTCCTCTAGTCAGAGCTGCTAGCTGTAACTTTGATCCTGTCGGTAATTCCTCAGTCTAAGTGCTTTAGGCAGTGTTGTTGGCTGCTTCTCTGGTCCCAGTGCTAATTCCTCATTCTAAGTCCTCTAGCCAGTGCTGCTAGCTGCTACTCTGGACCCATTGGTAATTCCTCATTTTACGTCCTCTAGGGCAGTGCTGTTACCTTCTTCTCTGGTCCCAGTTCTAATTCCTCATTCTTAGTTCTCTAGACAGTGCTGCTAGTTGCTACTCTAGTCCCAGTGGACATTCCTCATTCATTGTCCTCTACACAGTGCTGCTAGCTGCTTCTCTGACCTGTCAGTAATGCCTCATTCTAAGTCCTTTAGGTAGTGGCGTTAGCTGCTTCTTGGGTCCCATAGGTAATTTCTCATTCTACGTCCTCTAGACAGTGCTGCTAGCTGCTTCTTTGGTCCCATCAGTAACTCTTCATTCTAAGTCCTCAAGGCAGTGCTGCAGCTGTGTCTCTGGACACTTTGGTAATATATCATCCTTACTCCTCTAAGCAGTACTGCTAGCTGGTTCTCTGGTCCCATCGGTAAGTCCTCATTCTAAGCCCTCTAGGCCGTGCTGCTTGCTGCTGCTCTAGCCCCATCAGTAATTCCGCATTCTTCGTCCTCTAGGCAGTGCTGATAGCTGCTTCTCTGGTCCCAGTGGTATCTCCTCATTGTAAGTCCTCTAGACAGTGCTGCTAGCTGCTACCCAGGTCTGTCATTGATTCTTCATTCTAAGTCATCTAGACAGTGCTACCAGCTGCATCTCTGATCACAGTGGCAAATCCTCATTCTAAGTCCTCTAGGCAGTGCTGCTAGCTGCCTCTCTGTTCCCTGTGATAATTCCTCATTCTGAGTCCTTTAGCCAGTTTTGCTAGCTGCTACTCTGGTTCCATAGATAATTCCTCATTCTATGTGTTTTAAGCAGTGCTGCACCCGTATCTCTGCTTACAGTGGTAATTCCTAATACCTAGTCCTCTAGGCAGTGCTGCTAGCTGCTTCTGTGGTCCCACCAGTAATTCCGCATTCTAAGTCCTCTAGGCAGTGCTCCTAGCTGCTTCTCTGGTCCCAGTGGTAAATCTTCATTCTAAATTCTCTAGACAAAGCTGCTAGCTGCTACTCTGGTCCCGTCAGTAATTCATCTTTCCAAGTCTTCTAGAAGGTGCTGCTAGCTGCTTCTATTGTCTTAGAGGTAATTTCTCATTTTAAGTTCTCTGGACTATGCTCCTAGCTGCTACTTTAATCCAGTCGGTAATTCCTCATTCTAAGTCCTCTAGCCAGTATTGCTAGCTGCTACACTGGTCCCGTCGGTAATCCTCATTCTAAGTCCTCTAGGCAGTGCTGCATCTGTATCTATGATCACAGTGGTAAATCCTCAATCCTAGCCCTCTAGGCAATGCTACTAGCTGCCTCTCTGCTCCCATCGGAAATTCCTCATTCTACATCCTCAAGGCAGTGCTGCAGCTGTGTCTGTGGTCCTAGTAGTAATTCCTCATTCCAAGTCCTCTAGACAGTGCTGCTAGCTGCTACTCTGGTCCCAGTTCTAATTCTTCATTCCAAGTCCTCTAGACAGTGCTGCTAGTTGCTACTCTCGTCCCAGTGAAAATTCCTCATTCACTGTCCTCTAGAGAGTGCTGCTAACTTCTTCTCTGGCCCGTCTGTAATTCCTCATTGTAACTCCTTTAGGTAGTGGCGTTAGCTGGTTCTCGGGTCCCATAGGAAATTTCTCATTCTGCGTCCTCTAGACAGTGCTACTAGCTGCTTCTATGGTGCCATCAGTAATTCCTCATTCTAAGTTCCTCATTCTAATTGTAGCTGTGTCTCTGGTCACTTTGGTAATATCTCATCCTTAGTCCTGTAGGCAGTACTGCTAGCTGGTTATCTGGTCCCGTTGATAATTCCTCATTCTAAGCCCTCTAGACCTTGCTGCTTGCTGCTGCTCTAGTCCTATTGGTAATTCCTCATTCTAAGCCCTCTAGACCTTGCTGCTTGTTCCTTCTCTGGTCCCAGTGGTAATTCCTCATTCTGAGTCCTTTAGACAGTTTTGCTAGCTGCTACTCTAGTTCCGTAGGTAATTCCTCATTCTACATCTAAGCGGTGCTGCACCCTTGTCTCTGGTTACAGTGGTAATTCCTAATAATAAGTCCTCTAGGTAGTGCTGCTAGCTGCTTTTCTAGTCCCACCAGTAATTCCTCATTCTAAGTCCTCTAGGCAGTGCTACTAGCTGCTTCTCTGGTCCCAGTGCTAAATCCTCATTCTAAATCCTCTAGACAAAGCTGCTAGCTACTACTCTGGCCCCGTCAGTAATTCATCTTTCCAAGTCCTCTAGAAGGTGCTGCTAGCTGCTTCTATTGTCCTAGTGGTAATTTCTCATTCTAAGTTTTCTGTACAGTGCTCCCAGCTGCTTCTTTAGTCCCGTCGGTAATTCCTCATTCTAAGTCCTATAGGCAGTCTGCTGTTGGCTTCTCTGGTCCCAATGGTTATTCCTCATTCTAAGTCCTCTAGACAATGCTGCTAGCTGCTACTCTGGTCCATCAGTATTTCCTCATTCTAAGTCCTCTAGGCTGTGCTGCAGCTGTGTCTCTGGTCACAGTTGTAATTGATCCTTCTTAGTCCTCTAGGCAGTGCTGCTAGCTGCTTCTCTGATCCCATTGGTAATTCCTCATTCTAAGTCCTCTAGGCAGTGCTATTAGCTGCATCTCTGGTCCCAGTGATATCTCCTCATTGTAAGTCCTCTAGACAGTGATGCTGGCTGCCACCATGGTACCATAGGTAATTCCTCATTCTGGGTTTTCTAGACAGTGCTGCTAGCTGCTTCTCTGGTCCTGTCATGAATTCCTCATTCTAAGTATGCTAGGCAGTTCTTCTAGCTTCTTCTCTGGTTGCAGTGGCAATTCCTCATTCTAACTCCTCTAGACAGAGCTGCTAGCTGTTACTTTGATCCTGGCGATAATTCCTCAGTCTAAGTGCTTTAGGCAGTGTTGCTGGCTGCTTCTCTGGTCCCAGGGCTAATTCCTCATTCTAAGTCCTCTAGCCAGTGCTGCAAGCTGCTACTCTGGTTCAGTCAGAAATTCCTAGGCAGTGCTGCAGCTGTGTCTCTGGTCACAGTAGTAATTCCTCATTCCAGGTCCTCTAGACAGTGCTGCTAGCTGCTACTCTGGTCCCATTGGTAATTCCTCATTTTACATCCTCTAGGCAGTGCTGATACCTGCTTCTCTGGTCCCGGTTCAAATTCCTTATTCTTAGTCCTCTAGACTTTGCTGCTAGCTGCTTCTCTGCCCGTCTGTAATTCCTCATTTTAAGTCCTTTAGGTAGTGGTGTTAGCTGCTTCTCTGGTCCCATAAGTAATTTCTCATTCTCACGTCCTCTAGACAGTGCTGCTAGCTGCTTCTTTGGTCCCATCAGTAATTCTTCATTCTAAGTCCTCAAGGCAGTGCTGCAGCTGTGTCTCTGGTCACTTTGGTAATATCTCATCCTTAGTCCTCAAAGCAGTACTCCTAGCTGGTTCTCTGGTCACATCAGTAAGTCCTCATTCTAAGCCCTCTAGGCCGTGCTGCTTGCTGCTGCTCTAGTCCCATCTTCGTCCTCTAGGCAGTGCTGATAGCTGCTACTTTGCTCTCAGTGGTATCTCCTCATTGTAAGTCCTCTAGACAGTGCTGCTAGCTGCTACCCAGGTCTGTCATTAATTCTTCATTCTAAGTCATCTAGACAGTGCTGCTAACTGCTTCTCTGGTCCTGTCGTGAATTCCTCATTCTAAGTATGCTAGGCAGTGCTGCTAGCTTCTTCTCTGGTTGAAGTGGAAAGTCCTCATTCTAACTCCTCTAGACAGAGCTGCTAGCTGTAACTTTGGTCCTGTCGGTAATTCCTCAGTCTAAGTGCTTTAGGCAGTGTTGTTGGCTGCTTCTCTGGTCACAGTAGTAATTCCTCATTCCAGGTCCTCTAGACAGTGCTGCTAGCTGCTACTCTGGTCCCATTGGTAATTCCTCATTTTACATCCTCTAGGCAGTGCTGATACCTGCTTCTCTGGTCCCGGTTCAAATTCCTCATTCTTAGTCCTCTAGACAGTGCTGCTAGCTGCTTCTCTGCCCGTCTGTAATTCCTCATTTTAAGTCCTTTAGGTAGTGGTGTTAGCTGCTTCTCTGGTCCCATAAGTAATTTCTCATTCTACGTCCTCTAGACAGTGCTGCTAGCTGCTTCTTTGGTCCCATCAGTAATTCTTCATTCTAAGTCCTCAAGGCAGTGCTGCAGCTGTGTCTCTGGTCACTTTGGTAATATCTCAACCTTAGTCCTCTAAGCAGTACTGCTAGCTGGTTCTCTGGTCACATCGGTAAGTCCTCATTCTAAGCCCTCTAGGCCGTGCTGCTTGCTGCTGCTCTAGTCCCATCTTCGTCCTCTAGGCAGTGCTGATAGCTGCTTCTTTGCTCTCAGTGGTATCTCCTCATTGTAAGTCCTCTAGACAGTGTTGCTAGCTGCTACCCAGGTCTGTCATTAATTCTTCATTCTAAGTCATCTAGACAGTGCTGCTAGCTGCTTCTCTGGTCCTGTTGTGAATTCCTCATTCTAAGTATGCTAGGCAGTGCTGCTAGCTTCTTTGGTTGAAGTGGAAAGTCCTCATTCTAACTCCTCTAGTCAGAGCTGCTAGCTGTAACTTTGATCCTGTCGGTAATTCCTCAGTCTAAGTGCTTTAGGCAGTGTTGTTGGCTGCTTCTCTGGTCCCAGTGCTAATTCCTCATTCTAAGTCCTCTAGCCAGTGCTGCTAGCTGCTACTCTGGACCCATTGGTAATTCCTCATTTTACGTCCTCTAGGGCAGTGCTGTTACCTTCTTCTCTGGTCCCAGTTCTAATTCCTCATTCTTAGTTCTCTAGACAGTGCTGCTAGTTGCTACTCTAGTCCCAGTGGACATTCCTCATTCATTGTCCTCTACACAGTGCTGCTAGCTGCTTCTCTGACCTGTCAGTAATGCCTCATTCTAAGTCCTTTAGGTAGTGGCGTTAGCTGCTTCTTGGGTCCCATAGGTAATTTCTCATTCTACGTCCTCTAGACAGTGCTGCTAGCTGCTTCTTTGGTCCCATCAGTAACTCTTCATTCTAAGTCCTCAAGGCAGTGCTGCAGCTGTGTCTCTGGTCACTTTGGTAATATATCATCCTTACTCCTCTAAACAGTACTGCTAGCTGGTTCTCTGGTCCCATCGGTAAGTCCTCATTCTAAGCCCTCTAGGCCGTGCTGCTTGCTGCTGCTCTAGCCCCATCAGTAATTCTGCATTCTTCGTCCTCTAGGCAGTGCTGATAGCTGCTTCTCTGGTCCCAGTGGTATCTCCTCATTGTAAGTCCTCTAGACAGTGCTGCTAGCTGCTACCCAGGTCTGTCATTGATTTTTCATTCTAAGTCATCTAGACAGTGCTACCAGCTGCATCTCTGATCACAGTGGCAAATCCTCATTCTAAGTCCTCTAGGCAGTGCTGCTAGCTGCCTCTCTGTTCCCTGTGATAATTCCTCATTCTGAGTCCTTTAGCCAGTTTTGCTAGCTGCTACTCTGGTTCCATAGATAATTCCTCATTCTATGTGTTTTAAGCAGTGCTGCACCCGTATCTCTGCTTACAGTGGTAATTCCTAATACCTAGTCCTCTAGGCAGTGCTGCTAGCTGCTTCTGTGGTCCCACCAGTAATTCCGCATTCTAAGACCTCTAGGCAGTGCTCCTAGCTGCTTCTCTGGTCCCAGTGGTAAATCTTCATTCTAAATTCTCTAGACAAAGCTGCTAGCTGCTACTCTGGTCCCGTCAGTAATTCATCTTTCCAAGTCTTCTAGAAGGTGCTGCTAGCTGCTTCTATTGTCTTAGAGGTAATTTCTCATTTTAAGTTCTCTGGACTATGCTCCTAGCTGCTACTTTAATCCAGTCGGTAATTCCTCATTCTAAGTCCTCTAGCCAGTATTGCTAGCTGCTACACTGGTCCCATCGGTAATCCTCATTCTAAGTCCTCTAGGCAGTGCTGCATCTGTATCTATGATCACAGTGGTAAATCCTCAATCCTAGCCCTCTAGGCAATGCTACTAGCTGCCTCTCTGGTCCCATCGGAAATTCCTCATTCTACATCCTCAAGGCAGTGCTGCAGCTGTGTCTGTGGTCCTAGTAGTAATTCCTCATTCCAAGTCCTCTAGACAGTGCTGCTATCTGCTACTCTGGTCCCAGTTCTAATTCTTCATTCCAAGTCCTCTAGACAGTGCTGCTAGTTGCTACTCTCGTCCCAGTGAAAATTCCTCATTCACTGTCCTCTAGAGAGTGCTGCTAACTTCTTCTCTGGCCCGTCTGTAATTCCTCATTGTAACTCCTTTAGGTAGTGGCGTTAGCTGCTTCTCGGGTCCCATAGGAAATTTCTCATTCTGCGTCCTCTAGACAGTGCTACTAGCTGCTTCTATGGTGCCATCAGTAATTCCTCATTCTAAGTTCCTCATTCTAATTGTAGCTGTGTCTCTGGTCACTTTGGTAATATCTCATCCTTAGTCCTGTAGGCAGTACTGCTAGCTGGTTATCTGGTCCCGTTGATAATTCCTCATTCTAAGCCCTCTAGACCTTGCTGCTTGCTGCTGCTCTAGTCCTATTGGTAATTCCTCATTCTAAGCCCTCTAGACCTTGCTGCTTGTTCCTTCTCTGGTCCCAGTGGTAATTCCTCATTTTGAGTCCTTTAGACAGTTTTGCTAGCTGCTACTCTAGTTCCGTAGGTAATTCCTCATTCTACATCTAAGCGGTGCTGCACCCTTGTCTCTGGTTACAGTGGTAATTCCTAATAATAAGTCCTCTAGGTAGTGCTGCTAGCTGCTTTTCTAGTCCCACCAGTAATTCCTCATTCTAAGTCCTCTAGGCAGTGCTACTAGCTGCTTCTCTGGTCCCAGTGCTAAATCCTCATTCTAAATCCTCTCAGACAAAGCTGCTAGCTACTACTCTGGCCCCGTCAGTAATTCATCTTTCCAAGTCCTCTAGAAGGTGCTGCTAGCTGCTTCTATTGTCCTAGTGGTAATTTCTCATTCTAAGTTTTCTGTACAGTGCTCCCAGCTGCTTCTTTAGTCCCGTCGGTAATTCCTCATTCTAAGTCCTATAGGCAGTCTGCTGTTGGCTTCTCTGGTCCCAATGGTTATTCCTCATTCTAAGTCCTCTAGACAATGCTGCTAGCTGCTACTCTGGTCCATCAGTATTTCCTCATTCTAAGTCCTCTAGGCTGTGCTGCAGCTGTGTCTCTGGTCACAGTTGTAATTGATCCTTCTTAGTCCTCTAGGCAGTGCTGCTATCTGCTTCTCTGGTGACATTGATAATTCCTCTTTCTAAGCCCTCTAGGCAGTGCTGCTAACTACCTCTGTGGTCCCAGTGGTACTTCCTCATTCTAAGTTCTCTATACAGAGCTGATAGCTGCTACTTTTCTCTCATTGGTAATTCCTCATTCTAAGTCCGCTAAGCAGTGCTGCTGCTGTGTCTCTGGTCACAGTGCTAATTCCTCATTCTTACTCCTCCAGGCAGTGCTGCTAGCTGCTTCTCTGATCCCATTGGTAATTCCTCATTCTAAGTCCTCTAGGCAGTGCTGCTGCCTGCTTTACTGGTCTCATTGGTCATTCCTCATTCTAAGTCATATAAACAGTGCTGCTAGCTGCTTCTCAGGTCCCATTGGTAATTCCTCATGCTACGTCCTCTAGGCAGTGCTACAGCTGTGTCTCTGGTCACAGTGGTAATTCCTCATTCTATGTCCTCCAGGGAGTCCTGCTAGCTGCTTCTTTGGTCCCAGTGGTAACTCCTCATTCTAAGTCCTCTAGACAGTGCTGCTAGCTGCATCTCTGACCACAGTGGTAATTCATCATTCTTAGTCCTCTAGGCAGTGCTGCTAGCTGCTGTCTGATCACAGTAGTAATTCCTCATTCTAAGTCCTCTAGACAGGGCTGCTAGCTGCTTCTCTGGTCCCGTTGGTAACTCCTCATTCTAAGTCCTGTAGGCAGTACTGCTGGCAGATTCTCTGGTCCCAGTGCTAATACCTCATTCTAATTCCACTAGAAAGTGCTGCTAGCTGCTACTCTGGCTCAATCAGTGATTCCTCATTCTAAGTCCTCTAGGCAGTGCTGCTGGCTGCTTCCCTGGTCTCAGTAGTAATTCCTCATTCTAAGTCCTCTAGACAGTGCTGCTAGCTGCTACTCTGGTCCCGTCGGAAATTATTCATTCTAAGTCCCCTAGGCAGTGCTGCAGCTGTGTCTCTGGTCACATTGGTAATTCCTCATTCTTAGTCCTCTAGGCATTCCTTATAGGTGCTTCTCTGGCCTTAGTGGTAATTCCTCATTCTAAGTCCTCTTTACAGTGATGCTAGCTGCTACTCTGGTGCCTTCAGTAATTCCTCATTATAAGTTCTCTATACAGTACTGCTAGCTGCTACTCTTGTCTTAACAGTAATTCCTCATTCTAGGTCCTCTAAGCAGTGCTGCAGCTGTGTCCTGGGCACAGTGCTAATTCATCATTCTTAGCCCTCTAGACAGTGCTGCTATCTGCTTCTCTGGTCCAGTTGGTAACTCCTCTTTCTAAGTCCTCTAGACAGTGCTGCTAGTTGCTACCCTGGTCCCGTAGGTAATTCCAAATTCGAAGTCTTCTAGAAAGTGCTGCTAGCTGCTTCTCTGGTCCTGTCGATAATTCCTAATTCTAAGTCCTTTAGATGGTGTTACTAGCTGCTTCTCTGGTCAAAGTGGTAATTCATCCTTCCTTAGTCCTCTAGGCAGTGCTACAAGCTGCTACTCTGGTCCTTGTGTAATTCCTCCTTCTAAGTACTCTAGGCAGTGCTACAGCTGTCTCTCTGGTCACAGTGGCATTTCCTCTGCATTCTTAGTCCTCTAGACAGTGCTGCTAGCTGCTTCTGTGGTCCCATCCGTAGTTCCTCATTCAAAGTCCTCTAGACAATGCTGCTAGCTCTTATCTATTCTGGTCCCATCAGTAATTCCTCACTCTAAGTCCTCTAGGCAGTGCTGCTAGCTGCTTCTCTGGTCCCAATACTAATTCCTCATTCTCAGTCCTCCACGCAGTGCTCCTAGCTGCTTATCTAGTCCCAGTGGTAATTGATCATTCTAAGTCCTCTAGACAGTGCTACTAGCTGCTACTCTGATCCCATCAGTAATTCCTCATATTAAGTCCTCTAGGCAGTGCTGCTAGCTGCTTCTCGAGTCCCAGTGGAAATTCCTCAATCTTAGTCCTCTAGACAGTGCTGCTAGCTGCCTCTGTGGTCCCATCTGTAATTCCTCATCCTAAGTCCTCTAGGCAGGGGTGCTAGCTTCTTCTTTAGTCCCAGTGGTAATTCCTCATTTATACTCCTCAAGACAGTGCTACAGCTGCTTCTCTGGTCCCAGTGGTACTTCCTCATTCTAAGTCCTCTAGATAGTGCTGCTAGCTGCTACTCTGGTCCTTGTGACAATGCCTCATTCTTAGTCCTGTGGGCAGTGCTGCTAGCTGATTCTCTGGTCCCATCCGTAATTCCTCATTCTAAGTCCAATAGGCAGGGGTGCTAGCCGCTTCTCTGGTCCCAATTCTAATTCCTCATTTATAGTCCTCTAGGCAGTGCTGCTAGCTGCTTTTCTGGTCTCGTTGCTAATTCCTCATTCCAAGTCCACTATGCAGTGCTGCAGCTATGTCTCTGGCCACAGTGCTAATTACTCATTTTTCGTCCTCTTGGCCATACTGCTAGTTGCTTCTCTGATCCCTTTAGTAATTCCTCATTCTAAGTCCCCTAGACAATTCTGCTGGGTGCTGCTCTGGTCCCAGTGGTAATTCCACATGCTAAGTCCTCTAGACAATACTGCTAGCGCCTATCTATTCTGGTCCCGTCGGTAATTCCTCATTCTAAGTCCTCTGCTCAGTGCTACTAGCTGCTTCTCTGATCACCGTGGTAGTTCATCATTCTTAGTTCCCTAGGCAGTGCTGCGAGCAGCTTCCCGGGTCCTGTTGGTAATTCCTCATTCTATATCCTCCAGGGAGTCCTGCTAGCTGCTTCTTTGGTCCCAGTGGTAACTCCTCATTCTAAGTCCTCTAGACAGTGCTGCTAGCTGCATCTCTGACCACAGTGGTAATTCATCATTCTTAGTCCTCTAGGCAGTGCTGCTAGCTGCTGTCTGATCACAGTAGTAATTCCTCATTCTAAGCCCTCTAGACAGGGCTGCTAGCTGCTTCTCTGGTCCCGTTGGTAACTCCTCATTCTAAGTCCTGTAGGCAGTACTGCTGGCAGATTCTCTGGTCCCAGTGCTAATACCTCATTCTAATTCCACTAGAAAGTGCTGCTAGCTGCTACTCTGGTTCAATCAGTGATTCCTCATTCTAAGTCCTCTAGGCAGTGCTGCTGGCTGCTTCCCTGGTCTCAGTAGTAATTCCTCATTCTAAGTCCTCTAGACAGTGCTGCTAGCTGCTACTCTGGTCCCGTCGGAAATTATTCATTCTAAGTCCCCTAGGCAGTGCTGCAGCTGTGTCTCTGGTCACATTGGTAATTCCTCATTCTTAGTCCTCTAGGCATTCCTTATAGGTGCTTCTCTGGCCCTAGTGGTAATTCCTCATTCTAAGTCCTCTTTACAGTGATGCTAGCTGCTACTCTGGTGCCTTCAGTAATTCCTCATTATAAGTTCTCTATACAGTAATGCTAGCTGCTACTCTTGTCTTAACAGTAATTCCTCATTCTAGGTCCTCTAAGCAGTGCTGCAGCTGTGTCCTGGGCACAGTGCTAATTCCTCATTCTTAGCCCTCTAGACAGTGCTGCTATCTGCTTCTCTGGTCCAGTTGGTAACTCCTCTTTCTAAGTCCTCTAGACAGTGCTGCTAGTTGCTACCCTGGTCCCGTAGGTAATTGCAAATTCGAAGTCTTCTAGAAAGTGCTGCTAGCTGCTTCTCTGGTCCTGTCGATAATTCCTAATTCTAAGTCCTTTAGATGGTGTTACTAGCTGCTTCTCTGGTCAAAGTGGTAATTCATCCTTCCTTAGTCCTCTAAACAGTGCTACTAGCTGCTACTCTGGTCCCTTGTGTAATTCCTCCTTCTAAGTACTCTAGGCAGTGCTACAGCTGTCTCTCTGGTCCAGTGGTAATTCCTCCTCATTGTCAGTCCTCTAGACAGTGCTGCTAGCTGCTTCTCTGGTCCAATCTGTAATTACTCATTCTATGTCCTCTAGGAAGGGGTGCTAGCTGCCTCTCTGGTCCCAGTGGTAATTCCTTATTTTTAGTCCTCTAGGCAGTGCTACAGCGCCACAGCGCCATCTCTAGTCCGAGTGGTAATTCCTCAATATTAGGGGCATATTCACAAGGAGCTATCACCGAATTAACGGCACTTTATCGCAGCCAAAGTCGTGATAAATATACTTCCCCATTCACAAGCTGGTGTAAACAGCCCACAGCACCAGTTCACCCGCGATAGCAGCCGCCAAAAACATCGCCACAGAGGAGCCGCGCAACTATCGCTAATGAGATGCAGAGTGGGCGTTCCCGTGCCAAAAGGCGCGACAACATCACACCTCAACATTCACAACGACCAGCCACATCTGCGATAAAAACACAAAACAGGCGATAAGGCGCGTTAGCACCAGGAAATCTACACCTGCTCTGACCTGGTGTAAAGTCAGATGGCAGCCTGCAAACCAAAAGGGAGCACAGCCCAGGGCTACATCGGAAGGGCAACAGATGCCATGGAGCCACCCATCATGCGGCCCGGACACCCAAGAGGGCCACAACACCCACCGCCACCACCCCCAGGACCACCCCTCCCTGGCACCCCCCCGACCAAAGACATGCCACATCAGCCACACCTAAACATGTACAAAATATTCTGCTTGATGCCGCACAATCACAACTGGTGACATGCATGTGTCGGCACAGAAATGAGCAGCACACATTCACTTTCGAAGCAACAAATGAAACTTTATTAAAATGAACACCGAAATGAAATGAACACACATGGCCGCTCCCCTCGGGACAATACGTAGGTCACAGCCTGTAAGACAAAAAACATGATGAGAAGGTGTGTCCTGCGCACATCAGAGGACAGAGAGAGAGCGAAGGAGAGAGAGAGGAAGAGAGGGAGAGAGAGAGAGGAAGAGAGGGAGAGAGAGAGAAGAGAGGGAGGAAGAGCGGGAGAGAGAGAGAGAACGTGCCGCCCCTGCGCACCCAGGCCACACTGCTCACCTGCTGCCACCGGTGTGTCTCCAACCACGTGCCGGTATGTATAGCAGGACACCAGGTCACACATCTGAGTCAGAGCCGTCAGCTGAAACAGAGCCCAGATACATGACTGGCACAGTACACACACTTGCACAAGACAACATCGCCTGCCCATGCACACCCAGGCAGAGGCACCCCAACCCCTCCCGCCGCCCATCGGAGCATGCTCGCCCATGCACACCCAGGCCTCAATGCTCACCTTCTGCCACCGGCGCGTAGACAGGAGGTCCCACCACGTGCCGCTGCAAGCCACAAGCCCGGGGCCCGCGGACATGGCACCCTCCACATCATGCAGCCCTGCTTGGCAGGCCACCAAGTTTGGTGCTGGGTCTTGATTACTCCATGGCAGAGGACATACCAGTGCACCCGGCACCATCACAGGCTGCACACCCACTCAGCCCAATGGGTGCCACCAACTCTGGGATCCCGGAAGCGATGCCACGTGGTGGTAGGCCCGCGCTGCCCGCTGGCTCTGGCCTACACTGCGGTCCAGCAGGGCACACAAAACCTGAGCTGTCCGGACCGCCGGGACGGGGCATCATCGCAGGCTGCACAGCCGCTCAGCAGCTCAAGGTGCCACTGACTCAGTGCACCCACAGTCACCGTTCCGTGGCGGGGTGCCTGTGCCGTCCGCAAGGCCCCGTGTGCCACTAACCCTGTGCAATCCCAGTCTGCTCCACGTGATGGTAGGCCCGTGCCATACTCAAGGCCTCGGATGCCACTAACCCTGTGCGCAACAACTCATGGGCCCTATATGAGTGAGAACCGTGGAGCGTCCGTCATCCAGTCACCACCGGAAGAGGGTAATGTGACGTCGTCGGCCCCTTATGTTGGCAGAGTCACATGGCCTGTGACGCCTGTGCCGGATGGGTGTGGTGTGTGTGAAAACCTGCCCTCAGGGAGTGGCTGTGACATGCTGACAACTAGACCAGTGACCTGCACACCACCAGCGAGTACGGCTGTGACGGGTAGCAATGAGGGCCCCCCTCGGGGCGTTAGCGGAGTGGTCTGGCCTGCTGTACGCCGGACCAGCGCAGGGCTTGCAACAATGACTCGTGGGCTCTGGGCGTGGTCCAGTCCATGTCCGGACAAGGAAGTGACTGATGCGTGTGTCCCTGTTGTAGTGTTCACGGGACCCGGTACACAAAATGCAATGTCGCACCCTCTGACTGGCATCCCACAAGTTGAACATCATTGACGCAAGGGAAGGCACTGTCCCCACATTCATTCCACACATCCATACATGAATGACGTAAGACGTTACACAGCAGTGCGTCACTGGATGTTTATTTGCACATCCAGTGCAGTCAAGCAGCTGGAGCGGTGCAGGGCAATGCCGAGCACACTACACAATATGGGCCTGTGGAGGGCCAGCCAGTGTCCATCCGGGGATGACCTGTACTGCGGAAGAGGAAGGGTACAGTCCGCAGTCTGTCCGCCGTGTCAATGGTCGTCAAACAGGATGTGGCAGTCCATGTCGCTGTCCAAGGTGAGTGCATCGGAGTGTATCGGGGGTCAGTGGTAGGTCTTGAGGCCATGTGCGGCACCAAGCAGAAACAGGCAAGGTGGCGGAAATGAATGCTAGTACCTCCTTCTGATCTCAATCCCATCCACGTCCTCGTCCCCGGATGTGTGTTCTGCCCCACCTGTGGGTGTTGCAGTACCGGCTGCGGCACTGTGTGCCACTGACACATCAGGGGCTGGAGGAGGATTGTCGGCCGCACTGTGTGCCACTGACACATCAGGGGCCGGAGGAGGATTGTCGCCCGCACTGTGTGGCAGTGACACATCAGGGGACGGAGTTGATACGCCTGCCGCACTGGGAGGCACTGACACACCAGGGGGCGGAGATGTGGATGGTGTGGGGGCAGCAGCATTCATCATCGCCACGCCTTGTGGCAGCAATGCCATGATGAGGACATGCAGGGCCTGGTAGATCCCAGCTACATTTTGCTGATGTGCAGCGGTGGCTGCCATCCTTTCCACCTCCATCCGCACCATGTCCTCCATGAGCCTCCGCATGTGTGCCAGCTCATGGCTGGCATCGCTGGAGCCACTCTGGGCGGACAGGTATTCTTCCCTCCGCGTCATGACTCCAGCGATGTCAGTCAGGGCTTGTTGGAGACCATGGGGCGGACATAGACACCCAAGGATGGCGTCCAGTTTGGTAGCCATGAGGTCGAACACCGCCTGCACCTGCTCGGCCGTCTCCCTCTGGCCCTCCAGCACACGAAGTTGGAAGGCCATTTGTTGTTCCTGGGGGACTTGGGAGGGTGCCGGGGCTGTGGGTGCCTCTTGCTGCGTGGTTTGGGTGGTGGGTGGGGTCTCATCGATGTAGCTGGGCTGCCCTGATCCTGGAGGTGACTGGCGGATGAGGTCAATGATGTCTTGGATGGTTTGGGTGTCGATGCTCGTGTTGTCCTCCTCCTCGTCATCAGTGAAGAGTGGCTGTGACTGCTCTGCAGGAGATGTTGACGATGCCCCTGCGATGTGAAGGGGAGATGGTGTATTACAATGTGTCCACATGTATGTAGCCGCATGGTACAGGTTGACATTCAGACAGCATGGCATTGTACATTGTGACAGTCTGTGGGTCTGGGCGAGGACCCAGGGTCATTGTGGGTGTGCACTGTGCCCTGCTTGCTTGTGCATGTGTGCCATTGTGGCCATCTCCACCCGTCCCCCAGTACCTGGTGGTCACTCACCCTGTTGCGGTTGTGTTGTGTCCTGTCGAGCAGTGTCCGGTCCCCCGACTCCGGCCACAGTCTCCATACTGATGACTGTCGACACCGGCTCCTCCATGTCATCCAGCTCCAGCTGTGGCGCTGGGCCCCACCTCCGGTCTGCGTTGCTGCCTTCTGGTTGGCGCTGAGTTTCTCCTTGGTCTTCCGCTTGATGTCGTTCCATCGCCTCTTGACCTCGTCCATTGTCCGCTTGTGCTCTCCGACGGCATTCACCTTGTCGACGATGTCCCGCCATATTCCAGTTTTGGTGCCCAATGACACGTTGGAGGTGACGAAGAGTTGTTGATGGTGTTCCATCACCTCCGTGACTATGATCCTGTTCACCTACGGACTGAACTTGGTCTTCCTCGTCTTCTTGTCCTTGCCCTTCCCTGTCCCCGAGGTCCCAGGCTGGTCGTCCGGGGTGCTTGTGGGGTTGCGCTCGTCCTCTGTGCCTGCTCCGGCTGCCTCCATGGTGCTTGGGTGTTGGTCAGTTTGTGTGTGGGTGTTTTTTCTACTTTTATGGTGATTTTTGACGCCTGCCAGGTGTGTGTTGCAGGCCTGGCGCTGCTTGTCGCTGGTTTCCTCATCGCGCTTTGGCCCATCGCGTGTTTTTGGGTGTTGTGGTTTGTGTTTTTATCTCCATCATGGTGGTTGTATCGCGGACATTGTCCGCGTTTTCGGCAGACTATTGCATGCTACCGCCTTGTTGTGAATTCCACGTTGACACAGGGTTATTTTCCCGCGCTAGGCTGCGATATTGAAAGTTGCGTTACGCTACTCTTGCGGTAGTTATCACACGTTCTTGTGAATATACCCCATAGTCTTCTAGGCAGTGCTGCTAGCCACTTCTCTGGTCCCATCGGTATATACTCATTCTAAGTCCTGTAGGCAGTGATGCAGCTATTTCTCTGCTTACAGTACTAATTCCTCATTTTAAGTCCTCTAGGCCATGCTGCTAGCTGCTTCTCTGTTTCCAGAGGTAATTCCTCATTGTAAGTGCCCTAAACAGCGCTGCTAGCTACTACTCTGGCCCCGTCGATACTTCCTCATTCTAAGGCCTCTAGGCAGCGCTGCAGCTGGGTCTCTGGTCACAATGCTAATTCCTTATTCCTAGTTCTCTAGTCGGTGCTGCTGGCCTCTTCGCTGGTCCCATCAGTAACTTCCTCATTCTAAGTCCTCTAGGCAGTGGTGCTAGCTGCTTCTTTGGTCTTAGTTGTAACTACTCATTCTATCTCCCCTAGAGAGTGCTGTTTGCTTCTTCTCTGGTCCCGTCTGTAATTCCTTATTCTAAGTCTTCCAGACAGTGCTGCTACCTGCTACTCTGGTCCTGTTGGTAATTCCTCATTCTAAATCTTCAACACAGTGGTGCTAGCTGCTAGTATGGTCCTGTTGGTAATTCCTTATTCTAAGTCCTCTAGACAGTGCTGCTAGCGGCGTCTCTAGTCCCAGTGGTAATTCCTCATTTTAAGTCCTCTAAACAGTGCTGCTAGCTACTACTTTTGTCCTGTCAGTAATTCCTCATTCTATACCCTCTAGGCAGTGCTGCCAGCTGCTTCTCTGGTCCCAGTGGTAATTCCTCATTTTTGTCCTTTAGACAGTGCTGCAGCTACTACTCTAGTCTCAGTGGCAATTCCTCATTCCAAGTCCTCTAGGCAGTGCTGCTTGCTGCTTCTCTGGTCCCTTCGATAATTCCTCATTCAAAGTCCTCTAGGCAGTGTTGCTAGCTGCTTCTCTGGCCCCAATAATACCTCCTAATTCTAAGTCCTCTAGACAGTGCTGATAGTTGCTACACTTGTCCCTGTGGTAATTCCTCATTCTTAGTCCTCTAAACAGTGCTGCTAGCTGCATCCCTGGTCGAGTCTGTAATTCTTCATTTTAACTCCTCTAGTGTTCTAGACAGTGCTACTGCGGCATCTCTGGTCCCAGTGGTAATTCCTCAATCTTATCCTCTAGTCTAGACAGTGCTGCTAGCTGCTCCTCTGGTCCCGTCGGTATATCCTAAATCTATGTCCTCTAAGCAGTGATACAGCTATGTCTCTGGTCCCAGTGCTAATTCCTCATTTTAAGTCCTCAAGGCCGTGCTGCTAGCTGTTTCACTGTTTCCAGAGGTAATTCCTCATTGTAGGTCCCCTAAACAGCGCTGCTAGCTGCTACTCTGGTTCCGTTGATAATTCCTCATTCTAAGTCCCCTAGGCAGCTCTGCAGTTGTGTCTCTCGTCACAGTGGTAATTCCTCATTCCCAGTCCTCTACTCAGTCCTGCTGGCTGCTTCGCTGGTCTCATCAGCAATTCCCCATTCTAAGTCCTCTAGGTAGTGCTGCTAGCTTCTTCTTTGGTCCAAGTGGTGATTCCTCATTCTATCTCCCCTAGAGAGTGCTGTTTGCATCTTTTCTGGTACCGTCGGTATTTCCTCATTCTAAGTATTACAGACAGGGCTGCTAGCTGCTACTGTGGTCCTTTAGGTAATTTCTCATTCTAAGTCTTCCAGACAGTGCTGCTACCTGCTACTCTGTTCCCGTCTGCAATTGCTCTATCTAAATCTTCAATACAGTGCTGCTAACTGCTAGTCTGGTCCCGTTGGTAATTCCTCATTCTAAGACCTCTAGACAGAGCTGCTAGCGGCTTCTTTGGTTCCAGTTTTAATTCCTCATTCTAATTCCTCTAGACAGTTGTGCTAGCTACTACCTTGGTACTGTCAATAATTCCTCATTCTATGTCCTCTAGGCAGTGCTGCTAGCTGCTTCTCTGGTCCCAGTGGAAATTCCTCATTTTCAGTCCTTTAGACAGTGCTGCAGCTACTTCTCTGGGTTCAGAGGTAATTCCCAATTCTCAGACCTCTAGGCAGTGCAGCCAGCTGCTTCTCTGGTCTTATTGGTGATTCCTCATTCTAAGTCCTCATGGCAGTGTTGGCAGCTGCTTCTCTGGCCCCAGTGGTAACTCTTCATTCTAAGTTGTCGAGACGGTGCTGATAGTTGCTACTCTGGTCCCTGTGGTAATTCCTCATTCTTAGTCCTCTAGGCAGTACTGCTAGCTGCTTCTCTAGTCCCATTGGTAATTTCTCATTCTAAGCCCTCTAGCCAGTACTGCTAGCTGGTTCTCTGGTCCCAGTGATAATTCCTCATTCTAAGTCCTCTATATAATGCTGCTAGCTGCTACTCTGGTCCCAGTGGTAATTCCTCATTCTAAGTCCCCTAGACAATACAGCTAGCTGCTTTTCTTGTCCCGTCGGTAATTTCCCATTCTAAGTCCTCTAGGAAATGGTGCAAGTTGCTTCTCTGGTCCCAGTGGTAATTTCTCATTTTTAGTCCTCTAGACAGTTCTGCAGCTGCTTCTCTGGCCTCAACGGTAATTCCTCATTCTCAGTCTTCTAGGCAGTGCTGCTTGCTGCTTTCCTGGTCCCATCGGTAATTCCTCATTCGAAGTCTTCCAGACAGTGCTGCTACTCTGTTCCAGTCTGTAATTCCTCATTCTAAATCTTCAATACAGTGCTACTAACTGCTAGTCTGGTCCCATTGGTAATTCCTCATTCCAAGACCTCTAGACATTGCTGCTAGCGGCTTCTTTGGTTCCAGTTTTAATTCTTCATTCTAATTCCTCTAGACAGTGGTGCTAGCTTCTACCTTGGTCCTGTCAGTAATTCCTCATTCTATGTCCTTTAGGGAGTGCTTCTAGCTGCTTCTCTGGTCCCAGTGGAAAGTCTTCATTTTTAGACCTCTAGACAGTGCTGTAGCTGCTTCTCTGGCCTCAGTGGTAATTCCTCATTCTAAGTCCTCTAGACAGTGCTGCTAGCTGCTTCGCTCGTCCCATCGGTAAATCCTCATTATAAGTCCTCTAGGCAGTGTAGCTAGCTGCCTCTCTAGTCCCAGTGGTAATTCCTCATTCTAAATCTAGACAGGGCTGCTACTCTGGTCTCGTAGGTAACTCCTCTTACTAAGTTCTCTTGGCAGCACTGCAGCTATATCTTGTGTTACTGTTCCAATTCCTCATTCCTAGTCCTCTAGGCAGTCTTGCTACCTGCTTCTCTGGTCCTGTTGGTAATTCCTCATTCTAAGCCCTCTAGACAGTGCCGAAAGCTGCTTCTCTGGTCCCAGTGGTTATTCCTCGTTCTAAGTCCTATAGGCAGTGCTGCAGCTCTGTATCTGATCATAGTGCTAATTCCTCATTCTTACTACTCTAGGCAGTGTTTCAAGCTGCTTCTCTGGTCCCGCCAGTAATTCTTCATTTTAAGTACTCTAGGCAGTGCTGCAGCTGTGTCTTAAGTCACAGAGGTAATATCTAAATCCTAGCCCTCTAGCCAGTACTGCTAGCTGCTTGTTTGGTCCCATCTGTAATTCCTCATTCTAAGTCCTCTAGGCAGTACTACTAGCTGCTGCTCTGGTCCCATCAGCAATTCCTCATTCTAAGGCCTCTATGCAGTGCTGCTAGTTGCTTCTTTGATCCCAGTTGTAAATTCTCATTTTTAGTCCTCTAGACAGTGCTGCAGCTCCTTCTCTGATCCCAGTGGTAATTCCTCATTCTGAGATGTCTTAACAGTGCAGCTAGCTGCTTCTCTGGTCCCTTTCGTAATTACTCATTCTAAGCCCTCTAGGTAGTGCTGCATCGGTGTCTCCGGTCACAGTGGTAATTCCTCAATCCTAGCACTCTAGGCAGTTCTGCTAGCTGCATCTCTGGTCCCATCAGTAATTCCTCATATTAACTCATCCAGGCAGTACAGCTAGCGGGTTCTCTTGTCCCAGTGGTTGTTCCACATTCTAAGTCCTCTAGAGAGTGCTGCTAGCTGCTACTTTGATCCCGTTGGTAATTCCTCATTCTCAGGCCTCTAGGCAGTGCTGCTTCCTGCTTCTCGGTTCCTAGTGGTAATTCCTTATTCTAAATGCTTTACACAATGGTGCTACCTGCTACTCTGTTCCCAGTCAGTAATTCCTCATTCTAACTCCTATAAGCAGCGCTGGACCTGTGACTCTCGTCACAGTGGTAATTTATCATTCTTAGACCTCCTGGCAGTGCTGCTAGTTGCTTCTCTTGTCCCATCGGTAATTCCTCATTCTAAGTCCTCTAGACAGTGCTGCTGGCTGCATCTCAGGTCCCAGTGGTAATTCCTCATTCTAAGTCCTCTAGACAATGCTGCTAGCTGCTACTCTTTTCCTGTCAGTAATTCCTCATTTTAAGTCCTCTAGGCTGTGCTGCTAGCTGCTTCTCTGGTCCCAGCGGTAAGTACTCATTCTAAGTCCTCTAGACAGTACTGCTAGCTGCTACTCTGGTCCTGTCAGTAATTCCTTATTCTAAGTCCTCTAGACAGTGATACTAGCTGCTTCTCTGGTCCCAGTGGTAGTTCCTCATTTTTAGTCTTCTATACAGTGCTGCAGCTGCTTCTTTGGTCTCAGTGGTCATTTCTCATTCTTAGTCGTCTAGGCAGTGATGCTTACTGCTTCTCTGGTTCCATCAGTAATTGCTCATTCTAACTCCTATAAACAGAGCTTTTAGCTGCTTCTCGGGTCCCGTCAGTAATTCCTCATTCTAAGTCCTCTAACCAGCGCTGGACCTGTGACTCTGGTCACAGTGGTAATTCCTCATTCCTAGTCCTCCTGGCAGTGCTGCTAGTTGCTTCTCTTGTCCCATCGGTAATTCCTCATTCTAAGTCCTCTAGACAGTGCTGCTGGCTGCATCTCAGGTCCCAGTGATAAATCCTCATTCTAAGTCCTCTAGACAATGCTGCTAGCTGCTTCTCTGGTCCCAGCAGTAAGTACTCATTCTAAGTCCTCTAGACAGTACTGCTAGCTGCTACTCTTGTCCCATCGGTAATTCCTCATTCTAAGTCCTCTAGACAGTGCTGCTGGCTGCATCTCAGGTCCCAGTGGTAATTCCTCATTCTAAGTCCTCTAGACAATGCTGCTAGCTGCTACTCTTTTCCTGTCAGTAATTCCTCATTTTAACTCCTCTAGGCTGTGCTGCTAGCTGCTTCTCTGGTCCCAGCGGTAAGTACTCATTCTAAGTCCTCTAGACAGTACTGCTTGCTGCTACTCTGGTCCTGTCAGTAATTCCTTATTCTAAGTCTTTAGGCAGTGCTTCTACCTGCTTCTCTGGTCCCAGTGGTAATTCCTCATTCTAAGTCCTCTAGGCAGTGCTTCAAGCTGCTTCTCTGGTCCCGCCAGTAATTCTTCATTTTAAGTACTCTAGGCAGTGCTGCAGCTGTGTCTTAATTCACAGTGGTAATATCTAAATCCTAGCCCTCTAGCCAGTACTGCTAGCTGCTTGATTGGTCCCATCTGTAATTCCTCATTCTAAGTCCTCTAGGCAGTACTACTAGCTGCTGCTCTGGACCCATCAGCAATTCCTCATTCTAAGGCCTCTATGCAGTGCTGCTAGTTGCTTCTTTGATCCCAGTTGTAAATTCTCATTTTTAGTCCTCTAGACAGTGCTGCAGCTGCTTCTCTGATCCCAGTGGTAATTCCTCATTCTGAGATGTCTTAACAGTGCAGCTAGCTGCTTCTCTGGTCCTGTCAGTAATTCCTTATTCTAAGTCCTCTAGGCAGTGCTGCTAGCTGCTTCTCTGGTCCCAGTGGAAATTCCTCATTTTCAGTCCTTTAGACAGTGCTGCAGCTACTTCTCTGGGGTCAGAGGTAATTCCCAATTCTCAGTCCTCTAGGCAGTGCAGCTTGCTGCTTCTCTGGTCTTATTGGTGATTCCTCATTCTAAGTCCTCATGGCAGTGTTGGCAGCTGCTTCTCTGACCCAGTGGTAACTCTTCATTCTAAGTTGTCGAGACGGTGCTGATAGTTGCTACTCTGGTCCCTGTGGTCATTCCTCATTCTTAGTCCTCTAGGCAGTACTGCTAGCTGCTTCTCTAGTCCCATTGGTAATTTCTCATTCTAAGCCCTCTAGCCAGTACTGCTAGCTGGTTCTCTGGTCCCAGTGATAATTCCTCATTCTAAGTCCTCTAGACAGTGCTGCTAGCTGCTTCTATGGTCCCGTTGTTAATTCCTCATTTTACGTCCTCTGGGCAGTGCTGCTAGCTGCTTCTCCAGTCCCAGTGGTAATTCCTCATTCTAAGTCCTCTATATAATGCTGCTAGCTGCTACTCTGGTCCCAGTGGTAATTCCTCATTCTAAGTCCTCTAGACAATACAGCTAGCTGCTTTTCTTGTCCCGTCGGTAATTTCCCATTCTAAGTCCATTAGGAAATGGCGCAAGTTGCTTCTCTGGTCCCAGTGGTAATTTCTCATTTTTAGTCCTCTAGACAGTTCTGCAGCTGCTTCTCTGGCCTCAGCGGTAATTCCTCATTCTTAGTCTTCTAGGCAGTGCTGCTTGCTGCTTTCCTGGTCCCATCGGTAATTCCTCATTCGAAGTCTTCCAGACAGTGCTGCTACCTGCTACTCTGTTCCAGTCTGTAATTCCTCATTCTAAATCTTCAATACAGTGCTGCTAACTGCTAGTCTGGTCCCATTGGTAATTCCTCATTCCAAGACCTCTAGACATTGCTGCTAGCGGCTTCTTTGGTTCCAGTTTTAATTCTTCATTCTAATTCCTCTAGACAGTGGGGCTAGCTTCTACCTTGGTCCTGTCAGTAATTCCTCATTCTATGTCCTTTAGGGAGTGCTTCTAGCTGCTTCTCTGGTCCCAGTGGAAAGTCTTCATTTTTAGACCTCTAGACAGTGCTGTAGCTGCTTCTCTGGCCTCAGTGGTAATTCCTCATTCTTAGTCTTCTAGGCAGTGCTGCTTGCTGCTTTCCTGGTCCCATCGGTAATTCCTCATTCTAAGTCCTCTAGGCAGTGTAGCTAGCTGCCTCTCTAGTCCCAGTGGTAATTCCTCATTCTAAATCTAGACAGGGCTGCTACTCTGGTCTCGTAGGTAACTCCTCTTACTAAGTTCTCTTGGCAGCACTGCATCTATATCTTGTGTTACTGTTCTAATTCCTCATTCCTAGTCCTCTAGGCAGTCTTGCTACCTGCTTCTCTGGTCCTGTTGGTAATTCCTCATTCTAAGCCCTCTAGACAGTGCCGAAAGCTGCTTCTCTGGTCCCAGTGGTTATTCCTCGTTCTAAGTCCTCTAGGCAGTGCTGCAGCTCTGTATCTGGTCATAGTGCTAATTCCTCATTCTTACTACTCTAGGCAGTGCTTCAAGCTGCTTCTCTGGTCCCACCAGTAATTCTTCATTTTAAGTACTCTAGGCAGTGCAGCAGCTGTGTCTTAAGTCACAGTGATAATATCTAAATCCTAGCCCTCTAGCCAGTACTGCTAGCTGTTTGTTTGGTCCCATCTGTAATTCCTCATTCTAAGTCCTCTAGGCAGTACTACTCGCTGCTGCTCTGGTCCCATCAGCAATTCCTCATTCTAAGGCCTCTATGCAGTGCTGCTAGTTGCTTCTTTGATCCCAGTTGTAAATTCTCATTTTTAGTCCTCTAGACAGTGCTGCAGCTGCTTCTCTGATCCCAGTGGTAATTCCGCATTCTGAGATGTCTTAACAGTGCAGCTAGCTGCTTCTCTGGTCCCTTTCGTAATTACTCATTCTAAGCCCTCTAGGTAGTGCTGCATCGGTGTCTCCGGTCACAGTGGTAATTCCTCAATCCTAGCACTCTAGGCAGTTCTGCTAGCTGCATCTCTGGTCCCATCAGTAATTCCTCATATTAACTCATCCAGGCAGTACAGCTAGCGGGTTCTCTTGTTCCAGTGGTTGTTCCACATTCTAAGTCCTCTAGACAGTGCTGCTAGCTGCTACTTTGATCCCGTTGGTAATTCCTCATTCTCAGGCCTCTAGGCAGTGCTGCTTCCTGCTTCTCGGTTCCTAGTGGTAATTCCTTATTCTAAATGCTTTACACAATGGTGCTACCTGCTACTCTGCTCCCAGTCAGTAATTCCTCATTCTAAGTCCTCTAACCAGCGCTGGACCTGTGACTCTCGTCACAGTGGTAATTTATCATTCTTAGACCTCCTGGCAGTGCTGCTAGTTGCTTCTCTTGTCCCATCGGTAATTCCTCATTCTAAGTCCTCTAGACAGTGCTGCTGGCTGCATCTCAGGTCCCAGTGGTAATTCCTCATTCTAAGTCCTCTAGACAATGCGGCTAGCTGCTACTCTTTTCCTGTCAGTAATTCCTCATTTTAAGTCCTCTAGGCTGTGCTGCTACCTGGTTCTCCGGTCCCAGCGGTAAGTACTCATTCTAAGTCCTCTAGACAGTACTGCTAGCTGCTACTCTGGTCCTGTCAGTAATTCCTTATTCTAAGTCCTCTAGGCAGTGCTGCTAGCTGCTTCTCTGGTCCTAGTGGTAATTCCTCATTTTTAGTCTTCTATACAGTGCTGCAGCTGCTTCTTTGGTCTCAGTGGTCATTTCTCATTCTCAGTCGTCTTGGCAGTGCTGCTTGCTGCTTCTCTGGTTCCATCAGTAATTGCTCATTCTAACTCCTATAAACAGAGCTTTTAGCTGCTTCTCGAGTCCCGTCAGTAATTCCTCATTCTATGTCCTCTAACCAGCGTTGGACCTGTGACTCTGGTCACAGTGGTAATTCCTCATTCCTAGTCCTTCTGGCAGTGCTGCTAGTTGCTTCTCTTGTCCCATCGGTAATTCCTCATTCTAAGTCCTCTAGACAGTGCTGCTGGCTGCATCTCAGATCCCAGTGGTAATTCCTCATTCTAAGTCCTCTAGACAATGGTGCTAGCTGCTACTCTTTTCCTGTCAGTAATTCCTCATTTTAAGTCCTCTAGGCTGTGCTGCTAGCTGCTTCTCTGGTCCAGCGGTAAGTATTCATTCTAAGTCCTCTAGACAGTACTGCTAGCTGCTACTCTTGTCCCAATCAGTAATTCCTCATTCTAAGTCCTCTAACCAGCGCTGGACCTGTGACTCTGGTCACAGTGGTAATTCCTCATTCCAAGTCCTCCTGGCAGTGCTGCTAGTTGCTTCTCTTGTCCCATCGGTAATTCCTCATTCTAAGTCCTCTAGACAGTGCTGCTGGCTGCATCTCAGGTCCCAGTGGTAATTCCTCATTCTAAGTCCTCTAGACAATGCTGCTAGCTGCTACTCTTTTCCTGTCAGTAATTCCTCATTTTAAGTCCTCTAGGCTGTGCTGCTAGCTGCTTCTCTGGTCCCAGCGGTAAGTACTCATTCTGAGTCCTCTAGACAGTACTGCTAGCTGCTACTCTGGTCCTGTCAGTAATTCCTTATTCTAAGTCCTCTAGGCAGTGATGCTAGCTGCTTCTCTGGTCCCAGTGGTAGTTCCTCATTTTTAGTCTTCTATACAGTGCTGCAGCTGCTTCTTTGGTCTCAGTGGTAATTTCTCATTCTTAGTCATCTAGGCAGTGCTGCTTGCTGCTTCTCTGGTTCCATCAGTAATTGCTCATTCTAACTCCTATAAACAGAGCTTTTAGCTGCTTCTCGGGTCCCGTCAGTAATTCCTCATTCTAAGTCCTCTAACCAGCGTTGGACCTGTTACTCTGGTCACAGTGGTAATTCCTCATTCCTAGTCCTCCTGGCAGTGCTGCTAGTTGCTTCTCTTGTCCCATTGGTAATTCCTCATTCTAAGTCCTCTAGACAGTGCTGCTGGCTGCATCTCAGGTCCCAGTGGTAATTCCTCATTCTAAGTCCTCTAGACAATGCTGCTAGCTGCTACTCTTTTCCTGTCAGTAATTCCTCATTTTAAGTCCTCTAGGCTGTGCTGCTAGCTGCTTCTCTGGTCCCAGCGGTAAGTACTCATTCTAAGTCCTCTAGACAGTACTGCTAGCTGCTACTCTTGTCCCATCTGTAATTCCTCATTCTAAGTCCTCTAGACAATGCTGCTAGCTGCTACTCTTTTCCTGTCAGTAATTCCTCATTTTAAGTCCTCTGGGCTGTGCTGCTGGCTACTTCTCTGGTCCCAGCGGTAAGTACTCATTCTAAGTCCTCTAGATAGTACTGCTAGCTGCTACTCTGGTCCTGTCAGAAATTCCTTATTCTAAGTCCTCTAGGCAGTGCTGCTAGCTGCTTCTCTGGTCCCAGTGCTAATTCCTCATTTGTAGTCTTCTATACAGTGCTGCAGCTGCTTCTTTGGTCTCAGTGGTCATTTCTCATTCTTAGTCGTCTAGGCAGCGCTGCTTGCTGCTTCTCTGGTTCCATCAGTACATCAGTAATTCCTCATTCTAACTCCAATAAACAGAACTTTTAGCTGCAACTCGAGCCCCGTCAGTAATTCCTCATTCTAATTCTAGGCAATGCTGCTATCTGCTTCTCTAGTACCCGTGGTAATTGATCATTCTAAATCCTCTAGACAGTGCTACTGGCTGCTACTCTGAACCCGTCGGTAATTCCTCATTCTAAGCCCTTCAGGCGGTACTGCTAACTGCTTCTCTGATCCCAGTGGTAATTTCTCATTCCAAGTCCTCTAGACAGGACTGCGAGCTGCTACTCAGGTCCCATCAGTAATTCCTCATTCTAAGTCCTCTAGGCAGCGCTGCAGCAGTGTCACTGGTCCCAGTGGTAATTCCTAATTCTAAGTCTTTTAGACAGAGCGGCTTTTCTGGTCCCGTCGCTAATTCCTCATACTAAGTCCTATAGGAAGTGCTGCTGGCTACTTCTCTGGTCCCATTGGTAATTCCTCTTTTTAAGTCCTCTAACCAGTGCTGCCAGCTGCTTCTCTGGTCCCATCGGTAATTCCTCATTCTGAGTCCCCTAGGCAGTGGTGCAGCTGTGTCTCTAGTAGCAGTGATAATTTCTAAATCCTAGCCCCCTTGGCAGTACTGCTAGCTGCTTGTTTGGTTCCATCTGTAATTCCTCATTCTAAGTCCTCTAGGCAGTACTACTAGCTGGTTCTCTGGTCCCAGTGGAAATTCCTCATTCTACGTCCTCTAGACAGTGCTCCTAGCTGCTACTCTAGTCCCATCAGAAATTCCTCATTCTAAGTCCCCTATGCAGTGCTGCTAGCTGCTTCTTTGATCCCAGTGGTAATTCCACATTCATAGTCCTCTGGACAGTGCTGAAGCTGCTTCTCTGGTCCCAGTGGTAATTCCTAATTTTTAGTCCTCTAGACAGTGCCACAGCTGCTTCTCTGGTTCTGTCGGCAATTCCTAACTATAACCCCTCTAGGCAGTGTTGCAAGCTGCTTCTCTGGTCCCAGTTGTATTTCCTCATTCTTAATCCTCTAGGCAGTGCTGCTAGCTCCTTCTCTGGTCCCGTTGGTAATTCCTCATTCTAAGTCCTCCAGGCAATGCTGCTAGTGGCTTCTCTAGTCCCAGTGATAATTGGTTATTCTAAGTACTTTAGACAGTGCTACTGGCTGCTACTCTGATCCTGTCGGCAATTCCTCATTCTAAGCCCTCTAGGCGTTGCTGCTAGCTGCTTCTCTTATCCCAGTGGTAATTTTTAATTCTAAGTCCTCTAGATAGGACTGCTAGCTGCTACTCTGGTCCCATCTGTAATTTTTCATTTTAAGTCCTCTAGGCAGCGCTTCAGCAGTGTCTCTGGTCACAGTGATAATTCCTCATTCTAAGTCCTCTAGACAGTGCTGCTGGCTGCATCTCAGGTCCCAGTGGTAATTCCTCATTCTAAGTCCTCTAGACAATGCTGCTGGCTGCATCTCAGATCCCAGTGGTAATTCCTCATTCTAAGTCCTCTAGACAATGCTGCTAGCTGCTACTCTTTTCCTGTCAGTAATTCCTCATTTTAAGTCATCTAGGCTGTGCTGCTAGCTGCTTCTCTGGTCCCAGCGGTAAGTACTCATTCTAAGTCCTCTAGACAGTACTGCTAGCTGCTACTCTGGTCCTGTCAGTAATTCCTTATTCTAAGACCTCTAGGCAGTGATGCTAGCTGCTCCTCTGGTCCCAGTGGTAATTCCTCATTTTTAGTCTTCTATACAGTGCTGCAGCTGCTTCTTTGGTCTCAGTGGTCATTTCTCATTCTTAGTCGTCTAGGCAGTGCTGCTTGCTGCTTCTCTGGTTCCATCAGTAATTGCTCATTCTAACTCTTATAAACAGAGCTTTGAGCTGCTTCTCGGGTCCCGTCAGTAATTCCTCATTCTAAGTCCTCTAACCAGCGCTGGACCTGTGACTCTGGTCACAGTGGTAATTCCGCATTCCTAGTCCTCCTGGCAGTGCTGCTAGTTGCTTCTCTTGTCCCATCGGTAATTCCTCATTCTAAGTCCTCTAGACAGTGCTGCTGGCTGCATCTCAGTTCCCAGTGGTAGATCCTCATTCTAAGTCCTCTAGACAATGCTGCTACTCTTTTCCTGTCAGTAATTCCTCATTTTAAGTCATCTCGGATGTGCTGCTATCTGCTTCTCTGGTCCCAGCGGTAAGTACTCATTCTAAGTCCTCTAGACAGTACTGCTAGCTGCTACTCTGGTCCTGTCAGTAATTCCTTATTCTAAGTCATCTAGGCAGTGCTGCTAGCTGCTGCTCTGGTCCCAGTGGTAATTCCTCATTTTTAAGTCTTCTATACAGTGCTGCAGCTGCTTCTTTGGTCTCAGTGGTCATTTCTCATTCTTAGTCGTCTAGGCAGTGCTGCTTGCTGCTTCTCTGGTTCCATCAGTACATCAGTAATTGCTCATTCTAACGGAGGCAAGATGGCGTCCGTCGAGTCGGACGTGTGAGCTGGTCGCTCCTGGCTCACCCCGCACCTGCATGATTTGTGGCCCTTTATGTGCTTCATAGCCGTGGAAAGGCTTCCTGACAAGGAATTATTTACGGATGTGGCTGGTGACTTCGTGTTTGGTTGACCGGTAGATGAATTGCGGTGGACGGATCATGCTCTAGCGGCTTGGAGCGCTGTGTCAGCTGCCGCTGCCTGCCCTCGGGCGCTGACCTCTCTCGCTGTTGCGGCTGCCGCTCGGCCTTGCTCCTTCTTTCTTTTGGCTGTCTTGGAGCTGGCGTGCTGGCCTGGGGAGAGCGGGAGTGTGGACGGCGGAGACGGAGATCGGAGGAGAGGGTGTTGGCATGTCCAGGAGGACAGGAGTATCGGAGCGCTGTGTGTGCTGGTATTGTAGCGGAGATCGACTGTAAGCACCCCGGCAGCAACGAGAGAGGAAGGTGCTTGATTTTTGGCTTGGAGACGGGAGCGCTACATCTAGGGGCTTCGTGGCGGCTTCTGCAGCATGCTGCTTACGGCGATGGCTGTGCTTACCGCAAGATTGTGGAGACTTCAGAGGAGTCAATGGAGTACCTTTCGATATCGCCGGTGGGGCGCCCTCACAGCTGTAACATTCTATGATGTGCAAAGTGCTAGAAACACTGTAGTGTGTGGGATGCCTCCTAAACCTGCAAAAGGGAGGGCTCGCCCTCTGGTGGACTCAGCTGGAACTGTGGGGAATAATACGACTGTATGTAGCAAGACAACCAGAGCGGATACTATGTTACCTAATACATCGATGGAGAAAAGTAATAAAGACCACACTGGTAAGCGTACTGTGCCTCTTTTGTTTTCGGGGATGAAGGAAAAGAAGAAAATTCTGCAATCACCGCAAACGGAGCTACTGGATACGAGAATTTCTGATATCTCTATGGCAGTACATGCGGGGGGAAGTGATGTTATTAATGGAAATGGGGGACAGGCTACCAGTGCACGACTTTTATCATCTCAAATTGGTTTAATAGCTGAAGGTGTCACAGAAGGGCTCCGCCATGTTGCCATTGGGTCTGGTTTATATGATACAGACACTAGGACAACGGTAAAGTTAGCAAATCAAATGGGTAAATTGGTAGATATAATTAAACCAGCCCTCGATACAAAAAGGGAACTGCAACCACAAAGGAGTGAAATAAATCGAAAAGAAATAGACTCTGGTGACCATTTTTTCTCTCTTTCCGATCACTCTGATTCATCTAGTAATGAACTAGAGTTAGGCTCTAAATCTCAATCCGAATTACGGGGAGCTGGTGGTAGTGACGTCAGCAGTGTACATTTGGAGGACTCAGAGGGAGATACGTCTGAAGACAGTCCCCGCACAGTAAGAAAAAAACAAGACTATAGAGAGGGCCCTAAATTCGTAGCAAGGGCCAATAACAGTAATACTCTACAGTGGGACCACTCCTCAGATGTTGGTATGAGCTTGGAGACTGCTAAAGGAGATCTATTGAATCCCCCGGAAGAGATATCACTAGCTTTGATATATCAAACTTTAATAACCCATAGGGAGGAGACACGATCAGAGAGCCAGAGGGTACAGAGCTCTTGTCGCAAATTGCAGAACTCGGTGCGACGCATCGCTAAGACCTGCACGGATTTTACTACAAGATTCACTGAAGCTGAGGCACGTATTTCATCTTTAGAAGATGAACTTGTAGCACAGAAGGCTATCACAGAATCAATGCGGTCTTTGAAAGAGGACACTCAGTGGAAACTAACTGATTTGGAAAATCGTTCCCGGAGGAAAAATCTTAGAGTTTTGCAGGTCCCGGAAGGCGTAGAGGGGCAAGATCCTCGCAAGTTCATCATTGACTTATTCACCGAAGCCTTTCCTGAACTTACGCAGTGGGATTGGCACAAAGAAGTGCAAAGGGCGCATCGTTTTCCTTTTTCTATCCGCTCTGGTCCCAGTCAAGGAACTGCTAGGCCTAGAGCAATTCTAATCTCTCTTAATAATTTTTTAGCGCGCGAAGCGCTTTATGAGTTGGCCCGACCTGATAGAAAGAGGGCCGCGAAAGGTTTGGAATTTTTTGTACGCCCTGATTACTGTCATTACACGGTAGAAAAGCGGTGGCAGCTCCGTCAACTCATCTCCTTATTCCAAGCCAAGGGGGCTCAAGCTTTTTTGCTTAACCCTGCAAAGCTAAAAGTCCTTTATAAAGATCACATTAGATTTTTTATGTCTGAGATTCAAGCCAAAGAGTATCTACAATCACTGTAATATTTAATTTTGAATTTTTTTCTTTGGTATCTTTTTTTTTGTTTTTTTTGTTTTTAGGGGCCGTATAAGTTCTCGGGCTTCATGTAGCTATATGTTAGAGGACAGATATGGTATTAGTAACGATGAAGA
The DNA here is from genome assembly GCA_963921515.1 of Calotriton arnoldi. NCBI lineage: Eukaryota > Metazoa > Chordata > Amphibia > Caudata > Salamandridae > Calotriton > Calotriton arnoldi. The sequence continues at coordinate 233,175 of CAWUFW010008491.1, forward strand.
AGCATTGACCATGAAGGGCTAATGTTTGTTCTTTGTTTTTGTATATATGGTTGTGTGGGCGGGGTCACCCGGGGGCGGGAGCTTAGCATCACTGGGAACATCGTTCCTATTGCCTCAGTGAAGGGTGGGGGAGGGGGGAAGAGGGAGGGATTGGTTGGGGGAGGGAGCAGTTTGGGTGGGGGTGGTTTTGGGGGTAAAAAAAGAAAAACTATCCACAGTATTGGTGAGTTTGTGAAACGTAAAGACATTAGATGGTTTGTAAGAGAATGGAACAAGGGATGGTATTTAGGTTTGTTTTATGGCTAAGCTAGGGCTTCGAATGTGTTCACTCAACGTCTCTGGGCTTAATAATTATAATAAAAGGCAAAGAGTTGCGGCTGAGCTTAGGGTGATTCATCCAGATTTAGTGTGTATACAAGAGACACACATACCCTGGGGAAAACGTAAGATATTAGCAGAATTAGGGTACGTAGTATTGGCCATTTCACAACAAACTACTATGAATCGTGGGGTCGCTGTGCTGGCCAAACCGAATATACAAACTTCTGGACGTATGCTTGCAGATAATTATGGGCGCTGGGTAATTTTGGAATGTATTTCGGGGGATCCAGATTTACATTATGTACAGTATATGGGTCAAATTTGGATGAAGCTTCTGTTTTTGAATACTTAAACCTGGAACTTGCAACTTGGCCCACCCCTTTAGTGTTATGTGGGGATTTTAATATTAATCTGATACATGGGGAATTACAAACTGGGATTCAAAGTTATAGTGGTAGGAAACCTAGGGTGTTCAAGGCTTTATATCATTTAATATGGGATCACGGCTTAGTTGATGTATGGGGAACACTTAAAACACCCAACTCTGGCTTTACGTTTTATTCTCATCCTCATGGCAAATTAGTGTGGCTTGATTATTTTTTTATTTCACCTCTTTTATTGACAAAAGCTCAAATATGGGTTTATCCCCGAATTACATCTGACCATGCTCCAGTTGTCTTAGACATTCCAGCGTTGGGTACTAGCTTAGTTCCAAGAGAGTTTACCTTTGATAGAAAACTCCTTTTTGATAACTCTTTCATTGAGCAAATGAGGAACTGGGTTAGAGAGTTTTTTCAAGATAATCGCTACTCTACTAGCTGTGGGAATGTTTGGGACACCTTCAAAGCTTGTTTCAGAGGGGAAGTCTTAAGCTTTGGACTATATAAACAAAAACAGGCTAAGCGCATGGTTCAGGAGCTGTACAATAAATTGAAAATCGCCGAAGAAAATTTAACATGTGGAATCTTGTCAGGTAGTAATAGTATTGAATTGCAAACAACAGTTGCCAGATGTAAAGCCAACATTAATAGCATATGGAGTAAGGAAATTGCCTCTAAATATCAGCTTTTTAAGAAAGATCGTTACGAATATGGCGAGGCGACAGGGCGCTGTTTAGCTCAAAGATTACGCGCTAAAGAGGCCTCACAAAGAATAGATGGTTTGCGGAATACTATTGGTGGGTTGGTAAGTGATCCCCGGGAGATTTTAGAGGTTTTTCATAGCTTTTATCAAAAGCTTTATACAGATGGAGAGTGCGATCCGGTAGACTTTGGGCTCTTGGACGTTCAATTGCAGCAGTTAGCTCATGGAGAAGCAGATAGATTAGATAAACCTATCTCAATGGAAGAACTGGAACAGGCTGTTAATGGTCTGTCACGGGGTAAAGCCGCGGGTCCAGACAAGCTACCATCTGAAATTTATCAGCTTTTTTTCAAGAACTTAAAACTGATTTTTTGTCTGTCTGTCAGGCTGCTCAAAAAGGTGTGGCACCACAATCATGGGACGTGGCCAATATCATTGTTTTTAAAAAGAAGGGTAAGCCGTCAGATCTTCCGGGTTCCTATCGTCCAATATCACTCACAAATTGTGACGGAAAGATATATGCAAAAATTCTCGCGAACAGATTGGCTAAGGTTATATCCCCTTTAGTCTCATTTAGACAACATGGATTTATTACCGGCAGGGGGACGGTAAACCATGTAGCTAGAGTCATTACTATACTCGACATTGCTCAAGTGGAGGCTAGAGATGTAGGAATTGTACTACTCGACGCTGAGAAGGCGTTCGATCGCGTGTCCTGGAATTTTCTTTGGGAAGTTTTAGTTATGATGGGTTTTCCTCAGGGATATATACAAGCACTGCAGGTTTTATATCGTTCTCCTGTGGCTCGGATCTGTGCTATGGGCTTAACATCTAAGGAAGTTCGTATTACTAGAGGCACACGTCAGGGCTGTCCTTGCTCCCCGCTTTTGTTCGCGCTTTACATTAATCCTTTTTGGATATGCTTGAGCGGAGCACAAAGATAAGACCGTTTACGGTGGGGCAAGATCAGTTCCGTGTCTTGACATATGCGGATGATATAGCCATAATCACATCCGATCCAGGGATGGCTTTACCCGAAATTGAAGATCTTGCATATGTATTTGGGTGTATGGCTGGCTATAAGCTTAACACCTCTAAGACCCAGATTCTATGCACTAATCAGATTATTAATAATGACACTAGAGTTGTTAAGGAAGCTATATATTTGGGTATCAAGATTCGGGTTTGTTTGAAGGAGTTAGTCGACGTTAACTGTAGAGCCATTTTTGGAAATATTAAACAAGCGCTTGAGCGGTAGCAATGTCTTCATCTGACTTTGGTTGGTAGAGCCAATGTGCTTAAAATGAACATTTTGCCGAAAGTTTTATATTTTTTCAGAGCGGTGCCTTTGGAAATACCTTTGTTGCAACTACGGAAATTACAATCTGTGTGTTCTAAATTTTTGTGGGCTCCGGGGAAACCACGCAGAGCGGTTCGATATATGACACTACCTCGAGATAGAGGGGGATGGGCAGTTCCTGATTTTGTTTTATATTATTATGTGTGTATTCTAGTTAATGCTCATATTTTGTTAACCGGAGAAGAAGTAGATAATCCAGCGGAGGCCCCGTCAATATATCAGATGGCACTTGGTACTGAGGCCAAAAACTGTCTATTTCATAGAATTGATGGCAGTTATTATAAGAGGACACGGTTCAAGATCTTGTGGGCAGTTTTTAAGGTCTGGAAAATAATTCGAAAGAATTTACAGATTGAGGGGCTTTCCTTTTATACTCCCCTGTCGGCTGTAGGGATCCTTCCCTCGATATTTCAAGATTATGTCACTAGGAAATGGAGATTATCTGGTATCACACAACTTGGACATTTCACGAGAGCCGGGGGGCTGCTGTTTTCTTTCTCTGAATTGGCTGATAAATATCAAATTCCAAAATGCCAATTCTTTAAATATCTTCAGATACGTGATTTTCTGAATAAACATACTACGGTGTTAAAACCAGATAAGATAATCGAACTTATTAGATCTCAAGCAAGAATTGGCGTCCTCTACAAAGCATTACAATCTGTTAAAATTGATGATCTTGAGAAATACAATCTTAAGTGGGAGGAGTCTTTTGGAATCTCAGGTGTGTCTATAGAGGACTCAATTGATTTAGCAGGAAAAATATTCATGGCCGCAAACCTAAAGACACAACATTACAAAACGATATTTAATTTATATCACACTCCGGCAAAGATGAAGAAATGGGGGGTAGATATGATGGGAAATGTTTTCGCTGTGGCGTTGATGATGCCGATAGTCTACATATCTTTTTCTCATGCACTAATTTGGTTTTGTATATACAACATATTGAGAGGTTTTTATCAGAGGTTACTGGAGTGGGTATAGTGATTTCGGCCCCTGTTATGTTGTTAGGCACTGGTGAGGAGTTGGGACAAGGGACACTGATGTATAAATATAGGTATCTTATTTTTGTGGCTATGGGGGTAGCACGGTTATGTACTGCCTCTCTATGGCTTCATCCAGAGGCACCCTCTTTTGAAATGTGGCGTGCTAGGTTTTATAGTATATTTAACCTGTTGTTTAGTCTGTATTCGCTTAAGGGCTCAAGGAAACGAGAGTTAGGCATGCAAATATGGGGCTCCATGCTTGATCATTTTTCTTACTGATATTATAATCTGTTATATTTTTCTTTTTTCTTTTCTGATTTTGTTTTTTGTTTCGATCTGATGATTGAAATGGGAATGAAATGATATGTATTGTATTTTGTATTGGATGATTTGACATGACATATTGGTTTAGTTCTGTATTTGTTTTTTATACTGTGGATTTTTAATAAAAATAAATAAATAAAAAAAAATTGCTCATTCTAACTCCTATAAACAGAACTTTTAGCTGCTTCTCGAGTCCCGTCTGTAATTCCTCATTCTAACTCTAGGCAATGCTGCTATCTGCTTCTTTAGTACCAGTGGTAATTGATCATTCTAAATCCTCTCGACAGTGCTACTGGCTGCTACTCTGAACCCGTCGGTAATTCCTCATTTTAAGCCCTCTAGGTGGTGCTGCTAGCTGCTTCTCTGATCCCAGTGGTAATTTCTCATTCCAAGTCCTCTAGACAGGACTGTGAGCTGCTACTCAGGTCCCATCAGTAATTATTATTATTATTATTATTATTATTATTATTCAGCTTATAGAGCGCCTGGTTACTCCAAATGAAGTGTCCCCGTGCTAGAACACCAGTAATGCCTGAAAAACTGGCCAGAAACGCCCACCCGCCCTATGGCCAAAGACCCCCAAGGAACCGCTGCCAGGGCCTACTTCCGGCCACCCAGGGGGTGCTGGAAGAGCCACGTCTTAAGTTTTTCCGGAACAGAGACTCAGACGGGCACGTCCTTAACTCAACCGGGAGGTCATTCCAGGCCTTAGCCGCAAGGAAGCCAAAAGAGCTCCCACCAGCCCGTACCTTCCGAACCTTAGGCACAGTCAACTTTGCCGTACCCAAGGATCTTAGGCAACGTGCAGGTCTATATGCGGTGAGAAGGGGGTGCAGGAAGCTAGGACCTTTCTTATTGAAGATCCTGTGGCTAAAACACAAGGCCTTAAAAGTAACTCTGGCCTGTATGGGGAGCCAGTGTAATTTCCTCAAGGCCTCATCCATCGAAGCCCGCCTAGGAATATTCAGGATTAGCCGAGCTGCGGCATTCTGAACCTTCTGCAGGATGTTCAGATTTTTTTTGGGTCACCCCTAGGTACAGGATGTTGCAGTAATCTAGACGGGACGTAACAAGGGCCTGTACAATGGTGCGTCTGGCATCTAATGGGAGTAGATCCAGGATTTTACGCAACATTTTAAGGATGCCAAAGCAGGCACCAGCCACAGCTGATATCTGCTCTGAGTAAGAGAGGGTGTCATTGAACCATACTCCCAAATTCTTGACCTTAGCCTTGGGGGTCGGAGTCGGTCCCAGCTCCTCCGGCCACCATAGATGTGACCATAAAAAGGGCTTTTTACCCACTACCATAACCTCCGTTTTTCCCGCATTCAGCTGCAGACAGCTGAGCCTCATCCAATTGGCAAGTTCCCCCAGACATACCTTGAAGTCAGATGCCGTTCCTGCCTCTTTTTGCTCCAGGGTAATGATTAACTGTGTGTCATCGGCATATGACACCAGTTTTACCCCATGTCTCAGCACCATATCTGTCAAGGGGCGCATGTAGATATTAAATAGCGTAGGGCTAAGCGCCGAACCCTGCGGCACCCCTTGGGTCAGAGGACAAACTCTGGATTTAAAGGGATGCTGTAGAACCTGAAAGGATCTATTCTCCAGAAAATGTTTAATCCACTCCCATGTCCCTCCACCGACCCCGGCCTCCCGCAGCCGTTCCATGAGAAGGCCATGGGAGACCGTGTCAAAAGCAGCACTCAGGTCTAGAAGGATTAGAGCAGCAGTTCTACCCTCATCGGCAACAGTTTTCAGGGCCTCGGAAGCAAGAAGAAGGGCTGACTCGGTACTATGTCGTGGTCTAAACCCCGACTGAGTTTCATGGAGCACCTGTTTCTCTTCCAGAAATATGGACAATTGACTGTTTAAATGTTTTTCGGCGATTTTAGCAGCATAGGGTAGAAGAGAAATAGGTCTCAGGTTTTCTGGGAGAGCAGGATCTAAAGAAGGTTTTTTTAACAGTGGTACCACCATAGCATGCTTCCAGTTGCTAGCAACCTGACCCGAACTAAAAGACAGGTTCAGAAGCTTGGTGAGAACCGGAGCAATTACTTCTTTCCCTAGCAGCAGGAATTTTGGGGGGATCGGATCCAAGGGCGATCCAGTTTTAACTGCTTCCATGAGTTTAAGAACATCGCTTACTCCAGGCGGGTGAAAAACAATACTGTCCTCACTTCTCAGAACATCTGTGACAGGAGCCAAGGTGTAGTTCCTGCTACTTTCAGGGAAGGAGGCGTAAATTTTATCAATCTTACCCATAAAAAAATCTGCAACCTTATTGCAGTGAGCAGTAGAGGCAGGCATAGTGGCTGTCACATGATCTAGAGAGGACAGTTGTTTCACTATGTTAAAAATATTCTTAGTGGAACTTTTTGCTGCTTCAATATGCTCAGTATAAAACTCCCTCCGTACTCTCCTAATTTGTTGGTGATACAGCTTAAGAGCATCTAAGTATACCATCCTATTTTCATTTAGATAGTTCCCCCTCCTCATTCTAAGTCCTCTAGGCAGCGCTGCAGCAGTGTCACTGGTCCCAGTGGTAACTTCTCATTCTAAGTCTTTTAGACAGAGCGGCTTTTCTGGTCCCGTCGCTAATTCCTCATACTAAGTCCTATAGGAAGGGCTGCTGGCTACTTCTCTGGTCCCATTGGTAATTCCTCTTTCTAAGTCCTCTAACAAGTGCTGCTAGCTGCTACTCTGGTGCCATCGGTAATTCCTCATTCTGAGTCCCCTAGGCAGTGGTGCAGCTGTGTCTCTAGTCACAGTGGTAATTTCTAAATCCTAGCCCTCTTGGCAGTACTGCTAGCTGCTTGTTTGGTTCCATCTGTAATTCCTCATTCTAAGTCCTCTAGGCAGTACTACTAGCTGGTTCTCTGGTCCCAGTGGAAATTCCTCATTCTACATCCTCTAGACAGTGCTGCTAGCTGCTACTCTAGTCCCGTCAGAAATTCCTCATTCTAAGTCCCCTATGCAGTGCTGCTAGCTGCTTCTTTGATCCCAGTGGTAATTCCACATTTGTAGTCCTCTAGTCAGTGCTGAAGCTGCTTCTCTGGTCCCAGTGGTAATTCCTAATTTGTAGTCCTCTAGACAGTGCCACAGCTGTTTCCCTGGTTCTGTCGGTAATTCCCAATTATAACCCCTCTAAGTAGTGTTGCAAGCTGCTTCTCTGGTCCCAGTGGTAATTCCTAATTTTTTGTCTCCTAGACAGTGCTGAAGCTGCTTCGCTGGTCCCAGTTGTATTTCCTCATTCTTAATCCTCTAGGCAGTGCTGCTAGCTCCTTCTCTGGTCCCGTTGGTAATTGCTCATTCTAAGTTCTCCCGGCAATGCTGCTAGTGGCTTCTCTAGTCCCAGTGATAATTGGTCATTCTAAGTACTCTAGACAGTGCTACTGGCTGCTACTCTGATCCTGTCAGCAATTCCTCATTCTAAGCCCTCTAGGCGTTGCTGCTAGCTGCTTCTCTTATCCCAGTGGAAATTTTTTATTCTAAGTCCTCTAGTTAGGACTGTTAGCTGCTATGCTGGTCCCATCGGTAATTTTTCATTTTAAGTCCTCTAGACAGCGCTTCAGCAGTGTCTCTGGTCACAGTGATAATTCCTCATTCCTAGTCCTCTAGTCAGTGCTGCTAGCTGCTCCTCTGGTCCCGTCTGTAATTCCTCATTCTAAGTCTTCTAGACAGTGCTGCTAGCTGCTTCATTTGTCCCGTCACTAACTCCTCAATCTAAGTTTGCTAGGTATTGCTGCTAGCTGCTTTACTGGTCCCAGTGGTAATTCCTCATTCTAAGTCTTTTAGACAGAGCTGCTTCTCTGGTCCCATCAGTAATTCCTCATTCTAAGTCCTATAGGAAGTGTTGATGGCTGCTTCTGTGGTCTCAGTGGTAATTCCTCATTCTAAGTCCTCTAGACAGTGCTGCAGCTGCTTCTCTGTTCCCAGTGATGATTCCTCTTTCTAAGTACTCTAGGCAGTGCTGCTGGCTGCTTCTCTGGTCCCAGTGGAAATTCCTCATTCTAAGTCATTTAGATAGGGCTGCTAGCTGTTACCCTGGTCCCGTCAGTAATTCCCCATTCTAAGTCCTCTAAGCAGCGCTGCACCTGTGTCTCTGGTCACAGTGGTAATTCCACATTCCCAGTCCTCTAGGCAGTGCTGCTAGGTGCTTCTCTGGTCCCATCAGTAATTCCTCACTCTAAGTCATCTAGGCAGTGCTGTTAGCTGCTTCTTTGGTCCCAGTGCCAACTCATCATTCTATCTCCTCTAGAGAGTGCTGTTAGCTGCTACTCTTGTCCCGTCAGTAATTCCTCATTCTATGTCCTCTAGGCTGTGCTACTAGCCGCTTCTCTGCTCCCAGTGGTAAGTCCTCATTCTAAGTTCTCTAGACAGCGCTGCTAGCTGCTACTCTGGTCCCATTGGTAATTCCTCATTCTAAGTCCTCTAGACAGTACTGCTAGCTGCTACTCTGAACCTGTCAGTAATTCCTAATTCTAATCCTCTAGGTAAGACTGCTAGCTGCTTCTCTGGTCCCAGTGGTAATTTCTCATTCTAAGTACCCTAGACAGGAATGCTAGCTGCTACTCTGGTCCCATCAATAATTCCTCATTCTAAGTCCTCTAGGTGGTGCTGCTAGCTGCTTCTTTAGTCCAAGTGGTAATTTATCATTCTAAGTCCTCTAGGCAGTGCTGCTAGCTGCTTCTCTGGTCCCAGTGGTAAGTCCTCATTCTAAGTTCTCTAGACAGTGCTGCTAGCTACGACTATGGTCCCATCTGCTAGCTGCTACTCTGTTCCCATCGGTAATTCCTCATTCTAAATCCTCTAGGTAGCGCTGCAGCAGGGTCTCTGGTCACAGTGGTAATTCCTCATTCCTAGTCCTCTAGACAGGGCTGCTAGCTGATACTCTGGTCCCGTCAGTTAGTCCTCATTCTAAGTCCTCTAAGCAGTGCTGCACCTGTGTCTATGGTCATAGCGGTAATTCCTCATTCCTAGTCCTCTAGGCAATTCTGATAGTTGCTTCTCATGTCCCATCAGTAATTCTTCACTCTAAGTAATCTAGCCAGTGCTGTTAGCTGCTTCTTTGGTCCCTCTGGTAACTCCTCATTCTATCTCCTGTAGACAGTGCTGCTAGCTGCTACTCTTGTCCCATTCTTAACTCCTCATTCTTAGTCCTCTAGGCAGTGCTGCTTGCTGCTTCTCTGGTCCCATCAGAAATTCCTCATTCCAACTCCTCGAAACAGAGCTTTTAGCTGCATTTCGGGTCACATCGGAAATTCCTCATTCTATGTCCTCTAGGCAATGCTGCTATCTGCTTCTCTAGTCCCAGTGCTAATTGATCATTCTAAGTGATCTAGACAGTGCTACTGGCTGCTACTCTGATCCTGTCTATAATTCCCCATTCTAAGTCTTCTAAGCAGTGCTGCTAGCTGCTTCTCTTGTCCCAGTGGTAATTTCTCATTCTAAGTCCTCTAAGTAGGACTGCTAGCTGCTACTCTGTTCCCATCGGTAATTCCTCATTCTAAATCCTCTAGGTAGCGCTGCAGCAGGGTCTCTGGTCACAGTGGTAATTCCTCATTCCTAGTCCTCTAGTCAGTGCTGATAGCTGCTCCTCTGGTCCCATCTGTAATTCCTCATTCTAAGTCTTCTAGACAGTGCTGCTAGTTGCTTTTCTTGTCCCGTCGCTAATTCCTCATTTTAGGTCTGCTAGGCAGTGCTGCTAGCTGCTTCACTGGTCCCAATGGTAATTCCTCATTCTAAGTCTTCCACCCAGTGCTGCTAGCTGCTACTGTGGTCCAATCAGTAATTCCCCATTCTAAGTCCTCTAGACAGTACTGCTATTTGCTACTCTGGTCCTGTCAGTAATTCCTCATTCTAAGTACTTTAGGCAGCGCTGCTAGCTGCTTCTCTAGTCCCCCGTGGTAATTCCTCATTCTAAGTCCTTTAGACAGTGGTGCTAGCAGCTACTCTGGTCTAGTCAGTAATTCCTCATTCTAAGTCCTCTAGGCAGTCATACTAGCTGGTTCTCTGGTCCCAGTAGTAGTTCCTCATTCTAAGTCCTCTAGACAGTGCTGCTAGCTGCTACTCTGGTCCCGGCAGTAATTCCTCATTCTAAGTCCTCAATGCAGTGCTGCTAGCTGCTTCTCTGGTCCCAGTGGTAATTCCCCATTTTTAGTCCTCTAGGCAGTGCTGCTAGTTGCTTCTCATGTCCCATCGGTAACTCCTCACTCTAAGTCATGTTGGCAGTGCAGTTAGCTGCTTCTTTGGTCCCAGTGGTAACTCCTCATTCTATCTCCTCTAGACAGTGCTGCTAGCTGCTACTCTTTTCCCATCGGTAATTCCTCATTCTATGTCTTCTAGAGAGTGCTGCTATCTCCTTCTCTGGTCCCGTCGCTAATTCCTCATTCTAAGTCCTTTAGGCATTACTGCTAGCTGCTTCTCTTGTACCAATGGTAATTCCTCATTCTAAGCCTTCCACCCAGTGCTGCTAGCTCCTTCTCTGGCCATGTCAGTAATTCCTCATTGCAACTGATCTAGGCAGTTATTTTAGCTGGCTCTCGGTCCCAGTGGGCATTCCTCATTCTAAGTCCTCTAGAGTGTGCTGCTACTTTGATCCCATCTGTAATTCCTCATTCTCAGACCTCTAAGCAGCGCTACTTCCTGCTACTCGGGTCCCAGTGGTAATTCCTCATTCTAAATGCTCTTCACAATGGTGTTAGCTGCTGCTCTGGTCCCATCGGTAATTCCTCATTCTTAGTCCTCTAGACAGTGCTGCTTGCTGCTTCTCTGGTTCCATCAGTAATTCCTCATTCTAACTCCTCTAAACAGAGCTTTTAGCTGCTTTTCAGGTCCCATCGGTAATTCCTCATTCTAAGTCCTCTAGACAGTGCTGCTAGCTGCTACTCTGGACATATTGGTAATTACTCATTCTAAGTCTTCCACCCAGTGCTGCTAGCTGCTACTCTGGTCCCATTTGGTAATTCCCCATTCTAAATCCTCTAGTCAGTACTGCTAGCTGCTACTCTGGTCCTGTCAGTAATTCCTCATTCTAAGTCCTCTAGGCAGTCATACTAGCTGGTTCTCTGGTCCCAGTGGTAATTCCTCATTATAAGTCCTCTAGACAGTGCTGCTAGCTGCTACTCTGGTCCCATCAGTAGTTCCTCATTCTAAGTCGTCTATGAAGTGCTGCTAGCTGTTTCTTTGATCTCAGTGGTAATTCCACATATGTAGTCCTCTAAACAGTGCTGAAGCTGCTTCTCTGGTCCCAGTTGTAATTAACCATTTGTAGTCCTCTAGACAGTTCTGCAGCTGCTTCTCTGATCTCAGGGATAATTCCTCAGTCTGAGTTCTCTAAGCAGTGCAGCTAGCTGCTTCTCTGCTCCCTTTGGTAATTCCTCATTCTAAGTCCTCTAGGTAGTGCTGCATTGGTGTCTCCGGTCACAGTGGTAATTTCTCAATCCCAGCCCTCTAGGCAGTGCTGCTAACTGCTTCTCCGATCCCATCAGTAATTCCTCATTCTAACTCATCTAGGCAGTACAGCGAGCTGGTTCTCGGGTCCCAGTGGTTATTCCTCATTCTAGGTCCTCTAGAGAGTGCTGCTAGCTGCTACTATGATCCCGTCGGTAGTTACTCATTCTCAGGCCTCTAGGCAGTGCTGCTTCCTGCTTCTCGAATCCAAGTGGTATTCCCTCATTCTAAATTCTGTTCACAATGGTGCCAGCTGCTACTCTGGTACCTTTGGTAATTCCCCATTCTAAGTCTTCTAGACAGTACTGCTAGCTGCTACGCTGATCCCGTCGGTAATTCCGCATTCCAAGTCCTGTAGACAGTGCTGCTAGCTGCTTCTCTGGTCCCAGGGGTGATTCTTCATTCTAAGAGCTCTAGACAGTGCTGCACCTTCTTCTTTGGTCCCAGTGGTAATTCCTCATTCTAAGTCCTCTAGGCAGTGCTGCTAGCTGCTTCTCTGGTCCCAGTGGTAATTTCTCATTCTAAGTCATCTAGATAGGGCTGCTCGCCCCTCTACTCTGGTCCGTCAGTAATTCCTCATTCTGAGTCCTCTAGGTAGCGCTGCAGCAGGGTCTCTGGTCACAGTGGTAATTCCTCATTCCCAGTCCTCTAGTCAGTGCTGCTAGCTGCTCCTCTGGTCCCATCTCTAATTCCTCATTCTAAGTCCTCTAGATAGTACTGCTACCTGCTACCCTGGTCCATCAGTAATTCCTCATTCTGAATCCTCTAGGCAGTGCTGCTAGTTGCTTTTCTTGTCCCGTCGCTAATTCCTCATTTTAGGTCTGCTAGGCAGTGCTGCTAGCTGCTTCACTGGTCCCAATGGTAATTCCTCATTCTAAGTCTTCCACCCAGTGCTGCTAGCTGCTACTGTGGTCCAATCAGTAATTCCCCATTCTAAGTCCTCTAGACAGTACTGCTATTTGCTACTCTGGTCCTGTCAGTAATTCCTCATTCTAAGTACTTTAGGCAGCGCTGCTAGCTGCTTCTCTAGTCCCCGTGGTAATTCCTCATTCTAAGTCCTTTAGACAGTGGTGCTAGCAGCTACTCTGGTCTAGTCAGTAATTCCTCATTCTAAGTCCTCTAGGCAGTCATACTAGCTGGTTCTCTGGTCCCAGTAGTAGTTCCTCATTCTAAGTCCTCTAGACAGTGCTGCTAGCTGCTACTCTGGTCCCGGCAGTAATTCCTCATTCTAAGTCCTCAATGCAGTGCTGCTAGCTGCTTCTCTGGTCCCAGTGGTAATTCCCCATTTTTAGTCCTCTAGGCAGTGCTGCTAGTTGCTTCTCATGTCCCATCGGTAACTCCTCACTCTAAGTCATGTTGGCAGTGCAGTTAGCTGCTTCTTTGGTCCCAGTGGTAACTCCTCATTCTATCTCCTCTAGACAGTGCTGCTAGCTGCTACTCTTTTCCCATCGGTAATTCCTCATTCTATGTCTTCTAGAGAGTGCTGCTATCTCCTTCTCTGGTCCCGTCGCTAATTCCTCATTCTAAGTCCTTTAGGCATTACTGCTAGCTGCTTCTCTTGTACCAATGGTAATTCCTCATTCTAAGCCTTCCACCCAGTGCTGCTAGCTCCTTCTCTGGCCATGTCAGTAATTCCTCATTGCAACTGATCTAGGCAGTTATTTTAGCTGGCTCTCGGGTCCCAGTGGGCATTCCTCATTCTAAGTCCTCTAGAGTGTGCTGCTACTTTGATCCCATCTGTAATTCCTCATTCTCAGACCTCTAAGCAGCGCTACTTCCTGCTACTCGGGTCCCAGTGGTAATTCCTCATTCTAAATGCTCTTCACAATGGTGTTAGCTGCTGCTCTGGTTCCATCGGTAATTCCTCATTCTTAGTCCTCTAGACAGTGCTGCTTGCTGCTTCTCTGGTTCCATCAGTAATTCCTCATTCTAACTCCTCTAAACAGAGCTTTTAGCTGCTTTTCAGGTCCCATCGGTAATTCCTCATTCTAAGTCCTCTAGACAGTGCTGCTAGCTGCAACTCTGGACATATTGGTAATTACTCATTCTAAGTCTTCCACCCAGTGCTGCTAGCTGCTACTCTGGTCCCATTTGGTAATTCCCCATTCTAAATCCTCTAGTCAGTACTGCTAGCTGCTACTCTGGTCCTGTCAGTAATTCCTCATTCTAAGTCCTCTAGGCAGTCATACTAGCTGGTTCTCTGGTCCCAGTGGTAATTCCTCATTATAAGTCCTCTAGACAGTGCTGCTAGCTGCTACTCTGGTCCCATCAGTAGTTCCTCATTCTAAGTCGTCTATGAAGTGCTGCTAGCTGTTTCTTTGATCTCAGTGGTAATTCCACATATGTAGTCCTCTAAACAGTGCTGAAGCTGCTTCTCTGGTCCCAGTTGTAATTAACCATTTTTAGTCCTCTAGACAGTTCTGCAGCTGCTTCTCTGATCTCAGGGATAATTCCTGAGTCTGAGTTCTCTAAGCAGTGCAGCTAGCTGCTTCTCTGCTCCCTTTGGTAATTCCTCATTCTAAGTCCTCTAGGTAGTGCTGCATTGGTGTCTCCGGTCACAGTGGTAATTTCTCAATCCCAGCCCTCTAGGCAGTGCTGCTAACTGCTTCTCCGATCCCATCAGTAATTCCTCATTCTAACTCATCTAGGCAGTACAGCGAGCTGGTTCTCGGGTCCCAGTGGTTATTCCTCATTCTAGGTCCTCTAGAGAGTGCTGCTAGCTGCTACTATGATCCCGTCGGTAGTTACTCATTCTCAGGCCTCTAGGGCAGTGCTGCTTCCTGCTTCTCGAATCCAAGTGGTATTCCCTCATTCTAAATTCTGTTCACAATGGTGCCAGCTGCTACTCTGGTACCTTTGGTAATTCCCCATTCTAAGTCTTCTAGACAGTACTGCTAGCTGCTACGCTGATCCCGTCGGTAATTCCGCATTCCAAGTCCTGTAGACAGTGCTGCTAGCTGCTTCTCTGGTCCCAGGGGTGATTCTTCATTCTAAGAGCTCTAGACAGTGCTGCACCTGCTTCTTTGGTCCCAGTGGTAATTCCTCATTCTAAGTCCTCTAGGCAGTGCTGCTAGCTGCTTCTCTGGTCCCAGTGGTAATTTCTCATTCTAAGTCATCTAGATAGGGCTGCTCGCCCTCTACTCTGGTCCGTCAGTAATTCCTCATTCTGAGTCCTCTAGGTAGCGCTGCAGCAGGGTCTCTGGTCACAGTGGTAATTCCTCATTCCCAGTCCTCTAGTCAGTGCTGCTAGCTGCTCCTCTGGTCCCATCTCTAATTCCTCATTCTAAGTCCTCTAGATAGTACTGCTACCTGCTACCCTGGTCCATCAGTAATTCCTCATTCTGAATCCTCTAGGCAGTGCTGCTAGTTGCTTCTCATGTCCCATCGGTAACTCCTCACTCTAAGCCATCTTGGCAGTGCAGTTAGCTGCTTCTTTGGTCCCAGTGGTAACTCCTCATTCTATCTCCTCCTAGACAGTGCTGCTAGCTGCTACTCTTGTCCCATCGGTAATTCCTCATTCTATGTCTTCTAGAGAGTGCTGCTATCTCCTTCTCTGGTCCCGTCGCTAATACCTAATTTTAAGTCCTCTAGGCAGTGCTGCTGGCTGCTTCTCAGGTCCCAGTGGTAATTCCGCATTCAATATCCACTAGAAAGTGATTCTCGCTGCTACTCTGGTCCCGTCAGCAATTCCTCATTCCAAGTCCTGTAGACAGTGCTGCTAGCTGCTTCTCTGGTCCCAGGGGTGATTCCTCATTCTAAGACCTCTAGACAGTGCTGCAGCTGCTTCTTTGGTCCTAGCGGTAATTCCTCATTCTAAGTCCTCTTGACAGTGCTGCTAGCTGCTTCTCTGGTCCCAGTGGTAATTCCTCATTCTAAGTCATCTAGAGAGGGCTGCTAACTGCTACTCCGGTCTGTCAGTAATTCCTCATTCTGAGTCCTCTAGGAAGCGCTGCAGCAGGGTCTCTGGTCACAATAGTAATTCCTCATTCCCACTCCTCTAGTCAGTGCTGCTAGCTGCTCCTCTGGTTCCATCTGTAATTCCTCATTCTAAGTCCTCTAGATAGTACTGCTACCTGCTACTCTGGTCCGTCAGTAATTCCTCATTCTGAATCCTCTAGGCAGTGCTGCTAGTTGCTTCTCATGTCCCATTGGTAATTCCTCATTCTAAGTCTTCCACCCAGTGCTGCTAGCTGCTACTGTGGTCCCATCAGTAATTCCCATTCCAAATCCTCTAGACAGTACTGCTATTTTCTACTCTGGTCCTGTCATTAATTCCTCATTCTAAGTCCTTTAGGCATTACTGCTAACTGCTTCTCTTGTACCAATGGTAATTCCTCATTCTAAGCCTTCCACCCAGTGCTGCTAGCTGCTACTCTGGTCCCATCGGTAATTCCACATTCTAAATCCTCTAGACAGTACTGCTTGCTCCTTCTCTGGTCCTGTCAGTAATTCCTCATTGCAACTCATCTAGGCAGTTATTTTAGCTGGTTCTTGGGTCCCAGTGGGCATTCCTCATTCTAAGTCCTCTAGAGTGTGCTGCTACTTTGATCCCATCTGTAATTCCTCATTCTCAGACCTCTAAGCAGCGCTACTTCCTGCTACTCGGGTCCCAGTGGTAATTCCTCATTCTAAATGCTCTTCACAATGGTGTTAGCTGCTGCTCTGGTTACATCGGTAATTCCTCATTCTCAGTCCTCTAGACAGTGCTGCTTGCTGCTTCTCTGGTTCCATCAGTAATTCCTCATTCTAACTCCTCTAAACAGAGCTTTTAGCTGCTTTTCAGGTCCCATCGGTAATTCCTCATTATAAGTTCTCTAGGCAATGCTGTTATCTGCTTCTCTAGTCCCAGGGGCAATTGATTATTCTAAGTCCTCTAAACAGTGCTACTGTCTGCTACTCTGATCCGGTCAGTATTTCCTCATTCAAAGTCCTCTAGCAAGTGCTGCTAGCTGCCTCTCTGATGCCAGTGGTAATTTCTCATTCTAAGTCCTCTAAACAAGGCTGCTTGCTGCTACTCTGGTCCCATCAATAATTACTCACTCTAAGTCCTCGTCCTCTGCAGTGCTGCTAGCTGCTTCTCTAGTCCTAGCGGTAATTGATCATTCTAAGTCCTCTAGACAGTGCTACTAGATGATACACTGGTTACCCTGGAATACCTCATTCTACGTCCTCTAGGCAGTGCTGCTAGCTCCATCTTCCATTGTCCCAGTGGTAATTCCTTATTGTAATTCCTCTAGACAGGGCAGCTAGCTGCTACTCTGGTCCCATCAGTTATTCCTCATTTTAAGTACTCTAGACAGTACTGCTATTTGCTACCCTGGTCCTGTCAGTAATTCCTCATTCTAAGGACTTTAGGCAACGCTGCTAGCTGCTTCTCTAGTCCCAGTGGTAATTCCTCATTCTAAGTCCTTTAGACAGTGGTGCTAGCTGCTACTTTGGTCCAGTCAGTAATTCCTCATTCTAAGTCCTCCATACAGTGTTGCTAGCTACTTCTTTGATCTCAGTGGTAATTCATCATTTTTAGTCCTCTAAACAGTGCTGAAGCTGCTTCTCTGATTCCAGTGGTAATTCCTCATTCTGAGTTCTCTAAGCAGTGCAGCTAGCTGCTTCTCTTGTCCCTTAGGTAATTCCTCATTCTAAGTCCTCTAGACAGTGCTGCTAGCTGCTACCCTGGTCTTATTGGTAATTCCTCTTTCTAAGTCTTCCACCCAGTGCTGCTAGCTGTTACTCTGGTCCCATCGGTAATTCCCCATTCTAAATCCTCTAGTCAGTACTGCTAGCTGCTACTCTGGTCCTGTCAGTAATTCCTCATTCTAAGTCCGCTAGACAGTGCTGCTAACTGCTACTCTGGTCCCATCAGTAGTTCCTCATTCTAAGTCGTCTATGAAGTGCTGCTAGCTGCTTCTTTGATCTCAGTTGTAATTCCACATATTTAGTCCTCTAAACAGTGCTGAAGCTGCTTCTCTGGTCCCAGTTGTAATTAACCATTTGTAGTCCTCTAGACAGTCTCTGCAGCTGCTTCTCTGATCTCAGGGATAATTCCTCAGTCTGAGTTCTCTAAGCAGTGCAGCTAGCTGCTTCTCTGCTCCCTTTGGTAATTCCTCATTCTAAGTCCTCTAGGTAGTGCTGCATTGGTGTCTCCGGTCACAGTGGTAATTTCTCAATCCCAGCCCTCTAGGCAGTGCTGCTAACTGCTTCTCTGATCCCATCAGTAATCTCTCATTCTAACTCATCTAGGCAGTACAGCTAGCTGGTTTTCGGGTCCTAGTGGTTATTCCTCATTCTAGGTCCTCTAGAGAGTGCTGCTAGCTGCTACTATGATCCCGTCGGTAGTTACTCATTCTCAGGCCTCTAGGCAGTGCTGCTTCCTGCTTTTGAGTCCAAGTGGTAATCCCTCATTCTAAATTCTCTTCACAATGGTGCTAGCTGCTACTCTGGTCCCATCGGTAATTCCCCATTCTAAGTCTTCTAGACAGTACTGCTAGCTGCTACTCTGATCCCTTCGGTAATTCCGCATTCCAAGTCCTGTAGACAGTGCTGCTAGCTGCTTCTCTGGTCCCAGGGGTGATTCTTCATTCTAAGACCTCTAGATAGTGCTGCAGCTGCTTCTTTCGTCCCAGTGGTAATTCCTCATTCTAAGTCCTCTAGGCAGTGGTGCTAGCTGCTTCTCTGGTCCCAGTGGTAATTCCTCATTCTAAGTCATCTAGATAGGGCTGCTAGCTGCTACTCTGGTCCGTCAGTAATTCCTCATTCTGAGTCCTCTAGGTAGTGCTGCAGCAGGGTCTCTGGTCACCGTGGTAATTCCTCGTTCCCAGTCCTCTAGTCAGTGCTGCTATCTGCTCCTCTGGTCCCATCTGTAATTCCTCATTCTAAGTCCTCTGGATAGTACTGCTACCTGCTACTCTGGTCCGTCAGTAATTCCTCATTCTGAATCCTCTAGGCAGTGCAGTTAGCTGCTTCTTTGGTCCCAGTGGTAACTCCTCATTCTATCTCCTCTAGACAGTGCTGCTAGCTGCTACTCTTGTCCCATCGGTAATTCCTCATTCTATGTCTTCTAGAGAGTGCTGCTATCTCCTTCTCTGGTCCCGTCGCTAATACATCATTTTAAGTCCTCCACCCAGTGCTGCTAGCTGCCACTGTGGTCCCATCGGTAATTCCCCATTCCAAGTCCTCTAGACAGTACTGCTATTTTCTACTCTGGTCCTGTCATTAATTCCTCATTCTAAGTCCTTTAGGCATTACTGCTAGCTGCTACTCTGGTTTAATGGTAATTCCTCATTCTAAGCCTTCCACCCAGTGCTGCTAGCTGCTACTCTGCTCCCATCGGTAATTCCCCATTCTAAATACTCTAGACAGTACTGCTAGCTGCATCTCTGGTCCCAGTGGTAATTCCCCATTTTTAGTCCTCTAGACAGTTCTGCAGCTGCTTCTCTGATCCCAGTGGTAATTCCTCATTCTGAGTTCTCTAAGCAGTGCAGCTGGCTCCTTCTCTGGTCCCTTTGGTAATTCCTCATTCTAAGTCCTCTGGGTAGTGCTGCATCGGTGTGTCCGGTCACAGTGGTAATTTCTCAATCCTATCCCTCTAGGCAGTGCTGCTAGCTGCTTCTCTGATCCCATCAGTAATTCCTCATTCTAACTCATCTAGGCAGCTGTTTTTGCTGGTTCTTGGGTCCCTGTGGTTATTCCTCATTGTAAGTCCTCTAGAGAGTGCTGCTAGCTGCTACTATGATCCCAACAGTAATTCCTCATTCTCAGGCCTCTAGGCAGTGCTACTTCCTGCTACTCGGGTCCCAGTGGTAATTCCTCATTCTAAATGCTCTACACAATGGTCCTAACTGCTACTGTGGTCCCAGTGGTAATTCCTCATTCCTAGTCCTCCAGGCAGTGCTGCTAGTTGCTTCTCATGTCCCATCGGTAACTCCTCACTCTAAGTCATGTTGGCAGTGCAGTTAGCTGCTTCTTTGGTCCCAGTGGTAACTCCTTATTCTATCTCCTTTAGACAGTGCTGCTAGCTGCTACTCTTGGACCATCGGCAATTCCTCATTCAATGTCTTCTAGACAGTACTGCTATTTGCTACTCTGGTCCTGTCATTAATTCATCATTCTAAGTCCTTTAGGCAGTTCTGCTAGCTGCTTCTCTGGTCCCAGTGGTAATTCCTCATTCTAAGTCCTCTAGACAGTTCTGCAGCTGCTTCTCTGATCCCAGTGTTAATTCCTCATTCTGAGTTCTCTAAGCAGTGCAACTAGCTGCTTCTCTGGTCCCTTAGGTAATTCCTCATTCATCTCCTCTAGACAGTGCTGCTAGCTGCTACTCTGGTCCCATCGGTAATTCCCCATTCTAAGTCCTCTAGACAGTACTCCTAACTGCTACTCTTGTCCTCTCATTATTTCCTCATTCTAAGTCCTCTAGGCAGTCCTACTAGTTGGTTCTCTGGTCCCAGTGGTAATTCCTCATTCTAAGTCCTCTAGACAGTGCTGCTAGCTGCTGCTCTGGTCCCATAAGTAGTTCCTCATTCTAAATCGTCTATGAAGTGCTGCTAGCTCCTTCTTTGATCTTAGTGGTAATTCTACATATTTCATCCTCTAAACAGTGCTGAAGCTGCTTCTCTGGTCCAAGTGGTAATTCACCATTTTTAGTCCTCTAGGCAGTTCTGCAGCTGCTTCTCTGATCTCAGGGATAATTCCTCAGTCTGAGTTCTCTAAGCAGTGCAGCTAGCTGCTTCTCTGCTCCTTTTGGTAATTCCTCATTCTAAGTCCTCTAGGTAGTGCTGCATTGGTGTCTCCGAACACAATGGTAATTTCTCAATCCTAGCCCTATAGGCAGTGCTGCTAGCTGCTTCCCTGGTCCCATCAGTAATTCCTCATTGCAACTCATCTCAGTAGTTATATTAGCTGGTTCTCGGGTCCCAGTGGGTATTCCTCATTCTAAGTCCTCTAGAGAGTGCTGCTACTTTGATCCCATCTGTAATTCCTCATTCTCAGACCTCTAAGCAGCGCTACGTCCCTCCTACTCGGGTCCGAATGGTAATTCCTCATTCTAAATGCTCTTCACAATGGTGCTAGCTGCTGCTCTGGTTCCATCGGTAATTCCTCATTCAAAGTCCTCTAGCAAGTGCTCCTAGCTGCCTCTCCGATGCCAGTGGTTATTCCTCATTCTAAGTCCTCTAAACAGGACTGCTAGCTGCTACTCTGGTCCCATCAATAATTACTCAGTCTAAGTCCTCGTCCTCTGCAGTGCTGCTAGCTGCTTCTCTAGTCCCAGTGGTAATTGATCATTCTAAGTCCTCTAGACAGTGCTACTAGCTGATACACTGATTACCCTGGAATACCCCATTCTAAGTCCTCTAGGCAGTGCTGCTAGCTGCATCTTCCATGGTCCCAGTGGTAATTCCTCATTGTAATTCCTCTAGACAGGGCTGCTAGCTGCTACTCTGGTCCAGTCAGTTATTCCTCATTTTAAGTCCTCTAAGCAGCGCTGCACCTGTGTCTCTGGTCACAGTGGTAATTCCTCATTCTTAGTCCTCAAGGCAGTGCAGCTAGTTGCTTCTCATGTCTCATCCTCTAGGCAGTGCTGCTGGCTGCTTCTCAGGTCCCAGTGGTAATTCCTCATTCTAAGTCCTCTAGACAATGTCGCTGGCTGCTACTTTGGTCCTGTCTGTAAATCCTCATTTTAAGTCCTCTAGGCTGTGCTGCTAGCTGCTTCTCTGATCCCAGTGGTATGTCCTCATTCTAAGTCCTCTAGACAGTGCTGCTAGCTGCCTCTCTGGTCACATTGGTAAATCCTCATTCTTAGTCTTCCAACCAGTGCTGCTAGCTGCTACTTTGGTTCCATCGGTAATTCCTCATTCTTAGTCCTCTAGACAGTGCTGCTTGCTGCTTCTCTGGTCCCATCAGTAATTCCTCATTCTAACTCCTCTAAACAGAGTTTTTAGCTGCTTTTGAGGTCCCATCAGTAATTCCTCATTCTAAGTCCTCTAGGCAATGCTGTTATCTGCTTCTCTAGTCCCAGGGGCAATTGATTATTCTAAGTCCTCTAAACAGTGCTACTGTCTGCTACTCTGATCCGGTCGGTAATTCCTCATTCAAAGTCCTCTAGCAAGTTCTGCTAGCTGCCTCTCCGATGCCAGTGGTTATTTCTCATTCTAAGTCCTCTAAACAGGACTGCTAGCTGCTACTCTGGTCCCATCAATAATTACTCAGTCTAAGTCCTCGTCCTCTGCAGTGCTGCTAGCTGCTTCTCTAGTCCCAGTGGTAATTGATCATTCTAAGTCCTCTAGACAGTGCTACTAGCTGATACACTGATTACCCTGGAATACCCCATTCTAAGTCCTCTAAGCAGTGCTGCTAGCTGCATCTTCCAAGGCCCCAGTGGTAATTCCTCATTGTAATTCCTCTAGACAGGGCTGCTAGCTGCTACTCTGGTCCCGTCAGTTATTCCTCATTTTAAGTCCTCTAAGCAGCGCTGCACCTGTGTCTCTGGTCACAGTGGTAATTCCTCATTCTTAGTCCTCAAGGCAGTGCAGCTAGTTGCTTCTCATGTCTCATCCTCTAGGCAGTGCTGCTGGCTGCTTCTCAGGTCCCAGTGGTAATTCCTCATTCTAAGTCCTCTAGGCAATGCTGCTAGCTGCCACTCTGGTCCTGTCAGTAATTCCTCATTTTAAGTCCTCTAGGCTGTGCTGCTAGCTGCTTCTCTGGTCCTAGCGGTAAGTCTTCATTCTAAGTCCTCTAGACAGTGGTGCTAGCTGCTACTCTGGTCACATTGCTAATTCCTCATTCTAAGTCTTCCACCCAGTGCTGCTAGCTGCTACTGTGGTCCCATCGGCAATTCCCCATTCTAAGTGCTCTAGACAGTACTGCTATTTGCTACTCTGGTCCTGTCATTAATTCCTCATTCTAAGTCCTTTAGGCAGTTCTGCTAGCTGCTTCTCTGGTCCCAGTGGTAATTCCTCATTCTAAGTCCTCTAGACAGTTCTGCAGCTGCTTCTCTGATCCCAGTGTTAATTCCTCATTCTGAGTTCTCTAAGCAGTGCAACTAGCTGCTTCTCTGGTCCCTTAGGTAATTCCTCATTCATCTCCTCTAGACAGTGCTGCTAGCTGCTACTCTGGTCCCATCGGTAATTCCCCATTCTAAGTCCTCTAGTCTAGACAGTACTCCTAACTGCTACTCTGGTCCTCTCATTAATTCCTCATTCTAAGTCCTCTAGGCAGTCCTACTAGTTGGTTCTCTGGTCCCAGTGGTAATTCCTCATTCTAAGTCCTCTAGACAGTGCTGCTAGCTGCTGCTCTGGTCCCATAAGTAGTTCCTCATTCTAAATCGTCTATGAAGTGCTGCTAGCTCCTTCTTTGATCTCAGTGGTAATTCTACATATTTCATCCTCTAAACAGTGCTGAAGCTGCTTCTCTGGTCCAAGTGGTAATTCACCATTTTTAGTCCTCTAGGCAGTTCTGCAGCTGCTTCTCTGATCCCAGGGATAATTCCTCAGTCTGAGTTCTCTAGCAGTGCAGCGAGCTGCTTCTCTGCTCCTTTTGGTAATTCCTCATTCGAAGTCCTCTAGGTAGTGCTGCATTGGTGTCTCCGAACACAATGGTAATTTCTCAATCCTAGCCCTATAGGCAGTGCTGCTAGCTGCTTCCCTGGTCCCATCAGTAATTCCTCATTGCAACTCATCTCAGTAGTTATATTAGCTGGTTCTCGGGTCCCAGTGGGTATTCCTCATTCTAAGTCCTCTAGAGAGTGCTGCTACTTTGATCCCATCTGTAATTCCTCATTCTCAGACCTCTAAGCAGCTCTACGTCCTCCTACTCGGGTCCGAATGGTAATTCCTCATTCTAAATGCTCTTCACAATGGTGCTAGCTGCTGCTCTGGTTCCATCTGTAATTCCTCATTCAAAGTCCTCTAGCAAGTGCTCCTAGCTGCCTCTCCGATGCCAGTGGTTATTTCTCATTCTAAGTCCTCTAAACAGGACTGCTAGCTGCTACTCTGGTCCCATCAATAATTACTCAGTCTAAGTCCTCGTCCTCTGCAGTGCTGCTAGCTGCTTCTCTAGTCCCAGTGGTAATTGATCATTCTAAGTCCTCTAGACAGTGCTACTAGCTGATACACTGATTACCCTGGAATACCCCATTCTAAGTCCTCTAGGCAGTGCTGCTAGCTGCATCTTCCATGGTCCCAGTGGTAATTCCTCATTGTAATTCCTCTAGACAGGGCTGCTAGCTGCTACTCTGGTCCCGTCAGTTATTCCTCATTTTAAGTCCTCTAAGCAGCGCTGCACCTGTGTCTCTGGTCACAGTGGTAATTCCTCATTCTTAGTCCTCAAGGCAGTGCAGCTAGTTGCTTCTCATGTCTCATCCTCTAGGCAGTGCTGCTGGCTGCTTCTCAGGTCCCAGTGGTAATTCCTCATTCTAAGTCCTCTAGACAATGTCGCTGGCTGCTACTTTGGTCCTGTCTGTAATTCCTCATTTTAAGTCCTCTAGGCTGTGCTGCTAGCTGCTTCTCTGATCCCAGTGGTATGTCCTCATTCTATGTCCTCTAGACAGTGCTGCTAGCTGCCTCTCTGGTCACATTGGTAAATCCTCATTCTTAGTCTTCCAACCAGTGCTGCTAGCTGCTACTTTGGTTCCATCAGTAATTCCTCATTCTTAGTCCACTAGACAGTGCTGCTTGCTGCTTCTCTGGTCCCATCAGTAATTCCTCATTCTAACTCCTCAAAACAGAGTTTTTAGCTGCTTTTGAGGTCACATCGGTAATTCCTCATTCTAAGCACTCTAGGCAATGCTGTTATCTGCTTCTCTAGTCCCAGGGGCAATTGATCATTCTAAGTCCTCTAAACAGTGCTACTGTCTGCTACTCTGATCCGGTCGGTAATTCCTCATTCAAAGTCCTCTAGCAAGTGCTGCTAGCTGCCTCTCCAATGCCAGTGGTTATTTCTCATTCTAAGTCCTCTAAACAGGACTGCTAGCTGCCTCTCTGGTCACATTGGTAAATCCTCTTTTTTTTTTTTTTTTTTGTCCTCATTACACCATGGTTACTGCCATCTGGGCCAGTACGGAAATGGAAACGAAACACCCTTGATCCTTCTTTGGTCCAAGCAGTTACATACTATGCCTTCCACGGCACCCAACTGTCCTTCAATAGAAGGGCACGGGGGGAGCGGTCTAGCCTGCTCAACACCCCAGTCCATGGCTTGAAGTAATCATTGGACTAAGTTTCCGAATCAGATTTCCGAATTTGTTAGCCATGGGTACCTTTCAAGGGCTCCCACACCTCGGCCGGAGTACTTTTATCCCTTTTAATATCGAACCTACATGTCCATTTAACCACATTCAACCAGGTTATTGCATTGGGGGGTTGAGGGTCTAAACAATATTTACAAATTTCCCTTCTAGCCAGAAGGATCAAATAAAACAACAACCCCCTCTGTTTATATCTTAAGGCCTGTTGAGTTACATAGTCCACTCCTAGGAGTACCAAAGTTTCTGTTAAGGTTATATTTTCTCCTAGAATATCTCTTATACTATTTTCCACAGAGCTCCAGTAATCCTTTAGCCCTGGGCATGTAAAAAGATATGTAGATCATTTGCCTTGAGAAGGTTACACCTTTTACATCTTGGGACCGGTTGTTGCACAAATTTTGATAATCTGTGGGGTGTCCAGTACAGCCTATGCATGACAAAGAAGTGGTGTCTTTTAAGATTAGCTGGAGTGACTATGTCATAGAGGATTTTAACTGAGTCGGACCACAAAAGCTTCATTCTTCCCTCCTGCAACACCCCTGTCCAGACCTCAGATGGATCTTGTGTATTTTCCTCCTCTGCCTCCAAAAGATGTCTGTACCATAATGCTACCTCTTTAGCTTTCTGTGAGGGGTCCTGAATTAAAGTCTCGAAATCCCAGTTGCCTCCCACTTCAGTCCCTGCCATCGCAGCCCATGAAGTAAGCTGTATGTTCTTAAACCTTGAGAGTCCGCTACCCGTCTTAATATATAGAACTTCCCATGGGACCACTACGCCATCTGATGTTAGATCGCCCCATTGCTTGACTCCTGCATGCTTCAAAGGTAAACTCAGGGCATCCTTGAGACATTCCGGTGTCCCCGGGGAATTCCATATTGGAGCGAACTCTGAAAAGTAGCCAATCTTGAGGATTCGTCTCACTGCCATCCATAGACTTAAAGCTGCTTTCAGCACTTTCAGTCTTACTTTTTTAAAACATTTCTGAGCTCCAAATTTATAGAGAAATGCTCTGCCGGCTTCTTTGGTCATCTCACTCAAAATTAAGCCCCACGTAGTACTCTCAGGCTCTCCTACCAACATACGAAAGTTCTTCCATTGAAAGGCCATGCAATAAAGCTCTAATGTCTGGCAATGCCAGTCCCCCTTTTTTTAGACTTCTTCTAAGTTTTTTCCCATGACAGACGGACTCCCGGGAAGCCCAAATAAATCTAGAAATCTTTCCTTGAATTTTCGTTATTTCCTCTTTTGGAAAGCTAAGTGGTATACAGTTAAAAAGGTAGGTTAGCTTTGGTAAAACTGACATTTTAATCAAATTTACCCTCCCATATATAGACAGTGGTAGATTTTTCCACCTGGCCAAATTCCTATCTATTTCCTTCATTACACGCTTCAAGTTTATCAGGGGTTCTCATCAATCTTCTCTACAATTAATATCCCTAAATATTTAATCTCTGAAGAAACTCTACCACCCCATCCATCCATATTCCAACACATTACCTCTGTTTTTTCCAAATTAACAAGATATCCTGAAAGTAAACCAAATTCGGCAGTCAGCTGTTCTATTCTTGACAGTGTTTGTGTTGGGTCCGAGGTGTAAACTACAAGATCGTCTGCATATAATGCTATTTTACTATGGGTCGGAAGTTGGTGTATGGGAATGATCTTATCATCTAACCTTAATTTATGTGCAAGTGGTTCCATGTATATATCAAAAAGAAGGGGGGACAGGGGGCAACCCTGTCGCGTCCCCCTCCTAATTTCGAATCCCCTAGTTAGTACTCCGTTTAGCAAAATTTTCGCTGTTGGTTGCTCGTATAATTTCTGTACTGCACTAATAAAGTTAGAGCTAAATCCCATTATATCTAAAACGGCCCACAGAAATGTCCAACAAACCTGATCAAATGCTTTGGCGGCGTCTATTGTGATCACCGCCAAAGGGATCGATCTTTCAACCGCTAAATCTATGGTTCCTATTAAAGAGAGTGTTAGATCTTGTATCTGTCTCTTAGGAACAAAACCTTTCTGGTCGGGGTGTATCAGTTGTTGTGCCTCCTTAGCTAATCTCCCCGCCAATATACCAGTATAAATTTTTAGATCCGCATTTAATAAGGATATAGGACGATATGAGTCGGGATTTTTCGGGTCCTTTGAAGGTTTTAGAATTAACATAATGAAAGCCTCATTCCAAGAATTTGGAATTTTCTCCCCCTCCTTATATATAGCATTAAAAAGAGACATCAACTCTGGAACTATCTCTACTAATAATAATTTATATGCCTCGGCCGGAACTGAGTCGGGGCCAGCCGCCTTACCATTCTTCATACGCTTTAATTGTTCTCTTATTTCAACCTCCGAAAACGGGAATTCAACCTATCCCTCCCTTCTGCTGTTAGAACCGGGAGGCCAATATTACTCAA
This sequence comes from Calotriton arnoldi, assembly GCA_963921515.1. Classification (NCBI taxonomy): domain Eukaryota; kingdom Metazoa; phylum Chordata; class Amphibia; order Caudata; family Salamandridae; genus Calotriton; species Calotriton arnoldi. The sequence continues at coordinate 260,361 of CAWUFW010008491.1, forward strand.
CCAGCTCTTTATAGCCTCTGCATCAGGTCTTTCTGACTGTGAATAGAGTTCTGCGAAAAGGGTTATCATTCTTTCCTGCATTAACTCCTCATTATTGGATACATCCCCCTCAGGAGTTATGAACATCTCTCTAATATGATTTCTTTCCCTATCTGCCCTCGCCTTCCAAGCTAACAAAGCCCCTGCTTTTTCCCCATATTCAAAATGTTGCTTACAACTTGCCTCCCACCTTTCCCTGCTCTTTTTATCCAATTTCAGCCTATAACTCAATCTAGCTTCATCTAGCTTTTTACTGTCTCATCATCAGAATATATATCCTGCTGCAATGCCTTTCCAAAATCCCTATCTCCTCCTCCAAATTTTGTAATTCGACTCGTTCCTCTTTGTTCTTATATGCAGCAAGATGTTGCAATACCCCTCTGATATAGGCCTTGTAAGTATCCCATATAATACTTATTGGCGCTGAATTGGCATTAATAAAGAAGAATTCCACCGTTTTTTCCTTCAAAGTGGAAGCAACTCTAAGGTCTAATAAAATTGCTCTCTTCAAGGTCCATCTGCCAGATTTCCTTACAGTGATCCCCCTCAGTGTAATACTGACCATACTATGGTCCGATATATGCCCGGGGATATACAGACGTCCTTTATTTTCCTGCCCATTCTCTATCAACCAATATGTAATCTAGCCGGGAAAAGAATGATACTTCTTACTATGGAAAGTGTAAGCCCTTTTACCCTTCCTTAAATGTCTCCAGGCATCCACCATTCCTAACTCTATAAGCATGTATTTTAAGCCTGCCTTGTTTTCGGTGCTTGGGCCTGTGCCCCCTCCTGCTCTTTGATCTATCCGCTATTGGGTCTAATAATGTATTGAAGTCTCCTCCTATTACTATGCGGGATGATTTCTCTACCAACCTCATATGCAAGTCCACTAAATATTGGGGGTCGTCCCTATTTGGGCCGTAAAAACCAACACATATAAACTCTATACCTGAGCATCTAAGCGTGGCCATCACCCATCTTCCTGAGTCGTCAGTGCTAGATGTTATCAATTCCACCCCTGATCCTTTCCTTACTATTATGGCAACTCCTTTTGTATAGTCCAGTTGGTTGGATGAAACAAAACTTTCTATCCAATTATATTTAGTGAAGACCCCTTTACTCTCATCTGCTGTAATATGAGTTTCCTGTATAATGCATACTTGGGCTCTTGACGCTTCTAAATGTGCCAATACCATCCTCTGTCTTTTTTTTTTATCTTAGACCATTCACATTCCATGTTATGATTTTAATTTCATTGCCCCCCCCCTACCATTATTCCCTGTAATGGTACCAAAGGATCTTTCGGTTTCTCGCGATCGAGTCGGACCCATATAAGCTATACATTATATCAATTCTGTCTAATGAGGACTTATTTTTTGTTTTCTCCCACTGCTCCCCACCCTGTGCAACCTTGAACCCCCCCCCTGGGAACCCTCCCCATGCTTGCAGGCATGAAGCCCTACATTCGGAACCGTCGGAAGGAGGTGCTCAGTCTATAAAAAATGTTGTGCCGCCCCCTACCCACCCCCACCCCCCCACAGATCACAAAATGATGATTATATACCTCTTCATATTAAGTGTATTTTATTTGGTTTTATTAAGTGAAACTCAGGCCCTGATTTATTTGCCCCCCTTTTTTTAAAATTTTTTTTTTTATTCTTTATCCCCTATCATAATATTTAAACATATATAAAATTCTAGATAAAGAAAGAAAGAAGGGGGATTCTCAAAATTGGCAGATTTATCTTCTCGATGTCTCTCCTTCCCTAATAGCATTTATTAATCTATCTGCTTCCTCTACTGTCCGTATATTGCTCATTTGATTATTCCACATTACCCTCAACGTGGCAGGGAATTTTAATTGAGCTTTGGCCCCCAATTTATTCAGCTCACCCATTTTGTTACCCAGCTCCCACTGTTTCTGGGTGGTTGCATGGCATATATCTGATCTCGAATTGCATAGGGGCCATTTTTCAGTGCAGATGACAGAATGGCATCTTTTACCACGTAGGAGAGAAAGTTAATGAAAATCTTCCTTGGCTTAAGACGATGAGGGTTCTTCTTAAAGGGGTCTCTATGGACCCTCTGTATTTCTGTATTCAGATCTATGTCCGGTCTATCCTTCAGGACTGTCTCCGATAGCAATTTTACCATAAATTCTTTAAGGTTTGAACCCTCTTCTGCCTCCGGGATATTTAAAACCCTCAAATTATTCCTCCGGGCATGATTTTCTAGCCGCTCGAGGTCGTCTCTGAGGCTTGCGTTCTCTTTTGTCAAGGACTCTACTCCCTTTGTATTCTTCAGGATATCGTTCCTCATGGAGCCAACTTCCTTTTGAGATTATCTGTTCGAATGGCCACATCATCCAGTTTTTTTGCTAGAGCCGAACATGATGCCTGTATGTCTGCCTGATTGGCCTCAGACACCTCAAACCGGCCTCTGAGCTCCTTTTTCAGCTCCATTAAGATAGTAGCGAATGTGGCCCCTAGGTTCTCTGGCTGTAACAGCTGCAACTCTACAGGATCCACTCCTGTTGATATCATTGATGGCCCTGGGGCTACTTGTTCCACATCATCTCTAGTTCTGCTTGTCTGCTCGTCCTCCCCCGACTCCTTCCCCTGTAGAGTATCAAACCTATTCTGGGTTGTGATATTGAAACACAGCATGTTAATGGCCCCGTCTTGAGATTCTTTTATTCCTTGTTTCTCACCACCCTTCAGGAGCACCCCAGAATTGACCACTTCCACCAGGTCCTCCCCACTCTGTCCAGTCTGCCCGTTGCCCCCCGAGGCGATTTCCTGTGATAATACCTTATAATAGGCTTTTAAGGAGGGGGTTACTTTGACTAACAGGGGTGAGATCTTTTTATTTCTCCCCCTTGGGCTCTTCCCCTGACTCCCCTGATTCTTCTTTACTTTCCCTACTTTTGTAGGTTTTATAAGGGGTTTACCACCAAATAAAAGTCCTTCATTAGAAGAGGCACCTTGACTTACCCCCTTAAGACTTTCCACAGCTCCTGGGGCACGGGTGCGATGAGTATACCTCCTAATTTGGTCTGTGCAGGCAGTCTGAGGCTCCCCCCGCTTCTTACCTTCTAGCGATAGCGATAGAGTATTCCCCTTCTCCATGGAGGGCGGGACTCCACTCACCCGATCCCCCTTCAGATGCTGCCCGCTATTCTGTTGGAAATCACTTTGCCTGATCCGCGAAAGATCCGTCCTCCGATGGGAAAAGTATGGAGCAAACGCCGCATTCAGACTTGTGGTGCCTCCGCCACTCTGTGCGCGCGCTGCCCTCAAACGACGTACTGCCGCCGCTGCCTCCCACCACGTCAGCTCCAACACGCCCGATCCGGCCAGTCTCGGGGATCCCGGAAGCTCTATCATCGAGAAAGCCTCACGCTGTAAGTATTCCTTATTCCGAGGGCAAAGAGGACACTGCACCATTAAAAAACGATGTTTCAGGGGGGGAATTCATAGCTCCGGGGGTTGGGGGGGTTTGGGACGGCACAGAATCGGACTAGATTGATCTAAGCCCGCAACTCCCTTCCGGCGGTCCGCGACCGTTTACCTCGCAGCCGCCATGTTCCCCTCTTGCAACTAGTCTAGAGATTCCACAACTCATTCTTAGTCTTCCAACCAGTGCTGCTAGCTGCTACTTTGGTTCCATCGGTAATTCCTCATTCTTAGTCCTCTAGACAGTGCTGCTTGCTGCTTCTCTGGTCCCATCAGTAATTCCTCATTCTAACTCCTCTAAACAGAGCTTTTAGCTGCTTCTCGGGTCCTCCTCATTCTATGTCCTACAGGCAATACTGCTCTCTGCTTCTCTGATCCCAGTGGTAATTTCTCATTCTAAGTCTTCCACCCAGTGCTGCTAGCTACTACTCTGGTCCCATCTGTAATTCCTCATTCTAAGTCCTCTAGATAGTACTGCTAGCTGCTATTCTGGTCCTGTCAGTAATTCCTCATTCTAAGTCATCTAGGCAGTGCTGCTAGCTGCTTCACTTGTCTCAGTGGTAATTCCTCTTTCTAAGTCTTCCACCCAGTGCTGCTAGATGCTACTCTGGTCCCATCTGTAATTCCTCATTCTAAGTCCTCTAGATAGTACTGCTACCTGCTACTCTGGTCCTGTCAGTAATTCCTCATTCTAAGTCCTCTCGGCAGTGCTGCTGGCTGCTTCTCTGGTCCCATCGCAAATTCCTCATTCTGACTCCTCTAAACAGAGCTTTTAGCTGCTTCTCGGGTCCCATCAGTAATTCCTCATTCTAAGTCCTCTAGGCAATGCTTCTATCTGCTTCCTTAGTCCCAGTGGTAATTGATCATTCTAAGTTCTCTATAAAGTGCTACTGGCTGCTACTCTGACCCTGTTGGTAATTCCTCATTCTAAGTCCTCTAAGCAGTGCTGCTAGCTGCTTCTCTTGTACCAGTGGTAATTTCTCATTCTAAGTCCTCTAGGTAGGACTGCTAGCTGCCACTCTGTTCCCATCGGTAATTCCTCATTCTGAATCCTCTAGGTAGTGCTGCAGCAGGGTCTCTGGTCACAGTGGTAATTCCTCATTCCTAGTCTTCTAGTCAGTGCTGATAGCTGCTCCTCTGGTCCCATCTGTAATACCTCATTCTAAGTCCTCTAGACAGTATTATTTGCTACTCTGGTCCTGTCAGTAATTCCTCATTCTAAGTACTTTAGGCAGCGCTGCTATTTGCTTCTCTAGTCCCAATGGTAATTCCCCATTCTAAGTCCTTTAGACAGTGGTGCTAGCTGCTACTCTTGTCCAGTCAGTAATTCCTCATTCTAAGTCCTCCATGCAGTGTTGCTAGCTGCTTCTTTGATCTCAGTGGTAATTCCTCATTTTAGTCCTCTAAACAGTGCTGAAGCTGCTTCTCTGGTCCCAGTGGGAATGCCATATTTTTAATCCTCTAGAAAGTTCTGCAGCTGCTTCTCTGATCCCAGTGGTTATTCCTCATTCTGAGTTCTCTAAGCAGTGCAGCTAGCTGCTTCCCTTGTCCCTTAGGTAATTCCTCATTCTAAGTCCTCTAGACACTGCTGCTAGCTGCTACTCTGGTTTTAATGGTAATTCCTCATTCTAAGCCTTCCACCCAGTGCTGCCAGCTGCTACTCTGGTCCCATCGGTAATTCCCCATTCTAACTCCTCTAGACAGGACTGCTAGCTGATACTCTGGTCATGTCAGTAATTCCTCATTCTAAGTCCTCTAGGCAGTCATACTAGCTGGTTCTCTGGTCCCAGTGGTTGTTCCTCATTCTAAGTCCTCTCAACAGTTCTGCAGCTGCTTCTCTGATCACAGTGGTAAGTTCTCATTCTGAGTTCTCTAAGCAGTGCAGCTGGCTCCTTCTCTGGTCCCTTTGGTAATTCCTCATTCTAAGCCCGCTGGGTAGTGCTGCATTGGTGTCTCCGGTCACAGTGTTAATTTCTCAATCCTAGCCCTCTAGGCAGTGCTGCTAGCTGCTTCTCTGGTCCCATCAGTAATTCCTCATTCTAACTCATCTAGGCAGTTATTTTACCTGGTTCTCGGGTCCCTGTGGTTATTCCTCATTCTAAGTCCTCTAGAAAGTGCTGCAAGCTGCTACTTTGATCCCATCTGTAATTCCTCATTCTCAGGCCTCTAGGCAGTGCTACTTCCTGCTACTCGGTCCCGGTGGTAATTCCTCATTCTTAATGCTCTACACAATGGTCCTAGCTGCTACTGTGGTCCCAGTGGTAATTCCTCATTCCTAGTCCTCTAGGCAGTGCTGCTAGTTGCTTCTCATGTCCCATCGGTAACTCCTCACTCTAAGTCATGTTGGCAGTGCAGTTAGCTGCTTCTTTGGTCCCAGTGGTAACTTCTTATTCTATCTCCTCTAGACAGTGCTGCTAGCTGCTATTCTTTTCCCATCGGTAATACCTCATTCTATGTCTTCTAGAGAGTGCTGCTATCTCCTTTTCTGGTCCCGTCACTAATACCTTATTCTAAGTCCTCTAGGCGGTGCTGCTGGCTGCTTCTCAGGCCCCAGTGGTAATTCCTCATTCTAAGTCCTCTAGACACGGCTGCTAGCTGCCACTCTGGTCCTGTCGGTAATTCCTCATTTTAAGTCCTCTAGGCTGTGCTGCTAGCTGCTGCTCTGGTCCTAGTTGTAAGTCCTCGTTCTAAGTCCTCTAGACAGTGGTGCTATTTGCTACTCTGGTCCTATCATTAATTCCTCATTCTAAGTCCTTTAGGCAGTTCTGCTAGCTGCTTCTCTGGTCCCAGTGCTAATTCCTCATTTTCAGTCCTCTAGACAGTGGTGCTAGCTGCTACTCTGGTCCCGTCAGTAATTCCTCATTCTAAGTCCTCTAGGCAGTCCTACTAGTTGGTTCTCTGGTCCCAGTGGTAATTCCTCATTCTAAGTCCTCTAGACAGTGCTGCTAGCTGCTGCTCTGGTCCCATAAGTAGTTCCTCATTCTAAGTCGTCTATGAAGTGCTGCTAGCTCCTTCTTTGATCTCAGTGGTAATTCTACATATTTCATCCTCTAAACAGTGCTGAAGCTGCTTCTCTGTTCCAAGTGGTAATTCACCATTTTTAGTCCTCTAGACAGTTCTGCAGCTGCTTCTCTGATCTCAGGGATAATTCCTCAGTTTGAGTTCTCTAAGCAGTGCAGCTAGCTGCTTCTCTGCTCCTTTTGGTAATTCCTCATTCTAGTCCTCTAGGTAGTGCTGCATTGGTGTCTCCGGTCACAGTGGTAATTTCTCATTCCTAGCCCTATAGGCAGTGCTGCTAGCTGCTTCCCTGGTCCCGTCAGTAATACCTCATTGCAACTCATCTAGGCAGTTATATTAGCTGGTTCTCGGGTCCCAGTGGTATTCCTCATTCTAAGTCCTCTAGAGAGTGCTGCTACTTTGATCCCATCTGTAATTCCTTACTCTTAGACCTCTAAGCAGCGCTAATTCCTGCTACTCGGATCCCAGTGGTAATTCCTCATTCTAAATGCTCTTCACAATGGTGCTAGCTGCTGCTCTGGTTCCATCGGTAATTCCTCATTCTTAGTCCTCTAGACAGTGCTGCTTGCTGCGTCTCTGGCCCCATCAGTAATTCCTCATTCTAACTCCTCTAAACAGAGCTTTTAGCTGCTTTTCAGGTCCCATCGGTAATTCCTCATTCAAAGTCCTCTAGCAAGTGCTGCTAGCTGCCTCTCTGATGCCAGTGGTAATTTCTCATTCTAAGTCCTCTAAACAGGACTGCTAGCTGCTACTCTGGTCTCATCAATAATTACTCATGCTAAGACCTCGTCCTCTGCAGTGCTGCTAGCTGCTTCTCTAGTCCAAGTGGTAATTGAAAATTCTAAGTCCTCTAGACAGTGCTGCACCTGTGTCTCTGGTCACAGTGGTAATTGCTCATTCTTAGTCCTCTAGGCAGTGCAGCTAGTTGCTTCTCGTGTCTCATCCTCTAGGCAGTGCTGCTGGCTACTTCTCAGGTCCCAGTGGTAATTCCTCATTCTAAGTCCTCTAGACAATGTCGCTAGCTGCTACTCTGGTCCTGTCTGTAATTCCTCATTGTAAGTCCTCTAGGCTGTGCTGCTAGCTGCTTCTCTGGTCCCAGTGGTAATTCCCCATTTTTAGTCCTCTAAACAGTTCTGCAGCTGCTTCTCTGATCCCAGTGGTAATTCCTCATTCTGTGTTCTCTAAGCAGTGCAGCTGGCTCCTTCTCTGGTCCCTTTGGTAATTTCTCATTCTAAGTCATCTGGGTAGTGCTGCATCGGTGTCTCCGGTCACAGTGGTAATTTCTCAATCCTAGCCCTCTAGGCAGTGCTGCTGGCTGCTTCTCTGGTCCCATCAGTAATTCCTCATTCTAACTCATCTAGGCAGTTGTTTTAGCTGGTTCTCGGGTCCCTGTGGTTATTCCTCATTCTAAGTCCTCTAGAGAGTGTTGCTAGCTGCTACTTTGATCCCATCTGTAATTCCTCATTCTCAGGCCTCTAGGCAGTGCTACTTCCTGCTACTCGGGTCCCAGTGGTAATTCCTCATTCTAAATGCTCTGCACAATGGTCCTAGCTGCTACTGTGGTCCCAGTGGTAATTCCTCATTCCTAGTCCTCTAGGCAGTGCTGCTAGTTGCTTCTCATGTCCCATCGGTAACTCCTCACTCTAAGTCATGTTGGCAGTGCAGTTAGCTGCTTCTTTGGTCCCAGTGGTAACTCCTCATTCTATCTCCTCTAGACAGTGCTGCTACTCTTGTCCCATCAGTAATTCCTCATTCAATGTCTTCTAGAGAGTGCTGCTATCTCCTTCTCTGGTCCTGTCACTAATACCTCATTCTAAGTCCTCTAGGCAGCTTCTCAGGTCCCAGTGGTAATTCCTCATTCTAAGTCCTCTAGACAATGCTGCTAGCTGCCACTCTGGTCCTGTCAGTAATTCCTTATTTTAAGTCCTCTAGGCTGTGCTGCTAGCTGCTTCTCTGGTCCTAGTGGTAAGTCCTCATTCTAAGTCCTCTAGACAGTGGTGCTAGCTGCTACTCTGGTCACATTGCTAATTCCTCATTCTAAGTCTTCCACCCAGTGCTGCTAGCTGCTACTGTGGTCCCATCGGTAATTCCCCATTCTAAGTCCTCTAGACAGTACTGCTATTTGCTACTCTGGTACTGTCATTAATTCCTGATTCTAAGTCAGTTCAGTTCAGTTCAAATAACTTTATTCGATTCTTTAGAATCATAAAAGTTTGCATATATACATAATAAAAAACAATTAAAAGCATGTACAAAGTTTACACATGTTCCCTTCCATATATCTTGGTATGCCAGCAAAAATTAATCAACTTTAAAATCATCATACCCTTCCCCAACACAATTTATACAATTGACTCCTTCTTAGTGTTGCCTACAATAATTCTAAAATTTAGATTCCTTTCACAATTCATAGCGTTTTCTGATTGAAAGTGCGATTCTAATAAAACTAAGCACTGCACTTGAAATTGCAGCCGTAGATAATGACCTCAGGTAGTCAAAGCCCTCCTGATAGGAACAGGGCCGAATAGCTTTCAGTATAGGCTTAATAAAGCGTGCTCTAGGATCTGTATAGAATGAGCAAAACAGCATAAAGTGCATTGTACTCTGTTTGGCCATATTGTTACAGGGACAAGGGGCTAGTCTCTCACACCAGCCAACCTGTTTAGGATAGGCCACTAAAAAGTGCAATGTGCCCAACCGAAATCTAGTCAACAAAAAATGCGATTGTACATGCAAAGTAAAAGACAAATAAAATTGCTAACGCCCCACCATCTGACATTCCCCGGTCCTGGTTAGACATACTTAATTCAATACGGTATGCATTTTTTATAATCGTTTTCATGTTAGATTGGATGGTATCTGGGTTGTTGTAATATTCAGCTAGGCCAATTTTATAAAAGGTATCCTTAACATAACGTAGCCAAGGGAGTGACATTGCGTTATCCAAATTCATACAGTCTTTAAGGAGGTGGACAGTCAAAATATCGATTTTTAAATATCGAAGCACAGTTATATCGAGTTTTAAATATCGTAGGGACAAAATATCGAAGTCAAGAATATCTACAACCAGAATATCGAAGTTAAGGTAAGAAATATCGATGTTGCAAATATCGATGTTAATAATATCGATATTTATATGAGTGTTATGTATTTTAGTATGTATTTAATATGTATGTGTTCTATATTTTTTGTTAAGTATTGTACTGTTTTTTTAAATATATGTATACATTTTTTATAAATTAGTAATTTTTTTTAAAGTAAATTTTGCGTTTTAGTACCGTAGCGGGTTGTGGGTTTATAGGGGAATAGGGTGGGAAGTAATTTAATTATAGTAAATTAAATAATAATTTTTAGGAATTATTAATTTATTTTAATAAAATTTTGTGTTTTATTTCTGTAGCGGGTTGTGGGTTTATAGGGTGGGAAGTAATTTAATTTTAATTAAGTATTATTTTTTAATTATTGTTATTAATAATTAATTTATTGTTAATTAATTATTAATTGGTAATTAATTATTATTAATTGATAATTATTTTATTTGTATTAATTTATTATTGGAGTGGGTTGTGTGTTTTTAGGGGAATAGGGTGGTAAGTAAATTATTTGTAATTAAGTAATTAATTAAGAAAAATTGAATATTGCTAATTAATTTTTTGGGCAATTAATTATTAATTGGTTATTAATTTTTATTAAATATTATTTATTGGCATTGATATTTTTGATGGTTAATTAATTATTAATTTGTTATTAATTTGTATTAAATATTATTTATTGGTATTGATAATTAATTTTTTGGTTAATTCATTATTGCTTTGTTATTAATTTCTATTAAATATTATTTATTAGTATTGATAATTAATTTGTGGGTTAATTAATTATTAATTGGATATTAATTTTCATTACATATTTTTGTTATTGGCAATTTGTTTAATTTAATTATTAATTGCAAATAAATTTTTATTGATTGATTAACTGAAAATTAATTTAATTGTGTGAAAGTTTATGTGGAGTGTGTTGTGTGGTTATTGGGGAATAGGGTGGGAAGTATTTAATATTATTAAAGTAATTATTATTTTTGATATATTTGTAGTTTTTTATTTTTTTCTAAATTTATTAATAAATCATTATTTAATTACAATATTTAGTTCATTTATAAGTATGTTATTTTTAACATCTACGTTGTCCAACGCTTTCCCTACTGTTGCACTCACTGGAGTGGGAATAGTCATTTTTACTCCTACGCTATCCAGCGCTTTCCCTACTGTTGCACTCTCTGGAGTGGGAATAGTAATTTTTACCCCTACGCTATCCAACGCTTTCCCTACTGTTGCACTCTCTGGAGTGGGAATAGTAATTTTTACCCCTACGTTATCCAACGCTTTCCCTACTGTTGCACTCTCTGGAGTGGGAATAGTAATTTTTGCCCCTACGCTATCCAGCGCTTTCCCTACTGTTGCACTTACTGGAGTGTGAATAGTAATTTTTACCCCTACGCTATCCAGCGCTTTCCCTACTGTTGCACTCTCTGGAGTGGGAATAGTAATTTTTACCCCTATGCTATCCAGCGCTTTCCCTACTGTTGCACTCACTGGAGTGTGAATAGTAATTTTTACCCCTACGCTATCCAGCACTTTCCCTACTGTTGCACTCTCTGGAGTGGGAATAGTAATTTTTACCCCTACGCTATCCAACGCTTTCCCTACTGTTGCACTATGTGGAGGTAAGTATATATATTAATTTATATGTATATGTTTAATTTATTTTAACATTTAATGTATTAGTTATTATTTTTAAATATCTTTTAATATTTTTAACTATATTTCTTTTAATTATATGTATTATTTACTTAATTTTACATTATTATTAAAACATTTAAAAAAACGATATTTTTAACTTCGATATTTTTGACAACGATATATTTTTTTCGATATTTTTGTACTTACCTTTATGTAGATTGGACTTCGATATTTTTGACTTCTATATTTCTGTGTCGATATTTTTGCAGGTCGATTTTCTGTCCGTTGATATTCTGTCACACATTCTTTAAGGATACTCCTAGAGAAAGTCAAATCTTCTGAGGACCAGATTTTCCCCCATAAAATAAGTGGTGCGATATTTATCCTGTCTTTCACATATTCCAGGCCCACCTCGGAATGACAAAATGATGTTGAAGAGCTGCTAGGGATCATTAATAATCTTTTTAAAAATGTATTCTCTAAAACCTGAATCTGGTAACTCTTGTGGTAACCCCATACTCCGGCCCCATAGGTAGCCACTGATAAACATTTTGACTTGTATAGAGTTATCATTTCTGCTACCGGTTTGTGTCCTAATTTACAAGCGAAACGAAACAGCCCCTCTGTTATTCTACTGGTCTGTTGTGCCCTTGTCATGACAAGCTCATCCCACTTCAATTTATTATTAAAAACATTGCCTAAATAAGTAAAATTGGGCACCTTCTCAATAATTTTTCCTTTCACAGTAAATTTCCTAGTTTTGGATTTTTTCGGACCGCAGACCATGATAAAGGATTTACTGAAATTTACTTTAAGGTCCAATGCTAGCATGAAATCAGTGAAGGCTGTCAGGGCTTTTTGTAGGCTATTAGCCGTAAGAGTCATTAAGACCGTATCATCGGCGTATGATAACAGGGGGACCAATTTACCATCTATTCTTGGAAAATCCAGTTGCTGTTTAATCAGGAATGATTCTAGGCCGTTAGTATATATAAGAAATAAAAAGGGGGCCAGGATGCAACCCTGACGAACCCTCTCCGTGGAGGCAATGGGCCCAGTCTTCTCCCCTCCTGGACCGAAGCGAACAGCTACAGTGGTAGATTCATGCAACCTACGTAGCAGGGTGATGAGGGATTCTTCAAACCCCATTTCCCCCATCATAGTCCATAGCTTTCCCCTACTCACAGTGTCAAAAGCACTGGACAAGTCCATGAAGGCCAGGTGAATCGAAACCCCCCTGGCCTTCATGTACTTGCCCATAATCAGGGACAGGTTAAGACACTGTTCGTTTGTTCCCATCCCCTTTCTAAAACCATATTGGGTATCAGCCATTAAACCCGATGCATTTGCCCATGATTCCAATCTGGCTAAAATCACCCTCCCCATGACCTTACACGTAGCATCTATCAGGGAAATTGGCCTGAAGCAGGTAGGGTCGTTCCTGTTACCTTTTTTAAAAATTGGTACCACCACTGCTTCCTTCCATGAAGATGGAATGTGACCAACCATTACCGCCTTAAAACATTAAGCAGCAGAGGCGCCCATAATTGAAGATTGTTTTAAGCAAATCTAAGGGAACTCCATCTGGGCCAGGCGCTTTTAGAGATATGCTCTTAACTATTGCATCTTCGACCTCACTCAGGGAAATTGTTAAGCTTAGTTCATGTGCGGTTTGTAAATTAATAACTGTCTCATCCCTTTGCTCTTGTATTGATATGCCCCGTGGATTAAATATTTTTAAAAAGTGAGCTTCCCAAGCTTCACCTGTTATGGTCGAGTCTATGCTCCTGGCATCATTGGAGAAGAGCGGGCGATTTATAATCTCCCAAAAACTCTTAGAGTCCTTGAGCGAGCTAGCTCTCTCTAGGTCCTCCCAGGCTCTTCTTCTTAATTCATTTTTCCTGCAATTAATAACTTTTTTATAGGTCTGTCTCGCTATCTTTATCAGGGCCATATTCCGAGGAGCCATTTGCAGAGCTTTCTTAAGTTCTCTTTGCGCCCTGGAACACTCGGCATTAAACCACCTAATTTCCTAATTGGCTTATTTAATTTTTTGGCCACATCTGCACAGATTAATTCAAAAGACTGTATGACTATGTCTGGGGGGGAATCAAAGGTTAGGCAAGTCATAAATTTACTTTGGTTTTCTTTAAGAATGGCCTCCTCAAATTGCTTTGAGTCTATTAAATTCCATTTGAGCCTTACCCCTTGGTTGCGGTTATACTTTAACGGGCACTCATCCCCCCTAACTTTCTGTGCTGTGACATACATAGAAAGAATAAGGGGATTATGGTCACTGACAAGATGTGGTTCAACTGCAAAACTATCTACAAACCAGGTGCATTTGCTAGTGATTAACATAAAGTCAATTGTACTCACACTACCTCCCCCCGGGTAGGTTGGAAACTGCACAGAGGGATTACTATCCAAAGGGTTCAACATACCAAGATCGTTTACCAGAATAATAGTGTTCAATGCATCGCCCTGCGGTGTATGCTTAAAATGCGGCACAGGTTGGTTTTATATGTCAACTACACCACATACTTTGTGTGAGCTATATTGGCAAATGGTACAGTTGAAATCCCCCGCCCAGATTATACACAGGGGTTGGAATTTAGCAGCAAGATTATCAATCTCCTCTTTAAGTGTATCAATGACCTTGGTATTATTTGGATCGAAAATATTGTAGTACCAATTAATTAGTAAAATTGTAGTATCAGTTAAATTAAAAATTAGAATAAACTGGTACCAATGGGAATTTATTGTGTTCTCTATCTTTATTGAGTCGTACATAAGCGAGATAAAAGTCACTAGACCTCCCTTAGCTCTCCCTGCAACTGATGGGTTTGCATGTGTATTTAATGAGCAATATCCATCAATAGTGACATCAACCCGACTCCAAGTTTCCTGAAGACAAATAATGTCAAATGTCTTCACATATTGCAACCAAGCCTCGTCTGTTAGTTTTGAAGAAATACCCGCGATGTTCCAAGATGTAAGCCTAAGAGGCTGTGTATTAGAATTCTGAACCCTGGGTACATCATATACGCTATCAATATCATTAAAATTCAGGGCCCTAAGTGCCTCTTCAACATTATCATTAACAATTGGATCATCCATATCAATTTTTGAATCCATCCCCGTAGTTCCCACATACTCAATATTCGAATACTGGGGGTACTGTGGGCTGTTATCATGGTAATTTATAGATGGTATAACCACTGTACAGCCTGATTCCCTAGTAACAGTCTCTAAGGTACTGACCGGTATAGCGATTTCCCCTATATTGTTCCGGGCTGGGGTTAGTCAGTCTATTTCTGTGAGATCACTCAATACCTCATAACGGTTGGAATGGAGCCAGGAAGGAGGAGGGAGATGCTGTGTTGCCCCTACAGATCTACGTTCTTCTACAATATGCCATCTAGCTCCTGGTGGCTGGTAAAAAAACCCCAAGGGCAAGACAGACATCCCCCTCACACCCTCAAAACAGATCTCCATCCTATCTAGTATGGTCCTAACTAGTCCTGCAGATCTAAAAGTCAAAACGATACAATCTCCCCGAAATTATTTGTTAGATTTCCCCACCCATCCTATGCGGCGGGCCATTTTAAATTCAGCAAATAAATGCCTATTGTTAATACCCGTCCTAGTACTCAAGAAGTGAAGCGATTTATTCCTAAGTGCTGACCAATGCTCAATGTCTCCAGACGATAATATTGGAACATTGGCCAGCACCACAGCATATGGTGTTGCTTCTGGAGGTAAATGTAAATTAGGGTGCGGGGGGCTAGAGGATCTTTGACCAGAAGACTGTCCCTCTATTACTCCTACCTTTCGGGGTCCGTCTGCGACGTTATTGCCAGGCTTATCTTTTGAGATATTTCTTGGTGTATTTACAGTCTGGTCTTGCTTATGGCTCAACCCTTCTATCCGACGCGGTATATCAATACCATTTATGGGGTGGTGTGTGACCCTTGAGTGAGAGGGGTCGGCCTGACTCGCTGGTCTAAGGGCTGGTTCAGGGTGCTGTGTATCGCCATTCTTAACAGTACCCCCAGCCACATTTTGCCCACCGGCTACAGAAGATACAGAGGTACTAAACACAGGTTTTACCAAACTGTTTATCCTACCCTCGATATCAATTAACTTTTTTAATATAGGATCTATATGGGCTGAGATTACAAGTTCCAATTTTTTCATAAAAGAGTCTTCCATCTCTTGAATGGGTGAAGCTTCCAAAGGTGCTACATTATCCAGTACTTGAAAAGCCCCTTGGTTGCAGTCTGACTCAACAGATTTACTCCTAAGACCCGGACGCTTAGAGAAGGAAAAACTCTGTTTACTTTGTTTTTTTGATTTGTTCGAATTATGCCCCTTTCTTTTTTTTAGAGGAGGTGCATTACTTGTTCCATGGTTAATTTTTGCTTTTTGACCTCGTGTAACAACGCTTGGCCTCAATGGAGTGTCAGTTTTTTCAACCGAATTGACAATATTTTCAGAGCCTGGTGACTGTATGGTAACGATTCGTGAAGGACCCATTTCCAAGTTAGATTGTGACGCAGGGGTAACAAGGGCAGCAGGAGTAACAGGGGCAATTCGTTGATGAACATTTTGTGGGTCCAAGGACAATCTACGTTCTGTGAGCTCGATTTCGTGAATGAGAGCCGACTCGGCCCTCAAAAGAAAGGCGTCCAATGTCCCCACTACCCCTTGCCCTTTTCCAGATTTGGGTCTATTCATCCTGTGTGGCCTTATCCCTACGATATCAATATGACAGTATGAGCAATATAAACAGAGTCAAAGTCAATACCACAATAAAATGACACAGTACCTTCTGGAAGGATGTTAAGACCAGATGTTAATAACGTGGACCAGCCCAACCTCTATCGGTCTATGACGGGCTAAGATGGGCCCGTCTTGGCCCGGTCTTCGCCCGTGCCGAGCCCGCGCGTGTCCCGCGATGCGGGGGGGCGAGCTCACTATATGCGCCTCCTGGCGCGAGATTGGTGACGCGTGCGGGTCCTGCCGCAAAGCGCTCTGGGGCTTGTAGTCCTCAGGTGTGCTCGCCCGTTGCTTCCCCGATCGGGAAGTAAGATGCTGTGTGCAGATGGATGCAGGCGCAGGACCCAGGGATAAAGTGCGGCATGCCTGGTTAAAATAAAGCAGCTCAGGAAATGTGGCGTGCCAGGTAACAGACTCCCGCTTAGCGAGGGTCCCAACCCCGCTTTATGCGCCTCCTGGCGCGAGATTGGTGACGCGTGCGGGTCCTGCTGCAACGCGCTCTGGGGCTTGTAGTCCTCAGGTGTGCTCGTCCGTTGCTTCCCCGATCGGGAAGTAAGATGCTGTGTGCAGATAGATGCAGGCGCAGGTCCCAGGGATAAAGTGCGGCGTGCCTGGTTAAAATAAAGCAGCTCAGGAAATGCGGCGTGCCAGGTAACAGACTCCCACATTCTAAGTCCTTTAGGCAGTTCTGCTAGCTGCTTCTCTGGTCCCAGTGGTAATTCCTCATTCTAAGTCCTCTAGACAGTGGTGCTAGCTGCTACTCTGGTCCCGTCAGTAATTCCTCATTCTAAGTCCTCTATGCAGTGCTGCTAGCTGCTTCTTTGATCTCAGTGGTAATTCCTAATTTTTAGTCCTCTAAACTGTGCTGAAGCTGCTTCTCTGGTCCCAGTGGAAATTCCCCATTTTTAGTCCTCTAGACAGTTCTGCAGCTGCTTCTTTGATCCCAGTGTTAATTCCTCATTCTGAGTTCTCTAAGCAGTGCAACTAGCTGCTTCTCTGCTCCCTTAGGCAATTCCTCATTCATATCCTCTAGACAGTGCTGCTAGCTGCTACTCTGGGCACATTGGTAATACCTCATGCTAAGTCTTTCACCCAGTGCTGCTAGCTGCTTCTCTGGACCCATCGGTAATTCCCCATTCTAAGTCCTCTAGACAGTACTACTAACTGCTACTCTGGTCCTGTCATTAATTCCTCATTCTAAGTCCTCTAGGCAGTCCTACTAGTTGGTTCTCTGGTCCCAGTGGTAATTCCTCATTCTAAGTCCTCTAGACAGTGCTGCCAGCTGCTACTCTGGTCCCATAAGTAGTTCCTCATTCTCGGTCGTCTATGAAGTTCTGCTAGCTGCTTCTTTGATCTCAGTGGTAATTCCACATATTTCATCCTCTAAACAGTGCTGAAGCTGCTTCTCCGGTCCAAGTGGTAATTCACCATTTTTAGTCCTCTAGACAGTTCTGCAGCTGCTTCTCTGATATCAGGGATAATTCCTCAGTCTGAGTTCTCCAAGCAGTGCAGCTAGCTGCTTCTCTGCTCCTGTTGGTAATTCCTCATTCTAAGTCCTCTAGGTAGTGCTGCGTTGGTGTCTCCGGGCACAGTGGTAATTTCTCAATCCTAGCCCTCTAGGCAGTGCTGCTAGCTGCTTCCCTGGTCCCATGAAATTCGTAAATGAAATTCGTACTTGTAAAGCGCACTGCTACCCCAACTGGGGCGTCGAGGCGCTGTACGCATACCGCTGTGGAACCCTTCCTGGCTTTTCCCTGTGAAATGTCCACTCCTGGGCACCCCAAGGTGAAGCCAGGCATCCCAGCGCTGGTGGGGCCGTTGTGGAGATTAAGCAAGCTATTGCCCAGAGTTGCAGAGTGGGACCCATGATTAGAATAGGCACCGAGGCGAGAATTATCAGGTCCGAGGAAATTGAGCCCAAGACCCGCCGAGGCGGGAATTGAACCGTGGTCCCGGGCCAGATCTCTGCATCAGGGTCTGCCGCTCTAACCATTGAGCCACACTTCTCCACCATCAGTAATTCCTCATTGCAACTCATTCTAAGCAGTTATTTTAGCTGGTTCTCGGGGCCCAGTGGGTATTCCTCATTCTAAGTCCTCTAAAGAGTGCTGCTACTTTGATCCCATCTGTAATTCCTCATTCTCAGACCTCTAAGCAGCGCTGATTCCTGCTACTAGGTTCCCAGTGGTAATTCCTCATTCTAAATGCTCTTCACAATGGTGCTAGCTGCTGCTCTGGTTCCATCGGTAATTCCTCATTCTTAGTCCTCTAGACAGTGCTGCTTGCTGCTTCTCTGGTCCCATCAGTAATTCCTCATTCTAACTCCTCTTAACAGAGCTTTTAGCTGCTTCTCGGGTCCCGTCGATAATTCCTAATTCTAAGTCCTCTAGGCAATACTGCTATCTGCTTCTCTGATCCCAGTGGTAATTTTTCATTCTAAATCTTCCACCCAGTGCTGCTAGCTGCTACTCTGGTCCCATCAATAATTCCTCATTCTAAGTCCTATAGATAGTACAGCTAACTGCTACTCTGGTCCTATCAGTAATTCGAAATCTCGGATACAAGAACCTAGCCAATTTCTACAAAAGGTTTTACGCTCTCTGAGAGTCAGAAAAACAGTATGAAAGGAAAAATGGCCTTTCTTGAGTTCCCTCACTCATCAGGGTTTCCCCACAGTGACATGCTTCATCATTGGGGCCATCCCAACCCGCTGCGGGTTGGGGCGTGCTACGACTTGCGACACTACGTAGGAGCACTAATTATGGGTGACTATGTGTGGTGCAGTGATGGATGTGGAGTGGGTGAGATTAAAAATATCTGGCTAGTGGGCAAAAAAGAATTTATTCAGGCTCCTAGCCGATATATTAAAAACGGGGTTGGTCTCTAGGGTACCTGTCTGCAATGGGTCAGGGGTCCCTAGTGGACGTCAACTAGTTTCGAGCTTCCCCAGTGCTCTTCTTCAGGACAAACAGGGTCCCGCCCTGTATTGTACCACTCCAAGGTGACCTAAAAATAGGAAAAAATGATGCTGCGGAATTTAAGCAGGCAAAAGTTAATACATACGGTACACTGATCACGTAGTATCTGAAACAGAAATGAGAAATAGCATTATCATGTACAACCTACTTCATGCTGTGTAGGTAAATTTTGAAACTGCCATGCTACGCAAACACGATATACTGATCACGTAGTATCCAAAACAGAAATGAGAAATAGCATTATCATGTACAACCTACTTCATGCTGTGTAGGTGAATTTTGAAACCGCCATGCTACGCAATCACACATCCATACAGCAAATCACTCATCCATTGTTGGTGTGTATTGCTCAGAGCTCTCCCGTGTATAACCGTGTGAGGTTACGTGGGCTGTACACACCTCATTAAGATTCGTGAAATCGTGACCTCGTTGATGCCCAGTGCTAGTTTAAAAACGAATTGTCTCCATGTGACATTACCCTTTAAAAACACGACGACTTTATAAAAGTAATTGTTTGTTTAATTATAATTGTGAATAATCACGGGCAAACCATGCAGTTTTTTCGTAATTGCCGTGTTAATTCATGATGTGCGCCAAGAGATAGAACCGCACCCAGACAGGTACAGACAGACAGTACGACATGGAAAACTACATTAAGGGAGAGAACACATACTAATTATAAAGCAAGATTGTGCTTCATGCTCTCTGAGGGCTGGAGAGATCACCGGCACTGTGGGAGGAAGCAAAACAAAGCGATAATGAAAGCTTCGTAGCTAAAACAACAGAGCGGGTACGCTGTGGGTATATCCGCTGGCTGCCCGGTCCGGTCCTGAAAAGGAATTGGCTTACTTGTGGAAGATATCCGCTCCGGCGTGTTACCTGCTTGCCCTCGCGACCACATATTAGCGAGTCTCTCCCGGGTGCAGGTATTTGAAGGAAGTGTTTCCGCCTAGTCATATGATGAAGACTAGAGCGGAAACCTTCACAAAATGGCCGCCACATTTGGCTCAATTTGGCGGCCCTTTTGGAGATAGTGGGAGGCTTATTTACCAAAAGTGCCTGTTGGGAAGGACCTAAAGTGATCAAAGTCAGACGATACAAACATACACACAAACAAGGTATGCCTCACTTTGATTTTTGCAAAATGTGAGGGACTGCTGTACTACCACTCTCTAAAAAAAGTGTATTTGGTCAAGAGAGGCGATTAGTTACATTTGTAAAGTAAATGTTATTTCTATCAAAGGGTGGCCAACGGTGTGGCAAAAAAAGGGTTGTAGTATATTCAGGTTTTGTGGAATTGCAAAGGAGCAGGTTTCTCTGTGATTTTATCTTGAGAACTGTCCCCACGGTATATTGTCATTCAAACCTTGACTATCTGTACGCAATTTGAAAACCCAGCGTTGTTCTCTCTCAAGTAGTTGTTGCTCAAGGTTGTCGTTGCATTTGACATGTTCTAGGACCACCCATTTCATGTCATTGGGTGTGTGTTGTTTTTCGATAAAGTGTGTTGACATTTTTGTTGTCGCCCGTTTGCACCTGATGTTACTGCGGTGCTCAACAATCCTAGTACTGGCTTTTCGTGTAGTCATCCCTACATAGTGGAGGTTGCAGGTGCAGGTGATTAAATATACTACTCCTTTGGTATTGCAGTTAGTGAAACTACGGAGTTCCCATGTCATTTTATTATTAAATGTCACTTTTCTGGTAGCTGACGTGAGGTGACAAACGCTGCAGTTATTGCACGGATAATATCCCACAGGTAAAGTTTGCAGGGTTCTTTGCCCATCAGATTTAGTGTTGTTTTTGGGACGGGTGTGGACAAAGTAGTTTTTAAGGTTCTTTCCTTTTCTGTGGCTAAACATCAGTTTAGGTATGTCTAGGTTTGCACTGTTTAATGTCCGCCAGTGTTTCTTGATGATCTTGGACACCTTGTTTGACGCTATATTATAGGTCGTTATGCAGATCAGTCTCTTGTCTTGTGTGGTGTTGTTTTGTCTGGGTTCAAGAAGAGCATCCCTGTTGTTGTTGCCTGCTCTTTTTTTTTTTTTTTTTGGGCTGCTGAGATTAGGTGTATGGGATACTGTCTGGCTTCCAGTTTCTCCGCTAAATCCTTTGCTTGGATATGATAGTCTGTTTTCTCAGTGCAATTTCTTCTCAAACGCAAGAATTGTCCGAAAGGTAAATTGTCTTTCAGTTGCTTGGGATGGAAGCTATCGTAAATTAAAAGACAATTTCTTGCTGTGGGTTTGAAATGCGTGGTTGTGGTCAGGCCACCTTGGTTAGCCATAATGTTTAGGTCCAGAAAGACCAATTGGGACCTGCTCATAGTATAAGTGAACTTTAGAAACGGGTCCTGTAGGTTCAGCCAACTGATAAAATTCGTGGCCTCGGTCTCATTGGAGGGTCTCATTGGAGGGTGGACCTAGCGTATCCCTCTTTCTCCCCCCCTTTTCTCGGATCCTGTCAGTAATTCCTCATTCTAAGTCCTATAGGCAGTGCTGCTGGCTGCTTCACTGGTCTCAGTGGTAATTCCTCTTTCTAAGTCTTCCACCCAGTGCTGCTAGATGCTACTCTGGTTCCATCTGTAATTCCTCATTCTAAGTCCTCTAGATAGTACTGCTACCTGCTACTCTGGTCCTGTCAGTAATTCCTCATTCTAAGCCCTCTAGGCAGTGCTGCTAGCTGCTTCTCTGGTCCCAGTGGTAATTCCTCATTTTAGTCTTCTATACAGTGTTGCAGCTGCTTCTTTGGTCTCAGTGGTAATTCCTCATTCTTAGTCCTCTAGGCAGTGCTGCTTGCTGCTTCTCTGGTCCCATCAGAAATTCCTCATTCCAACTCCTCTAAACAGAGCTTTTAGCTGCTTCTCGGGTCCCATCGGTAATTCCTCATTCCAAGTCCTAGGCAATGCTGCTATCTGCTTCTCTAGTCCCAGTGCTAATTGATCATTCTAAGTGCTCTAGACAGTGCTACTGGCTGCTAATCTGATCCTCTCTGTAATTCCTCATTCTAAGTCCTCTAGGCAGTGCTGCTAGCTGCTTCATCTGTCCCAGTAGTAATGAAAAATTTCCTAGTTAACATGAAGGAAAGTTTCAATTCTATTAAGGACGCGGAGGCAAGGATTATGCATTTCTTTCTTCACTCTTTATTAACAGCACGTTTAAAGATAAAGTAAGAAACAACATATCACTGAACTACAACTCCCATGAACATTAGGAGTAACCATGGCCACCAACAGTCCAATCACATTGCATTCCGCTAGTCCATATAATAATGTCGGTGTTGTAGTCCTTCCTCTTTCTTCGCCGGAGGAAGTTAAGCCCGTTGGATCCTAGTCCGTCTTAGAATCTGAACCTAGGAAGATATGGATAAGGTATTAAGAACTCTCCTTTAACCTTTAACCAGTGTAATCCAAA
Source organism: Calotriton arnoldi (assembly GCA_963921515.1). Classification (NCBI taxonomy): domain Eukaryota; kingdom Metazoa; phylum Chordata; class Amphibia; order Caudata; family Salamandridae; genus Calotriton; species Calotriton arnoldi. Next base: position 282,785 of record CAWUFW010008491.1, read on the forward strand.
GACAAAGCAAAGAAACGTACAACCAAATAGGATCATAAGACATTGCATTAATAACAATAGAATGCAAGGAATACTGCAGTCTCATGGTAGACGTTAAAGTAAAGAATAACAGAGGAACTGTGAACCGAAGCCAGCAATGTCAATACATGATATACAGTCATAGCCATAAGTCACATGAGAACAAGAAGCATTACTTTCCTGGCAATCACCCGAACTTGCGTCCACTGTAGCCCCATGAATGTCGCTGCGTAAGCTCTCCGAGGGAGGGAGGCATAGGTGGAGAATGCCAGGGGGGGTATAATCCTCGCCTCCGCGTCCTTAATAGATTTGAAACTTTCCTTCATGATAACTAGGAAATTTTTCATTCTATGTCAGGACCGGAGGCGAGGATTATGCATTTTTAAAGCTTACTTACCACCAGTGCGGCTGCATCATGGATTGGTTTAAAATAAAACTTTTTGAAAGTTGAATCGGATGACCAATCCGCCACATTTATAGGGGCAGATTTACAAGCCCCTTGCGCCACTTTTGCGTCACTTTTCCCATGTTAAAAATGACGCAAAAGTGGCGCAAGGGCCTTGTAAATATGCCCCATAATATCTTCCAACCTACCCCCTACCTGGATAGCTTTGGAAGCCATAGCCCCCCGAGTGGAGTGTGCCCCAAACTCACTAGTATCGATGCCAGCCTCTGCCATGATCCATCTCACCCACCTGGCAATGGTCGGGGATGACACCGCCTTGAATGTTTTTTTAATGGCAATCAGCAGTTGCCGTTCCCCTGGAGGCCGTACCTCCAATGTCATATCTTTGTTGGCTTTTAGGCATCTAACCACACACACCTTCGGAGATTCGGGAAAAGCTGGATAGAATACCGACCTGGTACTCATTTTCGTTCTCCTTGAGATGTTGAATGTGACCCGATCCGGGGTACAAAATTCTGGCAGATAGGTCCAAGGCCCTCACATCTGAAGATCTCTTGCACGAGATGAGGCAGAGCAGCATTGCCAGCTTAGCTGATATTTCCTTTCTGGACAGGTATTGATTGTCCTGCCAAGATGACAGCAAGCGGAGGACCAGATTGACGTCCCAAAGGCCTGTGTAGCGAGGTTCGAGGGGATGAGAAATCCTGATGCCCTTGAGGAGTTTACTCACCCTGGGGTGTTCCCCCACCGGAACATTATTCACAGGTGTATGACCTGCTGAAATGGCCGATCTGAAGGAGTTGATGGTACAATGGGCCAGGCCTTCTTGAAAAAGTTCTGCTAGGAAGTTGACTATATCCGTAACGCTGGTGCCCACGGGATCCAAGTGTCTCTCCACACAACCACGTACCCATCGTCTCCAAGACGATCTATACCTCTGGATGGTCCCCAGGGCCCATGCCTGCTGGATAAAGAACTCAGCCCCCTGCGAAAGTTTGACGTCCGTCCAGCGTCGCCTGAAATCCTCCACGCCTAAGATGGAGATGGCCCTGGAGAACCAAAGGATGAGGATAGCCCAGGGTGTCCGTCAGGATTTCGTCGTGCGATGGAAGACGTATCGGGATGTCCCAAGCCAGCTCTAGGAGAGAAAGGAACCATGCCTGCGAACGCCAGATCGGGGTGATCAGAATTATCGAGGCTCTCTGTCGACGAGCTTGCGCTGTCACCCGTTGGATGAATAGGAAAGGTGGGAAGGCGTAGGCTAGGTCCGTCGACCAGCCCTGAAGTAAGGCATCCACTGCCTCCGCTCCGGGCCCGGTCTCCAGCTGAAGTATCGGGGCAGCTGGGTGTTCCATCTGGAAGCAAAAAGGTCCACCTGGCAAGGACCCCAAATGGTCATTAGTGCCTGGAAGACCGTCTGGTCGAGTCTCCAGTCGCTGGCGTCTCTGAAGTGTCTGGAGTTCCAGTCCGCTACGGAGTTCTGTGTTCCGGGGAGATACTCGGCCGTCACGGAGATTTGGCGGTGGAGGCAGTGGTGCCAAAAGTCCTTGGCAAGGTCCGGTAGGGCTCTGGATCGGGTGCCACCCAGGCGGTTGATGTATTGCACCTCTGTCGTGTTGTCCATCCGTAGGAGCACGCAGCATGACACTCTGTCCCTCGTGAAAGACCGAATAGCAAAAGAGCCCGCCAGTAGCTCTAGGCAATTGATATGGAGAGCAAGCTCGTCCACCTGCCTCCCATGGAGGTCGATCCGCATCTGGCACCCCATCCCAGTCGACTGGCGTCCGACTCTATCACCAGATCTGGTTGAGAGCCAAAGATCGCCCGTCTGTTCCATGCTTCCATGTGGTCGATCCACCACTGGAGCTCCGTCCTGGCTTCCTGTGTCAGAGAGACTAGTTCAGAGTAAGTGAGTCCCCTCCGGAGATGGGATGCCTTCAGTCTCTGCAGGGCCCTGTAGTGTAGCGGTCCCGGGAAGATGGCCTGTATCGAGGAAGATAACAAACCAACAATGCTGGCCAGCTGACGCAAGGAGATTCTGTCCCGCCTGAGGACCTTCCTTAGTTCTTTCTTGATCTTGACGATCTTTTGCTCTTTGAAATCTATCCTCAAGCCCAAAAATATCATGCTCTGCTGTAGGACCAGGTCCGACTTCTATTGGTTGATGGTGAAACCCAGACTCTGGAGTAGATTTATAGAGATATTCAAGTGGGTGATCAGTTGTACTCGGGACTGATCCATCAACAGAATGTCTTCCAGGTAAATGATCAGCCTGATGCCCAGGGTCTGTAGGTGCTCCACCACTGGTTTGAGGAGTTTGGTAAAGCACCATGGTGCTGATGACAGGCCGAATGGGAGAGTCCGGAATTCGAAGACCTGCTCCCTCCACTCGAATTGGAGGAATCTGCAGTGCGGGGGAAAAATGGGAACCGACAGGTAGGAGTCTTTGAGGTCGAGATGCGCCAACCAGTCGTCCTGTAGCAGAAGGTCCCTGAGGAGGTGGATCCCCTCCATCTTGAAGTGGCGGTACACCAGCCACTCCTTGAAGGACCTGAGGTTAATGACGGGCCCGAAGCCCTTGTCCTTCTTTTCCACTAAGAACAGGTTGCTTAAGAATCCCCTGGGGTGTAGCTCCGAATGGCATATTGCCCCCTTGGTCAGAAGGTCTTGAACCTCCAGGTCTATGAGAGATTCTTCCTGAGAGGAGAAAACCAGTGGACGGTGTTTGACCGATTGAACTGGGGTTCCGTAGAACTCTATGTGGTACCCCTTTACCGTCTCCAGCATCCAAGGGTCTGAGGTGATCTCTACCCACTTGTGAAAAAAAAGGTTATTCTTCCCCCCAACCGAAGGGGTGTTAACAGATTGGTGTTTACCACTGTATCCGCCGGAGTTGCTGTGGGCCCCTCCACGGCCTCGGTTGTTCTTTCCTTTCCCGCCCTGGGAGGGGTAGATGGTTCCTTGACGGCCGTCCTGACATCCATTGTTTCGTCTCGCCTGGGCTCTGTTGGGGCCTTCATAGAATTGGCGGCAGGAGGAGCGACCCCTGCCTCTTCCGGCCCCGCCAAAAACCTTCCCAGGGAAGATCTTTTTCATTGACGCCTGTGCTTTGTCAAGAGCCGAGAACGTCGAGACAAACTTCCCGAGCTCCTTGACAAAGGGATCACCGAAGAGCAAGCCTTGGGCTACGGGACCTGCCTCAGATAATGAGAGTTCCCCCCAACTTAGGGTCTATTTTCAGGAGGAGAGAACGACGACGTTCTGCTGAGACGGCGCAGTTGGCATTGCCCAGCAGACATACCGCCCTCTGCGCCCACCCCGCTACATCATCCATGGGAAGGGGTTGACCTGACTCTCTTGACCGCTCAGTGAACTCAATGATCTTAGTTAGTGCACCCACCACGTCCAGGAGCTTGTCCTGGCAGGCTCTCCAGGATCTATGAATCCCCTTCTTAGGGTCCCTCATGTACTAACTGAAGAAGGTACACAGCTTGGGGTCTATATCAGGGGTAGCTGTGACCCTGTTGGCCAGGGATGGTTGAGGGCATTCCGACCTGAGGCGAGCTCTCACCGCTTTGCTGAGAGGCTGTCTAATTTTGTTGGCCACGTACTCAGCCACTTTCCTGTCTGGGACCCAATCCGCACAGCGCGGTCTAAATATACCCTCGGGGTCGAACATGTCGGAAGGGGCACCCTCCCCCTCACCAGGGTCTGAATTAGAGGACTGTGGGTGCCAAAACCTGCCCGAGTCCTGCATCTCGTCAGAGGAGCCCTCGTCAAATTCACCCTCCCCCATGTCGGGGAACCCCTCTTCGGGATCGAAATCTGTGGCGACCTCGTCGCTAGTAGCACCGGGTACGTCCTTCTCCCGGTAGGGTGCATCTCTAAGCGTTTGCGCACTCTTGTGGAAGACTTCAGCCAGCCGGCTGAAGCCCTCAAGGTGCCCCGCGTCACACTTATTAGCCTTACGTGAGTGAACCGGGTTCACCCCACAGGCCCAGCCCCCCGTCCCCCAGGATCCCTGTGCCCTTGAAGATCTGGGCGGACAGTTTATCAACTCTTTCCTGCAGGGGGGCCAGCGCCTGGGCAATGGCCCTAGAAATGGCACCCCTGCAGGAATGCGCTGTTGGGGGAGCCGTTCCTCCTCTGAGGAAAGAGAGGGTGTATAAGCGTGGTCCCGCTGGGACGGCATTGTTAAGGAGGGTAAGAGCACCGGAATATAAATATAAATGCGCCCCAATAAAATTAAGGGTGGCAGCCCCCTTGCCGGTGCTCTCAAGATCAAGTCACCACCTGCCAGTGAAAAGGGAAGCCGGAGAAACAACAATGTGTGAGAGGAAATCAGCAGAATGGCTAAGCCCGTATTCCTTACCGCTTCGCGGTGTCAGATGAGGGTTGGGAGGGAGGTTCAGGCACGAGCGGGAGGCAGCTCTAACCCCTCAGCGCAAACACGACCACCGGAGCGCTCCTAGCAGGCTCTGTGGTGCAAAGAAATGCATTGGGAGGCGCGAAACAGCGCCACCTAGCGCACTCGCGCGGTATAAAAAAAGGAACGCACTCGGGCTGAAATGCCTCCCGCGCGGAGAAGTGAAGCGGAGCTAAACCGCTGACTAAAGTGTGCTCGCAGAGCGTTAATAATCCAGACTCCCAGAGCGATAACAATTAACACAATCAAACACAGTAACCCATAAAGCAAATCCCCAACTATCCCAGGAAGGAGTGAAGGGACTTAACTGACAGGGCAGCAGTGAAAAAAGAGGAAGGACTACAACACCGGAATTATTATATGGACTAGCGGAATGCAATGTGATTGGACTGTTGGTGGCTGTAGTGTTGGGCCTCAGGCCCACATTACGTAAAGGATGGACTCAGACACCAGGAGAGGTGTAGCAGTAACTGCTCGCGAGCACGTGCACCCGGGCCCTTTTATTAGCGGGGCCACGTCACGCGTGACACCCGTGATGGATGGGTGTGGGGGTGCAGTGTGCCCACTCCCATAGGGGAGTGGCTATTAACTCAGTGTCTGCTGAGACACTAGAACGTGTCCAGCAGAACACTACATTCCTCCCCAACTTTAATGAAGAACGACAACAACAAATAGTTCAACCTGTGGAGAGAAATAAACAGTCAACTAGACACCACAGGGTCCATCAGCCTTACGAGTCCGGTGGCAAGGAGACGTCAGGCATGGGCCGGTGATTCCGCCTGCTGCAGGGCCATCGCGGCGGGCACTCGTAGTTTAACCTGAGGGGTTCAGGACACGACCGCTGGCTTTGATGACGCCCACTGCATACCGTCAGTTCTCTGATGATGACATGTCTTGCATGGCTCCACGTTGCTGACGTCCGGGATGGTCTGTGGTGGGTTCTAACAGTTCATTTGATGGGTTGCGTCAAGAACCTGGATGGAGCCTACGGTGAGGATTCACAGAGGTGTTGCTGGACCGACTGTCCCTGTTGAACTGCTTGGCTGTTACCGGTAACCTGTCGGTGGTGCACCGTCTCTTCTCGCTCTCCCGCCTGGGGAGGCCCGTCGTCGGGGTTGCTGCGGGACTGTTGGAGGGCTGCGCTGGGGGGCCGCTTGTGTGCCGTCTGGGGGCAGCTGCAGGACCGCTGAGGAGCCGTTACTTAGTCAACACGCACAACCCTCACGGGTGGATGAGTCTTGGCTGAGACTTGCACTTGCTGCCGCGGTTCCGGTGTAGGCCAGGTTCACAGGTGGCTTCTAATTCCTTTAGTCGGCTGGCGTGGCAACGGTGTAGGATTCCAGTCCACTTGTGCTCTGGTAGGGGTGTTTGACGTATGTGCTGAGGGCTGGCGTGATGGTGGTTGCCAGCCGTGTGGTGAGTTGGAGTGACAGATGGTGGTGGCTTGCTGGGAGAGTTTGAATGTCAGGAGGGACTTAGCAGCCAGGTGTCTCCGCCTTGTTGAGGTTGGTCTTCGGTGGCGGCTTGACACGTAGAGTGTACGGATCCTCTCTTGCCTGATTTGGGGCCACTGCCGACTCCATCTTGAGGGGTGTGAGGGCGGGCACTCCATGCTGATCTTCACCCACGGCATTTGCGGCCTGGAGCAGGGATGCCGTTGACTTGGACTGCCGACACTCTGGGATGGACGATCGCCTGGGGAAGCGTTGGGGAGAGACGCGGAGTGCGCTTGCTGCGGCTTGTGCTCGGTTCTCCCGTGAGGCTGTATCCAGGGACGTCGGTCCGCATTGGTGGCTGTCTGGTGTGTCGGGGTGTGCTCTTGGCTTGTTTCGAGTCCTCGGTCTTCTCCCATTGTTGGTCTATTCAGCCCACCTGTGTTCTTCCGATTTTCGGTGTGACAGGGCTGTCACTCTTCTCCCCTTTTGGTGTGACATGGCTGTCACTCTTCTTTTCTCGAGGGTGTTGCAGGGCTGTCCCTCTTCTTCCCTTTGGGGTGACAGGGCTGTCACTCTTCTTTTCTCGAGGGTGTTGCAGGGCTGTCCCTCTTCTTCCCTTTGGGGTGACAGGGCTGTCACTCCTCTTTTCTCGAGGGTGTTACGCTTGGACCTTGAGGCGGCGCTGTTGTGGCGCCGGCTTCTGCCTTCGCTCTGGCGTGCTTGTCTGGACTGGTCACTCTGTGTGACGTGCTCCTTGCCTGCTGGGCGACGTGACGTCCGGTCATGTGTCGCCGGTTGTGGGAGCGCATGTTGCTGTGGCGGCCGACCACGTGGCGTGTGCAACTCCTCTCTTGCCTGTTTTGGGGCCACTGCCGACTCCGTCTTGAGGCAGTGCGAGGGAGGACACTCTCTGTGTGATCTTCGGCCCACTGCAGGGTTTCGCTGGGGCGGTGCAGACTTGGGTGCTCTCCTACCTGCGTTCAGCAGTGCTTCTTTGTGGAGATGTCACTGTCTCCTGGGTGCTTGTCTGTGCAGTCAGGTTCACTGGCGCGGCTTTCTGCGCGCTTATGGCTTTGCGTGCTCTGTCTTCTTCTTGGACGCTTTCTTCTGGCAGTTGGGGTGCCTGTGATGTAGTTTGCGGTTGTGCCTGTTCACCAGTAGGAGCGGGTGATGCGACCTCTTCACTGGCGGTGGTGTTGGGCAGCCACGTGTGGTGCGTGCTCTGCACCAGTCGTTTCTTGTGCTGTCGGGGGGGGGACAGCTCCCTTGAGACGTTGCCGTCTGTTCCACTTGCTTGCGTCTTGTGGCAGCGTGGAATCTGCAGTATCGTTCCTACTGCGATGAGTGTCGCCGTCTGGCTTGACTGGACGGTCTGTGTCTTGGACTTCTTGGGGCCTTTGGGTGGACATGGAAGTATTCGCGGTGTCGCTGACTATTTCTCCTGTGCCGCTGTGGCTCCTTTGGCTGTGCAGGGCATTCGCTGATTCTTGGTGGGTGTCCTTGCTGCTTCTGCTTACAGGGTGCAGAGGGCCACTCTCTGAGCACTCCCTTCTGAGGGCACGTCTTGCTGTGCCTGGTGCAGTCTGTCTCAGCGACCGGGCATGAGCAGGCAGTCTCTCGCCAAGTGGTTGTGTGCTCTCTGGGGTCTGTTGACGGCTGTTGCTGGCTGGTTAGTTGGATGCTGGGCTGTACTCTCATACGGCTGCCTGTAGGGTGCAGTGCAGCCACATTTGACACTGGTTTGCTGACGTCGGTCGCGGTGGGCAGTCAGTGTGCTGGACCACTCTTCGGATGCGTCAGGGTGGATCCTCCTGCCAGGATCCCTTGGCAATCCCTTCTTGCTAATCCTGCCACTCCCGGCAGGGTAGTGGGGCGTCAGGGCCTCTCCTCCGGCCTACTTTGCTGCGTGGCCGCCGGTCGTGGGGGGGGCACGGCTGGCTCTCTGTCCTGGTGCCGGGTCGGCTTACTGCCATTGTGAGCCCACGCTGGGATAATGATGGCGGTATGGGGCTGTGTGCAATGTTGGTGGGCCCCAGTCTTCGCAGGATGCTCTCCCCTGTCTGGCTCTTCCTATCAGTGATTGGTAGTGCCACCTGGATGCCCGCTTCCCTCTTCGCTGAGGTCGTGTCCAATTGTGTTGGCTGGTAGCCAGTGGAACGGGGTTCTTGCAGGGACCGTCTGTGGCTACCGTGTGGGAGCTGGGAGCCTTGTGCGGTTTGCTGGGTGTTAGGGTGAAGTGCGTTGCACCCTATTCTTGTGTGAGGGTCTGAGGCATTCACACCGCTCTGCCTTTTTCCTAGGCCTGGTGTCCACTGGGTTCAGCAGCTCTGTGGATGCATGGGCCTGGCCCTTCTTGCCATGATTTTGCACTGCAGACTGTTTCTTCCCTCAAGTGCTTGCCTGGTGCGGCTGCAGTACCACTTGTGGCCGCTGGGTGGCAGTGCAGCGCTTCCGTGCACAGGGCCCGGCAGAATTTGCAGGCCTCGGTGCGGTGCTGTCTTTAACTGCTGGACGATGCAGACGCTCCTCGCACGGGCGCAGCAATCTTTCACCTGCCGCCGGCCGTGCGGTTCCATGGGCATCGTGGAGACAGGTGACAGGAAACTTCATGCAGGGCGTGCTGTACGGAGGAAACGTTGGCTGGAGCAGCACTACTGGCGTGGCAGGTATCTGGAGGGCATGTGCAGGGAAAACAGACTCTTGCCGGTGCGCTGACCGGGCCGGTACAGCTGGGCGCAAACTCCTTACTTTTCCCGGGCTGCAAGGCGTCGAGTCACTGTCAGGGGCGCCGCGGTAGCTTCGTACATGCAGCAGCAGGGAGGCTGTGACTCAGAGCACTCCCGTCTCACCAGGCTGTGGCGCCGTGTTATCTTCTACCCTCGCATAGGGTGGTGTAGAGGTGAGCGCAGGCTGTTGCGCAGGTACCGGTGCAGGGGCCAGGGGACCAGGCGTATCGCACCGTGTCTGGACGGCGTGTTTTTTTTTATCTCCTGGTGTAGGAGCGGCAAACGGAACAGCCTGTGGGCGCCTCAGGGCGGGGTGACTTCGAGGGCCCAGAAGCAAGGTTACCTCCTGTGCGGCGCTAGCCGTGGCACCTCCTCGTGTGTCCGTTTGTGTTTCTCACACTGACCTCTCGCCGTCGGGCTTGCTGGTGCGGGCTGTAGCGGCGGCAGTATGTGGGCACCTGCCGGGACCTCTCCCGTGAGGCCGGGTCAGGCGCTGGGTGGCCTCCGTCCGCCTCTGCACGGCCTCGATCGTCATGCTGGCAATGGGTAGGAGGGAGTCTCCAGGCAGGCTACCTTGATCCTCCCGGGTCTGGGAGGCGGTAACTGGGTGGCGCGAGGGACGTGATCCCCTCTGCAGTCAGGGGGGCTGTCACAGTTCTGATTCATGTTCTCCTCACGAAGGACGATGAATCTTCAAACCTCAGGCATGCGGGGTCAGCTATCCCATCCTCGTCGCCAATGTAGTGTTGGGCCTCAGGCCCACATTACGTAAAGGATGGACTCAGACACCAGGAGAGGTGTAGCAGTAACTGCTCGCGAGCACGTGCACCCGGGCCCTTTTATTAGCGGGGCCACGTCACGCGTGACACCCGTGATGGATGGGTGTGGGGGTGCAGTGTGCCCACTCCCATAGGGGAGTGGCTATTAACTCAGTGTCTGCTGAGACACTAGAACGTGTCCAGCAGAACACTACAGTGGCCATGGTTACTCCTAATGTTCATGGGAGTTGTAGTTCAGTGATATGTTGTTTTTTACTTTATCTTTAAACGTGCTGTTAATAAAGAGTGAAGAAAGAAATGCATAATCCTCACCTCCGGTCCTGACAGAGAATTTCTCATTCTAAGTCCTCTAAGTAGGACTGCTAGCTGCTACACTCTTCCTATCGGTAATTCCTCATTCTGAGTCCTCTAGGCAGCGCTGCAGCAGGGTCTCTGGTCATAGTGGTAATTCCTCATTCTCAGTCCTCAAGTCAGTGCTGATAGCTGCTCCTCTGGTCCCATCTGTAATTCCTCATTCTAAGTCCTCTAGATAGTACTGCTACCTGCTAATCTGGTCCTGTCAGTAAATCCTCATTCTGAGTACTCTAGGCAGTGCTGCAGCTGTGGCTCTGGTCACAGCAGTAATTCATCATTCTAAGTCCTCTAGGCAGTGCTGCAGCTGTGTCTCTTGTCAACGTGGTAATATCTAAATCCTAGCCCTCTAGACAGTCCTGCTAGCTGATACTCTGGTCCAATCAGTAATTCCTCATACTAAGTCCTCTATGCAGTGCTGCTAGCTGCTTCTCTGGTCCCAGTGGTAATTTCTCATTCTAAGTCCTCTATGGAGTGCTGCTAGCTGCTTCTCTGGTCCCAGTGGTAATTCCCCATTTTTAGTCCTCTAGACAGTTCTGCAGCTGCTTCTCTGATCCCAGTGGTAATTCCTCATTCGGAGTTCTCTAAGCAGTGCAGCTGGCTCCTTCTCTGGTCCGTTTGGTAATTCCTCATTCTAAGTCCTCTAGGTAGTGCTGCATCGGTGTCTCCGGTCACAGTGGTAATTTCTCAATCCTAGCCCTCTAGGCAGTGCTGCTAGCTGCTTCTCTGGTCCCATCGGTAATTCCTCATTCTAACTCATCTAGGCAGTTATTTTAGCTGGTTCTTGGGCCCCAGTGGTTATTCCTCATTCTAAGTCCTCTAGAGTGTGCTGCTAGCTGCTACTTTGATCCCATCTGTAATTCCTCCTTCTCAGGCCTCTAGGCAGTGCTACGGCCTGCTACTAGGGTCCCAGTGCTAATTCCTCATTCTAAATGCTCTACACAATGGTCCTAGCTGCTACTGTGGTCCCAGTGGTAATTCCTCATTCCTAGTCCTCTAGCCAGTGCTGCTAGTTGCTTCTCATGTCCCATCGGTAACTCCTCACTCTCAGTTATGTTGGCAGTGCAGTTAGCTGCTTCTTTGGTCCCAGTGGTAACTCCTCATTCTATCTCCTCTAGACAGTGCTGCTAGCTGCTACTCTTGTCCCATTGGTAATTCCTCATTCAATATCTTCTAGAGAGTGCTGCTATCTCCTTCTCTGGTCCTGTTGCTAATACCTCATTCTAAGTCCTCTAGGCAGTGCTGCTGGCTGCTTCTCAGGTCCCAGTGGTAATTCCTCATTCTAAGTCCTCTAGACAGTGGTGTTAGCTGCTACTCTGGTCACATTGCTAATTTCTCATTCTAAGTCTTCCACCCAGTGCTGCTAGCTGCCACTCTGGGCCTGTCAGTAATTCCTCATTTTAAGTCCTCTAGGCTGTGCTGCTAGCTGCTTCTCTGGTCCTAGTGGCAAGTCCTCATTCTAAGTCCTCTAGACAGTGGTGCTAGCTGCTACCCTGGTCACATTGCTAATTCATCATTCTCAGTCTTCCACCCAGTGCTGCTAGCTGCTTCTCTGGTCCCATCAGTAATTCCTCATTCTAAGTCCTCTAGGCAGTGCTGCTAGCTGCTTCTCTTGTCCCAGTGGTAATTCCTCAATCTAAGTCCTCTAGGTAGGACTGCTAGCTGCTACTCTGTTCCCATCGGTAATTCCTCATTCTGAGTCCTCTAGGTAGCGCTGCAGCAGGGTCTCTGGTCACAGTGGTAATTCCTCATTCCCAGTCCTCTAGTCAGTGCTGATAGCTGCTCCTCTGGTCCCATCTGTAATTCCTCATTCTTAGTCTTCTAGACACTGCTGCTAGTTGTTTTTCTTGTCCTGTCGCTAATTCCTCATTTTAGGTCTGCTAGGCAGTGCAGCTAGCTGCTTCACTGGTCCCAATGGTAATTCCTCTTTCTAAGTCCTCTAACCAGTGCTGCTAGCTGCTAATCTGATCCTGATGCTAATTCCTCATTCTGAGTACTCTAGGCAGTGCTGCAGCTGTGTCTCTGATCACAGCAGTAATCCATCATTCTAAGTTCCCTAGGCAGTGCTGCAGCTGTGTCTCTAGTCAAGGTGGTAATATCTAAATCCTAGCCCTCTAGACAGTGCTGCTAGCTGATACTCTGGTCCAGTCAGTAATTCCTCATTCTAGGTCCTCTCTGCAGTGCTACTAGCTGCTTCTTTGATCTCAGTGATAATTCCTCATTTTTAGTCCTCTAGACAGTGCTGAAGCTGCTTCTCTGGTCCCAGTGATAGCTCCTCATTCTGAGTTGTCTAAGCAGTGCAGCTAGCTGCTTCTTTGGTCCCTTTGGTAATTTGTCATTCTAAGATCTCCAGGTAGTGCTGCATCAGTGTCTCCGGACTCAGTAGTAATTTCTCAATCCCAGCCCTCTAGGCAGTGCTGCTAACTGCTTCTCTGGTCCCATCAGTAATTCCTCATTCTAACTCATCTAGGCAGTACAGCTAGCTGGTTCTCGGGTCCCAGTGGTTATTCCTCATTCTAAGTCTTCTAGAGAGTGCTGCTACTGTGATCCCGTCGGTAGTTACTCATTCTCAGGCCTCGAGGCAGTGCTGCTTCCTGCTTTTCGAGTCCAAGTGGTAATCCCTCATTCTAAATTCTCTTCACAATGGTACTAGCTGCTACTCTGGTCCCATCGGTAATTCCCATTCTAAGTCTTCTAGACAGTACTGCTAGCTGCTACTGTGATCCCGTCGGTAATTCCTCATTCCAAGTCCTGTAGACAGTGTTGCTAGCTACTTCTCTGGTCCCAGTGGTAATTCCTCATTCTAAGTCATCTAGATGGGACTGCTAGCAGCTACTCTGGTCCGTCAGTAATTCCTCAACCTGAGTCCTCTAGGCAGTGCTGCTAGTTGCTTCTCATGTCACATTGGTAACTCCTCACTCTAAGTCATCTTGGCAGTGCAGTTAGCTGCTTCTTTGGTCCCAGTGGTAACTCCTCATTCTATCTCCTCTAGACAGTGCTGCTAGCTGCTACTCTTGTCCCATCGGAAATTCCTCATTCTATGTCTAATAGAGAGTTATGCTATCTCCTTCTACGGTCCTGTCGTTAATACCTCATTCTAAGTCCTCTAGGCAGTGCTGCTGGCTGCTTCTCGGGTACCAGTGGTAATTCCTTATTCTAAGTCCTCTAGATAATATTTCAATTCAATTTCAATTTGCTTTATTTCGATTAAATCAATCATAAAAGCCATTTGCCGCAAGTTACAGTAACCAATGAAAACAAAGATAATTGTATTCATTAACATTCCCAAAATCAAAATAACAATTCATGGGTTGACAGCACTGTACACATTTTACAATAGACAAATATCTAAAATACAATAAGAAGCTAAAACTTTTGGTCTTAAAACTAATAAAATCTTTTTTTTTTTTTTTAAATATATATAAAATCATGTTGTTCCTATTAAATCCTTACATAAACTCTATTATACTTCTTAAATTTCTTACTATATACTTGATTAGGTAAGGTCCCTGACAGGGGATATGTCATCCTCAGTACTACCCAGGGGCCTGGTCAACTATGTTTTTTAAAAAGTTTGCGCGAATTCTCCATGACCAACCTAAAAATTTAGCAATAGCTATTACATATGGCTCATTAGTGTTGGTCTTAATGATGCGCAGAGCTGTTGCACTGGACCGCGTACCCATGTTAACACAGATTGGTTTCAGCCATTTTTTACGCGGAATTTTGTAAAGAGGACAGGCAAATAAAATATGTAATACTGTTTCGTCCTGTTCATTACAGTGCAAACATTTACTTTTGTTCATGCTGGACCAATTTCTGGTGAAAAAATTTACCGGGAGGCTCCTACCCGAAATTGGAAGTATAATCTCCTTTCACATGGTACAGTTATAAAATCCCAAAAATTTTCATATTTAGGAGCAATCTTATGCTCCAAAAACAGGCCAGTCAATGAGTTTACCTTTGTGGAATGTAGATGGTCCGCCTTGACCATCGACCAGTATGCCTTCTTAAATTCTTTTTTTGATGGGAACTGATTTACAGCCGGGTCCTCCCAAAGATGCCTCATGCCCATATCTACCAGTGTAGCCTTAACTTTTTGCAGCCAGACAACCTTACATGATTTATCTGCATCTACTACATCCTTCGCTGCCATTGCATAGTGTAGGAGTTCAGGAGTAGACCACAATCGGCGCCAAAAAGCTACTGGTCTAAAACGTGCTTCCTCCGCCAACAAGCTACAACCCAAATCTGATAACAGAGGTGTTAGTGGGGTGCTTTGTGGTAGACCAGTCAAAGCTCTCACAAATTTGTTCTGGGCAAGAACTAGGGGGAAAGATCATTAAAGCCCCAAAGCTCTGCTCCATACATTATGGAAGACCTGATCTTTGTATTGTATATTTTAATTGCTGGACCTATGGGCTTAGTGTGGGAAAGATTAAATTCTTTTAAAAGAACCCCCGCTAGTTGACTATGTTTAAGAGCCATAAGATCAATATGAGGCCTCCAGTTTAATTTTCTGCTTAATGTAATACCTAGATATGTAAACACATCAGTCTGTTCGAGTTGCTTCCCATTCATTTCTACCCTCCCACTAACTACATTGTGCTTATGTAAGACCATATATTTTGTCTTTTCAACATTGACCACCAGGTCGTGATCTCGGCAGAACCCCTCAAAGCGCCTGAGTGCCCTGTCCAACCCAGCCCGTGTCTTTGAGATGATCAAAGTATCATCCGCAAACATAAGTAGCGGTATTTTGGTGCCAGCAAGGGATGGAGCATCTGTCATGTGTGTATAAAAATAGTTTACTACCTCATTGATATATAATAAAAACAAGGTTGGAGCTAAAACACACCCTTGTCGCACCCCTTTAGATACCGGAAAGCGTGGAGTTACACATCCCTGTTCGCCCCAGCGCACCTGGGCGAAGTTATCCTCGTGCAATCGCACTATCATTGATAGAAGTTCTGCGGGCATCCCTAGACGGTGCAGTACTTCCCAGAGCTTCTTACGTGGTACCATATCAAAAGCAGACTTAAGGTCCACAAAGGCTGCATAAATGGTACCACCTGCTATTACAACTGTGCGCCAATAAATCAATATGAACCGGAAGACTTGGTCGACAGTGCTTGTGTGTGAGCGAAATCCTGCCTGTAGGGGGATAGTATTTCTTTAGATTCCATCCACTCCTGTATCCTACTCAGCACTAGTCTTGCAGTAATCTTTTGTATGGAATCGATTAGGCTGATCGGCCTATAATTACTGGGACAGGAGCGGTCCCCTTTTTTATAAATAGGGAGGATTTCGGCGCCACGCCAAGTCTCTGGAATGGGGGCTCCATTAGCTATAGCATTTGCTAACCAAAGAATGTACCTTATCCAGTTCTCTTTATCATGGACAAACAGGTCTGCAGGGATGCAATCTAGACCTGGAGCTCTCCCCTGGGTACTGCCATCAAAGCCTTCTCCACCTCGTCCTGAGTAAAAGACAGGGACTGGTCAGCCATGGGAATTTGAAATTGGATGTCATCATTTTTAGCTGCAAATTGCTCCTCAAAAAAGGAGACCCACATGTCCTGGGCAACGTGGTTTTGCGGCTTTTGTCCTGACCCAGCATTCCCCCATTTGACCATATTCCAAAAGGACTGCATGTTTTTACCCCTGCTAGCCTGGAGGAGCTCTAACCATCTTTGTTCGTCCCATTCCCTTTTTGCTGCTGCCAATGTTGACTTATATGAGGCTCGGGTAGTTCTTATTCTCTCCATATCTTTTGATTTAATGGCTAAGGATAACTGCCTGTACGCTTCTCTACAGCCTTTATTATACCACCTTTCCTGCCTCGCTATTCCTTTGCTGTGTATTTTAGTAAAATAGGAATTTATTTTTACAAACAGAACATCATGAGCTTTGGTAATCATAGCACTATTTTTCTCTTGTTCAGACATAGTATAAAAAACTGCTAACGTGCTCTCCACCGCTGCTTTCATTTGTTTAAGGGAACTAGCGTTTGTTACAATCCTATCCCATTTCACCCTCCTTTGATCGTTACATATTAGGGTTTCTGCAGTTTCGCTCACAGGTATTATTCGCCGAGGCTCTTTAGTACCCGGAGATAACATTGATAACACAAGCGGGTTATGATCACTTTCGTTACGCTCACTTACCACCATATCAACAAGGGCTGGCCATTGTTCAACATTGACAAGTATATAGTCTACACGACTGTTTCTCAACCCATTACTATATGTGGGTGAACCCAGTCTGTCAGACGGCATTCTTCCATTAACAGCCCTGAGGCCCTTCTCTAAGCATAATGCTTTTAGTTGTAAGGCGGCCTCGGTCCATTTCCTAATTGGTGGCAACTCTAGTGATGGTATACTCCATTGGGCATCTTCCTCTTCACTAAGGTTGCCATCATCCCTGTCGAGGGGTTCAAAGGTAGTATTAAAATCTCCTGCGATCGTCACATTATTTGCGCCTTTAAGATCCTCTAAAAATTGCTCTAATTTGGTAATTGTAGTGGATTGCCTTCCTCCTGCAAGCCTCCTAGCGTACACATTTATCAATATTAGATGACGCTTCTTTCTTAAGCTTAGGGAGATGGCCATGATGTCGGGGCTATCAACATAAACTTCCTTAATATCATAACTTAAACATTGTTTCACCCAAATGGTAAGGCCTCCAAAAGATCTACCCTTCTGCCCCCTTGTGGCTGGTTTAAAAAAATTTAAGTAACCTGGAATAAAAATCGGGTTTGGTGACCACGTTTCTTGGAAAACACAAATATCATGTTTATCTATAAAGTCCAACCAATCCAAAGATAATACTTTAGTGTGTAAGCCTGCAATATTCCATGTGACTAGGGACAACTGATCAATTGTTGATAACGAAAGAGTACTAACTGTAGGTGGGGGTACACCCTCTGTCACTTCCCTCCTACACTGAACAGAAACTTCACTGGAACTGAGGTCGACTTGGGCCTTCCTACTACATTCACTCACAGATGACACTTCACTAACCGACCCACTCCTAATGCTACCAATACGTGCTTGCGAAGCGTTTTCTGCCATTACCACTGGGAGTGAGGTTGTCAATTGTCTTGAAGGGGGAATTGAATTCCTTAAACTTCAATCTATACTTGACAGACATGATCCCCCGCTGGCCAATAGACTGGGGGCTGTGGGATTTTGCATTATCGATGGAATTGGGGGTTGTATTTCATTTTTATTTGTGTTGCAATCAGATTTGATGTCCTGATCTCAAAGGCCACCAAATTGTCCACTAGGTCAAGGGAAACCAGGGAAAGCCGAATGAAATCTAAATTTGAACCTTCTACCGAACACCTTTTTGCCGAGGAGATATCCTCCCTTATGACAGATCTGCATTTGCGCACCTGTCTAAGCCAATGGATGCATTTATTAATCAACGTGAATTCATCCTCTTTTACTAAACTAGAAGATAACTTTGGCACACTGGTTAGAAATATCTGGTTCCTCGAGGATCGTAGTGTTACCTTGTCCCACTTGCTATTATCTTCAATATTTTCCAACCCGGAGAGTGAATGAAATCTCGGCAACATATTGTGGACCCTACTTGCTCCCACATTTTGGCTCTGAGGGCCCTGCTTCCATAGTATGTTATTTGAGGCTGGGGGTTGATTGGAATTCGTACCTCTATGATTTTTATGCTTATCATTAATTATTGTCAGAGGGTCGGTAACGTAGTTAGCTATAAGTCTCTCCCCACTTCCCAAATTATCACTTATAGATGAACTCTCGTGAGGTTGCTGAGGCAATAGAGTTCTACTTGTGCCAGCAGGAATAACTTGCTGATATTTTCCCAATAACTCTGTAAGCTTCCCTACAACACTTTTGAGCGAGGTAACTTCCTCATTGAGTTTGGTCATTTGTGATTTCAAATAGGTCAACTGCCCACGTAGTGAATCTGAGCATGAGATCTTGCACAGACAAGATGGAATAACATCATCTATTACATTTATAGCCTCCTCAGTACATACTATAACAGGACCTTCATCATTCGGCGATGTTAACACAGCGAACATATTAGAACATTCAATAACGGGTTCCAATTGACTATTTATGCACAAAGGTGTAAGTTGAGAGTTTCTAGAGAGTGCTGTTTCACTGCCCACATTTAATCCCTCAGGGACCACCTTTTTCTTAAACATGTCCGGTACATGTAGTGATAATTTTACACATTTAACACTAGTACTCGGAGACGATAGCTCTTCTGTCATGCTGTTAACTGGACACATGGGATTAGGCGTTGTTAAAATCGCCTCACATTCATTGACCAAGTCATCAATTCGTGCTATTACTTGATTACTGCTATGCAAAGATGACCGTTTCCCCATTTTTTTTACCTTCTTGCCTTTCCCACTTTGTCCTTCACCCAAAACGTCATTGGCTTTCCTTTTGCCCATTATGCCCTGTGTTTCTATTGTTAATAAACCACCAGTAGGTCCGGACTGAGACGTGAGGACAGTACCTTAGGGCTGAGAGTATCTGATCAGTAGGCAGAAGTCAGGGGGGTGGCCCAGCCCAGCCTCTTCCGGGCGATGACGGGTGTAGACGGGTCCGCCCTTTGTCCGGGCTTGGTCCGCGCGCGCGTCCCGCGTTGCGGGAGGCTAGCAGGGATTTTGTAGCGCCTCCAGGCGCTGTCAGGATTGATGGCAGCTGTGCGCCTCGAGCGTGAGGCAGGCTGGGTGTTGTGGTCCTCCGGGACCAATCGCCACAGAACAGGAGCGAGAAGGAAGGAACCGCGCTGCGGGAGGCTAGCAGGGATTTTGTAGCGCCTCCAGGCGCTGTCAGGATTGATGGCAGCTGTGCGCCTCGAGCGTGAGGCAGGCTGGGTGTTGTGGTCCTCCGGGACCAATCGCCACAGAACAGGAGCGAGAAGGAAGGAACCCGCGCTGCGGGAGGCTAGCAGGGATTTTGTAGCGCCTCCAGGCGCTGTCAGGATTGATGGCAGCTGTGCGCCTCGAGCGTGAGGCAGGCTGGGTGTTGTGGTCCTCCGGGACCAATCGCCACAGAACAGGAGCGAGAAGGAAGGAACGCGCGCTGCGGGAGGCTAGCAGGGATTTTGTAGCGCCTCCAGGCGCTGTCAGGATTGATGGCAGCTGTGCGCCTCGAGCGTGAGGCAGGCTGGGTGTTGTGGTCCTCCGGGACCAATCGCCACAGAACAGGAGCGAGAAGGAAGGAACCCGCGCTGCGGGAGGCTAGCAGGGATTTTGTAGCGCCTCCAGGCGCTGTCAGGATTGATGGCAGCTGTGCGCCTCGAGCGTGAGGCAGGCTGGGTGTTGTGGTCCTCCGGGACCAATCGCCACAGAACAGGAGCGAGAAGGAAGGAACGCGCGCTGCGGGAGGCTAGCAGGGATTTTGTAGCGCCTCCAGGCGCTGTCAGGATTGATGGCAGCTGTGCGCCTCGAGCGTGAGGCAGGCTGGGTGTTGTGGTCCTCCGGGACCAATCGCCACAGAACAGGAGCGAGAAGGAAGGAACGCGCGCTGCGGGAGGCTAGCAGGGATTTTGTAGCGCCTCCAGGCGCTGTCAGGATTGATGGCAGCTGTGCGCCTCGAGCGTGAGGCAGGCTGGGTGTTGTGGTCCTCCGGGACCAATCGCCACAGAACAGGAGCGAGAAGGAAGGAACCGCGCTGCGGGAGGCTAGCAGGGATTTTGTAGCGCCTCCAGGCGCTGTCAGGATTGATGGCAGCTGTGCGCCTCGAGCGTGAGGCAGGCTGGGTGTTGTGGTCCTCCGGGACCAATCGCCACAGAACAGGAGCGAGAAGGAAGGAACCCGCGCTGCGGGAGGCTAGCAGGGATTTTGTAGCGCCTCCAGGCGCTGTCAGGATTGATGGCAGCTGTGCGCCTCGAGCGTGAGGCAGGCTGGGTGTTGTGGTCCTCCGGGACCAATCGCCACAGAACAGGAGCGAGAAGGAAGGAACGCGCGCTGCGGGAGGCTAGCAGGGATTTTGTAGCGCCTCCAGGCGCTGTCAGGATTGATGGCAGCTGTGCACCTCGAGCGTGAGGCAGGCTGGGTGTTGTGGTCCTCCGGGACCAATCGCCACAGAACAGGAGCGAGAAGGAAGGAACCCGCGCTGCGGGAGGCTAGCAGGGATTTTGTAGCGCCTCCAGGCGCTGTCAGGATTGATGGCAGCTGTGCGCCTCGAGCGTGAGGCAGGCTGGGTGTTGTGGTCCTCCGGGACCAATCGCCACAGAACAGGAGCGAGAAGGAAGGAACCCGCGCTGCGGGAGGCTAGCAGGGATTTTGTAGGCGCCTCCAGGCGCTGTCAGGATTGATGGCAGCTGTGCGCCTCGAGCGTGAGGCAGGCTGGGTGTTGTGGTCCTCCGGGACCAATCGCCACAGAACAGGAGCGAGAAGGAAGGAACGCGCGCTGCGGGAGGCTAGCAGGGATTTTGTAGCACCTCCAGGCGCTGTCAGGATTGATGGCAGCTGTGCGCCTCGAGCGTGAGGCAGGCTGGGTGTTGTGGTCCTCCGGGACCAATCGCCACAGAACAGGAGCGAGAAGGAAGGAACCCGCGCAGCGGGAGGCTAGCAGGGATTTTGTAGCGCCTCCAGGCGCTGTCAGGATTGATGGCAGCTGTGCGCCTCGAGCGTGAGGCAGGCTGGGTGTTGTGGTCCTCCGGGACCAATCGCCACAGAACAGGAGCGAGAAGGAAGGAACCCGCGCTGCGGGAGGCTAGCAGGGATTTTGTAGCGCCTCCAGGCGTTGTCAGGATTGATGGCAGCTGTGCGCCTCGAGCGTGAGGCAGGCTGGGTGTTGTGGTCCTCCGGGACCAATCGCCACAGAACAGGAGCGAGAAGGAAGGAACGCGCGCTGCGGGAGGCTAGCAGGGATTTTGTAGCGCCTCCAGGCGCTGTCAGGATTGATGGCAGCTGTGCGCCTCAAGCGTGAGGCAGGCTGGGTGTTGTGGTCCTCCGGGACCAATCGCCACAGAACAGGAGCGAGAAGGAAGGAACGCGCGCTGCGGGAGGCTAGCAGGGATTTTGTAGCGCCTCCAGGCGCTGTCAGGATTGATGGCAGCTGTGCGCCTCGAGCGTGAGGCAGGCTGGGTGTTGTGGTCCTCCGGGACCAATCGCCACAGAACAGGAGCGAGAAGAAAGGAACCCGCGCTGCGGGAGGCTAGCAGGGATTTTGTAGCGCCTCCAGGCGCTGTCAGGATTGATGGCAGCTGTGCGCCTCGAGCGTGAGGCAGGCTGGGTGTTGTGGTCCTCCGGGACCAATCGCCACAGAACAGGAGCGAGAAGGAAGGAACCTAGATAATATTGATAGCTGCTTCTCTGGTCCTGTCAGTAACTCCTCATTTTAAGTCCTCTAGGCTGTGCTGCTAGCTGCTTCTCTGGTCCCATTGGTAAGTCCTCATTCTAAGTCACCTAGACAGTACTGCTAGCTGCTACTCTGGTCACAATGTTAATTCCTCACTCTAAGTCTTCCATCCTGTGCTGCTAGCTGCTACAGTGGTCCCATCAGTAATTCCCCATTCTAAGTACTCTAGACAGTACTCTTATTTGCTACTCTGGTCCGGTCAGTAATTCCTCATTCTAATTACTTTAGGCAGTGGTGCTAGCTGCTACTCTGGTCCAGTCAGTAATTCCTCATTCTAAGTCCTCTATGCAGTGTTGCTAGCTGCTTCTTTGATCTCAGTGGTAATTCCTCATTTTTAGTCCTCTCAACAGTGCTGAAGCTGCTTCTCTGGTCCCATTGGTAATGCCCTATTTTTAGTCCTCTAGACAGTTCTGCAGCTGCTTCTCTGATCCCAGTGATAATTCCTCATTCTGAGTTCTCTAAGCAGTGCAGCTAGCTGCTTGTCTGGTCCCTTAGGTAATTCCTCATTCTAAGTCCTCTAGACAGTGCTCCTAGCTGCTAATCTGGTCTTATTGGTAATTCCTCATTCTAAGTATTCCACCCAGTGCTGCTAACTGCTACTCTGGTCCCATGGGTAATTCCCCATTCTAAATCCTCTAGACAGTACTGCCAGCTGCTACTCTGGTCCTGTCAATAATTCCTCATTCTAAGTCTTCTAGGCAGTCATACTAGCTGGTTCTCTGGTCCCGGTGGTAGTTCCTCATTCTAAGTCCTCTAGACAGTGCTGCTAGCTGCTACTCTGTTCCCATCAGTAATTCCTCATTCTAAGTCCTCTATGCAGTGCTGCTAGCTGCTTCTCTGGTCCCAGTGATAACTCCCCATTTTTAGTCCTCTAGACAGTTCTGCAGCTGCTTCTCTGATCCCATTGGTAATTCCTCATTCTGAGTTCTCTAAGCAGTGCAGCTGACTCCTTCTCTGGTCCTTTTGGCAATACCTCATTCTAAGTCCTCTAGGTAGTGCTGCATCGGTGTCTCCGGTCACAGTGGTAATTTCTCAATCCTAACCCTCTAGGCAGTGCTGATAACTGCTTCTCTGGTCCCATCAGTAATTCTTCATTCTAATTCATCTAGGCAGTTATTTTAGCTGGTTCTCGGGTCCCAGCGGTTATTCCTCATTCTAAATCCTCTAGAGAGGTCTGTTAGCTGCTACTTTGATCCCGTCTGTAATTCCTCATTCACTGGCCTCTAGGCAGTGCTACTTCCTGCTACTCGGGTCCCAGTGTTAATTCCTCATTCCTAGTCCTCTAGGCAGTGCTGCTTGTTGCTTCTCATGTTCCATTGGTAACTCCTCACTCTAAGTCATGTTGGCAGTGCAGTTAGCTGCTTCTTTTGTCCCAGTGGTAACTCCTCATTCAATCTCCTCTAGACAGTGCTGCTAGCTGCTACTCTTGTCCCATCGGTAATTCCTCATTCTATGTCTTCTAGAGAGTGCTGCTATATCCTTCTCTGGTCCCGTCACTAAGACGTCATTCTAAGTCCTCTAGGCAGTGCTGCTGGCTGCTTCTCAGGTCCCAGTGGTAATTCCTCATTCTCAGTCCTCTAGACAATGCTGCTAGCTGCCACTCTGGTCCTGTCAGTAATTCCTCATTTTAAGCCCTCTAGGCCAGAGGTATTCAATCTGTGGGGCGCGACCCCCAGGGGGGCCCTGGAGGCATGGGTAGGGGGTCGCGCTCTTCATTTGCTAAAGAAAACGACCCAGACGGTTGCTTCTTGTAGTTAACATGCTTTCCCTGGATTTTATTCAGGGACTCTCCTGTGCTGGGAAATCGAAGCCAGACAGACAGCTAAACACACCTTTCTACCAGTGTGTTGCTGGCCTGAAAGAAATGCAAATGTGCACAACCAGTTAATCTGCAAATGTAAAGGATTTGCAGATTAACTCGTTGTGCACATTTGCATTTCTTTCAGGCCAGCAGCACACTGGCAGAAAGGTGTGTTTAGCTGTCTGCCTGGCTTTGATTTCTCTGGACAGGAGAGTTCTGCTGCAGTTAATTGATCAAATCACTTTTTGAGTGGTAGTGCACAGAGTTTACTGAGCTGTGAAGTGCTTGCTTTTAATAGTTATTGTATTTACATAGCACTTACTATCCCTGAGAATGTGTTGAAGGGACAGTTATGTAAAAAAATTGCATTACATAGGGTCTGGTTATTACTAAAATCTATGGGTCTCATTTCCAATGAAATGGTGTAGCGTCAGCTCCACAAGTATTTATGCTGCGTGTCCCTACGCCAATTAAAAAGTACAGGAATGGACTGTATTTATAAGATACGGTGCACTCCTGTCCTTTCTGCCGGCGCACAATTTGGTGCCTAGCGCCAAAGCAGGCACCCTTACATCATGGTGCAAGAGTGTCTGCATTGTTGGCAGGATTGTTTTTGTGCAAGAAGGCACGCCTTCCTGCGCAAAAACAACCCATGGAGGCCTTTTCCTCGTTCTATGTGAACATAGAAAGAGGAAACAATTGAGGCAAAATAAAGATATTTCTCCTCGTTACGCAACCCCTGGGGCAGTGTATAGTTTTGACCCATACTCAGGTTTACAGATCCTTGTAAATCTGGGAACGTGTCAAAACCCATGGGAAAACCCACCGTAACGCCGATGGAATGCCCCCCCGACGCAATGTAAGGCAACGCACCAACTTACGCTGCGTTGTCTTACACCATATCTAGGAGGCCATGAAAAGCCACGGAAAGTCCTTGTAGATATGGGTCTGCTCTCTGCACAACCAGAGCGTCATAAAAATGACGCACCGGCAGCGCAAGGGCTTATAAATAAGCCCCGATATTTTGGAAGCATCCCGTATATTTTGGAAGCACCATTATATCATAAAACATTTTGCGCATTTTGTAGCGGTCTATCTTATACTGTGTGTAATGCAAGTATAAAATAAAGACTTAAATATTCACAGTGCTTTCTGTCACAGGCTGTGACCTCATAGCACTAAAAATACACAAGTCACTATTCTCCACTGCACCAACCACGATTTAATTCTGTGGCTCTCTCCTTTCACACAGACTTTTGCAATGCATTAACTAATAGAGGTTTCATACTTTATTACATTGCATTTCCCACTGAGTAACAACTTTTAAAAATGTTTTTATTATTCATTGAAGCTGCCCGTTATTTTTTATATAGCTACCTGACGGTGAAAGACCTAAAAAACGTACGTATATTTTAATTATGATGAATGATGTTCAGCCACCTCCAGTTACATGCAGCTGTAAATGCCAAGCTGTCAGCATCCCATGAAATATAGTATGGTTTTCCTCTAATGCCGTGCAATAAAGTTGCAGCCCATGTAATACAGCTATTATACCAAGGGCCACTGGAATTATGTGATTGTGCGGCCGTAGCAATTTTAGCGTAATTATAGATTTGCTGCATTTGCCACATAATCCATCATCTGTCGCATAATCTGCTGATTTTAACACAAAAATATGTATTTACTCAAAAGGTTTAAAAGTTACTAAAAAGCAGCAACAGGTGTTGCCGCTCAGTAGAAGGCCCTTTGTAAAGCTGCTCTGGTCCCCTTTTTGTCGCTTATTGCTATATTTGGGTGTTACACTGGTACTCATGAGGTGCAACCACAGATTGACCGTTTCTCTGGAGAACATTTATGGTTGTCAATGATAAGGACCACCAGGTATAGAATTTCTTTTGGGGAGGGGGTCCTTACACCTAAAAAAATTTGATGGTGGGTCTCGGCATCAAAAAGTTTGAAGACCACTGCTCTAGGCTGTGCTGCTAGCTGCTTCTCTGGTCCTAGTGGTATGTCCTCATTCTAAGTCCTCTAGACAGTGGAGCTAGCAGCTACTCTGGTCACATTGCTAATTCCTCATTCTAAGTCTTCCACCCAGTGGTGCTAGCTGCTACTCTGGTCCCATCGGTAATTCCCCATTCCAAGTCCTCTAGACAGTACTGCTATTTGCTACTCTGGTCCTATCATTAATTCCTCATTCTAAGTCCTTTAGGCAGTGCTGCTAGCTGCTTCCCTTGTTCCAGTGGTAATTTCTCATTCTAAGTCAACTAGGTAAGACTGCTAGCTGCTAATCTGTTCCCATCGGTAATTCCTCATTCTGAGTCCTCTAGGTAGCGCTGCAGCAGGGTCTCTGGTCCCATCTGTAATTCCTCATTCTAAGTCTTCTAGACAGTGCTGGTAGTTGCTTTTCTTGTCCCGTCGCTAATTCATCATTTTAGGTCTGCTAGGCAGTGCTGCTAGCTCCTTCACTGGTCCCAATGGTAATTCCTCTTTCTAAGTCCTCTAACCAGTGCTGCTAGCTGCTACTCTGATCCTGACGCTAATTTCTCATTCTCAGTACTCGATGCAGTGCTGCAGCTGTGTCTCTGGTCACTGCAGTAATTCATCATTCTAAGTCCTCTAGGCAGCTGTGTCTCTAGTCAAAGTGTTAATATCTAAATCCTAGCCCTCTAGACAGTGATGCTAGCTGATACTCTGGTCCAGTCAGTAATTCCCCATTCTAAGTCCTCTCTGCAGTGCTGCTAGCTGCTTCTTTGATTTCAGTGGTAATTCTCATTTTTAGTCCTTCTAGACAGTGCTGAAGCTGCTTCTCTGATCCCAGTGATAATTCCTCATTCTGAGTTCTCTAAGCAGTGCAACTAGCTGCTTCTCTGGTCCCTTTGGTAATTCCTCATTCTAAGTCCTCCAGGTAGTGCTGCATCGGTGTCTCCGGTTACAGTGGTAATTTCTCAATCCTAGCCCTCTAGGCAGTGATGCTAACTGCTTCTCTGGTCCCATCAGTAATTCTTCATTCTAACTCATCTCGGCAGTACAGCTATCTGGTTCTCGGGTCCCAGTGGTTATTCCTCATTCTAAGTCCTCTAGAGAGTGCTGCTAGCTGCTACTATGATACTGTCAGTAGTTACTCATTCTCAGGCCTCTAGGCAGTGCTGCTTCCTGCTTCTCGAGTCCAAGTGGTATTCCCTCATTCTAAATTCTCTTCAGAATGGTGCTAGCTGCTACTCTGGTCCCATCGGTAATGCCCCATTCTAATTCTTCTAGACAGTACTGCTAGCTGCTACTCTGATCCCGTCAGTAATTCCTCATTCCAAGTCCTGTAGACAGTGCTGCTAGCTGCTTCTCTGGTCCCAGGGGTGATTCCTCCGTTTAAGACCTCTAGACAGTGCTGCAGCTGCTTCTTTGGTCCCAGTGGTAATTCCTCATTCTAATTCCTCTAGGCAGTGCTGCTAGCTGCTTCTCTGGTCCCAGTGTTAATTCCTCATTCTACGTCATCTAGATAGGGCTGCTAGCTGCTACTCTGGTCCATCAGTAATTCCTCATTCTGAGTCCTCTAGGCAGTGCTGCTAGTAGCTTCTCATGTTCCATTGGTAACTCCTCACTCTAAGTCATCTTGGCAGTGCAGTTAGCTGCTTCTTTGGTCCCAGTAGTAACTCCTCATTCTATCTCCTCTAGGCAGTGCTGCTAGCTGCTACTCTTGTCCCATCGGTAATTCCTCATTCTATGTCTTCTAGAGAGTGCTGCTATCTCCTTCTCTGGTCCTCTCGTTAATACCTCATTCTAAGTCCTCTAGGCAGTGCTGCTGGCTGCTTCTCAGGTACCAGTGGTAATTCCTCATTCTAAGTCCTCTAGATAATGTTGATAGCTGCTTCTCTGGTCCTGTCCGTAATTCCTCATTTTAAGCACTCTAGCTGTGCTGCTAGCTGCTTCTCTGATACCAGTGGTAAGTCCTCTAGACAGTGCTGCTAGCTGCTACTCTGGTCACATTGTTAATTCCTCATTCTAAGTCTTCCAACCAGTCCTGCTATCTGCTACTGTGGTCCCATCAGTAATTCCCCATTCTAAGTCCTCTAGACAGTACTGCTATTTGCTACTCTGGTCCTGTCATTAATTCCTCATTCTAAGTCCTTTAGGCAGTGCTGCTAGCTGCTTCTCTTGTCCCAGTGGTAATTCCTCATTCTAAGCCCTCTAGGTAGGACTGCTAGCTGCTACTCTGTTCCCATCTGCAATTCCTCATTCTGAGTCCTCTAGATAGCGCTGCAGCAGGGTCTCTGGTCACAGTGGTAATTCCTCATTCCCAGTCCTCTAGTCAGTGCTGCTAGCTGCTAATCTGGTCCGGACGCTAATTCCTCGTTCTGAGTACTCTATGCAGGTCTGCAGCTGTGTCTCTGGTCACAGCAGTAATCCATCATTCTAAGTTCTCTAGGCAGTGCTGCAGCTGTGTCTCTAGTCAAAGTGGCAATATCTAAATCCTAGCCCTCTAGACAGTGCTGCTAGCTGATACTCTGGTCCAGTCAGTAATTCCTCATTCTAAGTCCTCTCTGCAGTGCTACTAGCTGCTTCTTTGATCTCAGTGGTAATACCTCATTTTTAGTCCTCTAGACAGTGCTGAAGCTGCTTTTCTGGTTCCAGTGATAGTTCCTCATTCTGAGTTCTCTAAGCAATGCAGCTAGCTGCTTCTTTGGTCCCTTTGGTAATTTGTCATTCTAAGATCTCCAGGTAGTGCTGCATCAGTGTCTCCGGTCTCAGTAGTAATTTCTCAATCCCAGCCCTCTAGGCAGTGCTGCTAACTGCTTCTCTGGTCCCATCAGTAATTCCTCATTCCAACTCATCTAGGCAGTACAGCTAGCTGGTTCTCGGGTCCCAGTGGTTATTCCTCATTCTAAGTCATCTAGAGTGTGCTGCTAGCTGCTACTATGATCCCGTCGGTAGTTACTCATTCTCAGGCTTCGAGGCAGTGCTGCTTCCTCCTTTTCGAGTCCAAGTGGTAATCCCTCATTCTAAATTCTCTTCACAATGGTGCTAGGTGCTACTCTGGTCCCAGTGGTAATTCCCCATTCTAAGTCTTCTAGACAGTACTGCTAGCTGCTACTCTGATCCCGTCGGTAATTCCTCATTCCAAGTCCTGTAGACAGTGCTGCTAGCTACTTCTCTGGTCCCAGTGGTAATTCGTCATTGTAAGTCATCTAGATGGGGCTGCTTGCTGCTACTCTGGTCCGTCAGTAATTCCTCATTCTGAGTCCTCTAGGCAGTGCTGCTAGTTGCTTCTCATGTCACATTGGTAACTCCTCACTCTAAGTCATCTTGGCAGTGCAGTTAGCTGCTTCTTTGGTCCCAGTGGTAACTCCTCATTCTATCTCCTCTAGACATTGCTGCTAGCTGCTACTCTTGTCCCATCGGTAATTCCTCATTCTATGTCTAATAGAGAGTTATGCTATCTCCTTCTACGGTCCTGTCGTTAATACCTCATTCTAAGTCCTCTAGGCAGTGCTGCTGGCTGCTTCTCAGGTACCAGTGGTAATTCCTTATTCTAAGTCCTCTAGATAATGTTGATAGCTGCTTCTCTGGTCCTGTCAGTAATTCCTCATTTTAAGTCCTCTAGGCTGTGCTGCTAGCTGTTTCTCTGGTCCCAGTGGTAAGTCCTTATTCTAAGTCGTCTAGACAGTACTGCTAGCTGCTATTCTGGTCACAATGTTAATTCCTCACTCTAAGTCTTCCATCCTGTGCTGCTAGCTGCTACAGTGGTCCCATCAGTAATTCCCCATTCTAAGTCCTCTAGACAGTACTCTTATTTGCTACTCTGGTCCGGTCAGTAATTCCTCGTTCTAATTACTTTAGACAGTGCTGCTAGCTGCTACTCTGGTCCAGTCAGTAATTCCTCATTCTAAGTCCTCTATGCAGTGTTGCTAGCTGCTTCTTTGATCTCAGTGGTAATTCCTCATTTTTAGTCCTCTCAACAGTGCTTAAGCTGCTTCTCTGGTCCCAGAGGAAATGCCCTATTTTTAGTCCTCTAGACAGTCCTGCAGCTGCTTCTCTGATCCCAGTGGTAATTCCTCATTCTGAGTTCTCTAAGCAGTGCAGCTAGCTGCTTGTCTGGTCCCTTAGGTAATTCCTCATTCTAAGTCCTCTAGACAGTGCTGCTAGCTGCTAATCAGGTCTTATTGGTAATTCCTCATTCTAAGTATTTCCACCCAGTGCTGCTAACTGCTACTCTGGTCCCATCGGTAATTCCCCATTCTAAATCCCCTAGACAGTACTGCCAGCTGCTACTCTGGTCCTGTCAGTAATTCCTCATTCTAAGTCTTCTAGGCAGTCATACTAGCTGGTTCTCTGGTCCCGGTTTCAGTTCCTCATTCTAAGTCCTCTAGACAGAGCTGCTACTCTGGTCCCGTCAGTAATTCCTCATTCTAAGTCCTCTATGCAGTGCTGCTAGCTGCTTCTCTGGTCCCAGTGATAATTCCCCATTTTTAGTCCTCTAGAAAGCTCTGCAGCTGCTTCTCTGATCCCATTGGTAATTCCTCATTCTGAGATCTCTAAGCAGTGCAATTAGCTGCTTCTCTGGTCCCTTTGGTAATTCCTCATTCTAAGTCCTCCAGGTAGTGCTGCATCGGTGTCTCCGGTTACAGTGGAAATTTCTCAATCCTAGCCCTCTAGGCAGTGATGCTAGCTGATACTCTTGTCCAGTCAGTAATTCCCCATTCTAAGTCCTCTCTGCAGTGCTGCTAGCTGCTTCTTTAATCTCAGTGGTAATTCCTCATTTTTAGTCCTCTAGACAGTGCTGAAGCTGCTTCTCTGATCCCAGTGATAATTCCTCATTCTGAGATCTCTAAGCAGTGCAATTAGCTGCTTCTCTGGTCCCTTTGGTAATTCCTCATTCTAAGTCCTCCAGGTAGTGCTGCATCGGTGTCTCCGGTTACAGTGGAAATTTCTCAATCCTAGCCCTCTAGGCAGTGATGCTAACTGCTTCTCTGGTCCCATCAGTAATTCTTCATTCTAACTCATCTAGGCAGTACAGCTAGCTGGTTCTCGGGTCCCAGTGGTTATTCCTCATTCTAAGTCCTCTAGAGAGTGCTGTTAGCTGCTACTTTGATCCCATCTGTAATTCCTCATTCTCAGGCCACTAGGCAGTGCTACTTCCTGCTACTCGGGTCCCAGTGTTAATTCCTCATTCCTAGTCTTCTAGGCAGTGCTGCTTGTTGCTTCTCATGTACCATCGGTAACTCCTCACTCTAAGTCATGTTGGCAGTGCAGTTAGCTGCTTCTTTTGTCCCAGTGGTAACTCCTCCTTCTATCTCCTCTAGACAGTGCTGCTAGCTGCTTCTCTTGTCCCATCGGTAATTCCCCACTCTATGTCTTCTAGAGAGTGCTACTATCTCTTTCTCTGGTCCCGTCACTAATACCTCATTCTAAGTCCTCTAGGCAGTGCTGCTGGCTGCTTCTCAGGTCCCAGTGGTAATTCCTCATTCTAAGTCCTCTAGACAATGCTGCTAGCTGCCACTCTGGTCCTGTCAGTAATTCGTCATTTTAAGTCCTCTAGGCTGTGCTGCTAGCTGCTTCTCTGGTCCTAGTGGTATGTCCTCATTCTAAGTCCTCTGGACAGTGGTGCTAGCAGCTACTCTGGTCACATTGCTAATTCCTCATTCTAAGTCTTCCACCCAGTGCTGCTAGCTGCTACTCTGGTCCCATCGGTAATTCCCCATTCTAAGTCCTCTAGACAGTACTGCTATTTGCTACTCTGGTTCTATCATTAATTCCTCATTCTAAGTCCTTTAGGCAGTGCTGCTAGCTGCTTCCCTTGTTCCAGTGGTAATTTCTCATTCTAAGTCAACTAGGTAAGACTGCTTGCTGCTAATCTGTTCCCATCGGTAATTCCTCATTCTGAGTCCTCTAGGTAGCGCTGTAGCAGGGTCTCTGGTCACAGTGGTAATTCCTCATTCCCAGTCCTCTAGTCAGTGCTGATAGCTGCTCCTCTGGTTCCATCTGTAATTCCTCATTCTAAGTCTTCTAGATAGTGCTGGTAGTTGCTTTTCTTGTCCTGTCGCTAATTCCTCATTTTCGGTCTGCTAGGCAGTGCTGCTAGTTCCTTCACTGGTCCCAATGGTAATTCCTCTTTCTAAGACCTCTAACCAGTGCTGCTAGCTGCTATGTGGTCCTGACGTCTCTTCCTCATTCTCAGTACTCTATGCAGTGCTGCAGCTGTGTCTCTGGTCATAGCAGTAATTCATCATTCTAAGTCCTCTAGGTAGCTGTGTCTCTAGTCAAAGTGTTAATTTCTAAATCCTAGCCCTCTAGACAGCGATGCTAGCTGATACTCTTGTCCAGTCAATAATTCCACATTCTAAGTCCTCTCTGCAGTGCTGCTAGCTGCTTCTTTAATCTCAGTGGTAATTCCTCATTTTTAGTCCTCTAGACAGTGCTGAAGCTGCTTCTCTGATCCCAGTGATAATTCCTCATTCTGAGTTCTCTAAGCAGTGCAGTTATCTGCTTCTCTGGTCCCTTTGGTAATTCGTCATTCTAAGTCCTCCAGGTAGTGCTGCATCGGTGTCTCCGGTTACAGTGGTAATTTCTCAATCCTAGCCCTCTAGGCAGTGATGCTAACTGCTTCTCTGGTCCCATCAGTAATTCTTCATTCTAACTCATCTCGGCAGTACAGCTAGCTGGTTCTCGGGTCCCAGTGGTTATTCCTCATTCTAAGTCCTCTAGAGAGTGCTGCTAGCTGCTACTATGATACCGTCGGTAGTTACTCATTCTCAGGCCTCTAGGCAGTGACGCTTCCTGCTTCTCGAGTCCAAGTGGTAATCCCTCATTCTAAATTCTCTTCAGAATGGTGCTAGCTGCTACTCTGGTCCCATCAGTAATTCCCCATTCTAAATCTTCTAGACAGTACTGCTAGCTGCTACTCTGATCCCGTCGGTAATTCCTCATTCCAAGTCCTGTAGACAGTGCTGCTAGCTGCTTCTCTGGTCCCAGGGGTGATTCCTCCGTTTAAGACCTCTAGACAGTGCTGCAGCTGCTTCTTTGGTCCCAGTGGTAATTCCTCATTCTAATTCCTCTAAGCAGTGCTGCTAGCTGCTTCTCTGGTCCCAGTGGTAATTCCTCAATCTAAGTCCTCTAGACAGTGCTGCTAGCTGCTACTCTGGTCCCGTCAATAATTCCTTTTTCTATGTCCTCTATGCAGTGCTGCTAGCTGCTTCTCTGGTCCCAGTGGTAATTCCCCATGTTTAGTCCTCTAGACAGTTCTGCAGCTGCTTCTCTGATCCCAGTGCTAATTCCTTATTCTGAGTTCTCTAAGCAGTGCTGCAAGCTGCTTCTCTGGTCCCAGTAGTAATTCCTCAATCTAAGTCCTCTAGACAGTGCTGCTAGCTGCTACTCTGGTCCCGTCAATAATTCCTTTTTCTATGTCCTCTATGCAGTGCTGCTAGCTGCTTCTCTGGTCCCAGTGGTAATTCCCCATGTTTAGTCCTCTAGACAGTTCTGCAGCTGCTTCTCTGATCCCAGTGGTAATTCCTTATTCTGAGTTCTCTAAGCAGTGCAGCTAGCTGCTTCTCTGGTCCCTTTGGTAATTCCTCATTCTAAGTCCTCCAGGTAGTGCTGCATCGGTGTCTCCGGTCACAGTGGTAATTTCTCAATCCTAGCCCTCTAGGCAGTGATGCTAACTGCTTCTCTGGTCCCATCAGTAATTCTTCATTCTAACTCATCTCGGCAGTACAGCTAGCTGGTTCTCGGGTCCCAGTGGTTATTCCTCATTCTAAGTCCTCTAGAGAGTGCTGCTAGCTGCTACTATGATACCGTCGGTAGTTACTCATTCTCAGGCCTCTAGGCAGTGACGCTTCCTGCTTCTCGAGTCCAAGTGGTAATCCCTCATTCTAAATTCTCTTCAGAATGGTGCTAGCTGCTACTCTGGTCCCATCAGTAACTCCCCATTCTAAATCTTCTAGACAGTACTGCTAGTTGCTACTCTGATCCCGTCGGTAATTCCTCATTCCAAGTCCTGTAGACAGTGCTGCTAGCTGCTTCTCTGGTCCCAGGGGTGATTCCTCCGTTTAAGACCTCTAGACAGTGCTGCAGCTGCTTCTTTGGTCCCAGTGGTAATTCCTCATTCTAATTCCTCTAAGCAGTGCTGCTAGCTGCTTCTCTGGTCCCAGTGGTAATTCCTCAATCTAAGTCCTCTAGACAGTGCTGCTAGCTGCTACTCTGGTCCTATCATTAATTCCTCATTCTAAATCCGTTAGGCAGTGCTGCTAGCTGCTTCCCTTGTTCCAGTGGTAATTTCTCATTCTAAGTCAACTAGGTAAGACTGCTACCTGCTAATATGTTCCCATCGGTAATTCCTCATTCTGAGTCCTCTAGGTAGCGCTGCAGCAGGGTCTCTGGTCACAGTGGTCATTCCTCATTCCCAGTCCTCTAGTCAGTGCTGATAGCTGCTCCTCTGGTCCCATCTGTAATTCCTCATTCTAAGTCTTCTAGACAGTGCTGGTAGTTGCTTTTCTTGTCCCGTCACTAATTCCTCATTTTAGGTCTGCTAGGCAGTGCTGCTAGCTCCTTCACTGGTCCCAATGGTAATTCCTCTTTCTAAGTCCTCTAACCAGTGCTGCTAGCTGCTACTCTGGTCCTGACGCTAATTCCTCATTCTTAGTACTCTATGCAGTGCTGCAGCTGTGTCTCTGGTCACAGCAGTAATTCATCATTCTAAGTCCTCTAGGCAGCTGTGTCTCTAGTCAAAGTGTTAATATCTAAATCCTAGCCCTCTAGACAGTGATGCTAGCTGATACTCTGGTCCAGTCAGTAATTCCCCATTCTAAGTCCTCTCCGCAGTGCTGCTAGCTGCTTCTTTGATTTCAGTGTAATTCCTAATTTTTAGTCCTCTAGACAGTGCTCAAGCTGCTTCTCCGATCCCAGTGATAATTCCTCATTCTGAGTTCTCTAAGCAGTGCAGCTAGCTGCTTCTCTGGTCCCTTTTGTAATTCCTCATTCTAAGTCCTCCAGGTAGTGTTGCATCAGTGTCTCTGGTCACAGTGGTAATTTCTCACTCCCAGCCCTCTAGGCAGTGCTGCTAACTGCTTCTCTGGTCCCATCAGTAATTCCTCATTCTAACTCATCTAGGCAGTACAACTAGCTGGTTCTCGGGTCCCAGTGGTTATTCCTCATTCTAAGTCCTCTAGAGAGTGCTGCTAGCTGCTACTATGATACTGTCGGTAGTTACTCATTCTCAGGCCTCTAGGCAGTGCTGCTTCCTGCTTCTCGAGTCCAAGTGGTATTCCCTCATTCTAAATTCTCTTCAGAATGGTGCTAGCTGCTACTCTGGTCCCATCGGTAATTCCCCATTCTAATTCTTCTAGACAGTACTGCTAGCTGCTACTCTGATCCCATCAGTAATTCCTCATTCAAAGTCCTGTAGACAGTGCTGCTAGCTGCTTCTCTGGTCCCAGGGGTGATTCCTCCGTTTAAGACCTCTAGACAGTGCTGCAGCTGCTTCTTTGGTCCCAGTGGTAATTCCTCATTCTACGTCATCTAGATAGGGCTGCTAGCTGCTACTCTGGTCCATCAGTAATTCCTCATTCCTAGTCTTCTAGGCAGTGCTGCTAGTAGCTTCTCATGTTCCATTGGTAACTCCTCACTCTAAGTCATCTTGGCGGTGCAGTTAGCTGCTTCTTTGGTCCCAGTAGTAACTCCTCATTCTATCTCCTGTGGGCAGTGCTGCTAGCTGCTACTCTTGTCCCATCGGTAATTCCTCATTCTATGTCTTCTAGAGAGTGCTGCTATCTCCTTCTCTGGTCCTCTCGTTAATACCTCATTCTAAGTCCTCAGGCAGTGCTGCTGGCTGCTTCTCAGGTACCAGTGGTAATTCCTCATTCTAAGTCCTCTAGATAATGTTGATAGCTGCTTCTCTGGTCCTGTCAGTAATTCCTCATTTTAAGTTCTCTAGGCTGTGCTGCTAGCTGCTTCTCTGGTACCAGTGGTAAGTCCTCATTCTAAGTCCTCTAGACAGTGCTGCTAGCTGCTACTCTGGTCACATTGTTAATTCCTCATTCTAAGTCTTCCAACCAGTGCTGCTATCTGCTACTGTGGTCCCATCAGTAATTCCCCATTCTAAGTCCTCTAGACAGTACTGCTATTTGCTACTCTGGTTCTATCATTAATTCCTCATTCTAAGTCCTTTAGGCAGTGCTGCTAGCTGCTTCTCTTGTGCCAGTGATAATTCCTCATTCTAAGCCCTCTAGGTAGGACTGCTAGGTGCTACTCTGTTCCCATCGGTAATTCCTCATTCTGAGTCCTCTAGGTAGCACTGCAGCAGGGTCTCTGGTCACAGTGGTAATTCCTCATTCCCAGTCCTCTAGTCAGTGCTGATAGCTGCTCCTCTGGTCCCATCTGTAATTCCTCATTCTTAGTCTTCTAGACACTGCTGCTAGTTGCTTTTCTTGTCCCGTCGCTAATTCCTCATTTTAGGTCTGCTAGCTGCTTCACTTGTCCCAATGGTAATTCCTCTTTCTAAGTCCTCTAACCAGTGCTGCTAGCTGCTAATCTGGTCCGGACGCTAATACCTCGTTCTGAGTACTCTATGCAGGTCTGCAGCTGTGTCTCTGGTCACAGCAGTAATCCATCATTCTAAATTCTCTAGGCAGTGCTGCAGCTGTGTCTCTAGTCAAAGTGGCAATATCTAAATCCTAGCCCTCTAGACAGTGCTGCTAGCTGATACTCTGGTCCAGTCAGTAATTCCTCATTCTAAGTCCTCTCTGCAGTGCTACTAGCTGCTTCTTTGATCTCAGTGGTAATACCTCATTTTTAGTCCTCTAGACAGTGCTGAAGCTGCTTCTCTGGTTCCAGTGATAGTTCCTCATTCTGAGTTCTCTAAGCAATGCAGCTAGCTGCTTCTTTGGTCCCTTTGGTAATTTGTCATTCTAAGATCTCCAGGTAGTGCTGCATCAGTGTCTCCGGTCTCAGTAGTAATTTCTCAATCCCAGCCCTCTAGGCAGTGCTGCTAACTGCTTCTCTGGTCCCATCAGTAATTCCTCATTCCAACTCATCTAGGCAGTACAGCTAGCTGGTTCTCGGGTCCCAGTGGTTATTCCTCATTCTAAGTCATCTAGAGTGTGCTGCTAGCTGCTACTATGATCCCGTCGGTGGTTACTCATTCTCAGGCTTCGAGGCAGTGCTGCTTCCTGCTTTTCGAGTCCAAGTGGTAATCCCTCATTCTAAATTCTCTTCACAATGGTGCTAGGTGCTACTCTGGTCCCAGTGGTAATTCCCCATTCTAAGTCTTCTAGACAGTACTGCTAGCTGCTACTCTGATCCCGTCGGTAATTCCTCATTCCAAGTCCTGTAGACAGTGCTGCTAGCTACTTCTCTGGTCCCAGTGGTAATTCGTCATTGTAAGTCATCTAGATGGGGCTGCTTGCTGCTACTCTGGTCCGTCAGTAATTCCTCATTCTGAGTCCTCTAGGCAGTGCTGCTAGTTGCTTCTCATGTCACATTGGTAACTCCTCACTCTAAGTCATCTTGGCAGTGCAGTTAGCTGCTTCTTTGGTCCCAGTGGTAACTCCTCATTCTATCTCCTCTAGACAGTGCTGCTAGCTGCTACTCTTGTCCCATCGGTAATTCCTCATTCTATGTCTAATGGAGAGTTATGCTATCTCCTTCTACGGTCCTGTCGTTAATACCTCATTCTAAGTCCTCTAGGCAGTGCTGCTGGCTGCTTCTCAGGTACCAGTGGTAATTCCTTATTCTAAGTCCTCTAGATAATGTTGATAGATGCTTCTCTGGTCCTGTCAGTAATTCCTCATTTTAAGTCCTCTAGGCTGTGCTGCTAGCTGTTTCTCTGGTCCCAGTGGTAAGTCCTTATTCTAAGTCGTCTAGACAGTACTGCTAGCTGCTATTCTGGTCACAATGTTAATTCCTCACTCTAAGTCTTCCATCCTGTGCTGCTAGCTGCTACAGTGGTCCCATCAGTAATTCCCCATTCTAAGTCCTCTAGACAGTACTCTTATTTGCTACTCTGGTCCGGTCAGTAATTCCTCGTTCTAATTACTTTAGACAGTGCTGCTAGCTGCTACTCTGGTCCAGTCAGTAATTCCTCATTCTAAGTCCTCTATGCAGTGTTGCTAGCTGCTTCTTTGATCTCAGTGGTAATTCCTCATTTTTAGTCCTCTCAACAGTGCTTAAGCTGCTTCTCTGGTCCCAGAGGAAATGCCCTATTTTTAGTCCTCTAGACAGTTCTGCAGCTGCTTCTCTGATCCCAGTGGTAATTCCTCATTCTGAGTTCTCTAAGCAGTGCGGCTAGCTGCTTGTCTGGTCCCTTAGGTAATTCCTCATTCTAAGTCCTCTAGACAGTGCTGCTAGCTGCTAATCAGGTCTTATTGGTAATTCCTCATTCTAAGTATTCCACCCAGTGCTGCTAACTGCTACTCTGGTCCCATCGGTAATTCCCCATTCTAAATCCCCTAGACAGTACTGCCAGCTGCTACTCTGGTCCTGTCAGTAATTCCTCATTCTAAGTCTTCTAGGCAGTCATACTAGCTGGTTCTCTGGTCCCGGTTGCAGTTCCTCATTCTAAGTCCTCTAGACAGTGCTGCTAGCTGCTACTCTGGTCCCGTCAGTAATTCCTCATTCTAAGTCCTCTATGCAGTGCTGCTAGCTGCTTCTCTGGTCCCAGTGATAATTCCCCATTTTTAGTCCTCTAGAAAGCTCTGCAGCTGCTTCTCTGATCCCATTGGTAATTCCTCATTCTGAGATCTCTAAGCAGTGCAATTAGCTGCTTCTCTGGTCCCTTTGGTAATTCCTCATTCTAAATCCTCCAGGTAGTGCTGCATCGGTGTCTCCGGTTACAGTGGAAATTTCTCAATCCTAGCCCTCTAGGCAGTGATGCTAGCTGATACTCTTGTCCAGTCAGTAATTCCCCATTCTAAGTCCTCTCTGCAGTGCTGCTAGCTGCTTCTTTAATCTCAGTGGTAATTCCTCATTTTTAGTCCTCTAGACAGTGCTGAAGCTGCTTCTCTGATCCCAGTGATAATTCCTCATTCTGAGATCTCTAAACAGTGCAATTAGCTGCTTCTCTGGACCCTTTGGTAATTCCTCATTCTAAGTCCTCCAGGTAGTGCTGCATCGGTGTCTCCGGTTACAGTGGAAATTTCTCAATCCTAGCCCTCTAGGCAGTGATGCTAACTGCTTCTCTGGTCCCATCAGTAATTCTTCATTCTAACTCATCTAGGCAGTACAGCTAGCTGGTTCTCGGGTCCCAGTGGTTATTCCTCATTCTAAGTCCTCTAGAGAGTGCTGTTAGCTGCTACTTTGATCCCATCTGTAATTCCTCATTCTCAGGCCACTAGGCAGTGCTACTTCCTGCTACTCGGGTCCCAGTGTTAATTCCTCATTCCTAGTCCTCTAGGCAGTGCTGCTTGTTGCTTCTCATGTACCATCGGTAACTCCTCACTCTAAGTCATGTTGGCAGTGCAGTTAGCTGCTTCTTTGTCCCAGTGGTAACTCCTCCTTCTATCTCCTCTAGACAGTGCTGCTAGCTGCTACTCTTGTCCCATCGGTAATTTCCCACTCTATGTCTTCTAGAGAGTGCTGCTATCTCTTTCTCTGGTCCCGTCACTAATACCTCATTCTAAGTCCTCTAGGCAGTGCTGCTGGCTGCTTCTCAGGTCCCAGTGGTAATTCCTCATTCTAAGTCCTCTAGACAATGCTGCTAGCTGCCACTCTGGTCCTGTCAGTAATTCGTCATTTTAAGTCCTCTAGGCTGTGCTGCTAGCTGCTTCTCTGGTCCTAGTGGTATGTCCTCATTCTAAGTCCTCTAGACAGTGGTGCTAGCAGCTACTCTGGTCACATTGCTAATTCCTCATTCTAAGTCTTCCACCCAGTGCTGCTAGCTGCTACTCTGGTCCCATCGGTAATTCCCCATTCTAAGTCCTCTAGACAGTACTGCTATTTGCTACTCTGGTTCTATCATTAATTCCTCATTCTAAGTCCTTTAGGCAGTGCTGCTAGCTGCTTCCCTTGTTCCAGTGGTAATTTCTCATTCTAAGTCAACTAGGTAAGACTGCTTGCTGCTAATCTGTTCCCATCGGTAATTCCTCATTCTGAGTCCTCTAGGTAGCGCTGTAGCAGAGTCTCTGGTCACAGTGGTAATTCCTCATTCCCAGTCCTCTAGTCAGTGCTGATAGCTGCTCCTCTGGTTCCATCTGTAATTCCTCATTCTAAGTCTTCTAGACAGTGCTGGTAGTTGCTTTTCTTGTCCTGTCGCTAATTCCTCATTTTTGGTCTGCTAGGCAGTGCTGCTAGTTCCTTCACTGGTCCCAATGGTAATTCCTCTTTCTAAGATCTCTAACCAGTGCTGCTACTGCTATGTGGTCCTGACGTCTCTTCCTCATTCTCAGTACTCTATGCAGTGCTGCAGCTGTGTCTCTGGTCATAGCAGTAATTCATCATTCTAAGTCCTCTAGGTAGCTGTGTCTCTAGTCAAAGTGTTAATATCTAAATCCTAGCCCTCTAGACAGTGATGCTAGCTGATACTCTTGTCCAGTCAGTAATTCCACATTCTAAGTCCTCTCTGCAGTGCTGCTAGCTGCTTCTTTAATCTCAGTGGTAATTCCTCATTTTTAGTCCTCTAGACAGTGCTGAAGCTGCTTCTCTGATCCCAGTGATAATTCCTCATTCTGAGTTCTCTAAGCAGTGCAGTTATCTGCTTCTCTGGTCCCTTTGGTAATTCGTCATTCTAAGTCCTCCAGGTAGTGCTGCATCGGTGTCTCCGGTTACAGTGGTAATTTCTCAATCCTAGCCCTCTAGGCAGTGATGCTAACTGCTTCTCTGGTCCCATCAGTAATTCTTCATTCTAACTCATCTCGGCAGTACAGCTATCTGGTTCTCGGGTCCCAGTGGTTATTCCTCATTCTAAGTCCTCTAGAGAGTGCTGCTAGCTGCTACTATGATACCGTCGGTAGTTACTCATTCTCAGGCCTCTAGGCAGTGACGCTTCCTGCTTCTCGAGTCCAAGTGGTAATCCCTCATTCTAAATTCTCTTCAGAATGGTGCTAGCTGCTACTCTGGTCCCATCAGTAATTCCCCATTCTAAATCTTCTAGACAGTACTCCTATCTGCTACTCTGATCCCGTCGGTAATTCCTCATTCCAAGTCCTGTAGACAGTGTTGCTAGCTGCTTCTCTGGTCCCAGGGGTGATTCCTCCGTTTAAGACCTCTAGACAGTGCTGCAGCTGCTTCTTTGGTCCCAGTGGTAATTCCTCATTCTAATTCCTCTAAGCAGTGCTGCTAGCTGCTTCTCTGGTCCCAGTGGTAATTCCTCAATCTAAGTCCTCTAGACAGTGCTGCTAGCTGCTACTCTGGTCCCGTCAATAATTCCTTTTTCTATGTCCTCTATGCAGTGCTGCTAGCTGCTTCGCTGGTCCCAGTGGTAATTCCCCATGTTTAGTCCTCTAGACAGTCCTGCAGCTGCTTCTCTGATCCCAGTGGTAATTCCTTATTCTGGAGTTCTCTAAGCAGTGCAGCTAGCTGCTTCTCTGGTCCCTTTGGTAAT
This sequence comes from Calotriton arnoldi, assembly GCA_963921515.1. NCBI lineage: Eukaryota > Metazoa > Chordata > Amphibia > Caudata > Salamandridae > Calotriton > Calotriton arnoldi. Next base: position 323,617 of record CAWUFW010008491.1, read on the forward strand.
TCCTCATTCTAAGTCCTCCAGGTAGTGCTGCATCGGTGTCTCCGGTCACAGTGGTAATTTCTCAATCCCAGCCCTCTAGGCAGTGCTGCTAACTGCTTTTCTGGTCCCATCAGTAATTCCTCATTCTAACTAATCTAAGCAGTACAGCTAGCTGGTTCTCGGGTCCCAGTGGTTATTCCTCATTCTAAGTCCTCTAGAGAGTGCTGCTAACTGCTACTATGATCCTGTTGGTAGTTACTCATTCTCAGGCCTCTCGGCAGTGCTGCTTCCTGCTTCTCGAGTCCAAGTGGTAATCCCTCATTGTAAATTCTCTTCAGAATGGTGCTAGCTGCGACTCTGGTCCAATTGGTAATTCCCCATTCTAAGTCTTCTAGACAGTACTGCTAGCTGCTACTCTGATCCCGTCGGTAATTCCTCATTCCAAGTCCTGTAGACAGTACTGCTAGCTGCTTCTCTGGTCCCAGGGGTGATTCCTCCGTTTAAGACCTCTAGACAGTGCTGCAGCTGCCTCTTTGGTCCCAGTGGTAATTCCTCATTCTAATTCCTCTAGGCAGTGCTGCTAGTTGCTTCTCTGGTCCCAGTGGTAATTCCTCATTCTAATTCCTCTAGGCAGTGCTGCTAGCTGCTTCTCTGGTCCCAGTGATAATACCTCATTCAACGTCATCTAGATAGGGCTGCTAGCTGCTACTGTGGTCCGTCAGTAATTCCTCATTCTGAGTCCTCTAGGCAGTGCTGCTAGTAGCTTCTCATGTCCCGTTGGTAACTCCTCACTCTAAGTCATCTTGGCAGTGCAGTTAGCTGCTTCTTTGGTCCCAGTGGTAACTCCTCATTCTATGTCTTCTAGAGAGTGCTGCTATCTCCTTCTCTGGTTCTGGCGTTAACACCTCATTCCAAGTCCTCTAGGCAGACCTGCTGGCAGCTTCTCAGGTACCAGTGGAAATTCATCATTCTAAGTCTTCCACCCAGTGCTGCTATCTACTACTTTGGTCCCATCAGTAATTCACCATTCTAAGTCCTCTAGACTGTACTGCTATTTGCTACTCTGGTCCTGTCAGTAATTCCTCATTCTAAGTACTTTAGGCAGTGCGGATTGCTGCTTCTCTAGTCCCAGTGGTAATTCCTCATTCTAAGTCCTTTAAACAGTGGTGCTAGCTGCTACCCTGGTCCAGTCAGTAATTCCTCATTCTAAGTCCTCTATGCAGTGTTGCTAGCTGCTCCTTTGATCTCAGTGGTAATTCCTCATTTTTAGTCCTCTAAACAGTGCTGAGGCTGCTTCTCTGGTCCCAGTGGTAATGCCCTATTTTTAGTTCTCTAGACAGTTCTGCAGTTGCTTTTCTGATCCCAGTGTTAATTCCTCATTCTGAGTTCTCTGAGCAGTGCAGCTAGCTGCTTCTCTGGTCCCTTAGGTAATTCCTCATTCATATCCTCTAGACAGGGCTGCTAGCTGCTACTCTGGTCACATTGGTAATTCCTCATGCTAAGTCTTCCACCCAGTGCTGCTAGCTGCTTCTCTGGTCCCATCAGTATTTCCCCATTCCTAGTCTTCTAGACAGTACTGCTAGCTGCTACTCTGGTCCTGTCATTAATTCCTCATTTTAAGTCCTCTAGGCCGTCCTACTAGTTGGTTCTCTGGTCCCAGTGGTAATTCCTCATTCTAAGTCCTCAAGACAGTGCTGCTACTCTGATCCGATAAGTAATTCCTCATTCTAAGTCCTCTATGCAGTGCTGCTAACTGCTTCTTTGATCTCAGTGGTAATTCCACATATTATGGGGCAGATTTACAAGAACTGGCACATCTCTGCATATTAGCAGGGATGTGCCAGTTAAGATGCAACACTTAAAAATAACCTTGCGCCACCACGATGCGTCGCATTTACAATGCGGCGCACCGTGAAGCAAGGATAGACAGATGCGTGTCGCATCTTTTGTCGTAAGGGCAGCGCATTGCTGAGTCGTGTCGCAAGTACGACACAACTCCAGCAATGGTTAGGAATGCCTATTCCTAACATGGTGCGTCACTCCTTACGCCTGCTTCAAGCAAGTGCAAGGTTTTGACGCAGTGGCGTGGTAAAAGTGACTCAGTGAAATCTTGTAGATTTCACTGTGTCACTTTTACAAGGCTTTCCTGCGACGGAACGCCCACCCTGCATACATTATACCTGACGCAGGTATAATGTAGCGCAGGGCTTTACAACATGACGCATCTCCCTAGATGCGTCACATTGTAAATATGTCGCAACGTGGCGCATTGTTTACGACGACGCTGCATCCCAGAAGTGACACAACGGCGGCTAAAAGTTGTCGCAAGGGGCTTGTAAATCTGCCCCTTAGTCCTCTAAACAGTGCTGAAGCTGCTTCTCCGGTCCCAGTGGTAATTCACCATTTTTAGTCCTCTAGACAGTTCTGCAGCTGCTTCTCTGATCTCAGGGGTAATTCCTCAGTCTGAGTTCTCTAAGCAGTGCAACTAGCTGCTTCTTCGCTCCCTTTGGTAATTCCTCAATCTAAGTCCTCTAGGTAGTGCTGCATTGGTGTCTCCGGTCACAGTGGTAATTTCTCAATCCTAGCCCTCTAGGGAGGGCTGCTAGCTGCTTCTCTGGTCCCATCAGTAATTCCTCATTGTAACTCATCTAGGCAGTTATTTTAGCTGGTTCTCGGGTCCCAGTGGGTATTCCTCATTCTAAGTCCTCTAGAGAGTGCTGCTACTTTGATCTCATCTGTAATTAATCATTCTCAGGCCTCTAAGCAGCACTACTTCCTGCTACTCGGTTCCCAGTGGTAATTCCTCATTCTAAATGCTCTTCACAATGGTACTAGCTGCTGCTCTGGTTCCATTGGTAATTCCTCATTCTTAGTCCTCTAGACATTGCTGTTTGCTGCTTCTCTGGTCCCATCAGTAACTCCTCATTCTAACTCCTCTAAACAGAGCTTTTAGCTGCTTCTTGTGTCCCGTTGATAATTCCTCATTCTAAGTCCTCTAGGCAATACTGCTATCTGCTTCTCTGATCCCAGTGGTAATTTCTCATTCTAAGTCTTCCACCCAGTGCTGCTACTCTTGTCCCATCTGTAATTCCTCTGTCTAAGTCCTCTAGATAGTACTTCTAGCTGCTACTGTGGTCCTGTCAATAATTCCTCATTCTAAGTCCTATAGGCAGTGCTGCTAGCTGCCTCACTGGTCTCAGTGGTAATTCCTCTTTCTAAGTCTTCCACCCAGTGCTGCTAGATGCTACTCTGGTCCCATCTGTAATTCCTCATTCTAAGTCCTCTAGGCAGTGCTGCTAGCTGCTTCTCTAGTCCCAGTGGCAATTCCTCATTTTTACTCTTCTATACAGTGCTGCAGATGCTTCTTTGGTCTCAGTGGTAATTCCTCATTCTTAGTCCTCTAGGCAGTGCTGCTTGCTGCTTCTCTGGTCCCATCAGTAATTCCTCATTCTAGGTCCTTTTGGAAATGGACCCACGTTTCTACTATGGTTTAAGAATGAACTTTGACCCCTAATACTATACAGAGAATATTAATTAAGGGTTTTAGCCTTGAGAAAGTCATGGTGGTTGTGCTGGACTAAACACATGTTGGTTATGGACCTGTGAAGTTGGAAAGAACTATGGGGCATATTAGCAAGAAGAGGCGATAATCATCGCTAAACCTGCTTAGCGTGATTTTTTTTATCGCCGGCTATCGCTGGAATATATCGAAACGCTAACGCTGTATTAGCAACGATTAGCGCTATGGCGATGAATATTCCAGCGATAGCGGGGAAATGGGCCAACATCGCTGAAAAACCAGCGATGTTGCATGGAGAAGGAGAACACCTTGCTGATACGACCCTGTGGTCGTATCAGCATAATCCACCCCTCCATGTTAGGTATGGCTAACACCTGCTAATTGCAGGTGTTAAATAAATGGCGATGACCCCGGTTAGCGCGACTTTTCACGTCGCTAACTGGGGCCATGGCCACCTTGCTAATAGGCGATAGGCCTGTTAGCGAGTGTTTCCCAGGTTTGTTCGTCGGGAACGCCCACTTTGCATGTCATTAGCGATAAATATCGCTGACATGCAAAGCGGTAAAACGGGCGCTAATCCCGCAAACTGTCGCTAACTGCTGTTAGAGACAGTTTGCTGATAGGGCGATATAAATATCGCCGCTTTAGCGGCAAAAAGTGCCGCTAAAGCGGCGATAGTGCCCTTGCTAATATGCCCCTATGTTTCGGTGAAATTAAGAAGGGATGAAAAGAAGATGTGTCTCAGGGGAACTGAGTTAAGGATTTGATATCTGTGATATATTAAGTGTAAGAGAGTAGGATCTGCTTCTTATGGTTACCCCCAATTTTTTGGACTTTAGTCTGGCTGGGGCCCTGCTATCCAGGACCCCAGCCTAGCTGCTTCCTCTCTAAAAGTGATTCCATGTACCCTAGGTACACTTCAGATTGGATTCTGGGGTGCCCTTATAAGTCCCTAGTATATGGTATACTATGTACCCAGGGCATAGGTACCCCAGAGGCCTACCAGGGGCTGCAGCATGTATTATGCCACCCCTGGAAGGCCCTCCAAAATGACACCACAGGACTGCTACTGCAGCCTGAGTGAGGTGGTGCATGCACCCCTTACTGAGATATAGGTTCACTATATCTCACCCTATCACTGCACATATAAACCTATCAGTCACCCCTATGGCAGGCCTTATCAATCCTGAAGGCAGGGTGCTTGGTTTTATGGGAGAGGGTGCCCATGCATGAGCAGGGCCCCTCTGCAGCCTTCGGAATCTATCCTCCAGGGTTGTCTGTGAGTGCAGCCTGACCATATACTCTTAAGTGCATTATATCTCAACGGTAAATGCTAACTTTGGGATGGCTGCACGGAAACATGTCGTGTTTGGTGTCAAACACCTTGGAATCATACCCCCACACCAGTCCCTGGTGTGGGAGTATGATCCCACCCTTCTAGAGGGAGAGACATGACAGCACCGGTATACCCGGTACCAGCTAAACAGAGCCCTGGCATCACAAAATGGATGCTGCAGCCACAGACACGAGTCTGGCCTCCTACTGCTGACCGAAACTCCGGCAGGGGAGGCCTGGACAATAGGTTTCCTGTCACAGGGAGGTGTTACCACCTCCCAGACAGGCTTTAGTGTATTGGGGCTGGGAGGGTGCACTCTCTGAGTGCTTTGAAGTCCTGCACTGGGGGCACATTTGGTGTCCCTGTGCATACCCCAGTTCAAACCGGTTGCAGGGGCTGCCAGCCCCTGCTCTGGCGCGAAACTGGACAAAGGAAATGGGTGTAGCCACCCCTCTTTCCAAACGCCGACAACCCTGCAACCCAGAGGGTGGATTTCCAGACTTCCCAGAGGCTGACCCGAGTCCCCAGCAAAGCTGAGACCCGTAGCCCTCATGGGTACCGTGGAACCGGAACCCCTGGACACCGTGCACATTTGCAAGTGCATAAGCTTCTGGTCGATCCTAGAGGCTGTGCTTTGGGTTATTTGTAGCCCCGACCCCGAGCAGTGAATCCACCGAAGATTGCCGGCCGGCCTGGCCACTCCGAGTGACCCGTGGGCCGCCATTTCGTGATTCCGCTCGAGGTCCCTTCACGATCCCTTGTTCGTCGACTTGTGGGTCTCTCAGAAGGACATCTTTGATTTCAATGGGCCCCCCTGGTTGCTCCAGGCCTGCCCTGACTCTCCCTTGCTGGGGGAGTCCCTCGGACCTCGCTGGTCCGCACCGAAGCCTTTGTTCTCTTTCTGTGTGGGTTGCTGTTACCAAGGCTTGTTGGATCCAATCCGGGCACCGACACCGCAGTCAGCTTCTACCTTCGTGGGACAGCTCGATTCCAGCTCCTGGTCGTCGTCGACGCCTCCTGGTCCTCGTGGCTGCTGAGACAATCGTCACCTCTTTGAACTTGAAGCACCCGACATCGGTGGGCATTCGACTATCGTGCCCCTGGTCATTGGCTAGTGACCTAGACTCTGTCCCCTCTGCTTTCAGGTTCTTCTCATCCTCGATCCAGGCTTGGATCTCTTCGGACACTTCGCATCTTCCCGGCAGCAGCACCTTCCCGCAAGCGGCCATTGAATACGACGGCGCGGCCCGACACCATTTCGCACCTATGCACCCGGCTTCCCTGGGTGAGGTAACATGAGTACTCCGGTGCTCCCATGGGTTGTGGCCCTAGAACCCTCCAAGTCCAAAAGGGTTCGCTCCTAGTCCACTCCGAAGTGTCCCTAAACTTTAAAACTCTAACCGCGACTTTCCCCATAGACGCTAACGGAGCTCGCGGCTGTGTTCACACACTGCACACGTCCCCCGTGGGTCCCCTGTGTCACTACCTTGGGTGGTTCCTTGGGGTCCCAGCGATTCTACAGGCTCTAGGCCTTGTGTCTAGTCAAGTCGTGGCTCTTATACCACTTTCTTAATATATGGTTTGGTACGCCCCTAGGGCTAATTGTATATTGTGCTAATTTACTGTGTTATTTGACTTGTAACTTGTGTACTTCGACCTCTAGCCTCATAAAGAGACTAGTGGGTAGTGTTTAGTAATAAATACATATATTTTATATATATACCTGGTGTGGTTCTCCTTTCATTTGGTCGTTCATGAGATTATAGTCTGGTAAAACAACTGGCTTTACACTCCTTCAAGACTTAGCCTGAAGGCTGCTCTCCATAGCTACCACTAGGATAGCTTTCACATAAGGTTGTCTTAAACCTATCATCAATAAAGGTCGTTTGGACTGGTGCAAGCTGCCCACTATAACTAGTGGACAGCATATGCCAGGCCAATTTCTCACATTGGTGTGCAGCGGTTGGATTCAAGCTTGCCTTTGTTTTACCAGATAATCTCAAGTGAGTGACTAACTGAAAACCACTAAAAGGTACCTGAGGTACATATAATTCAAGCTTAAGGTTACAGTAAGTTCTACTGAACTTAGAGTTGTGTGTCAAGGGCTTAGCACACCCTTTCTACAACTCAAGAGAGTTTAGTAGGCCACACTAGGTAGGTAGTGCATACACCACACCTCACTAGTGATGTCTTCAAAGCCAGGAGCCAGTGGGTCCCTGCCAGAAGCCCAAGGGCTTCCACCATCCCAGTATGACAACCTCCAATTCTTGGAATTGAGAGCATCTTGTAATACTAGGAAATTGAAGACAGGAAAAACTACAAACACCCAAAGCCTCATAGAGGTACTGCTGTTGGATGATCTCAAGAAGACCTCAGGGTCTGAAGGGGTAGGCAGAGTGGGTGGGGCAGTAAATGAGGAAGGGCCAAGGGGTGAAGAATCCCATGACCTGACCTCTGAAGCTAGCCAGGAAGATGACAATGATCTTGCCCTGGAAAATCCAGCTCCTCCTACAGATGAGGAGGAGGACCAGAATGGCCCCCTCTTTGTCCCACCAGGAAGAGTTGAGAGTGTGCCTAGAAGGTCAAGGTCTCCTTCTCAGGAGTCTAACCATTCTGACACCTCAATAGGGACCTCTATTTCCTCTCATAGGAGGGAACCCTCTCATGAAAGGAAAGAGAGCCTGCTCAAGTATGAAGAAGCTCAGCTTAGGATCAGATGAGAGCAGGTAGCTTTAGATAGGGAGTCCCTAGAGCTTCAGAGAACAAGAAGAAAGTTGGGACTAGAGTCCCATGGTGGCAGCAACTTCCCTAGTGATAGGGAAAGGTCTCATGACCATAGAAACCTAGGCAAGATTGTCCCTCCCTACCAGAGTGGGGATGACATCCACAAATGGATTACTGCACTGGAAAGGGCCTGTAAAGTTCAGAGGGTCCCCCAGGAGCAGTGGGCAGCAATCTTGTGGCTCTCCTTTGCAGACAAAGGTAGAGACAAGCTCCTCACTGTAAGAGAAGAGGATGCTGATGATTACCAGGTCCTGAAGAGTGCACTGATAGAGGGGTTTGGCCTAACCACTGAACAATACAGGTTAAAGTTCAGAGATACCCAAAAGGCACAGACACAGGACTGGGTGGACTTTGTAGATTGTGCTACTAAGGCTCTGGAGGGCTGGTTGCTTGGCAGCAAGGTGTGTGATTTTAAAGGATTGTATAACTTAATTATGAGGGAGCAGATCCTTAATAATTGTCAAAATCAGCTGTTGCATCAGTACCTGGTGGACTCTGATCTGACCTCTCCCCAAGAATTGGGAAAGAAGGCAGACAAATGGGTCAGAACCAGGGTGAATCAGAAGGTTCAGAACCAAGGTGGTGACCCCAAGAAGCAAGATTCTAAGAACTCTGACAAGGGTGGGGAGAAGGGTAAAGACCAGAAGTCTTCTCAAGGTCCCCAAAAATCTTCATCTGGGAGGGAGTCCCAATCTAACAAAGGTAAAGGCCAGAAGAAACCATGGTGTAAAATCTGTAAGCAGAAAACCCAGTGGACAAGTGACTGTACAAAGTCCAAAGACTCCACTCCAGCCACCATTGCCCCTAAGGCAACTGTTCCCCCTAGTGCAGCTACAAATGGTGGTGTCCCAAGCAAGGGTGTAGTAGGGTTAACCCTGCCTGGGATCTGAGGTGGACTCTGGCCTAGTCAGAGTGCCAACGCAGGCTATGCTGATCTGTGATGGAGGCATGGATATGGCCTCCTTATTTGTGAGTCCCAGTAATCTGGGCAAATACAGATAGCAGCCTTTAATCAATGGAAGAGAGGCTTTGGCATTCAGGGACACAGGAGCAAGTGTCACAATGGTGACAAAGGATCTTGTGGCTCCTGAGCAGATTATACTTGGTGAGATGTACCAAGTGACCAATGCTAGCAATGTCAGGACAGACCATTCCTTGGCAGTTGTTAATTTCTCCTGGGGAGGGGTAACTGGCCTCAAGAAAGTTGTGGTAAGTGCAGACCTCCCTGTTGAATGCTTGCTTGGCAATGATCTAGAAACTTCAGCTTGGGCAGAAGTGGAGCTCAGGACCCATACAGAAATGCTGGGGATCCCTGCACATGTTTTTGCTGTGACCAGGTCACAGGCCAAAATGTCAAACACTGAACAGGCCCTGGATTCTGGAATAATGGACCAGGTGCCTCCCAAGAGGAGGAGCAGCAGGGTTAAGACAGTGCCTTCCCCCCTGACTCAGAATACAGATCAGCCTCCTGAGGGAGATGATCTTAGTCCTGAAGAAGGAACTGTCCCAGAGGAGCTTGAACCTGATCAGGTTGAGTTCTTGGGGACAGGGGGCCCTTCCAGGACAGATCTGAGCCAGGAGCAGCTGGGCTGCCCCTCTCTTGAACCCCTCAGACAGCAGGCTGCTGCTGAGGCTGCAGGGAATGCTAGTGGATCCCATAGAGTCTATTGGGATGATGGACTCCTATACTCAGAGAGTAGAGACCCCAAGCCTGGTGCCACCAGGAGGTTGGTAATACCTCTGAAGTTTAGGGGCTTCCTATTAACACTAGCCCATGATATTCCCCTAGCAGGTCACCTGGGCCAAAACTAGACCTGGGACAGAATTGTCCCTCACTTTCATTGGCCCCACATGTCTGAAGACACCAAGGAGTTTTGTCGCTCCTGTGTCACCTGTCAAGCCAGTGGGAAGGCAGGTGGAACCACAAAGGCCCCCCTGATACCATTACCTGTGGTGGGGGTTCCCTTTGAAAGAGTGGGGATTGACATATTGGGTCCTATGGATCCTCAGACAGCCTCTGGGCACAGATTTATCCTGGTGGTGGTGGACCATGCCACTAGGTACCCAGAAGCTATTCCACTTAGGACCACCACAGCTCCTGTGGTGGCAAGGGCCCTCTTGGGAGTATTCTCAAGGGTGGGTTTTCCTAAGGAGGTAGTATCAGACAGGGGTGCAAACTTCATGTCTGGTTACTTGACTGCAATGTGGAAGGAGTGTGGAGTGAATTACAAATTCACCACACCCTATCACCCACAATGCAATGGTTTAGTTGAGAGATTCAACAAAACCTTGAAGGGCATGATCAAGGGTTTCCCAGAGAAGCTTAGGCGGAGATGGGATGTCCTTTTGCCCTGCCTTTTATTTGCCTACAGGGAGGTGCCTCAAAAGGGGGTTGGTTACAGCCCTTTTGAACTTTTGTTTGGCCATCCTATTAGGGGCCCACTGTGTCTAGTGAAGGAGGGATGGGAGTTGCCTCTCAAACCCCCTAAACAGGACATAGTGGACTATGTACTTGGTCTCCGCTCCAGGATGGCAGAGTACATGAAAAAGGCAACTAAAAACCTTGAGGCTAGCCAGGAATTACAAAAGACCTGGCATGACCAAAAGGCTGTGCTGACTGTGTACCAGCCAGGACAGAAGGTGTGGGTGTTGGAGCCAGTGGTCCCAGCAGCTCTCTAGGATAAGTGGAGTGGCCCCCATACAATTGTTGAACAGAAGGGAGAGGTTACCTACTTGGTGGACCTTGGAACTCCCAGGAGTCCCCACAGGGTACTTCATGTCAACAGATTGAAACCATATTTCGACAGGGCAGACATGGGCTTGCTCATGGCTACTGATGAGGGACAGGAGAAAGAGAGTGATCCACTCCCTGACCTGCTCTCTCAGAACCCTGATGATGGATCAGTAGATGGTGTAGCCTTGGCAGGCAGCCTCACTATCCAACAACAAACTGACTGCATAAAAGTCCTCAGCCAGTTCAGGCATATGTTCTCCCTGACACCTAGCCAGACTACCTGGTGCACTCATAAAGTGGACACTGGGGACAGTCTGCCTGTCAAGAATAAAATCTACAGGCAGCCTGATCATGTCAGGGATTGTATCAGGACAGAGGTCCAAAAGATGTTGGATTTGGGAGTCATTGAACCCTCAGACAGCCCTTGGGCTAGTCCAGTAGTCTTGGTACCCAAGCCTCACACCCAGGGTGGTAAGAGAGAGATGAGGTTTTGTGTAGACTACAGGGGTCTCAATGCAGTCACCAGGACTGATGCCCATCCCATCCCAAGGGCAGATGAGCTTATAGATACTTTGGCCTCAGCCAAGTTTCTGAGCACATTTGACTTGACAGCTGGCTACTGGCAGATCAGACTAGCTGATGATGCAAAGCTAAAAACAGCATTTTCTACCCCTAGTGGGCATTATCAATTTGTGGTGATGCCCTTTGGTTTGAAGAATGCACCTGCCACTTTTCAGAGGTTGGTGAATACAGTCCTTACAGGTCTGGAAGCCTATAGTGCAGCATATCTAGATGATATTGCTGTCTTTAGCTCCACCTGGGAGGATCACCTGGTCCACCTCAGAAATGTTTTGGAGGCCCTGCAAAAGGCAGGCCTAACTATCAAGGCTACTAAGTGCCAGATAGGGCAGAGTCAGGTTGTGTACCTCGGCCACCTTGTGGGTGGAGGCCAGGTTCAACCATTGCAGAGGAAAATCCAGACCATCATGGACTGGGTTGCTCCAACTACCCAGACTCAGGTGAGAGCCTTCTTAGGCCTGACTGGGTATTACAGAAGATTTGTCAAGGGGTATGGATCTATAGTGACACCCCTGAATGACTTAACCTCTAAGAGAATGCCAAAAAAGGTTCAGTGGACAGTCAGCTGTCAAAAGGCATTTGATGACCTGAAGCAGGACATGTGCACTGCTCCCATTCTACAAAGTCCTGATTACTCCAAAAAGTTCATTGTCCAAACAGATGCATCTGAGTTGGGGGTAGGGGCTGTACTGTCACAGTTGAATGATGAAGGTCAGGATCAGCCAGTAGCTTTTATTAGCAGAAGGCTGACCCCCAGAGAGAAACGTTGGTCAGCCATTGAGAGGGAGGCCTTTGCTGTGGTTTGGGCTCTGAAGAAGCTGAGGCCATACTTGTTTGGCACTCACTTCCTAGTTCAGACAGACCATAAGCCCCTCTTATGGCTAAAACAGATGAAGGGTGAAAACCCAAACTTTTGAGGTGGTCCATTTCCCTACAGGGGATGGACTATACAGTGGAACATAGACCTGGGAGTAGCCATGCCAATGCAGATGGACTCTCCAGATATTTCCACTTAGAACATGAAGACTCAACTAGTCAAGGTTAGTTTAATGTCCCTGCGTTTGGGGGGGGGTTGTGTAAGAGAGTAGGATCTGCTTCTTATGGTTACCCCCACTTTTTGCTGATGTCTCACTGTTTTTCGACTTTAGTCTGGCTGGGGCCTTGCTATCCAGGACCCCAGCCTAGCTGCTTCCTCTCTAAAAGTGATTCCATGTACCCTAGGTACCCTTCAGATTGGATTCTGGGGTGCCCTTATAAGTCCCTAGTATATGGTATACTATGTACCCAGGGCATAGGTACCCCAGAGGCCTACCAGGGGCTGCAGCATGTATTATGCCACCCCTGGAAGGCCCTCCAAAATGACACCACAGGACTGCTACTGCAGCCTGAGTGAGGTGGTGCATGCACCCCTTACTGAGATATAGGTTCACTATATCTCACCCTATCACTGCACATATAAACCTATCAGTCACCCCTATGGCAGGCCTTATCAATCCTGAAGGCAGGGTGCTTGGTTTTATGTGAGAGGGTGCCCATGCATGAGCAGGGCCCCTCTGCAGCCTTCGGAATCTATCCTCCGGGGTTGTCTGTGAGTGCAGCCTGACCATATACTCTTAAGTGCATTATATCTCAACGGTAAATGCTAACTTTGGGATGGCGGCACGGAAACATGTTGTGTTTGGTGTCAAACACCTTGGAATCATACCCCCACACCAGTCCCTGGTGTGGGAGTATGATCCCACCCTTCTAGAGGGAGAGACATGACAGCACCGGTATACCCGGTACCAGCTAAACAGAGCCCTGGCATCACAAAATGGATGCTGCAGCCACAGACACGAGTCTGGCCTCCTACTGCTGACCGAAACTCCGGCAGGGGAGGCCTGGACAATAGGTTTCCTGTCACAGGGAGGTGTTACCACCTCCCAGACAGGCTTTAGTGTATTGGGGCTGGGTGGGTGCACTCTCTGAGTGCTTTGAAGTCCTGCACTGGGGGCACATTTGGTGTCCCTGTGCATACCCCAGTTCAAACCGGTTGCAGGGGCTGCCAGCCCCTGCTGTGGCGCGAAACTGGACAAAGGAAATGGGTGTAGCCACCCCTCTTTCCAAACCCTCCCATAGGTTGGTCCCCTGAGTTAGTCCAACCCCTTCCTTGGGTATAAGAAAGGAACCCCTGGCAATAGGACTTGAGATATCCCTGGACGAAACTCTGAAACTGAATCCTGGAACTTCGACGATCTGTTAAATGCCAGATGACTGAAGAATCTCCCTTGGAGTAAAGGAGTTACTCCCCTGCTTGGCAGGCACCAAAGACGCATCTGTCCGGTCTGCATCTCCAAAGCTCCCGCCGGACGCCGACAACCCTGCAACCCAGAGGGTGGATTTCCAGACTTCCCAGAGGCTGACCCGAGTCCCCAGCAAAGCTGAGACCTGTAGCCCTTGTGGGTACCGTGGAACCGGAACCCCTGGACACCGTGCACATTTGCAAGTGCATAAGCTTCTGGTCAATCCTAGAGGCTGTGCTTTGGGTTATTTGTAGCCCCGACCCCGAGCAGTGAATCCACCGAAGATTGCCGGCCTGGCCACTCCGAGTGACCCGTGGGCCGCCAATTCGTGATTCCGCTCGAGGTCCCTTTGCAATCCCTTGTCCGTCAACTTGTGGGTCTCTCAGAAGGACATCTTTGATTTCAACGGGCCCCCCTGGTTGCTCCAGGCCTGCCCTGACTCTCCCTCACTGGGGGAGTCCCTCGGACCTCGCTGGTCCGCACCGAAGCCTTTGTTCTCTTTCTGCGTGGGTTGCTGTTACCAAGGCTTGTTGGATCCAATCCGGGCACCGACACCGCAGTCAGCTTCTACCTTCATGGGACAGCTCGATTCCAGCTCCTGGTCATCGTCGACGCCTCCTGGTCCTCGTGGCTGCAGAGACAATCTTCACCTATTCGAACTTGAAGCACCCGACATCGGTGGGCATTCGACTATCGTGCCCCTGGTCATTGGCTAGTGACCTAGACTCTGTCCCCTCTGCTTTCAGGTTCTTCTCATCCTCGATCCAGGCTTGGATCTCTTCGGACACTTCGCATCTTCCCGGCAGCAGCACCTTCCCGCAAGCGGCCATTGAAAACGACGGCGCGTCCCGACACCATTTGGCACCTATGCACCCGGCTTCCCTGGGTGAGGTAACACGAGTACTCCGGTGCTCCCGTGGGTGGTGGCCCTAGAACCCTCTAAGTCCAAAAGGGTTCGCTCCTAGTCCACTCCGAAGTGTCCCTAAACTTTAAAACTCTAACCGCGACTTTCCCCATAGACGCTAACGGAGCTCGCGGCTGTGTTCACACACTGCACACGTCCCCCGTGGGTCCCCTGTGTCACTACCTTGGGTGGTTCCTTGGGGTCCCAGCGATTCTACAGGCTCTAGGCCTTGTGTCTAGTCAAGTCGTGGTTCTTATACCACTTTCTTAATATATGGTTTGGTACGCCCCTAGGGCTAATCGTATATATTGTGCTAATTTACTGTGTTATTTGACTTGTAACTTGTGTACTTCGACCTCTAGCCTCATAAAGAGACTAGTGGGTAGTGTTTAGTAATAAATACATATATTTTATATATATACCTGGTGTGGTTCTCCTTTCATTTGGTCGTTCATGAGATTATAGTCTGGTAAAACAACTAGCTTTACACTCCTTCAAGACTTAGCCTGAAGGCTGCTTTCCATAGCTACCACTAGGATAGCTTTCACATAAGGTTGTCTTAAACCTATCATCAATAAAGGTCGTTTGGACTGGTGCAAGGTGCCCACTATAACTAGTGGACAGCATATGCCAGGCCAACTTCTCACATTAAGGACTACTACACTGTTCTCTGATTGTTCCATGGGTTCTGAGATTGTCTGCCTCGTTTCAAGTACCTGAGTCAATAACTTGGTTTTCACTTCCACCACTGGAAGCTGGAGGTGAAGGGTATCAGCCAACCGCCTGATCACCATCGCAAAAAATGCACTCTCCTCTGTGGCCGGACCAGGTGGAGTGACTAAACTAGTGTCAGAAGAGGTGTCTAGCCCACTAGTGTTGTCCAGCTCCTCATACCAGTTCCCTTCCAGGAAACCATGGGCAATCTCATCAATGGGGTAAAAAACTCCATACTCCTCCTCCTCTTCAAATTCAGCAATCAGAGACAGAGGCAGAGTATCAAAGCCAAAAGGTTGTCATGGCCCAGTTGGCTCCAGTCTCAACATTGGATAGACTCTATACAGCGCCACCTAGGAGTGGGAAAGAACAAGTGGCTCTTCACGCGGCGTATGTGATACCAGTAGCGGCACTGAAAGATCAAACTCCAGCAATAGTCGTGGAGCTGGAATTGGGCTTGGGACCAGGGTTGGCCCTGATCTGGGGTATATCTGAAGGTCCAACTGGAATCAGGGGAGGGTCTGCCATCTGTAACCCGGTTGGATTGCCTACGGACTCCTTGGTGCCTGAAGGCACTCCAGAGGGAGATCGGCAGCTCGAAGATGCGGGACATCACTAGGTAAAACTCCTGAAGTTGGGTAGGAGTTGCACTAGTGCCCAGGAAGTCCAGAAGGCACAGAGACAGATCCGGCTCCGCAGGGGATGTGGAAGAGAGAGGCCTAGAGGCGCTGGGGCGGTCTTGGGCTTATAGGGATTTGGAAGGACGTTGAGAAATCGAATGGTGCTTCGACTTCCACTTTTCCTTCTTAGACTTCCACAAGTTGGATTTGGACTTCAACGAATTCTTGTTGCGGGAATGGCTCTAGGAACAGGCATGTAAACAGCCTCAGGACCAAGATTGTCTTCAGGAACAGGAACCATGCGTAGACTTTCTCGTCATGCTACGAGGAGCTTTATCACCCGAACTGTCTTTGGGGGTATTGAGAGATAGCTCGAGCAGGCCTGTGAGTCATAGCGCCCTCCCCAAGGCATGGCAGGCAGACTAATTGGGGATCAGTCACCGACAGCTGTCTGTGGCATCCCCCAAAGATTTAAAACCCATAGGTTTCTGAGGGACATATTTCCCTGCACACTGGAAACAGAAAAGAAATAGCTTGACAAAAGTCGAGGTGTTGGTCAAAAAAGGGCTGAGGTAGCTCTCCGAATACTCAACTGTTGGCGGGGAAAGAAAGGCACTGATGTCTGCACCCTGGATGGTGGGTACTGTGCACGTCACATCTGGCGCGGGCGACGTCTACAGGGAGTTGTCGACACCATCTTCTAGTGCGTAGAGGTACTGCTCAAGATTTTCCGGATCCAGTCAGATGCCTATGAAATATTCTAAGGTAAGGAAGCTACTTTGAGACGTCTCTTCCGGGACACTGGGATTAGTTGTAATGTGCACCCCACAGCCTGCAGCTAAAGGCCTGTTCTGGATGTTTTCGGTTGTAAATTAATTTACAGGCTTAGTAGGTCAGTGTTGTATCTGAGCCCTTTCCCTAGTGACACAGCTTCACCATCAATTATTTGTGCTTAATGATATGTTAATCTGTAATCCGCATAACCATAGCTTACATTATTTACACCTGATTTATTCAATATTTATTAGTTATTTCACACATTAGCCTACATGTTATTTTGTATTTAGATCCTTATTTATTTCGCTATCAAATCTGGTAGTAGAGGATTGTTCTCACCGAGGCATAGTTAGTTCGAATTTGCCTCAAAACCAGTCTGAATCTGCCCCAGCACAATCCGTGTCTCTGAATTTCCAATGGTTCAGTTTGGAGAATTTACGGTATTCTGGCATTTCTGAGCAGTTGCAGTGTCTTGGGAGTGTGAGTATAATAGAGTTATGCGTCGTCAGTTGTGTGTTGCATTCTTTTGGTGGAACAGTGTGTTGCGCGGTGTGGTGTTCATTTATGATTCATATGGTCTTCGTACTGTTGTGAGATTTGAGATGTTGTCTTTTGTATTTCACTTATGCTAATGAAGATAATATGCTTGCCGCGAAGAGCTGAAGTTTTGTTTTGGTTATCAGTCTTGTCGTAGTCTAAGATCCCGGGATAGATAGTAAGTATATTAAGTTGTAACTTGTCTGTTAAGGTTTGCAGTGTTGGACCGTGAAGCCATATCGGCCACATAATAAAATAGAAACGTCTTAAACTTCTATTATGAGATTGTACTAATAGAGATTGTTTTTTGATTAATTCTTTTGCACAGAGGAGTAGACAACACTAATCAGGGTGGCTTCCTGTTGGTCAAAATTTCACTTTGTGTGTAAAAACGTACTCCTAGTGTTATTCCCCAATCCCTCTAGAGCAGGAGTAGTCATACTCTTCTGTAATAAGAGCTACATAATGATCAATGAAAATCCTCCGGAAGTACTAATATTATTAGTGTTGTAATAGTGACCTCATCAGGCAAGATTACTCGAGTAGCCCCCATTCAAGATTACTAGCCACGGTCACCTCAATGCTTTGGGCAGGATAGCCAGCAGTAATGTAAAAAAGGCTTTGTGAGTGTGGAATGCCTTTACATAGTTAATACATAATAGCTATAGCTTGAATGCCCCTGACACAAAGGCAATACTATGAGGAAGTTTTAAATATGTTTTGGGAATTCAAACATCTTTCTCCAATCATCATCTTATACATTCATAAAATACACACATTTTCATCTTGAATATCGATATTTCAAATTGGGTTTACATATGATTCAGCCAAGAAAAAGCTTCTAATTTAGTAGGCTCGGCAGGACCTGGAAGAGCTACTTTCTGGTAGTTGGAGACCTACTAGCAGCTCGTTGGAGAAGCCTACTCTAGAGTGATTGTGTAGTTTTAATTTTCTTTTAGTGGAAAAGACTAGGGTTATTGATTTTTTTGCAATAACTTGCTATGCAAAGCTGAATCTTTGTTGAGTGAGAGCTGCTGTGAGGTGCTACGAGTTGCGTCATACATTGCCTCGCTGATATTGGTCAATTGGTTTGTGTTCCATGCTGGGATTGGTCTTTACGTCAGAGTGCTGCACTGTGAGTGAACAGTTTGTGGTGTCGTGCTGAGATTGGAAGCTAGTGTTGTTGCATATTATCTTGTGATTACTGAGAACCGCCAGATATTTCAATTGACATTTTTTTTAATTTGTGTTGTATCAAAAATAGAGAAAAGATAAAAAATTTCAAGAAATTAGGGTCTTTATTTTGGGATAATGTGGAACTACCTGTCTGTGAAGGCGAGAATGCCCCTCCTAAGAGTATACATGCTCATTACATGACCATCAATATTGATTTACATATGTGCAATTGACTTAAACAATGGAATAAGATCAGAGTGAATGAAGGGTACCTGCAGTTTCCTCGCCATGGTACTTTCAACTTGAGAATAATTGAGAGGTGTTATATGAAATGAAGCCTCTACCTAAGCCAGCCCAATATAAAGTATTCAATGCTTGGGAGCGGGCAGCTCATGCAAAAGAGAAGGAAAATTATCAGAATAAAGCCAAGAGGACAGTTAAGAGTTGAATGGAAGCGAAGGGATGCAAGAGGAGGAAAGATATGACTGAGGGGGTTAGGATGTAATTCGTACTGCCCAGTTGAAGAACAGTGAGAAAGAAAGCACAAGAGGGGATGAGGCTGAAACCAAAAGACTAGAATAGTGCCAGTGATTATTTATTGGTAGACTTTTTGGTGCTTCTTGACCATCTCCCTATAACGTAGTTAAAAAAACTGAAGAAATTCCGTCCTTAGCGGGACTCTTGTCACCTGCAGCCACCAGTGCTAGTGCGCCTGTTGATTAGAGCCTCCTTAATGGGACAGCCCCTTGTACCCTTCCACCTCCACAATTGACTCCTGTCTTAATTCCAAATCCAAAGTTGGCACCTATCCCAGTTCCACAGATAAGGCCACCAATGCCAGGTTCACTGACTGTGTCCCCGGCTAATGCTACTGTTGTTGCAACCCCTATTGCCCCTACAATTACCACAATCACTGTTGTGTCTGAGATTGATATCTTTGCAGAGATGGGAGCCAAGCCTCGATCAAGAGCAACTTAGGTAGTGAGTGTGGCGACAATAGAGATCGACAGCCACGAGTTCCGTTCATCAGAGATTGACATACCTGCAAGAACATTTGATTTGGTAAGGGTGAAGGTAGAATAGGAGGAAATCATCAAGGTAACCCTTGATTTTGGATTTATTGACTGGTATAATAAGGAAGAACTCTTATTTTGTTGCAAGAAAGTTGGCAGGCGTGCTTGTGTGACACAAAGCTTTCGAGGGTGATCGCCACAGAATTTAGGAATAAACTTTCTTAAAATACAACTTTGAGAAAGAATTTTACAATGTTCATGACTGAAGATGCACATAAGAACATGCGAACCCCTGGGTTAAAGCTACAATTAAGGGAAATAGTCAATAACATTTAACTGTGGAGTAACCCCCAGAAGTATAGGGCCAGATGTACGACCATTACATTTTGCGAGTCTCTAATTGTGATTTTTTGCGACTCAGAATTAGGGACTCGCAAAATGAAAAGTTCTGATGTGTCTCAGACACGTTTAGTGATTCCCAATGGAGTTGCAAATGACCTACCTCATCAATATTCATGAGATAGGCCGCAATTTGCGACCTATCGGGAATGGCCTGTAATCACAGGGATGGTGGCCTGCTGGGGTCAGCAGACCACCATGTCTGTGACTGCTTTTTTAATAAAGCAATTTTTTTTTCTGAAATGCAGCCCGTTTTTCTTAAAGGAAAATGGGATGCATTTAAAAAAGAAAAATGAAAAGTTTCCTTCCCATTTTTTAAGAGGAGGCAATGGTCTGTGGAACCGCTGCCTGCTCTTAAAATATTTCGCACCCACATTCACAAAGGGTAAAGGATCCCTTGGGGCCCCCTTCCCGTTAGCGAACAGGTTACCATCTCCTTCAGGGAGACGGTAAAATACGAATGTTATGAGACCACATTCCAGTCGCAAAACATTCATACATGCCACTGTGACTCGCTAATAGGAAGGGACACCCTTGAAATGACCCTTTCAAATAGTGACTCGCAAACCCTATTTTGCAAGTTGGTAATAGGTTACCGATTCGCAAAATAGGGTTAGTACATTGCAAAAGAAGTTTTAGCGGTCGCAAACAGCCCAATTCTCTGTTTGCGACCGCTAAAACCAGTCGTACATGTGGCCCTTAGAGACAGGTGGGCGCAGAAGGAAAAGAAAAAGAATAAATAGAAAAAGGAGGATACAGGAGGGTCAGAGAAGGAGGCTAGTAAAAGTGAAGATACATGGAGGAGCTTATGTGCATGTGCCCTGGAATCTTGGTGATCTTTCTACGTTTACAAATCAATTTCTTAAATTGAGGGAAAGTCCTGGTCAGTGCTAAACACAGGTTGACAGATTTGTTAAAATGTCAAAGATGTTGTGGGAGGATTTGAATACCTTCTTTGAAGGAGTTGGAGGGATTCAGACGTAAGCAACAGCTGACGGCAAACAGTTTATGAAGGTGTCACGAAGTAAAATGGTGGGTGTTTGTGCATGGCTTTCAGAGCCAACAGAGGGGGGAAATTGGTGACGCAGTTTCACCATCAATTATCCGTGCTAAATGATATGTTAACTTGTAACTTGCATAACCATAGCTTACATAATTTACACCCGATGTATTCATTATTTACTCATTACTTCACACATTGCTCTAAGTATTCTTTTGCATTTAGCTTTAGTGAACTGAATGAATCATATTTTTTGATTAACTTTAGTTAGCATACGTGCATCTTAAAATTGCCATGAGTAGGCCTAGGTGCTGTGCTTCATTTTAAAATAAACGTTGTTATTCTGCTTGCTGTTCATAATGCTTTTTCTGTTTCAGGCACCAGAGTCATCATGTTCACATTTATAAATGTTATTCTTTGTTAGCTTACATTTTGGATGTCATAAAGTAGCAATTAGTTTTGGAAGATGATTCTCAGCACCTACCGGACATGAGGAAAGAAGGTGCATTCTCCTTTGTGGGATATCATGGAGATCACAAGGAGGGAAGAAATTGCACTTGCATTATCTGTGAGAAGGAGGCAGACAGCAAGTATGGAGAGCACACTGGGTTTTCATTGGTTCCTGCCCAGTTGTAACCTGAAGAATGCATCACTTGGATGGAACTTATGTTTTAACTGGGTGAAGCTGGTTAGTTTGTTAGATCTCTTGCCCCTCATCACCTTAGCAAGCAGACGTCCTCTCCCTCCTCTTGAGAAAAAAGCTCTTTATTTTCCTGCTGTTAGGGTTACTCAGTAGAGCATGCACATTCCTTCTCAATCTAATTGGATTCTTTATTTGGTTCTTCTTTCGATGTTATATTTGCTGACAACCCCTGCTTTTGAAATTCCCGACCTGCCCACAACCTCAGCATTAGTGGGTTTCCTTTATGGGAACAAAGCTTTACTTAATTTGCATAGGTTGTCTTTAATAGCGCAATATTTACATCTACTAAATTGAATTGCTTGGATCATATTGATGCATGCTGCATTCAGGTGAAATTTTGATTTATGTCCAATTGATTTGATAGGAAATCGTAACTTTACAAATTTGCTTATAAACCTTTATGGTTCGCAACCTTATTCCTCTTCGTCATTACTGTAGGGGCAAAATCTGCTTCACTGCCATTCCAATGTTATTTAATTTGTGATTTCAGCCTCAGTCGAGATAAAGATTCATCTTCGTGAAAACAGCAGAGTCTCGAGTTTGCACCAAGATTGCGCAGTGCAAATGCTACCCTTATCTATTCCACTGTCATCCTTGCCTGGAAGGCAATAGTGGAATGTGCACCAGAAGTGTGTAGCACAGATTCATGAATGGAGTATGGTTGAGAATGTTTGTAAATGGAAGGATGATTCAGTGGCATGATGGTCACTTCTATCATTTCAATCTCTTTTTCGCTGGAAGTGTGTAGCCATGGCATTATTACATCTCCCAACTAAACATAAGAGAATTAGAACAAGTATATACTTTCATTTGCCTCCTCCTTCCAAGTATAACCTTCTCAAAGTCACTGTCAAAGTCGCTTGCATGTTTGCCTTAATCTCTATGTTTGTATTTCTAAAAATTGCTCACAACACATTTCAAAGATCACAAGCTGTTCTTTGGAAGTCATACCCCTGCAACCTAAAAATACTTAATCCCATCAGATTCATCTAAAAACCCCACCAACCATAAGCATGAAGTCACGCCCCTCCGCACCCACTAATGATCCCACCTAACTTCTATCAATTTAATCTACCAGAAAGAAACCGGAATGAATGCATAGAATGGTTTGCTTGAGACACAAGACTAATCCCAGTAATCAACAATAACACTGGACTGGTTCTCGAGCAGTGTGTGTACAACCTGGCGTAAAGTGCTTCAACGCCTCGGGGTAGTAAGCGCTGATAGAGTAGAAGAATTTAGTCTCAATAAATGCCCTAATTTACACCAGACATTAACACGAAATGCTTTATAGAATGAAACATAAGAAAATGTGCCTTTTCTTAAAGGTGCAAAATTAACGTGTAGCATGATTTTTGCAGTGCACACTCATTCCTATTGTAATTACACTACTAGGCAGGCTAAGCCTCTTCCAATTTATACCTTTCAATTAATTTTCTTCTTTAATAAATAAATGCTTTTAGGAAATGCTGAACTATGTAATATGATTTGATGAGTGATTCACATTTGACTTGTTTAAACGTGTCATCTCTGTAGAATGTGCTGACTTTAAAAAAAAAAAAAAATCTTTTCCTAAGCTACATGTTCTCATCGTATTTAGTTACTTTTCTAGCTGCCACTTCTTCACAATGCTGAAGTGTATTAAAACAATAATGCTTACATGAAGACGTGAATCTCATAACTTAATATGGTAGGATACAACTAGAATGTTTCTGCCTTTAGAATAGTTCATTGTTACGCAGTGGAATGCTGAATAGCTAATAGTTTAGACTGCAGGGTTATTGTGGAAACTTAGGGTGAAGCTAACGCACATGAATGTTTAGCAACTACTTTGACACTTGTAGATAGCGCCTTGCTGACTTTGTACGTTTACCGTGGGAATGAAGGAAGAAACAGCAGACCATCGGACGATCTTTCCTCATTGTCTTAAGATGACCTAACACCAGTATGGATTGTTACATATGTTTTGTGTTTTTTAATATACATGATCCTAGTTAGAATTATGCAGTTGATGGAGCAGGGTAAACGAAATAGTTTGTACCCCTTTGGAAATTAATGACTTCTAAATAATTAATAATACTAACCGTTTGAAATGCATGTACTAACCAACAAACGCACCTTTTTAATAAACACTACACGTGGGTAAAATATGCAGATTTGTGCAAAACCTAATATACTTACAAATGTGAAGTTAATTAACCTTAGTATTGTGATTTGCGTACTAATTAGAGTGAAATTGCATGATTTATGTTGCGTAGTAAATTTGTATTGTGGCAAAGAATGCAGATGGTAAGTAAAATGGCTTTAAATGTCGCTTCTGCTAGGTAACACCTAACACGGGTTTTTAGAATGGCGGGTGGTAAACAGGAAGGCTTATTTTCTTTGTTTTAATTGCGGTTGTGTTTGTTCTTATGATAGTTCGTTCGGGCCTGCTAAGTCATGCTTCGAAAATGGCTGCTGGAGAGGATGAGATCACGTGAGACGGCTAAGATGGCCTCTGCGCAGACGCAATAAAGAAATTCAAGTCACGTGAATACGGCCTGTGCCCGGAGTGAGAGATGTCAAGGTCAATCCGACCTACAATGAAGAATGTGCCAAAAAGATTCAGCATGTACTCCTGGGAATGGATGGGAAAGAACTGAGGGCATATTAGCAAGACCCACGTTAAAATTATCGCCGTTTAGCGGCAGGAAACTGCCGCTAAAACGGCGATAATGAGCTTGCTAATATGCGTTATGGAATTCAATAGAAGCCCAGGTTAGATGTCCTGCACATCTAACCTGGGCTTCTATTGAATTGTATAACGCATATTAGCAAGCCCATTATCGCCGTTTTAGCGGCAGTTTCCTGCCGCTAAAACGGCGATAATTTTAACGTGGGTCTTGCTAATATGCCCCTGAGTGACAATGGATGAACTAAATTGTGACCATCAAAGATCGCTACAAAATGAATGGACAAGTTGGACTACTTTTGACCCCAGAGTCATGAGACTTATTGTATGCTTTATTGTCCCCAAACCAGTTTGAACAAGGAGGGCGATGAGGTGACCATCACCACCCCTCCAATGGACCAATTAGCGTGATTCTTGCCCCTAAGGATTGCAACTTTTATGTGTAGTAAGCCAGAGAATAGGGTATAAGAGAGTCTGCTCTTATGTGGGTTTGGTTGGTGTGGCTGCTGCTGTTGGTGTTTTTCTGCCATGCCGCTTCTTTATTTTCATTTTTCCACCTCGATACTGCGAAAGACTGTCAGTTTTGGACTTTGAACTTTGACTGGGAAAGGAACGAGATCGTTGCGGGAATTCTGCCCGGGAGGTGCGTCCGAGGAGGTTAGCGGGACAGTCAGTCAGTTTGGGAGTTTTATTCTGTGATCTACGGTTTATCTTCCTTTGGTGAACCATTCTTGACATCGCACCATGTCCGAGGGTAATTCATAAATTTTCACTTTTTCTAAAACCTTAAATGTTTATTGAAATATTAAAATGTGTTTGTTTAATAAAGAATCTCACTTATTTGAGTGAAGAATTTAGATAAAATTATATTCTAACTTAAAATGAGACTGTGGTTCTTTAGTACATTTATGATTTATAAATGTTAAAGGTTATAATTGTGATTGAGCTGGTCTTAATCACCATCAACTTATTCTACTAGTTGGTCCATCGACCAAACAGCGGAGTACCTTGATGTTTAGAATCGACAGGATCAAAGGTTAATGCATATAATGTATAAATTATTATTCTGTCAAATTTAACAAGGTATCCCGTTCGTCCAGCAGCACATTCTCCTTAGCGTGAATTCAGAGATTGAATGAATGTATGTATGCGGTGTCATGGGCCCCACCGACATAAGTTTTAAATGACAATAGGTTGCATAAGTGTTTTTACCTGGATTGGCGTTCTAAGGAGAAATTTATATTAGCCGCGCTGGATCAGATTTCTTGGTAGCAGAGTTATGGTTTCTATAGATTAGTTTGGTGATTATTGATTACTGATTTATTGATTTTTCATGTCTAACACTTTATATCGAGTTGTATTATGTTATGTGTAAGTCGAAATTTTGAAGCTTCCGGAAAGTAGGAAGTGGACATGTGTGGCAAGAGAAGTCACCCGGAATTGTGCATTGTCTGATTTTCAAATTGGTGATAACACAGGATTGTGTTATGTTAGGGACATTTCATGTATGAAAATGCGTTTGAGTGAAATAGCAACAGGTTTTCTTGTGAAACTCTGGCCTTAATTCTCAGGAGCAGTGTAGTCTCCACATGTGTTTTATCCCCAGAGAAACGGGTTCACCCCTTGCTTGAGAGAAGGGTAAGGTAGAGAGAAGTGCTACACTTATCGAACGAAACAGTACTCTTGTAAGTTAGAACAAACTATTTCTTTTGTTTAGCGAAACAGACAATGGTAATGTGTTTTACGTTGTAACTAATAAATTTTGTCGAGAAGAGAAGGTAAGAAAACTGCCGATAAATTTTGTAAAGGAGGGGTCAGTAAGGACAGGAGTAGAACTGACGTCAACAAAGACCGCGCTGGTATTGGCCAGTTGTGGAAGAGCAAAGAGCTTCTTGATTGGTGCGTTAGTGTAAAGACGCGCTGGTATTGGTTAGTGTGAGAGTGACGTAGAGCTTTCGGATTGGTGCGTTGGTGTGAGACGCGCTGGGATAGGTCCGAATAGCCGAGCAGTAGAAAGAACAGAGTGGTGAAAAAGTTTGTGTATTTTTGGTTTCGAGGAAAAGAACAGTGAAATATGGCTTATTATGAGTATGGTAGAGAGAAACCGTCATGGTTTGCGAAGATTAAAAACTTTTTCAAGAAAGACAAAAAGGTAGTGACTAGGGAAGGGGAAGTACTTCCTCCGCCGAAAACGGCAGCATTTCATATGATGTTGAAATATGGCTATCATACCTGTATTTGGTTGGAAAATTGGGCGAAATATACCCAAGGCGATGGAGTATTGGCATTTCCAGAAAATGGTTCGTTTAGCACAGCTGTACTTCGAAATTTGAGAGAAAAATGATGAAACTTGAACCGAGACCTAGACCAACACAGTTCGAAGCTTTAGGTGAATGGGAAGATGAGATGTATGAAAGGGAAAGACACAGAGGTGCAAAGAATTATAGTTTAGTCCATGGAAGAGTATGGGGATTGAATCATGAAGACAGGATGAGACGATGGCGGTATGCTAACATGATGGATGGTTTGTTTCCTGTCAGAACAGTTGAAGAGAATACAGGGAGAAAGTGTATGGAGAAAACGAAGCATGCAGTAACAGAAAGGTATGGGTATGGAGTTAGCGACACATAGGATGAGTTGCTGGAGGACATTTTAAATAAAAGACCCCCTCCATATCAACAGAATTCTGCGGTGGTGACTCCAAATGCACCGCCAATGGAAACCGTAAGAAATCAAAGCCCTGAACAAAATTCTGAAATAAATAGGTCATTTGATAAATTAGAAACACCACAGAATGTGAAGCATGATAATGGTAATACAATTGAATTAGCCAGAACCACAAGAGAGTTGACTGAAAAGATAAGAGAACTAACAAAGAATATGGAAGCTGTGACTGTGCCAGTGACGATAGGGCCAGTAATTCCGGTATTTGAAAATCAAAGAATAGATGAGCATTCCTTGACAATTCCATTGAACTCTAGTATGCAAAAAGTGAGAGAAGGGATAATTCCATAAAATAGAGAGGCAAGAGATTCTGTTGGTTCATGTAGGTCGAGTCCACCTACAAATTTGACAATTAATGAGAATCAGATAAATAGGATTCCTATGGGGACCGAGTCAGCAACTGGGACCCCAGAGAGAAGTGCAAGTTGGGCAGAAATAAATAAAACCCCTGTGGGTCCGACTGCAGAAGAATTAAATGAGTGGGTGAGGAACTTACAGAAGAAAGATGCTGAACCACAACCTTTGGATGTGATCAGATTAAAAATAGATATGGAGGAATTGATTCTAGGGACTATTGGTACAGATCGGTTGAAGTCCTATCAAGATGACGAGTTAATGTTTATGTGTAAAAGTGTTACTTGGAGAGCTAGGAACTTGCATGAAAAATTGGAAGAAACAGCGAACGAATTAGGAGTACAGTTTGGAAAAATCAGAGGATTTCAGAAACCGTACAGGGTAGATTTTAGTGAAAAGGATATAGAAAATCTGAACATTTCAGGACGGTTAACACAGATAAAGGAACTGATTGTGTTATTGAGAAAATGGGGAGATGTGGACAGGTGGAGAAGCAGGTGGATAAGAAGAAAGGAGGGAACGACTGATAAAGCTTCATTGGCCTTTCCGGTGAAGGAGAAAGAACCGATAGTAATGGAGTGTCCAATGAGGGAAACTCCAGGAGGAAGCTATGTACATGTCCCATGGTCCAGACAAGATATATTGTCATTTACAAATGACTTTCCAAGATTGAGAGAGAAGCCTGTAGAATGGTATAGACAGGTAGAAAGGTTTGTGAAAGTTTCAAAGGTGTTGTGGGAAGATTTGGATGGATTGTTTGAAATTGTTGTACCAGCAGATTTATGGACAGAATGTAAGATTACTATTGACTGGCCGAAGGAAGAATATCCTAGAGATGCAAAAACAGGAGCCCCAGGTTCAGAAGTAATGAAAAAATATGAACAGGCAATCACGTTTCTGAAAAATAAAATCCCACCAAAAGAAACGGACTGGGTAAAGATTGATAGAACAACTCAGGAGAGTAAGGAATCTGTACATGCCTATTATGAGAGACTGCTTTTAGTCTTTAAACAGTATAGTGGTTACGAGAACTTGAGTGAAAAATACGAGTCATTTTGTGTAAGGATTCGTGTATGGCTTGAAACCTGAGATTAGTGAAATAATTAAACAGCATATGTTGTGTTGGCAGAATAGCACAGTAGATGAAGTATTAAGGTATGCACAGTATTGTAGTGACGATATTGAGTGTAGACAGCGTAAACTCAAGGAGAAGGCAATGTGGGCACAAGTAAAGGTTGCAGAAAAGCAAGAAGCTCAGATGAATAATCAGTCTAGTGATGCAGGGCAGACTAAATCAAAACCGAATATTGGTAAGGGAAAAGGTCAAATGAGTATAGAAGAGGCTAAAAAGAAATGGCCATGTCATAATTGCGGAAAATTAGGACACTGGAGAAACGAGTGTAAATTTCCTCCAAAAGCTAATACAGAAAATCAACCCTTAAATCCACAGGTGCAGAATGAGGTGAGTTACCAACAGCTGCAACAACCGCAGGTAGTTACTCAACAGTGTCAGGTGCCGCAACCACCTCTTCCAAAGAGTGTAAATCCTCAGAGATACAGTACAGAGGCAGGATTCTACGGAGGAGAGCAGGTAACAAAATTGCTGCGCGCAGCTGCAGTTTCGCAGTATTGGTTATGGCAGGATGGAGATGAATCGGATGAAAGCTTATGACGGTGCCTAGGAGAGGAAGAAGGCTGCGTGCTTGGCGCAACTCTAGAGGTAGATCAGTCAGGTCCATTTGTGGATGGAAAAGTGAATGGTGTAAATGTTACAATCCTTGTGGACACTGGAGCTACCCGTTCTACTGTTAGATCAGTGGAAATTCCAAACCTTCCTCTCAGGAGAATATATCCAAGTTGTAGGTGTTTCAAACAGACAGATTAAAACCCCTCTTACAAAACCAGTAGAGGTAAAAGTTGGACCATTCAAAGAGATGCATCGCTTTGTGGTTTGTGATTGCAGTCCTGTAAATTTATTAGGACGCGATCTACTTTGCAAAATGAATTTTACCATCTACTGTACCCCAGATGATATTGCTTTCCAGACACCAGATGAGGATGTCCTGTATAAAATGACTATGGCAGAACTAGAACCAGGAGTGAATGACATGTTTCCTGTGTTTGATGCAGAGAAAATCCCTATTGAATTGAAAGGAATAGTCAGGTCTGATGTATGGGATTTCACACGTGAAGATATTGGACTGAGAGGAATTGATCCTGTAAAAGTTACTGTAAGGGAAGGAACAAATTACCCAAATACCCCGCAGTACAAATTAACGCCAGAAATCATTGAAGGAATAACACCTGTAGTTAATAAGATGATTAAACAAGGAATTCTTAGAGAAATAATGAGTAGCCCATGTAATTCACCTATAAGGGGATTGAAAAAGCCGAATGGAACATATAGGATAGTGCAAGACTTGAGAAAGGTAAATAAGATTCTTATTCCATGTTGCCCAATTGTGCCAAACCCCGCTGTAATACTGTATCAGATTCCACATGATGCAGAATGGTACACAGTTATTGATTTGTGCCATGCATTCTTTTCTATTCCATTGCACCCTGACAGCCAGCCATTATTTGCGTTCCGGTTCAGAGAGCGTATTTTGGCATGGTGCCGAATTCCTCAAGGGTATACTGAAAGTCCTTCAATATTTAATCAGATTCTGAAGAAATCATTAGAAGATTTAAAAATGCCTGAAAAATCTGTGATGGTCCAGTATATTGATGACCTATTAGTGGCATCAAAGACCAGAGAAGCATGTGTTACGGACACAATTGCTTTATTGAATCATTTGGCAGAAGGAGGACATAAGGTGTCTCCATCAAAACTACAATTTTGTCAACAGGAGGTACAGTACCTAGGTCATAAGATTGAGAAAGGGATGCGAAAGGTGACGACAGAAAGAATAAGGATTATCCAAGGAATGAGAGCCCCAATGACGCAGAGAGAGGTGAGAATGTTCCTTGGAATGGTTGGTTATTGTCGACAGTGGATACGTGGATTTTCATTAATTGCAAAACCTTTACAGCGATTGACAAAAAGGGATGTCAAAGATCCGATTGAATTGGATGAGGAGGAAATGAAGGCTTTTAAGGAACTGAAAACAAGTTTGGGTGAGGCACCAACATTGGGAATGCCTGATTATGAAAAAGAATTTGAGCTGTATTGTAGCGAAAGAGACGGATGTGCACTTTCAGTGTTAGTGCAAAGGCATGGAAAAATGAAAAGACCAATCGCCTATTTTTCAGCTGTTTTAGACCCGGTAGCAAAGGCGTTGCCAGGATGTCTGAAAGCAGTAGCTGCTACTTGTGTGAGTCTGGAACAGAGTGAAGGCATTGTGATGGGATATCCTTTGAGAGTATATGTCCCACACTCCGTTGAAATTCTTCTGACCCGAACCAAAACCCAATTCATGACACACAGTCGGCTGACTAGGTATGAAAAAGTGATTTTGGGTGCAGACAATGTAACCATTGTAAGATGCACGAGTGTGAATCCTTCAACGTCATTGCCAGATGAAGTAAATGTAGAAGTCAAAGATGATGTTGATCATAAGTGTTTGGATGTGCTTGAATTCTGCACAAAGCCTCGCCCTGATATCAGAGATGAACCCTTAAAAGAATCGGATTATGTGATGTTTGTGGATGGATCATGCCTGAGAACAAGTGAAGGAGTTTTAAGTGCTGCGTATGCTGTACGTACGGTGGCAACCATAATGGAAGCATCCTGTTTGAGAGGAATACGTTCAGCCCAAGTTGCTGAACTGATTGCTCTGATTCGAGCGTGCAAACTGGGAAAGAACTTCCGAATTACGGTGATCACGGATAGCCAGTATGGCTTCGGAGTGGTCCACGATTTTGGACAGATCTGGTCCCAGAGGGGATTCCTGACTTCTGCAGGATCTCCTATTAGGAATGGTGAGTTTGTGAAGAAATTGCTTGAGGCGATACAGCTACCTAAACAGATTGCAGTGGTAAAATGCGCTGCACACAAAAACGGAACCGATTATATTGCAGTGGGTAACAAATTCGCTGACGAATTAGCTCAATATTGTGCCAGAAACATGGCCTCAATGAATCGGAGAAGGGAAAAAGAGAATGTTTCATGTCCCTTGTTGTTTACTAACACAGTTGAAACCTGGGATGAGGTAAAACAATTGCAGGAAGAAGCAGATGATGAGGAGAAAGATGGTTGGATAAAAGCAGGTTGCAGACAAAGAGAGGAAGATGAAGTCTGGGTTTATAGAGATGAAAGACCAGTTATGCCTGATAGCATGATCTCTAATATGGCACGGATGTACCATGGGCAGGCACACATTGGTAGGGATGCCATGATCAGACTTTTCAGACAGACCTGGTACAACCCAAAATTTAGGGCTATAGCTGAAAGCCTTTGTCAAAGATGTCTTACATGCCAACAAATAAATCCTGGAAGGAAGACCGTAGTGAGTTTGGGAACAATAGGACGCGAAGGAGGTCCTTTTACCAGAATGCAACTAGATTTTATTGAAATGCCCCCAAGCAATAGATTGAGGTATGTCCTGGTGGTCGTCTGTTTGTTTTCTCGTTGGGTGGAAGCCTATCCGACCAGAAGGAATGATGGAGTTACTGTGGCTAAGCTCCTGCTGAGAGAATTAATTCCTAGATATGGCTTTCCAGTAACGATCGAAACAGATAAAGGAACACATTTCCAGAATGAAATAATACAATTGATATGTGAAGCACTTGACATTCAACAAAAGCTGCACTGTGCTTACAGACCAGAGGCTTCTGGAGTGGTAGAGCAAGTAAATGGGACAATAAAGAATAGGTTAGGGAAAATGTGTCAAGCCACTGGACTCAAATGGCCCGATGCCCTGCCATTGGTGCTGATGAGCATCAGAAGCATACCTGACAGAAAAACAGGTCTGAGTCCTCATGAAATAATCATGGGACGAGCAATGAGACAAGCACACGTACCTGTCAACAAACTGCTGACTATAACTGATGATCTCGTATTGGACTATTGCAAAGGATTGGCTGATGTGGTGCATTCTGTGTTTCATCAGGTTGGACCGGATGCGACCACTCTTGAAAGAAAACCAGCTCATGATTTGAGTCCAGGAGACTGGGTCCGCATTAAAGTCCACAGAAGAAGAAACTGCCTGGTTCCTCGCTGGGATAAGCCACGTCAAGTGATCCTGGTAACAACAACTGCTGTAAAGTGTGCAGGTGTGAAAAATTGGGTTCATGCCAGTCATACCATCAGAGTTCCAGATCCTGAAGCTCGACCTGTAAGTCGACATCTGGAAATATCAGATACCAGCTCAGCATCTGAAGCAGAAGCTGAAATGATCAGAGTTCCAGATATTGAAGCTCGACCTGTAAGTCGACATCTGGAAGAAACAAGTACCGGTTTGACAACTGAAGAAGAAACTGAAACGATCAGGGTTCCAGATCTTGAAGTTCGACCTGTAAGTCGACATCTGGAGATATCGGATACCAGTTCGGCATCTGAAACAGACCAACCTGAATCTGGTGAAAGACCAAAAGAAAAATCAGGAAACAAAAGAAATGATATTGAAACCGGAGAAACCGAACCAAGAAACAGCGACAGTGAACAGCCAAGTACAAGTTTTGGGAAAATTCCTCCAGAGATCGTTGAGGTAACTGAAGAAAATTTAGATTCAGATAGAGAGATTGGGGAAAGTACGGAAGAAAAACGAGGAGTAGTAGGGTCAGAACTACAAGCAGAAGAAACACAGGAAATTTAGATTCAGATAGAGAGATTGGGGAAAGTGCGGAAGAAAAACGAGGAGGGTTAGAATCGAATTTTCAAACAGAAGAATCACAAGAAGATTCGGATTCAGACAAAGAAACTGAGATCATAAAGTTCAAAGTTAGAGGAAGTGAAGTGTGGTCTGAGACAGAATCTGAAGACAGTGAAGAAGAAAGAAAGCAAAGAATAGGATCAAGAAAGAGAACTTGGAGAGCAGAACGAGAAGAAAAAGAAAGTGAACTGAAAAGGCCAAGAAAAGGAGACAATTGGCCCAACAAAATTAAAAGACTGAGATATAAAATAATAAATTTGAACAAAGATAATGCGGAACAAGTAAATGAAAAACAAGTCAGAAAGGACAAAGAAAGCCAAGTGAAAGACAGTTGCAGAGACCAAAAAGAGTGAAGAGACCTAACTTGAAATATAAGTCACCTGAATGGCTATACATAGCGCTGACCGACATTAAAGAAGTGGATAGCAATCACGAAATCCCAGACAAAGACTGTGAACAAGTGGGTGAGAGTGAATTGCACCAAACTTGAAAGACAAGAAAGAAAACCGGACTGGACACCTGTTCTGAAAAAGACAAGAAAAAGTTCTGAAAAAGAACTGAAAAGAGCACCAAAAGAGACTGATTAAAGGGTAGAGTGGCTGAAAAGTCATTCTGAGGTGTGGAAACACATTTTCTGTACATATATATATATATAGCTAGATAGCATTACAACATGGGAGACACTGAGAATAGAAGATCTAGATGTGAGTTTTTACGTAGATGGTGTAGGATGTGTTTTATTTGTACAGGTTTGCTAATGCTTATCTGGTTTATTTTAGCAATAATAATTCCACTTAGGTTAGTTGTAGAAAATACACCTGTAATAGTGAATGACACGAATAGTGACAAGAAAGCTAACATAAAGAACACTGCAACATTAGTGGATAGTACTGATTTTCATAGGGATAAGTCAATAACTGATTTCTCCAAGAATGTCTTCACGAAACTTTTATACGAATATGTGCAGACAATGGATGTGAGAGATTGTTATGTCTGTATGCAGTTACCCGCGTCTGTAACAGAAGGTGTGACATATCATCACCTTCCTTTGACGTATGGAATAACTTGTAGCGTTTTAGCTAGCTTATTTTATAAAACAGGTAAATTAGAGTATTACTACACTGACATAGATGCTGTTTTTGCTAAAATTCCCGTAATCCCTGAATTAAATAAGGTAAAAGTTGCAAAGGTTTTTGGAGAGTTTTTCTTAGAAACAAAAGAATTAACATTAGAATATACATTTAGACATAATCTTACTTGTGAGTTAAGAAAAGAAGAAAAGATTTTCTTGGACATGGTAGAGGACAGAAGAGTTAAGGTTCAAAGAAAGGTAGCAGGAGAAAAGACAAAAACCCCACCTTGGGTGTTTGAAGAGAGAAGTTACGACAAAGGTGAAACAAACGCAGCTATGATTCTAGATTGGCCCCAACAGGGAAAATTGTGTATTAGTAGAGATATCACTATATAGTGTTAACTATTTTGTGGGTTCTAGTGAGTGCCGAGATACATACAAAATTTTAGGGGGGGATTGAGGGGATTTAAAGGAGGAAAAGATCCAGTATTTCCAGGGATCTATTATATTTGCGGAAATAGAGCTTATTATAGGTTGCCGGACCATTGGTACGGAACAGGTTATCTAGGCCTGGTCTTTCCAAAAGATTTTTCATGTGGAAAGAGGAACGAAAGGAATACACGAGATAGGTAAACCATTAACCCGTAGGAGGAGGGAAAGCTTCTCAGAAATAATAGGTGACATTTTTGGAGCATTGATACCAGCAGCGGGTATATCTTTGAATGCATACAAGATTCGGAAATTGTCTACAGTAGTAGATCGTTTATCAACGAATACTGCTGGAGGGTTCTTGATGGTAAATACCGAAATGGTTGCCATGAGAGCTATGGTAATGCAAAATCAACTTGCCCTTGACATTCTTTTGGCAAAAGAGGGTGGAGTCTGTGGAATGCTAAAGGTACAACATTGTTGCACTTACATTCCAGACAAAAGTGAGAATATACGGAAGTATATAAAGAACATTACTGATTTGCATAAAGAAATTGCCCCACTGGAGGTTGAAGGTGTTTGGGAGAGTCTTGGTAAGAGTTTTTCCTCAATGAAGAAATGGTTCACAGAAATAGGTAGTTCTCTTATTGGGAAAATACTAATACCAGTCACAGTATTAATAATAGTAATGCTAATATTGAGATTAGCATATGGGTGTGTTAAAAGAAGAAAAAGACAAAATAGAGTAAAAAGAGAAAATGAGAAAAATAAAGAAGGAGAACGGAAGATGGTAGAGATAGAATTGGAAGAGTTAAAAGAGAACATGTACAAAAGGTCTAAAAGACAAGATGAAAAGAACACGGTTGTATAAACTAACAAAAAGCAAATGGACAAGAAACATTTATCTGATAAATTTTGTAGGGATAAGTTTTGTGGTGATGTTAAAAATCACCAAAGGGGGGAATTGATGGAGCAGGGTAAACAAAATAGTTTGTACCCCTTTGGAAATTAATGACTTCTAAATAATTAATAATACTAACCGTTTGAAATGCATGTACTAACCAACAAACGCACCTTTTTTAATAAACACTACACGTGGGTAAAATATGCAGATTTGTGCAAAACCTAATCTACTTACAAATGTGAAGTTAATTAACCTTAGTATTGTGATTTGCGTACTAATTAGAGTGAAATTGCATGATTTATGTTGCGTAGTAAATTTGTATTGTGGCAAAGAATGCAGATGGTAAGTAAAATGGCTTTAAATGTCGCTTCTGCTAGGTAACACCTAACACGGGTTTTTAGAATGGCGGGTGGTAAACAGAAAGGCTTATTTTCTTTGTTTTAATTTCGGTTGTGTTTGTTCTTATGATAGTTCGTTCGGGCCTGCTAAGTCATGCTTCGAAAATGGCTGCTGGAGAGGATGAGAGCACGTGAGACGGCTAAGATGGCCTCTGCGCAGACGCAATAAAGAAATTCAAGTCACGTGAATACGGCCTGTGCCCGGAGTGAGAGATGTCAAGGTCAATCCGACCTACAATGAAGAATGTGCCAAAAAGATTCAGCATGTACTCCTGGGAATGGATGGGAAAGAACCGAGTGACAATGGATGAACTAAATTGTGACCATCAAAGATCGCTACAAAATGAATGGACAAGTTGGACTACTTTTGACCCCAGAGTCATGAGACTTATTGTATGCTTTATTGTCCCCAAACCAGTTTGAACAAGGAGGGCGATGAGGTGACCATCACCACCCCTCCAATGGACCAATTAGCGTGATTCTTGCCCCTAAGGATTGCAACTTTTATGTGTAGTAAGCCAGAGAATAGGGTATAAGAGATTCTGCTCTTATGTGGGTTTGGTTGGTGTGGCTGCTGCTGTTGGTGTTTTTCTGCCATGCCGCTTCTTTATTTTCATTTTTCCACCTCGATACTGCGAAAGACTCTGTCAGTTTTGGACTTTGAACTTTGACTGGGAAAGGAACGAGATCGTTGCGGGAATTCTGCCCGGTTGGTGCGTCCGAGGAGGTTAGCGGGACAGTCAGTCAGTTTAGGAGTTTTATTCTGTGATCTACGGTTTATCTTCCTTTGGTGAACCATTCTTGTCATCGCCCCATGGCCGAGGGTAATGCATAAATTTTCACTTTTTCTAAAACCTTAAATGTTTATTGATATATTAAAATGTGTTTGTTTAATAAAGAATCTCACTTATTTGATTGAAGAATTTAGATAAAATTATATTCTAACTTAACCCCTTGACCGCGATCGGAATTCCGCTCATGTGCTGGACATTCCGATCGCGGGTGTGGTCGTGACGAGCTCAGCTCGTCATGCGCACAGCGCGACCGCGCAGCATGACGAGCTGAGCTCGTCACGAGCATCGAAGGGGTTAAAATGAATCTGTGGTTCTTTAGTACATTTATGATTTATAAATGTTAAAGGTTATAATTGTGATTGAGCTGGTCTTAATCACCATCAACTTATTCTACTAGTTGGTCCATCGACCAAACAGCGGAGTACCTTGATGTTTAGAAGCGACAGGATCAAAGGTTAACGCATATAATGTATGAATTATTATTCTGTCAAATTTAACAAGGTATCCCATTCGTCCAGCAGCACATTCTCCTTAGCGTGAATTGAGAGATTGAATGAATGTATGTATGCGGTGTCATGGGCCCCACCGACATAAGTTTTAAATGACCATAGGTTGCATAAGTGTTTTTACCTGGATTGGCGTCCTAAGGAGAAATTTATATTAGCCGCGCTGGATCACAGTCCAGCCCAGTCCAGGCGTTTCTTCTGCGACCATCCCTTTCTCCCTTAGCACTTTTTACCCTATTAGCTTTGAGCAACTGCTTACGGCGATCTCTGTTGCCTACTACTTATGTGGGTGTCTATTTTCTTTAATGGTTATGGCTACTGCTATGACTGTGTTCCTAGTTTAACAATGAACAGGTGTTACTACGACTGTTTGCTGATGATGATTTGAGAGAAGAGACTCGGGCGAGTTTCTGGAATTACTCTTCATGATGAGTTTGGCTTCAATCTGATTCTATTTCAATGCTCCTTTAAATCTTGCTCTTTTCCAAAAGGACTCTTTATTGGTTCTGGTAGGTTAGAATCGGCTTAGAGTAGAATAGATATTAATTTCCTCTATGGAACACGCTGTTCATTTGATTGATTTCAACTATGACTTTTCTTGATATTTCTGTAAACAGACTTTTCTGATTTACTAATTTTAATAAAAAGACAAAACTAATACTAAACTCTTATCGATAAATAAAGGTTTTTGAACTGATCCAAAACTCTCATCAACGACTGAACTATATGACTAAATTGATGTCTATTGAGATGTTTTTTATTGATGCTCAATTCTAAAATGGTGGCAAAGATCCATTGCAGATGAGAAGATTTCAGTGCGGAGTTGGAGACCCCTATTTTAAGTTTCGGGTTGAACTGAAATTATTTTTAAAAACGTTTCCGCGCCAGCAGTTGTTTAAAAGCAATACAATGACTATTTCTGAGCATATTGCTGTTTTGTGCTTTACACAGTAGGGAAATTTAACAAGGATTCCATGGAAGTAGGTTTTTGTACAGATTACTAAAATGTAAGGTTCTGTATATCTTAGGAAATGTGCATGGAATACTTTAGCAGCACATGACGACTGCTATATGTTCCCGCAGACTGTGTGAGGAAAATGTAAACATTGAACGGTCTGCT
This sequence comes from Calotriton arnoldi, assembly GCA_963921515.1. Lineage (NCBI taxonomy): Eukaryota > Metazoa > Chordata > Amphibia > Caudata > Salamandridae > Calotriton > Calotriton arnoldi. The sequence continues at coordinate 361,459 of CAWUFW010008491.1, forward strand.
AAGGTGAAAAATTGGATAGAGGTATTTCTTTGCTACCCCCTGAATTTCAGTTAGTTGGGAGAACGCTTGAAGTGTTCGAGTCTTGTTGGTGAGTGTGTCTGTCAGTCATCTGTGAGCACATTTTGCATGTGCTGCGAGTGAGTTGAGAGGTACATTCTCTTTTAAGGTGGAAGGAAGAGGTGTGTATCTGCTGGGACCGGCTCTGAGCCTGGAGAGTAGGGTGCTTTTATTTTGGCTCTGGCCGAGATTTTCCTGTCAGCCTCCGCTGAGAAGCGCGTCGGGAACTGCTCGCTTCGCTGCTTCCCCTCCAGCTCAAAAGAGGTTCAGGTGATGGATTTCTATTTTTGCCTTCATTCTCCCTGCCCGGAAAAACCTGCGTTTTCTTTATTTTCTCTAAGATTGGGCTGTCTATTCGAGTTGGACATGATAAACGTTATTCCGCTCTCGTAATAGGAGCAGAAGGGCAAAGGTTTGCCTTTTCCTAGTATCACTGTGAATAGCGCCTTTGCCTTTTAAGTTAAGAGCGACATTTCACTTTCCACTCACACCGGCTTGGTGAGGCTAGGGTTCCTTTTAAAGGAGTTCACATGTGTGAGATATCGTATCTTACCCTCTACTCGGACAGGGGGTGGGGTCGGGCCCATTGTTAGGTATGCAAGGCCCATACGGGATCACAAGGCATCCTTCTGTTGAAAGCCTCAGGTAGGCGGTTTTATTATATATTTCCTGAATAGGTGGTGTAAGGGATCACCATTTACAGTCAATTTATTTAACATTAGTGAAGGGCCCTCTGCCTCACTCAAACACGCAGCAGAGAGTGGGGTTGTTTTTCCTTACAGAAGGAAGAGTCCTAGCTGATGGCCACCTACTACACAACTGTACTGTATTGTGAATTTATAAGGTTCTTACTGAGGTGTTGAAGCGCTTTATGGATCAGGAACATGCTAAATCATAGATCCCAGAGTTAGGGCCTTATTTATGAAGGCCTTGCAACACTTTTGCGCCGCCGTGGTGTCACTTTTCGTGACGCAGCGGCGGTGTAAACAATGCGCCACATTTCGACATATTTACAAGGTGACACATCTAGGCAGATGAGTCACCTTGTAAAGCCCTGCGCCACATTATACCTGCGCCAGGTATAATGTATGCAGGGTGGGCGTTCCCATGTAAAAATGGGTCGTAGGAGTGGCACAGTGAAATCTATGAGATTTCACTGCAATACTTCTAGGACTCCACTGCGTCAAAACCTTCTGCCTGCCTCATGGCAGGCATAAAGGTGACGCAGTGCAATGGGAATAGGCCTATTCCATGCATTGCTGGAGTTGCGTCATGCTTGCGACACAACTCCAGCAATGCGTGACTTTTGCACCGACAGATACGTCAGGATTCCTGACGTATCAGTCTTTCCTTGTGACATGGAGTGCCGTACATTAAATATGGCGCATCCATCGTGTCACAAGGAAGGTGCAGTGAAAACTGTCCCATCGCTGTTTTGTTGCAGCGATGCGACACATTTCATAAATGAGGCCCATAGTTTCTAGTGCCATTTGTAAGGATGTCAGTTATTGACAAATCCCTCCTTCATGGTAAAAATCGCCTATTTCGTCCACTCACGTCTCTTTCAAGAGGCCACATTATGAAGACGGGTAAAGTCCCGGGGAGTTGGCCATTCCCACACCGAAATTAAGTACAAGTATGGGGGAGGAACTCTGTGGCCTTGTATACATTTCAGCCAGCAACACCTGTCCACCATCATCTGTAGCGTCTCCTTAGGCGCACCGGAGCCATGTGTACATAGGAATTCCAGATAAAGGATGCAAGACCTCTGGTAGCTCACCACAAGGGGCTGAACCGAGCCAGTTCAAGGGCCACTGTAGCTAGGCAGCTGCAAAATAAATTTCAAAATTTGGTGCGCCAAGCCCACCCTCAAGCAAAGGGTTACACAGCCTATTGAAAGCCACCCCACCCTACCCTGCCCTGCCCTCGCCCCAGATCAATTCCACGAGTAGCGATTTAAGTTCGACAAAGAAATGCGACGGGGGCACAAGCGGGAGGGTAGATAAGTAATACAATAAGAGTGGCAATATTAATATCTTTGAGATGGCGATACAGCCCATCGGTGACAGAGGAAGAGACTTCCAAAATGAGAGCGACCTACGCACACAAACCAAGGGCCCTGTAGAGAGTCCCCTCCACGAGGTCTGCATCGGAGTGATAGATTCATATTCCCAGGTATGAAAATGTATTGCATTGCCATTATATATGTGCCACAGGAAGATCAGCTCGCTCGGGGACTGGGCGGAGGGGGAAACAGGCAGGACTTAGCCCAGTTCACACGGAGACCGAACATCTCTCCAAACTCCTCTAACAGTGTCATCACTCACAACAGCACAGCCTCCAGATTCCATAGGTATATCAGGACATCATCCGCATACAGCGATATCACGTGTTTTCTCCGTTGAGCTCTAACTCCCCATTCCTCCGCCTGCATCTGCAACTGGTAAGCAAATGGCTCCAAGGGCCAGGGCAAAAAATAAAGGGGACAATGGGCAGCCCCGCCTAGTGCCCCTACAGATGTCAAAGGTGTCAGAAATATACCGGCCCATCTTGACTCTGGCGCTGGGGTGATCGTAAAGGGCCTTGAGGCATTGCAAGTAGCCTGGCCCAACCCGCATGACCTCAAGCGTTGTGAACAGGTAATCCACCCTTAGATGTCGAAGGCTTTCTCAATGTCAAGGGACATTTCCACCGAAACACCAGTGGTGTACAGATCTGTCCGGAGAAGCCATAGCATGCAACGGACATTGAGAAAGTGCTTACCCCCGAAATAAAACCTGATTGATCTTCATGCACAAGGGCACCAAGTAGCAGCAGCAATCTATTTGCTAGTACTTTCCCTAAAATTTTATAGTCTAGGTTTAACATAGAAAGCTGTCGGTAGGAGCGTACATCTAAAGGATCATGGTCGGGCTTCAGACAAACCACGATGAGAGCCTCGTGAAGAGTATCAGGAAGGTACCCGGTGTCATAGGCTACGTTGTAAACCTCCAAAAGCTTGGGTTTCAAGATAGTGCCACTGGTGGAGTAATAGTCTATCGGGAGGCCATTGGTACCCGGCATTTTGCTGTGCGCTATTTGCCAGATGGCCAGACGTAGCTCGTCTAATTGAAGTGGAGCATCAAGGTCAGGTATTTGAGCTGCATTTAGCTTGTGGAGTGAAAGTTCCTGAAGATAGGCACGCTGGGCTGGTTTAAAAGGGCCCGGCACAGCTGCATAAAGGGAGCTATAAAAACTCACAAAGGCTGCATTAATGTCGGCTTGTGTTTTAGGATCACGCCATCATCTGTTCACAGCGCACCTGAAGGAAGTGACCCAATTTGGGCCACCCGGGTCACTCGCGACCTCCTCTTAGCCTTCCAAGAAATGAAGAGGCGGTGACGCAGTAGAGAATACAAACAAAGTTAGTTTATTGTAAAATATGCTGCAGCGGAGTCCAGTCTGACTAGCCTCCTTAGATGCTACCGAGGGGACTGACTTCCAAACGTTGGGTAACATGAAATAAACCTTCCAACACCTCTCGAAACCCCGCCTCTAATGGAAAAATACTGCTTGGGCACAAAGACTGACAAAGGAGGCACTGAGGGATGAGCTACCAGGTGCAGAATGGGTACACGTTATCAGTCTCCCAAGGCCATCATGCTCGGTCTCAGCTCTCTCTTGTGTGGGAGCATAGCTATGTCTGATGATAGGAATGCAGAGCTGAATAAACTATTCTCTTCGTGCATCTGGGTTTCGACCTTGGATGAGATATGGGAACTTTCTGAACAGCAGCTTCTGCTGAGGGAACGTGAGAGAGCGGGGGCACAGAGACCGGGGATTGCTCACAGCGTAATATGGTGACTGCAAAAGGAAAATGGCGTATCAGATGCTAACTTAGGCCTACACTACCCCACAGAAGCTGGGCACATACACAATTGAAATAATGATTAGCTACATGAATGCTAACATAACAGTATACATCATGAAGACGGGATAGAAAAACGGTTCAATTCTAACAGACCCTCCTTTTAGCATTCATTGCTAAGTCTTTATTGGTGCTATTAGGTCAGGGTCTTTACAATTCTAATGGAAGGGGAGGCATAATGTTACGTATGTAGCAGTAAACCATTGGGGCAATCATTAGCAAAATTAGACAGATACACGTATCAATATTCAAAAATGCCCTCATCTATGGATATCAAATCTTGAACAGCTTGTACCATCATGACAGTATTTTTAGCATTTTGTTCTGGAACTCCGGGCTTGGGTGTGAGCTTTTGCATACAATTGGAACAACAGGCGGGGAGGCAATTGATGCACAGGCAACAGGTGAATATCACCCCTGCAATAGCTACTAGGAATAGGAGTATTTTCCAGCCCCATGTTGCTAACAGACCCCAAAATCACCCAGACAGGGACCACGTGCCATTCTCCTGGTGGATGTCAGATGCTAGTCTGTGTAACTTTTGTATTGCTGCATATACATTCGGGGCGTGATCTGGTATGTACACACAGCAACTACTACCGATGACGCGACAGGCCCCACCCCGATCAGCAATGATCACGTCTAACACCATCCTGTTTTGAAGGGCAACGAGTCTCGTGGCCTGAAGCTCAGCTGTGATGCTGGTCAGTATTCCTGCTGTGGTGTTAATGACTCCCTCTACAACTCTTGTGAGTCGGCGTATACTTCGGCTATTGTGCATGGGGCCCCAAAAGGGCAGAATACCCTTCATGGCATCTGTAAATTGCTGCAAGGTAGTGTCAGTCTGATCAATATCATTTGTGTCAAGAACCCGCCTTACTCGAGACAGGTGCGCACTCCTGCGCCGTAATCTGTGGTCTCTATTATAGTTGGAGGGGCAATATACATGGGGGCAAGAGAAAAGACACATAGCACACACCAGACCACCCCTAGGAAGCCATATGTAAGCCTGGGACCCACAGACGAAGTACACATTGTGGGGCGGAAGTAATGGTGGACCACTGGTGGTGTTCAAATCATAGGTGTAATTACAAATACTCTCTCCTACCGGGACCTTTCCAAACCCTCGGACACAAAAACTAGTGGTGGTGTTAATCACTGGTACCGGTATTGCCTTATCTTGAGTAATATTGCGTAACTGGAAGGATCTGAAATATTCAGTGACGTTAAAGTCTTGAAAATCTGCCATCTCTTCCAGAAGCCATGTTACATTTTTCTTCCTTTCATACACATTCATGCATGCTGCGGGATGAAGTGTGTCAGCGGCCCCATTCTTCCCCGGAGTAAATCCTTGGTGTGTTGCTATATAACCCAGTACAGTCTCATAATCAAGGTACGTCATATTCATCGCATTTGAATGATAATGGATATATACCATAGTGAACAATTGAAACCAGGCTTCACAGCTGGCTAGATAAGAGAGGGGTAAGGACAGCAACAGGTCATTTTTATGCATTACTGAGGGGAGTAAACCACAAACCCAACAATCAGTGACATTGGTGGTATGGTGGGCCTGGTGGAGCATCTGCAGGAAGACGTTATCTACATAGGTCTGTCTATGTCTTTCCTTATGCGGAGCTAGGGTGATGTAGACATGCTCGGGGGAGCTGTAGTGGTTGCAATCAGGGAGTGTACGGGATGCCTTTCTTCTAAAAACCATAGGATGCCTAACACTGCTACCAATGCTACAAAAACTATTACTAGGAACACTATCTTAGTCTTGGTGGGCTAGCTCGACCAAGTGGGGCTATGTTGGTCAAGACGACGCCCCTCTAATGGCTGTTCCTCTTCCATAACAATACGGCCAAAGGGATAAATTTTCATCTATCAAACTACCAGAGGAGAGTCCGTGCTATGGAGCCAGGTATACAGGTAAAAAGGAAAAATAGTCTCTCAGTGTCTATTAACGGTGGTGCTAACGAGCACTTCAAAAAGGAAAAAGACAACGGGAAAAATAGTCTCCAAGTGTCTCTCAACGGTGGTGCTAATGAGCACGTCACGGTGGGGCTGCGCGATCACAACCCTTTCTGTCTCTTCGCTCAGGATAGGGCAACTTCCCTCCTTGGAAAGCACCCCCCACTTATCCTGTCCAATGTCTCAGACAATGCACCAATCTCCCTTTCCCTAAACTACTGTTGGTACCATAGGCAGAGTACACAAGCCCTATTCTTCCTCCCGAAGTCCATCCCTACTAACCTGACAGTCCCTCGGGTGCACTGTCCCTCCGCCGGGGACGCAAATTGTACCGAGTCACTCCTGGCACTGACTCATCTTGGAAAAGGACCTTAAACTCAGGGGAGTCAGTGGGCTGAGACTCCTGTTCCTGTGGACCAGATGGAGGAGAGGCCTGGGCAGCCCTTATTTCTGGAGGCACCGCCTCGTTCAAAGCAGCATCATTCTCCTCTTCTGTGTGTTCCCAGGTCAGCCGGGCATCAGAAAAGGGGATAAAGCGAGGGACCTTCTCCATCTCGTGGTCCCCAATTCCCTCACGGACCCACTTATCGTAGGGGAGAAGAAGTGGGACCCGCTTGCGGTGAGATGAATGGATCCAGTTCTTCCGTCCCTCCACCTTCACAGCGGTCCTCGTTGCGAGGAGGACCAGCAGCGGCCACCTCCACCGTGGCTCCAAGCAATCTCGCCTCTGGTAGTTGCGCACCAGCACATATGTTCCAGGCTGAATACTGTGCCCTGGCCCCTCAGGTGTTGGCGGCAGTGCCTCGTGGATCTGTTGATGAATAGAACGCAAATTTTTAGTCAATTCATAAAGGTAATCCACAAGCAACGTGTATTCAATATCAGAGAAATGGCGCGGGCGGGGTACACCCCACACATTCGCGGGGCGGCCAAAAACCACCTTGTGTGGTGATAACCCTGTTCTGGAATGCGCTGTCACCCTAGTGGATAATAGGGCAAGGGGTAGTGCATCTGGCCATTGCAACCCTGTGCTCTCCCTGATCTTAGCCATCTTCAACTTGAGAGAACCGTTGTACTTCTCAACTAAACCAGCCGACTGGGGGTGGTTTGCTGCGTGAAACTTCTGCTTAATATGCAGGCCATCGCATACCAACTGAATCATCTTTGCATTGAAGTGACTTCCGTTGTCACTCCAAATCAAACAGGGCAAGCCGAAGCGCGGGAAAAACTCCTTCAATAGGGCTTTCGCCGTCGCCATGGCTGTGTTCTCTTTAGTGGGGTAAGCCTCAATCCATTTACTGAATGCACAAACAACCACCAGCACGTACTTCAAGTTGTTAACTCGTTCCATTTCGATATAATCCATCTGGAGAACCTCGAAAGGGAAAGAGGGAGGTGCAAAATTACCGGGAGGTGCAGGGGTGCCTTCCCCAGGATTATGCATCAGGCAAACCATGCAATTCCTCACCAAATGGGCCGCTACCTTAGGGATGTTATCATTTTGCCATATGGGATCCAATAACTTACATATCCCTTTTGCACTAATGTGGGCTGGACCATGAGCCATCGTAACTACAGGGAATACATATGCATCTGGTAACATCCATCTCTGCTTTTCCGATTTATCGGTCCAGCACCCTTCCTCATCTAAGCGTCCTGTACTCTCCTGCCACATTGTCAACTCCTCAACTGTTGCCTCACTCTGAATCTCTTTCACATTTTCTAACGTGTCCTCAAACATCCCGCCTTCAGGCACCCATCGAGCTGGTCCTGCCACAAACATTCTCTTCATCTTGGACCTGGCTGTCTCTTTAGCTGTTTGGTCTGCAAACGCGTTTCCCCTCCCCACATCATCACTGATCACTTTATGGGCGCTACACTTCACTATCGCCAGTCTTTTGGGAAGTGCTAGAGCTGACAGGAGCCTATGTATCAGAGGGCCATGCTGTATCCTTGCGCCGTGTGAGGTCAGGAATCCCCTCTCCACCCAGAGCCGCCCAAAATTATGGGCGACTCCGAACGCATATTGGCTGTCAATATAAATATTGGCAGTCAATCCCTCACTTAGCTCACACGCTCGCAAGAGGGAAACCAGCTCCGCAGCTTGTGCCGATTGGTAAGGAACACGTGATGTCTCAACTACAGTGCGCAGCGTAGTAATAGCATATGCTGCAGTGGTGGTGCCATCTGACAGTTTGAAACAAGAGCCATCGACATATAGTTCCCCTTGTGGGTCAGGTAAGGGAACGTCAGTCAGGTCTACCCGTCCCTTCGTCTCTTCTTCCGTCCGATATAAACAATCATGGACATCTGTGTCCCCATTGTCCGAAGGGAGGGGTAGTAACGTGGCTGGGTTCAGAGTAGCGCATCTTTTTATTGTAATGTGTGGTGCAAACAAAGTCAATTCATAACCAGTCAGACGAGCACTGGTAAGGTGGTGCGTCTTTGTCTTATTCAAAAGTGTGTCCACAGCATGGGGTACCATTACTGTGAGATCAATATTGAGGACGAGCCCTGCCGATTGTCGGATAGAGACAGCCACTGCCACGGCAGCTCTTAAACAGCTCGGGAGGGCTCTGGCGACAGTGTCAATAAGAACAGAGAAATAAGCACATGGCCTCTGCTTACCTCCAAAGGCTTGTGTTAACACAGAAAGCGCACACCCAGCCGTCTCGTGTACATACAGCACAAAAGGCTTCTGGTAGTCAGGCGTACCGAGCACAGGTGCAGAGCAAAGCGCAAATTTTAAATGCTTAAAAGCTTGCTTACATTCATGTGTCCAAGTTAGAGGCCCATGCACATCTTTAGTGGTTAAATAAAGCAGAGGTTTTGTTAGTAAGGAGTAACCGGGTATCCAGTGGCGACAATACGAGGTGATGCCTATGAAAGCACGCACGTCCCTCTGGATCTTGGGGATGGGCATCTTAACAATGGCATCAACTCATTCAGGTGTTAGCCTCCTTCCCTCCTTCGATGGTAGGTGACCTAAATTGGTGACCTCCTGTCGACAATATTGAAATTTGAAAAGGGACACTTTACGTCCATGTTGTGCCAAATGTAGCAGTAATTTGACTGTGGCATCTTTGCAACCCTCTTCAGTATCGGAGGCTACTAACAGGTCGTCCACATACTGCAATAATACATTTCCTGGAGGAAGGGAGAGGGAATCCAACTGACCCTTCAGGGCTTGACTATATATGCTAGGACTTTCAGTATACCCCTGATGAGCCCGACAGAATTGGAAACTCCGGCCCGCTAGGTTAAAACCAAAAAGGTGCCGGCTCTTCGGGTGAATTGGAATGCTAAAGAAAGCATTTTTCAAATCAATCACGGAAAAGAATGTGTCTGTGGAAGGAATCATTGTCAAAAGAGCAGTAATGTCAGGTACCACCGGGAACTAAGGGACCACCATTTTGTTAACCTCCCACAAATCAATCACAAAACGATAGACATCAGGGTGCGCATCAGCAGAGTCTGAGGGTGCCTTTTTGAGGATGGGGAGAATAGGGCTGTTACACACATTGGCAACTGTCTCCTCAACCACCCCCGATTTGATCAAATCCTGTATAATCTGCAACAAAGCCCGTTCCCCCGCCTGCGGTATTTTGTACTGGGGAATACGAGGCAGCACAGCATTGTCTTTGATTGTAATAGAGACCGGGGGTATCTGCAACAACCCCACATCCATGTCTCCTGTTGCCCACAACATGGGCGGCACATCCTTAAATTCAGCAGGAAGCGGTGCGTCCTTCGAAAAACACTGTTTGGTACCGGCCACCTCGGATCCTATTGTCATATAAACGCCATCTGGGGAGCAGGAAATCTTAGCATACAACTTCTTCAACAGATCTAACCCCATTAAATTTTCCCCACAATTCGCTGTCAACAAGAAGGGCGAGTCCACAGTAAACGGGCCAATAGTTAAAGCAAGGGGTTCAGAAATGGGGCTCACAACCGGTATGCCTGAAAAACCTACCGAAACATTGTTATGGCCAGACAGAGCTGCCCCGGTGACCAGTAAACGAGAAACAGAGCTATTCATTGCACCTATATCCACCAGAAACGTCTTAGCCAAACCATGCAAATCCGCCGTGACATAAGGACCATGCTGATCTACAGGTATTGGAACTGGTCCCTCACCCTGTCCCTGGCTGTCCAAGTTGTAGGACACCCCGGACGCCTCGTCCAGATCATAATCATCGTGATAGTACTGCCTTCCCCGGGGGTCATCAAAATAGTTCTGATCAGAACGACCCCCCGAGGATACCCCACCCTGGGTCTCATCATGCCCGCCTTCACATCCACGTCCACTGGCACCCTGAACCCTTGGGGCCGCAACCTTCTACAACAAGTCCGGACACTCACTCCGCCAGTGCCCCTCTCTCTTACAATATGCGCACTGGTTCAGTCCCACCGGACCGCCTCCTCTGCTTGCGCCGCACGACCGCTGAGCCGGACCAGTACCACGTCCTCTGCCGGACCCCCTTGCTGCCTGTTGCATTAGTACCTTAGTCTTCAACTCCTTATTCTTCTTCTCTACCTTCTCTTTCTCCTCATTCTCCCTTTGCTCATAGTACTGAGCCATACTCAATATCACTGAAGGGGAGGAGGTAGTCCAAGTGCTCTCGGAGGCCTGCAACCGAGCAGCTATCTCGGGGAGCAGGTTCGTTACAAATCTGTTAACGAACAACCGAACACCGCCTTCCACCGACAAATCCTGTCAACTAAAATCCAAAAACACCCCTTCAAACCGAGTGAAAAAATCGGACACACTTTCATTCTTCTTCTGTCGACATGCCGCTAACTTATCCCAATCTACTCGTCTTGGTGGGATGAGAGAATGCATGTACGTAATGATACGACCCGGCAAAGCCAATATCTCAGCCCTGGGCTTTTCGCCAGGCTTCCGCTCATTATCCCACGCCCTAATCGCATTCCAAGTGCCACCCAAGTCCACAACATGGTCCTGCGTATGTACCTGCCTCCATATGTCCACCGGTACCAACAACCCGAAAAACATCTCAACATCGGCCAGTGTCATCACCGTCGATGAAGCGGCCTCTGTTAATTCCTTATAATATGGTGTTGGATTTTTCCTAGGGTCCGGCAGCTGGCTTTTGAGGGCAAGCACCTTTTCCATGGAGTGTAAACCCATTGCTCCTGAAAACGAGCCTCCACCCTCGGCTGAACTATAATATCCTGCGCATTACGCTGTTCGGGAATCTCGGGATTAAAATTAGGATGGCCCTCCCTCATTGGGAATTGGGACACTGTCGTCGGCGTTTTCTGGTGCAGCCTACCCCGGTACCCAATCATCGTTGCTACATTGCTAAAGACGTTGTTAGGGGCCATATCAGCAGCATATGCACGGTCTCGAATGTCATAAATTATCTGGGGTGCTACACCAACAAAGCACTGCTCCCACAACCCTATCAATGTGGCCGACATGTACTTGAGGGCATGCTGCTGCACAAACGGCTCAAAATCCTTCAACACACTCCACACATCCTCTACACTGTAGATCGGACTCCGTGCCCACTGCGCAGCCTGGTTGGCAACCATTTGATTTTCCTCCGTCCCCACATCAGATCGAATCAGCACCCGCCCCATTCGTTCCCGTGCCGCAGCCCAATTCCCCTCATCCATTCCACGCACCGGTGTCCCGTCACCTACCGATGCCAGGGACGAAATGTCTGGGAAAGATACAATAGATGAAGGAACAGGCACCAATGTGAGCAAGGACTGCGTTGAAGGTGTGAGAGAAGGGGGAGGAACAGGAGCGCGGACAGCAGAGGTAGCAGAGGGACCCGCAGCTACTGCAATCGCAGCTTGCAGCTTGCGAAGCCAGGGGGGAAACAGGCGGGCCATAGCAGAAGCAGCGGGATCAGAGGTAGCAGGGCCAGATATAGAAACAGGAGGAGCAGCAGACTGAGATGTCGGAACAACAGGGTATACCCTCTGCGGGGCGTAAGGAGGTGGGTGCCTTGTGTCTAATAGTTCATCCACGAATGCATCACCTTCCTCCAGGGCAACTTAGGACTTATCACATTGTAGTCAAAACTTCCTATCAGCACTCTCTATACCCTTTTCTACTTTATCCCTATTGTAGGCTACTGCTTTCTGAGTTATCGTTTGCATTTTTCCCCTCCGGGCCTCCTTCTCTGCCCGCATGCGTCGTTGCCTAGCTTCCTTTTGCCATACCTAAAGGGAATCAAACATTGACTGCCTACTTCTCCTGGCAAATAATTTATCTTGCAGATAATTCAATTTCTGTTTGTCAAAAGTACCTGTCGGTGGCCACTGAAGCTCGGCATTGTCCCTTGTATATTTGTGCCATAATGTACTAAACATAATAGGGCAAAGGCCGTGCTTCACGTACATATCAAAATTTGGAGTGCCTTCTAGGAGGCGCAGGTTGCCTCTCCTCCAGCCGAGCTTCGGCAGAGCAACAGCGGCACCCAACACACCACAATTTACTTAAACAAGGCATCTTAATAGCAGACACATACACTACTCATTAATAGCAGACACATACGCTACTCACACAAACTAAACAACACACCAAACAAAGGGAACCCAAAACAAGACAGTCCGAAGACTGTACCAAAACAAGACAGTCCGAAGACTGTACCAAAACAAGACAGTCCGAAGACTGCACCAAAACAAGACAGTCCGAAGACTGCACCAAAACAAGACAGTCCGAAGACTGTACCAAAACAAGACAGTCCGAAGACTGTACCAAAACAAGACAGTCCGAAGACTGTACCAAAACAAGAAGGTAGGCTCTAGCCCCAGGCCTTTTCAAGAGTCAATCAAATTCAATAGGTGGCCTGGGAGAGCGTTCGCAACACTCTGCACCTCAAGGGTCCACAGACCCACCAAGTTCAACAAGCTAAGAATGGTCCTCGGACCATATTCAAGACGATTCAAGATGGCGCCATACCTGCCGAGAGGCAAGCCAAACTCACCTGGTGCACACAGGTCAAGCAAAGATATTCTCCACTGCCGACTCTTCGGACCAAACGGTCAGATCCAAGGGTTTCGCCTTTTCAGGACCCCACCCGGGACGACCACTGGGCGAGGCACCGCCCGATCAGACGGGCGGGGCAGCTGCGAGAACTAGGCTTGATCGTGTGGGGTACCACGATCCACCCATCCGACCGGACGCGACCCCGACCTCTACACCCAGTCGCGGGCGAGGATGGGTCACCCGGTGGAGTCCCTGTTCGGGTGCCAACTGAAGGAAGTGACCCGATTAGGGCCACCTGGGTCACTCGCGACCTCCTCTTAGCCTTCCAAGAAATGAAGAGTCGGTGACGCAGTAGAGAATACAAACAAAGTGAGTTTATTGTAGGCCTGGGCGGTAAATTCCGTTCCGCTCGCGGAATTTGCGGAATTTTGGCAATTCCGCGTTCCGCGGAGAACGCGGAATTGCCAAAAATTCCGCGATCCACGGCGTAGCGGAATTTTTCCTTGTTCGCGCTTTCAAAATGCATGTTCGCGCGCGCGATAGCGACTTACCAGGATCCCTGCGTTCGCCAACGAGTTTTCCTATCCGTTCGCGCGATCCCGCGAGAGTGTGCGATTGCCAACACGTCATTCGGACGCGCCATCGGACATCTGCGTTCGCGAACAGGAAACGCATCGTGAGCGGGCGGGACAAGTGAAACAAGATGGTCGCGCCAATTGGCGACCGCATGGGCAAGTTCGCGAGATATTTCCCCTCGAGCACGCAAACAGCGTCCCCGAACAAGAAAAACGCATCGCGAACGGAACAAGCAATTTCGCGTCTTCGCCGAATTCTGCGTGCTCGTGGACATTTTTTACCGTTTTGCGGAATTTTGCGTAACGCGACTACGCAAATTCCGCCCACCCCTAGTTTATTGTAAAATACGCTGCAGCGGAGTCCAGTCTGACTAGCCTCCTTAGATGCTACCGAGGGGACTGACTTCCAAACGTTGGGTAACATGAAATAAACCTTCCAACACCTCTCAAAACCCCGCCCCTAATGGAAAAATACTGCTTGGGCACAAAGACTGACAAAGGAGGCACTGAGGGATGAGCTACCAGGTGCAGAATGGGTACAAGTTATCAGTCTCCCAAGGCCATCCTGCTCGGTCTCAGCTCTCTCTGGTGTGGGAGCATAGCTATGTCTGATGATAGGAATGCAGAGCTGAATAAACTATTCTCTTCGTGCATCTGGATTCCGACCGTGGATGAGATATGGGAACTTTCTGAACAGCAGCTTCTGCTGAGGGAACGTGAGAGAGCGGGGGCACAGAGACTGGGGATTGCTCACATCGTAATATGGTGACTGAAAAAGGAAAATGGCGTCTCAGATGCTAACTTAGGCCTACACTACCCTACAGAAGCTGGGCACATACACAATTGAAATAATGATTAGCTACATGAATGCTAACATAACACAGTGTACATCATGAAGACGGGATAGAAAAACGGTTCAATTCTAACGCACCTAAGAGGGGGCAAGAACGTGCATCGAGTAACAGCCACTCCAGCATTCTACCTGCGTGGGCACCTTCTCCATGCATCTTGGCAAGGTAATGATTATTGTCAAGCCTCCCTCGCTGCCGCTCTATGTCCCTGTGTTCCCTACGCAGGTGCAACAATGAAGCAAGCCGAGCAGGGGACCGTGGTTTGTCCAATTCCAAGCCACACATATTTCGTTTTTTAGTCAGTACATCTCTGTGCAGCGTTTGCCGAATGCCCCAAGTGGTAGCAATACAATCCCATGTATATCTGCTTGTGAACGTCGTCAGTCGCCCTATTAGGGGCGGAGCCGGAATGGAGCTCAAAATAGTCTGAGAGGCACTCAGCCAAGCCCTCCCGAGACAGGGGATCAAGGAGGGAGTCAGTCTGTAACAACCAGGTCAGAATTCTGGGGCGGGTACGGCCCCAGCACAGAGAGAGCAGAAGTGGGCAATGGTCAGAAATTGTACGCACAAGATATTCCATATGCGGGATTGTGGAGACAAGAGGGGCGCTGCAAATTAACAAATCTATTCAGGTATGTATGCCGTGTTCAGGGAAGTAATGGGAGTAGTCACACTTATCTGGATGCTGGAGGTGTAACACATTGCACACTCCAACTGGGTCAGCCAGTCACCTAACTGGGCAGTTGCTCTGCGGCAGGCTGCCCCAGCAAGGGGGGGATCGAGCACTCCACACCCACATTGAGGACTCAATTGAGGTTGCCACCCCACAGGGTAGGAGTGTGTGGGTTGCGCAGCAAGCACAGCGTGAGTCCATCCATGTAGGCCAGATGGCCCACATTGGGGGCATAGGCAGCTGCCAAGGGTCTACCATGTAATTTCTCCTTGACAACAACATACCTGCCATCCAGGTTGGTCTTGTGTGTATCCGAAACAATAGGAACCCATGGGGCAATCCAAATAAGACCCCTCCCCCGGCAAAAGCTGACACCATGGTGCCATAGACCTGTGCCTTCAATTTCACATGCAATTTAAGGAGTTCTGCCTTGGTCACATGTGTCTCCTGAAAGTACACCACCTGAATGTGTTGGCACCTACGATAAGTGTGAATGCAATAGCGCTTGGTCAGGGCTGTCATACCCCGTACATTCCAGGTCATAAAGTTGTATTGGGGGGCCATGTGTGTGTTAGGTGAGGCCAAGGAGACAGCGACAAAGGAAGCAAACTAGCAAGCTGGGCCGTCAACACCGGGGCATTTCCAGTGAGATCTCCATTGCAGCTACTGCCATGGTCCTCCAGTCAGAGGACACGTAACGAAGCAACAAGTCAGCAGACAGCGGGAACAACACACCCCAGGCAAGAGAACAAACAGAAACATAAGAAAGATTCCCTCCCACCACCACCACCACCGTCTCCGGCAAGGAAAATAGCCCATCCTCTGCCATAAAGCAAAAAAGCACCCAAGCAAAGCAATAATGTCCACAAGTCCATTATGGTAAACTGAAGCATGGATGTTAAGAAGAAAATCACCCAGTAACTGGTGCTATATACCAAAGTTCCATCGATCCACACTGGCTCATACTCACTGCTTCCAGTAATCAATCAGAGCCCACCCAGGTGATGATACAGCCAGCTTACCCATAGGAAGAAACAGAAGAAAACCATAAGTCATCAGCCATGCGGGCGTCACCGATAAGCCCCGGACATCATCGCCAGCAGAGACTATAGTATCATCAGAGTCTGAGGCAGTGTCAGAGGCGTTCTTGGATCTCAAGGCCTCTACGGGGTTATTTAGATGGTGTAGAACTCCTTAAACCGCCTGTGCACGTTCATGGGCTGCCTGTTCCGAGCTGGGGGTGGAGCGGAGCCTGCAACATCTGCGTCTCTGACGCGGCAGTGTGAGCCAGTCCCCAGGATCTTGGGTCGGGGCGGCATTTTCATTAACCAAGCCTTTAGCATGGAGCCAGTTCCAAGTGTCCTCTGGAGTCGAGAAGAAGTGGGTTTTACTTACCATAGGTGACTTGAAACATTAAGGCCTAGGCAAATCCTGAGATGCATTGCTGAGCCTTCACCGCCATGTATGAGGAGCGGCGGCATTGTACATCTGTGGTGTATTCCGGATAGGCAAAGATTTCAGAGTTGTCGAAGTGCCAGGAACCCATAGCACGAAGGAGCTGGAGGAACAGATCCCTGTCTCTATAATTGAGTTGTTGGTCAATCACTGGGCTTGGATGTGCCCCCGGCTGTGGGGGGCCTACCTGTTATATGGAGAAAAATCTCGGAACCTACTCGGCCAGCACTGTCTCGGACAACTACTGCTCAAGGAAAAGTTCTACATCGTGTTCCTCAGCGTGTTCCGGAAAGCATACAAATCGCACATTGTTGCACCTAGAGCATCCCTCTCCATCCTCCTCTTTGCACTGCAGCGATATGATGTCAGCCTTCATCTCTTGTACCTGGGACTGCAGGTCTCGCACTGTGGCATGTATACTTGGTGGATTCAGTCACATCCACTCGCTTAGCCAACTTGCAGTGGTCTGGGCGAAACAATCCGACGTCTCGAACACTGAGTCAATCTTAGATTCGAGCGCAGTCTTGGTATCTAGTATGGCTTACAAAATATATTCGAATTGGGTGGAATGCAGTCCAGAGTGGCAAAAAGATGATGTAACGCGCCATCCCCCTCAGCATCAGGAACCGGAGGCTGCCCACCTGTCAGGGTGGGAGTCTTGCTTGTCTTGGGCTTCACCATTATGAGACGATTTAAAAAGACCCTGGTGGCGCACTGACAGGGCCGGTTGTAGAGCAGGAGGTCGGTTCACCCTCCCACGGGGCCAGCAAATTGCGTTCGAGCTCTTAAGGTGCCAGAATCAGTGAGTGTACCACAACAAAGAGGTGCCGCATTTGAAGGAGACGTAACACCAAGTGCCCTACACGGTCACTGTGCACGAAGCAGAGGGACCTCTGCCTCAGACCCAAACCACAAGGATGTGGGGCCAATTGAGCACTTGCAAAAAAAAAAAGCCCACTCAAAAATCAGTTCACAATCACGGGTGCCTCCAGATTGGTAGACTACGACCTCCCTGAGCACGCCGTCCGGTTAATCATCGGCAAAAGCCAAGTGTCTATGGGGCAGTCCTGCCAGGATCTGGAGAGGTAGCTGCACAGTTCAGTAAACAGGGCCCGGCAGGTGGCAGTGTAGGGGAGTTACAGCGAGGGAATGGGGGGGGCTCCCTCCACTAATCAATAGCATCAAAGAGCCCCAAGGTGAGCCACAGCAGGCGACTCACCCATTGTCGCTGAGGAGCCCTTGCTGGGCGTTTTGTCCCCAACTCACAAAGCACTTGCAGGAGGCCTTCAAATTAGGAGTGCAAGGGTTCCGCAAGGGGCCACCGCTGTCCGAATACAGCCTCAATCATGCATGGGCCCTGTAGTGCGGGAGCCACCCGGCCCGCACTATACTATGTTGCACCCTGTATCACCCTGGAGGGCGGGCTTGCCCGAAGGGGATAAATAAACGGGCACATGACCGCTCGAGATCTTGGCCCTCACATGAGTAACGGAGTGTGTATGTCGCTATTGCCTGATCAGAACCCTAGGCCTCACCATGTCGTACCGGGGCATCTACCACCTCAGCCCACCACATTGGCGACGAGGCAGGTCTTAACTGCGCCTCCACCGCATCCAGCAACTGCCTCAGCCCAGCGGCTCCGGTAGTGCTCCTGTCTGCTGACCGCATGGCCACCCCCTGAGCTTCCAGAACCCGCCGATGAGCAACTGGCACTGTGGTCCTGGCTGTGCCCCGCCACCCCTCCCATCCGCGGAGGCGACCAGGACGGTCAGGTGCGCTCTATGGCCGGTGGTGTGTCCCGCGAGTGGGAGCGTGCACTGCGAAGATCCCATCGCAGCTGTCCTGCGGAGACGTGCTCTGCATCCCCGAGGTCAGTGAAAAAAGGAATCAGCGTGCGCACACGTGGCAGCCGCCAACACGTGGCCTCGCACACTCTCTCTCTCTCGCTCCCGCGTGCCCCATCCAGGCATCGAGCGGCTCCATAAGGACAGTGAAGACTACAGGAGTGAATACAGGCCTCCCCTCTCACCGCACAGAAACTAAAAGGGAATAATAAAATATAAGAGAAATAAGCACCACAAGAAGGGGGAGAGAGGGGCATACACGCTACAAGGACATTAAGGTGGCACATGGCATGTGAGCAACCAGCAGAATGTAAATGCTGATGTACAAGCACCACCACGAAGAAATAAAAAAACGACAAACACTCCATAGCCCAAGTGAAGACACCTGCATAGTGGTGCAAACCAGACCCCTGCCGTCCATTTCGCACATGCGTAATTGGGGACACAGCGGAGACCCTGGACAGCAGGACACACAGGTCACAAGGAACTAGAGGCCTGTGCACCACGTTACAAAAGACATGAGCATACCAGCTCAGGCAGGAGCTGGTGGCTGGCAAGCAGATGCCTCATAATTACCATAACCCCTGCAGCCTTGTGGCCATGCGGCAGTGTCGCCCCTCCCACCGTTCAGTGAGCTTGCATCCCCTGCTACAGCGGCCCCACGTTGGAAATCGTGTATTGGTTGGTTAGACCAGTACTTCACCGGCATGAGAGAAACAGACGGAACGGTCAAATGATCGCTACTCGTGCTATGGAGTAGGGGGGAGCTGTACGATCTGTTCGAAACGTTCCCGAACACAAGGGCCAACAATGACTATGACGCAACGGTAGCGGCTTTGAATCTACACTTCGACCCTCAAATCAATCCGGATTTTGAATGGTTCAAGTTATGCCAGGCGAAACAAGCAGAGACCGAATCTATCGACGTCTTCTATGCACGTCTGAGGAAGTTGGGAGGAAATATGAGCACAGATCATACAAGGATGCAGATTGGTGTTGCTACGCCGGTTGATCCTCAGACAACCTGGTCAGTCGCTTGACGAAATATTGGTACTGGCAAGGTCTCATGAACTCTCAAATGCACGGGCAGACAAAATGGAAGCGGCCCTAAACAGGCACCCAGCCACGTCTAGATCGCCTCGATCACCACCTATCAAGGAAGAGAGGCTAGACGCCATTCAAAGGTGCCCAATTGCACCGCACACAAACCAGAAGGTGCCTGCGAAGGGGCCCTGCGGAAACTGCGGCATTGAGCACCCTCCAACAAGCCCTGCAGTGCAAAAGGCAAGACATGCTCCCGATGCGACAAATTTAACCACTTTGCGAAGGTGTGCAGGAGCAGAAGGTCGAGAGCGTCTACCACTGGCCAGCATGGGGTGTCAGCCGCCATCAGACAGCTATCCATGGACGACCCCCTGGGGCAGGAAGACGCCACCCCACCAGGTCTGGGTTTTAGCATGGGAGTAGACGATGAAGACATATTCGTGGTATCATTTGTCAGTCGTGTGGACCAGCGCCGAAGGCCGCCTCCCATGTGCTCAATTCTCGTAGCAGGCTCCACTGTAGAGGCGCTCATCGACACTGGAGCGTCCGTCAATGTCATGGACAGCGAGCAGTAAGAACGCTTCTCACCCCGGCCTCCCCTTTCACCCTCTAAGGTGAAGATCTACACGTATGGTGGGACGGAGCCACTTCCCCTGAGAGGGCCGATCGAGGTGGAAGTAGCCAGCGAAGGGTACTGCATCCCTGCAAAGTTTCATGTCACCAAAGGGAAGAGAGGTACCCTCCTCACCTGTCACACGGCTGAAGACCTGGAGCTGGTCTTTTTCGCCAAACAAGTCCACGACTCCCACGCGGACGCCATCCTCCGGGAGTTCCCCATGCTGTTCAAGGGCCTCGGACGACTCAGAGGCAAACAATTCAAGTTACACATCGACTTATCGGTCCAGCCGACCGCACTGAAGCATTGACGGGTGCCTTTTCCCCTACGCCCACAGGTTGAGGAGGAGCTACCGAAGCTGGAACAACTGGGGGGGTCATAGAGAAGGTCTCCGACCCCACCCCGTGGGTATCTCCTCTGGTTGTTGCACCCAAAGCAGCCGGGGGCCATCAGGCTGTGCGTCGACATGCGCCACCCCAATCAGGTGGCGAAGAGAGAGCACCATCTGACGCCCACGATGGATGACATAGTGGCGGACCTCAATGGAGTAAAATGGTTCTCCAAGCTCGACTTGAATGCCGGATACCATCAGCCTGAACTCGCCCCGGAGAGCAGATACATAACCACCTTCTCCACGCATGTAGGGCTGAGGAGATATAAACGGCTGAGCTTCGAGGTGTCGTCGGCTGCCGAGGTCTTCCAGAATGCCATCCGCAAAACTCTCTCAGGACTCCAAGGAGTTATCAACCTCAGTGACGACATCCTCGTCTTTTCAGGTACCCTCGAGGAGCACCACATGCACCTACTGAGCACACTCCAACGCTTTGCAGACAGCGGCCTTACTCTCAACAAGTCGAAATGCTCCTTCTACCAGGAATCAGTTGACTTCTTCGGCTACATCTTCTATCATGAAGGGCTGCACGTCGACCCGAAGAAAGCCGTTGCCATCCGCTCAGCGCCAGTGCCCACCTCCCCGACTGAAGTCCGCAGTTTTCTGGGGATGGCCACGTACTGCGGCCGGTTCATCCCGAACCTGGCATCCCTGTCGGAGGCCCAACGAGCCCTCACAAAGAATGGAGTACCATGGAACTGGACCAGTGAGACCAATACGTCATTTCAAGCCATCAAAGAGGCTATAATGGACAAGACAGTGATGGCGTACTTCCACCCAGGGTGCCGCACTGAAGTCGTCATCATTGCCAGCCCCGTCAGGCTAGGTGCGGTCCTCCTACAAGAAACATCCAGCAAAGAATGGGCCCCCGTGCCTTGCGCCAGCAGAGCACTGTCGGAGACGGAGACGAGATACGCACAGATAGAGAGGGAGGCCCTTGCCATCAAGTGGGCTTGCCAACACTTCCATTTGTATCTTTATGGGCGTGAATTCAGAGGGGTGAGGGATCACAAACCACTGATCCTCCTGTTCGCAGGAACGACACGGCTAGCTCCACTGAGGATTGAGAGATGGGCGGTGCAGCTTCAAGCGTATCGTTTTGAAGTGGTGTTCCGGCCAGGGGCCAACAACCCAGCCGACTTTCTGTCATGTCACCCCGTCATGTTGGAACCCTTGGTACCGTCTGCAGATGAAGAAGACACAGAAGAACTCATGTGAATGATTACGCAAGAAGCCTGCCTCAATGCACTGACCCTGGAGGAGATAGGAGCCGCAACAACACTGAATGAGAATCTGGAAAAAGCCAAGAAGGCGCTAGCCGACCGGAGGTGGCAACATTTCCTGGATGGTGCCCGGACGTTGAACATGGGGGATCAAGTGACAAGACAGCAGCTGTGGAGAGCCCGTAGCGAACTCAGTGAAGGCCCCCATCGTGTGGTGTTAAGAGGTCCCGCCATCGTAGTCCCACGGAGCCTACAGCAGCAAGTGGTCAATCTCGCATACGTGGGGCACCAGGGGATGGCCAAGACGAAAGCCCACCTCCGCAGCAAAGTGTGGTTCCCCGGAATGGATGCCATGGTCAACAACACAATCCAAGCATACCACTCCTGTGCAATTACCGGCAGCGACCCTGCGCCTCATCCCGTTCTTACTGAAGAACTGAGCCATGAGCCGTGGTCACAAGTCAGCATTGACTTTGGATGCTTCCCCGACGGATGCAGCACTGTCGTCTTAATAGACTCTCATTCCAAGTTCCCGATTGTGGAAGTGGTCTCGTCCACGGCCTTCCCGCAAGTCAAGGCCGTTCTTGACTGGACTTTTGCAATGATGGGTCTTCCCGATGAAATACGGTCTGACAATGGACCGCCCTTCCAAGGGAAGGAGTTCCAAGACTATCTGGTGGTCCATGCCGTCTGGCACCGCAAGATAACTCCCCACTGACCGCAGGCCAACGGTGAAGTGAAGTGCTTCATGAGGACCCTCAATTGGGCACTGAGGATTGGCGTGGAAAGAGGAGAGGACAGGTGTAGGAAAGTGGGTTTCTGTTGCAGTAACCCCCCCACTTTTTGCCTGATAACTGATGCACTTTTCCTTGGTGTGCCCTGGGTCCCTGCCAATCTGGTACCCAGGGCCTGTGTTCCTACCCTAAAACTGCATTACAGCCTAAACCCAATTGGCCTCTCTGGCCACAGGTAAGCCCCTGGTAAATGGTGCCCTAGGTACCCAGGGCACTGTGACCAGAGAAGGCCTCTAAGGGCTGCAGCACTTATTGTGCCACCCTTGGAGGCCCTGTACCCTGACACACACACACTGCCCTTGCAGGCTGGGTGTCTTGGTGCAGAACAAAACAGAGTCGACATGGCACACATCCCTGTGTGCCATGCCCACAAACACACTGCCCTGGCATACCTCAGTCACCCCTCTAGCTGGGTGCCCTATGCCAGTGGTGAGGGTACAGGTCCATTCCTGGGCACTGTAAGTGCAGTGCTGCCATTCCGAGTATATGGTGCTGGGAGGTCGTCAGCACAAACTCCACAGCACCATGATGGCTGCACTGAAGACTGAGAAGTTTGGTATCAAACTTCTCAGCACAGTAAGCCCACACTGATGCCAGTGTGGGATTTACTGTAAAATGCACGACAGAGGGCAACTTAGAGTTGCCCCCTGAACCTAACCTACAATCCACGTCTTGTCTGAGGGGCTGCCTAGGCTGCCACACAGCAGACATGTTGCTGGACCCCTGGGTAGAGAGCCATCCGCTCTCCCGGGCCTGCAACAATGCACGTCCTGGGCGAGGTGCTAGGCCTCCTCCCCCAGATGGGCAGGGGGAAGCTTCAAAGGCATTCCGCCTTTGTGAGCTTCCCAGACCACTTGCTGTACTCAGCAACTGGTCCCCACCGGTTCTTCCCCCATCCGGGCGGGAAGACTGGCGAGAAACACCAAGGGAGGAAAGGGGGTGTGCCACCCTCTGCCAACCCCACCCCTCAGGTGGGGGAGGTGAAGCACATCTCCGGGCTCTCGCCATCTTGAAGATGGGGAGCCCTGCCCAATCAGGACTAGGCTCCTGCCCCCCTCCCACAGGAGAGTGGCAGGATAGGGGGTGTACCCACCCCAGGGCAGGGACCCATTGGTCCCTGCCCTTTACCTACCTGTAACGCCCTAAAGGCCGGTGTAAATTCAAACCGGCAGATACTGCAAGATGTAGTCTTTATGCGTGAGACCAGGTGCATCTAAAAGTCAATTAAATCCAAACTGGTAAGTCAGATGGCAATCCAATACTTGATATAAGGTATTGGCACCAAACCTTGAAGCGAGTACGCTAAAGTCCTGCTACACGACACTCCCGGTAGCGCGTCTAAGATTTACCTGGTCTCACGCATAAAGACTACATCTTGCAGTATCTGCCGGTTTGAATTTACACCGGCCTTTAGGTCGTAGTATTTCCTTTTGTCATATCAGCCCTGAAGAAGTCCAGGGTTAAATTTTCCCTTTGGACGAAACACGTGTTGGCTGGACCTCGTCGTGAAGTTCTAATAAATAACACAAGAAGTTTTCTCATATATGTGTACTCACTTGAACCATCAAATGAATATTATAGCGTGTGCATAGGCATTGTATATTGTACAGGGACCTTGGTCCACTTTTCTAGGGGTTTTGTGGTTTCTTTCCCCTACCTTGTGCACCGCAGAGATAGTCATATAGAATACTGGGCGTTATCAAGCGTGCGCCATTTACCTCCTGTGTAGAAACCGCCATTTGTCTTTCTCTCTCGTACTGTGGCAGTTTGGTTCGTTGTGCCATTGCAGACTTGCTCACGGCTGCAGACAAGAACAGTAAAGTGCTAGTGAGCGCCATTTCTACCCTGCTATAGTCTCCCCCCTGTCTGCTGGGCTGATATCTCATTATCACATTTGAGTTTGCCTGTATAGCGCTACGCACAAAGGGTAGGGTGGACAGGAATCAACCTAAGCTCACATTTGACCAGAGAAAGTCAAAAAGTCGCGACACTGCTGTGGAGGACGAAGATTCAGCTATGGATCGTGCACCAGACAGGGGAGAGGACGACATCCGCTCCATGTTGATCGCTATGGAGAAGAACCTTCAGGGTAGCCTGGCAGGCCTTGGGAATAAGATAGACGCTCTTTCCTACCGCATGGACAGAATGTCGGAAAGAATCGATAAACATGCGGAGGGAATTGATATGGCGGAACGCAGGATTGCTGAGATGGAAGAGGCCCAAACATCATTAGACACGATCCACTTAAAAACGGAAAAAGCCCTGCACTCTCTTCAAGATAAGGCCGAAGATTTGGAAGCGCGTTCGCGCCGAAATAATCTACGCATCACGGGGGTCCCCGAATCGACTCCAACGGGTAATATGGAGAAGTTCGTTGAAACGCTGCTGACCACCCTACTGGGCAGGGACGTATTTTCTAACATTTTTGTGATGGAGAGGTTGCACAGATCGTTGGGCCCGCGCCCTCCTCCTGGAGCACTGCCTCGGCCCATAATAGCACGATTGCTAAATTACAGGGACCGCGACTCGGCGCTGGCTATGGCAAGGTCTAAAGAATCTCTACAATATGAAGGGTCCACCATTTCCTTATATCCGGACTTCACGGCACGTGTGCAAGAAGCACGCAGGCAATTTGGTCCGTACAAGCGCCAAATGAGAGATCTCAATATAGACTACGACATGTTATACCCTGCCAAGCTTAGAGTTAATAGAAATGGCACTTCACGGATCTTCACCGATCCCAAGTCACTGCAAAAGGCGCTGAAGGAGTGGTCCAAAGAGTCTTGAAAAAGCCCGCCGAGGGAGGTGCTGGAGGGAGCTGTCGGCGGCAGCCTGGGCGAACAGGACTGAGATGGACTGTGCAGTATTTTCTATAGATGTTGATCGGGGTGCTGCAAATTGCCTGGGCGTGGGTGGGGGTTGCAGGTCTAAACAATGAAGGATTCCTATAATGGGTGTCTGGTAGTTGCCGGCAGGGATCTTCCTCTACAATGCCAGATTGGGATAGCTAAGTGCAGCATGGGTAAATCTCTTAACAGCCTCAAGGCATTTGGCACTATATGAAACTGCGGGTAATTTTTGGATGCGAAGGCTAGTTCATAATGGCGGTGGATTGCGCTGAGTGAAGGAACTGATTATTGCATACATGTTTTTTTTTTGTTGTGCGCAACATCTGCCCTCGTGTGAATTACACTGTTTATGTTCAAAATGGGATGGTGTAGAAAGGGACATTCCAATCGTACTGCACCTTATTGTAACAGTTTTGTTGTGTTTAGTTGGGGGGGGGGGAGAGGGAAGCGAATTCTCGTCCAGGCGCTGTTGGGTACAGCCTGACGTGGGTGGGGGGTGGGATTGTTTTGAGACATACATTAGCGCTTTTTTCTAATGTGGCTTTTTGTGTTGTGTTGCACCACAGACGCATTCGTCTGGTGATACTAGCTGTGTGGAAATCATGCTTTACACATACTCATGGCTGATGCGACTGCGTCCCGCAGCGAGGATTGTCTTGACACTATTACCATGCTCACATGGAACGTACGGGGCTTGAATGACCATAGGAAAGTTCGCAAGATTTTAAGCTATCTGCATAGACACGATATAGATATTGCACTATTGCAAGAAACACACCTCCCGCAGGATAGCCCTATATTACGCACTAGAGGTTTGCAGGCCAACACACATACGGCTGGATTCACTACACATGCTCGGGGGGTCCTTACGTGGGTCAACCCTCGTAGAACGTTCAAGCTGGAGCCTTTAGAGACTGACGGGGGGTAGATATGTCATCACTAGATGCAGTGGGAAGGGGATGGATTTGCTACTGGTGAACGTTTATGGCCCAAATTTCGATCACCCAGATTTTTACAGCCACCTGTCCGATGTGGTACTTCGATACACGACTGGACAAATCTTATGGGGAGGGGACTTTAATTTTGTCAGAGACCCAAACTTGGACAGATCAGGCGGACCGGAGAGACGCATATCAACTTTGGCTAAAATTATGAACTCTACATTGGTAAGGCTGGATATGTGTGATGTCTGGCGCCAACGTCATCCGCGTCAAGGGGGGTACACGCACTACTCTGCGTATCATGATGTACACACCCGGATTGACTATTGGTTTGTGGCTCGGCAGCTAATTACACACATTAAGACTTGTAAAATTCTACCTCGTACTTATTCTGACCATTCCCCCCTTTTATTGGTACTCGACTCTCCCAAGTTACGCATCCCTCCATTTACCTGGCGCTTCCCCCCCTACTCATTATTGGATGCTGTCTTTAAAGAAGAAATGGCCACATCTATTGAATTGTTCTTCGAGAAAAATGTGGGATCAGTCGACTCCTTTCAGACCGTATAGGAGGCATTTAAAGTGTATATACGGGGTGTAGCGATATCCAAACATGCGGGTGTCCTTAAGTCGATCCGTAATAGGCTGGCGGCTTTAGAGCGTAAACTAATAACACTGGAAACATCCCTGCTAAACGGCCCTGATGAAACACTTACTCAAGAATTGAAGCAGACTTTAGAGGAATATCATGCAGAGGCAGATACGGAGATTAAACACTTAGGCAAATATGCCACTGCCCGCGTCTATGGTGAGGGTGAACGTCTGGGAGCGGTGCTTGCACAGCTCCTCAAGCAGCGTAGGGACAAGACGGTGACCCCAGAACTCAGATCTCCGACTGGAGACACTATACTGACGGAAGCAGAGGTGGCGGAGCAATTCCGACAGTACTATTCGGAATTATATACCTCGAGAGGCAGTAGCTCGGATGAGCACATTCTTGATTATTTAACTCATATTAAGTTGCCGTGGCTCACTAACACACACCGAGAATTCTTGATGCGACCCATTGAAAAGGAGGAAATACTCCTTGCCCTATCTAACATGAAGGCGGAAGGTGCACCGGGAGGGGATGGCCTAACAGTTGCCTTTTACAAGGCGTTCCTGGACCTTTTGCTGCCACACTTGACAACGCTTTTTGAAGATATGTGTGTTACTGGCATGATGCCGCCTTCTATGAGGGAAGCGATTATAGTTGCTATCCTCAAGCCGGATAAATCGCCAGATAACTGTGCCTCGTATTGATCCCTATCCCTAATGAACGTTAATACAAAAATCATCGCGAAATTGCTGGCCAATCGATTAATCCCACTTGTGCCGACCCTAGTGGCCCCAGAGCAGGCAGGATTTGTACCGGGAAGAAATCTAACGTACAATTTCCGTACGGTGTTTGCTGCTCTGCAACATACTAGGCCGGAGGTACCCGCCCTGGTGGTTTTTTTAGACATGGAGAAGGCGTTCGACTCCGTCGAATGGCCCTTCTTGCGTCAGGTTCTCATTAGAATGGGTGTAGGCGAGGTATTTATTCAATTACTAGGCGTGCTGTATAACTCTCCCACGGCCCGTATTAAAATTGGCCCCTTGGTGACTAAAGCTATCCGGATCACCAGAGGTACCAGACAGGGTTGCCCCCTGTCCCCTATTTTATACGCCCTGGTTGTCGAACCCTTAGCTTGTGCGCTTTGGGAGCATCATAATCACAGGGGCATACGTTTTCCGCATTATGACCTGATTGTCTCCGCTTACGCGGATGACACGTTATTATATGTCCGCAACCCTGAGACCAACCTGGCCCCGGTACTGCGAGAGGTTGTCCTCTTTGGCTCCATGTCTGGCCTGTGTGTCAATTGGACTAAATCCATTATGTTCCCCCTAACGCCTGCCACGGCACCTTTTGAGCCCGAATATCCACTGCAGTGGTCCACTGATGCGGTGTGGTATTTGGGGGTTAAATTGCACACGGACTCAGACGTGATTTTCAGGGAAAATTATGGTGTGGCAATTAGTAAGCTAGAAGACGACATTGCCCGATGGGTTAGCCTACCATTGTCCTTGATGGGTAGAGTGTCCCTTATGAAAATGGTTATATTGCCACGCTTTCTTTTTCTTTTCACGAATATACCCATGGTATTACCACGCGTGTGTTTTTCAACGCCTCCGGTCCCTTATGGTCCATCTGGCCTGGGCTGGCAAGCAAGCCCACGTCTCTTGGCGAATACTTACTCTTCCGTACTCAATTGGGGGTCTGGGCGTACCCGACCTGGACCTATACTATAGGGCTGCGCAGACATATCATTGGATACATGGACCGCACGACATCCCACATGTCCGTATAGAAACAATGGTTGCGGCTCCTAAACCTCTTCCCTCCTTGCTGTTTACACCACCTGATAGGCGTACGGGGATACTTGACTCACTCAACTCGGTTACACATGCCTGGCACTACTTACTGAAACTACAAGCAGAGGTTATATTATACTCCCCAGTGGCCCGCTTGGAGTGGTGCCACTGGCTCACGCCTTGTAAGGACAAAGGGGTTTTAACAGCTCTACAGGCGCTGGATGTACACCACACCACATCGGGGACCTCTTTGTTGCGGGGGTGGCCCGGAGATGGGGGGACATAGTTGAGGATGAGGACGCACCGGCGCTTCTTGCCAAATTTCAGTTCCACAGAATTAGACATGCCCTCACTGAACTATTAGGGGATGACATGGCAGAACCCCCTGCGATGTTAGCCTTGACCATGCTCATTAAAGCACAAACACCCACTAGGTTGATTTCTAGGATTTATCACACCTCGCTGTCTAGTAGGAAGTATGAATACACCAAAGACAGACTTGCCTGGCAGCGTGACTTACAGTGTGACATTACGGATGAAATATGGACATACTGCTGCACGAGCACAAAACGTGACTCCCTGAATGGAAGGCATCGTCTAATACATTTTAAATTTCTTAATAGAGTTTATTACACTCCGGAGCGACTGTTGCGATATGGGCTCAGAGACGACTCTTCCTGTGATAGATGTAATGTGCAATCTGCTGACTTCTTCCATTTGGCCTGGGTTTGTCCAGGGATAGCACATTTCTGGGGGCTGGTTTTTGCTGAATTGAACCGAGTTACAGAGCTATCACTATTGCTGGATCCGATGCTAGCCCTGCTAGGGTATTCCAAACCTATCCCTAAGGCAAAAAGAAGGCTGATAGATATGGGCTTATTAATAGCAAGACGATGTGTAGCTATATGCTGGTCGCGCGGACCCCCTCCTACGCTCACGCAATGGTCGAGAGATATGCTGTATTGTTGCACCCAAACTGAAAATTATAACGACATGTTGCCACCTCGTAACAGGCCAAAAAACTTCTGGGCTTTGTATAAAGCATTGGCAGCGAACAAAGATGCTTCTGAGATAAGCGCGGATGATATAGTGAAAGACTCCGAACCCTCTCGCTCTCACAGCGACTAGCAGTACTATGACAACCTTGTAAGTAGTATACGTTATAAGGCTACCCCCTTACGCAATGTTGCTATTGTGTAAGGAATACTGTGTGTCGCCACGATGTAAACGGACAGCCATATGTACTGTACAGCTTTTCATTGATTTTTGCATGGTACTGAACTGCTTTGATGCGAATTGCCACTGTCAAAATGAGTATGATGTGAATGTCTCTTGTTTGTTTTGTATAAAATTAATAAACATATTAAAAAAAAAAAAAAAATCCAAATCTTATAACTTTAATCCACAATAACCCATCCCCCCTCATCCATTCTCCATCCGTTTCTCCACTCTCACTCCTCCCATTCCTGCTGTAAAGTTCCCTTACATCCCTTCTCACCTTCACAACCCTCTTATGCATCCTCTCTTGCCTTTCTTCGTCTGCACCTTGCATCCTGCGCTCCCCCCTCCTTCACCTGGGTAGCTCTCCCCCCCGAGGGGTGGCTCCGCCCGTCTGTGACTCACCACCCCTTCAAAGATCCGCGAACCTGGAGTCGTATAACCTGTCCTAAACTGGCACGCATAACTCTCACCCCCCTTTGCCCTATAACAGTAGGGTGGGCGGGTGGATTACAAAATATTCTTCCCTTTACCCCCCAATCCCGGTGGTGCGAGGTGCTAAGAAAGAGGCCGGAACCTCTCTCCCAGCACCTTTTAAGTGCACCACCGGCCCACCCCTAACCCCACCCCTTGACCTCCCACCACCCACCAGGTCCTTCCGCTGTGCGAATACCCCCGGGGAAGACTGGTCTGCGACCCTGCTTCCCCCGGGGCCCGCATCACGCAATAACTACACTCCATGCTGGTTTGAAGCGTAAAAGGCCATTTATTAGGACATGGTTATCAAAACTCCCAACTTTTATTAAACATAATCCAAATCTTATCACTTTAATCCACAATAACCCATCCCCCTCATACATTCTCCATCCGTTTCTCCACTCTCACTCCTCCCATTCCTGCTGTAAAGTTCCCTTACATCCCTTCTCACCTTCACAACCCTCTTATGCATCCTCTCTTGCCTTTCTTCGTCTGCACCTTGCATCCTGCGTCCCCCCTCCTTCACCTGGGTAGCTCTCCTCCTCCCCCCGAGGGGTGGCTCCGCCCGTCTGTGACTCACCACCCCTCCAAAGATCCGCGAACCTGGAGTCGTATAACCTGTCCTAAACTGGCACGCATAACTCGCACCCCCCTTTGCCCTATAACAGTAGGGTGGGCGGGTGGATTACAAAATATTCTTCCCTTTACCCCCCTATCCCGGTGGTGCGAGGTGCTAAGAAAGAGGCCGGAACCTCTCTCCCAGCACCTTTTAAGTGCACCACCGGCCCGCCCCTAACCCCACCCCTTGACCTCCCACCACCCACCATGTCCTTCCGCTGCGCGAATACCCCCATGGAAGACTGGTCTGCGACCCTGCTTCCCCCGGGGCCCGCATCGCGCAATAACTACACTCCATGCTGGTTTGAAGCGTAAAAGGCCATTTATTAGGACATGGTTATCAAAACTCCCAACTTTTATTAAACATAATCCAAATCTTATAACTTTAATCCACAATAACCCATCCCCCTCATACATTCTCCATCCGTTTCTCCACTCTCACTCCTCCCATTCCTGCGGTAAAGTTCCCTTACATCCCTTCTCACCTTCACAACCCTCTTATGCATCCTCTCTTGCCTTTCTTCGTCTGCACCTTGCATCCTGCGCTCCCCCCTCCTTCACCTGGGTAGCTCTCCCCCCCCCCCCGAGGGGTGGCTCCGCCCGTCTGTGACTCACCACCCCTCCAAAGATCCGCGAACCTGGAGTCGTATAACCTGTCCTAAACTGGCACGCATAACTCTCACCCCCCTTTGCCCTATAACAGTAGGGTGGGCGGGTGGATTACAAAAAATTCTTCCCTTTACCCCCCTATCCCGGTGGTGCGAGGTGCTAAGAAAGAGGCCGGAACCTCTCTCCCAGCACCTTTAAGTGCACCACCGGCCCGCCCCTAACCCCACCCCTTGACCTCCCACCACCCACCATGTCCTTCCGCTGCGAGAATACCCCGGGAAAGACTGGTCTGCGACCCTGCTTCCCCGGGGCCCGCATCGCGCAATAACTACACTACATGCTGGTTTGAAGCGTAAAAGGCCATTTATTAGGACATGGTTATCAAAACTCCCAACTTTTATTAAACATAACAATACACATCTTATCACTTTAATCCACAATAGCCCATCCCCTCATACATTCTACATCCGTTTCTCCACTCTCACTCCTCCCATTCCTGCGGTAAAGTTCCCTTACATCCCTTCTCACCTTCACAACCCTCTTATGCATCCTCTCTTGCCTTTCTTCGTCTGCACCTTGCATCCTGCGCTCCCCCTCCTTCACCTGGGTAGCTCTCCCCCCCCCCCCGAGGGGTGGCTCCGCCCGTCTGTGACTCACCACCCCTCCAAAGATCCGCGAACCTGGAGTCGTATAACCTGTCCTAAACTGGCACGCATAACTCTCACCCCCCTTTGCCCTATAACAGTAGGGTGGGCGGGTGGATTACAAAAAATTCTTCCCTTTACCCCCCTATCCCGGTGGTGCGAGGTGCTAAGAAAGAGGCCGGAACCTCTCTCCCAGCACCTTTTAAGTGCACCACCGGCCCGCCCCTAACCCCACCCCTTGACCTCCCACCACCCACCATGTCCTTCCGCTGCGAGAATACCCCGGGGAAAGACTGGTCTGCGACCCTGCTTCCCCCGGGGCCCGCATCGCGCAATAACTACACTACATGCTGGTTTGAAGCGTAAAAGGCCATTTATTAGGACATGGTTATCAAAACTCCCAACTTTTATTAAACATAACAATCCAAATCTTATCACTTTAATCCACAATAGCCCATCCCCCTCATACATTCTACATCCGTTTCTCCACTCTCACTCCTCCCATTCCTGCGGTAAAGTTCCCTTACATCCCTTCTCACCTTCACAACCCTCTTATGCATCCTCTCTTGCCTTTCTTCGTCTGCACCTTGCATCCTGCGCTCCCCCCTCCTTCACCTGGGTAGCTCTCCCCTCCCCCCCCCCCCGAGGGGTGGCTCCGCCCGTCTGTGACTCACCACCCCTCCAAAGATCCGCGAACCTGGAGTCGTATAACCTGTCCTAAACTGGCACGCATAACTCGCACCCCTTTGCCCTATAACAGTAGGGTGGGCGGGTGGATTACAAAATATTCTTCCCTTTACCCTCTATCCCGGTGGTGCGAGGTGCTAAGAAAGAGGCCGGAACCTCTCTCCCAGCACCTTTAAGTGCACCACCGGCCCGCCCCTAACCCCACCCCTTGACCTCCCACCACCCACCATGTCCTTCCGCTGCGCGAATACCCCCATGGAAGACTGGTCTGCGACCCTGCTTCCCCCGGGCCCGCATCGCGCAATAACTACACTCCATGCTGGTTTGAAGCGTAAAAGGCCATTTATTAGGACATGGTTATCAAAACTCCCAACTTTTATTAAACATAATCCAAATCTTATAACTTTAATCCACAATAACCCATCCCCTCATACATTCTCCATCCGTTTCTCCACTCTCACTCCTCCCATTCCTGCGGTAAAGTTCCCTTACATCCCTTCTCACCTTCACAACCCTCTTATGCATCCTCTCTTGCCTTTCTTCGCCTGCACCTTGCATCCTGCGCTCCCCCTCCTTCACCTGGGTAGCTCTTCCCCCCGAGGGGTGGCTCCGCCCGTCTGTGACTCACCACCCCTCCAAAGATCCGCGAACCTGGAGTCGTATAACCTGTCCTAAACTGGCACGCATAACTCTCACCCCCTTTGCCCTATAACAGTAGGGTGGGCGGGTGGATTACAAAAATTCTTCCCTTTACTCCCCTATCCCGGTGGTGCGAGGTGCTAAGAAAGAGGCCGAACCTCTCTCCCAGCACCTTTAAGTGCACCACCGGCCCGCCCCTAACCCCACCCCTTGACCTCCCACCACCCACCATGTCCTTCCGCTGCGAGAATACCCCCGGGAAAGACTGGTCTGCGACCCTGCTTCCCCGGGGCCCGCATCGCGCAATAACTACACTACATGCTGGTTTGAAGCGTAAAGGCCATTTATTAGGACATGGTTATCAAAACTCCCAACTTTTATTAAACATAACAATACACATCTTATCACTTTAATCCACAATAGCCCATCCCCCTCATACATTCTACATCCGTTTCTCCACTCTCACTCCTCCCATTCCTGCGGTAAAGTTCCCTTACATCCCTTCTCACCTTCACAACCCTCTTATGCATCCTCTCTTGCCTTTCTTCGTCTGCACCTTGCATCCTGCGCTCCCCCTCCTTCACCTGGGTAGCTCTCCCCCCGAGGGTGGCTCCGCCCGTCTGTGACTCACCACCCCTCCAAAGATCCGCGAACCTGGAGTCGTATAACCTGTCCTAAACTGGCACGCATAACTCTCACCCCCTTGCCCTATAACAGTAGGGTGGGCGGGTGGATTACAAAAATTCTTCCCTTTACCTCCCTATCCCGGTGGTGCGAGGTGCTAAGAAAGAGGCCGGAACCTCTCTCCCAGCACCTTTAAGTGCACCACCGGCCCGCCCTAACCCCACCCCTTGACCTCCCACCACCCACCATGTCCTTCCGCTGCGAGAATACCCCGGGGGAAGACTGGTCTGCGACCCTGCTTCCCCCGGGGCCCGCATCGCGCAATAACTACACTACATGCTGGTTTGAAGCGTAAAAGGCCATTTATTAGGACATGGTTATCAAAACTCCCAACTTTTATTAAACATAACAATCCAAATCTTATCACTTTAATCCACAATAGCCCATCCCCCTCATACATTCTACATCCGTTTCTCCACTCTCACTCCTCCCATTCCTGCGGTAAAGTTCCCTTACATCCCTTCTCACCTTCACAACCCTCTTATGCATCCTCTCTTGCCTTTCTTCGTCTGCACCTTGCATCCTGCGCTCCCCTCCTTCACCTGCGTAGTTCCCCCCCGAGGGGTGGCTCCGCCCATCTGACTCACCACCCCTCCAAAGATTAGCGAACCTGGAGTCGTATAACCTGTCCTAAACTGGCACGCATAACTCTCACCCCCCTTTGCCCTATAACAATAGGGTGGGCGGGTGGATTACAAAAAATTCTTCCCTTTACCCCCCTATCCCGGTGGTGCGAGGTGCTAAGAAAGAGGCCGGAACCTCTCTCCCAGCACCTTTTAAGTGCACCACCGGCCCGCCCCTAACCCCACCCCTTGACCTCCCACCACCCACCATGTCCTTCCGCTGCGGGAATACCCCGGAGGAAGACTGGTCTGCGACCCTGCTTCCCCCGGGGCCCGCATTCCCCACCTTTTTCTGATTCCTTTATTATTTGATGTCCTTATTTAAAAATTGCAAACACCAATTCTGTATGCTTCCCTACATTGCCTAGGGCAGGTAAGCCAGAGATATTGGCTAACCAAATACTTTTCAAGCTGAACTTAACATTTTCAAATAGTCACTGCCTATCGCCACACTCAAGTCCGTCTTCAGTTTCCCACCTCCAAAGAAACAAAACCACTGCGGAATATATTAACATTAAAACACTGTGCTCACTGACAGATATTTCCCGCGTCATCCATTCGGTATGCCCAGCTTTACATTTTCTTTCTCTGGGCCACTGGTCTTATGTTTTTTTAATGTGTACATTTTTTTCTCTTGCTCTTTCCCCTCAAAGGCTATATCAGGAAATTGCTACCGGTTCTTTGAACACACTCGTTATGATTTGTCTTCTGAATCCCTCTTACCCTTCCCCAGACTGCTGAAATATTCAGCTTCCAGCAAATGGTTTAAAACTGTAAAAGTTTGACTGTTTCTCAAATCACACATTTTTTTCTATTCCGTGTACGCATGATGGTTTTTTTCTTTCTCAATATATTATGCATGTTAATGGAACACAAGCTTAAACAGAAGCCTGCACGTTTTACAGCTTGGAAGATTTGGTTGATAAAAACCTCAAAGTTAGTAGAACGATAGATGTTTTCATTTATAATATGTATGAGCAGACTGAAAGGAAGATTTTTTTGTATTAAAAAGTCAATTTTGGAATGAAGTGATACACATTTATTCTCGGCCACTATGTGGTCTGGAATTTGTACAGAAAATGTAGTCGTTCTCTGGACAATTTAATTGAGGCAGGCCTTCAGAGTATTAGCGTAATCTTTCTGCAGTAATGGAGGGGTTCACCAGGAAGTGTTGACAAGAAAATAGACTAGGACGCATGAAAAAGGGAGGGAGCGATGCACCTGTTCATCATGGTGGTCTTTGAGTTTCTGCCAACTTCAAGGAATGTCTTGTAAGGGACAACAAATGCAAGAATTATGGCAGGAGATGACATTTGGTAAAGGTATTTAGGGATAAGAGCAAGAATAACAAGGATATGATGTAGGAAAGTGATGGGTTTAACAAGGTTTTAGGAAAATTAGCATAGTTTACAGAAAGGAAGAAAGAAAGACTTTCTAAATGCGGTGCTTTAAATGGGCAGGTACTAAGGGCCCGATTTATATGTTGGCAGGGCGGACCTTAAATTTGGCCACAGCGGAGACTACTCCGTCTCCATTGTGGCTAAGCGTCTCCGACGGCCCTGTCATTCTGCCCACCTTCTCTAGATGGGCGGAAGGACAGATCAGTTTTCACTGTCTGTCACCGCCAGGAAAACGCTGGCGGTAAGGGGAAGTAAAAGCTGCTAACTGCTCACCTCACCATGGGAGAGGAATCCAATGGCGTGGGGAGTACTGCATTTTTAAATAAAAAACAAAATCCAGTTTCTGGAGTTTCTTTTTGAAAATAAAAACAGAAAACTGTTTGGTTCAGGGCTCCGTCCCGCTGATAGAGCCCTGAACCAAACAGAAAAATGCATTGGCAGGAGCCGCCATTAGGGCAGTTCCTGGCAATGCTTTATAAATGACCACCAGCTTGGAAGTCATTTATAAATCTGGTGGGCGGTTCCCTCCACCAGGGAGACAGAGTAATTTACTTCATCACGCTGGCGGACCAACGGGCCGACTGCCCAAATGTACATCAGGCATAAGTACCTCCGCTTCTCAGCAGAGTACCCTAACCTTTCTGTAGCAAACAAGCACTCTAGTAGCAAGAGTACCTGCAGATATATACTTTAATTTCAAGCACTGATTAAATGGCATTTGAGAAAACAGTGTTAAAATGAGGTCCTCATACCATTCTTAGCCATTTGAAGAAATATGTATGCAAGAAAGTGGATTAATATTTGGGATGGGCAGCCGCCCACCTCAAGACAAAATAGCATTAACTTGTCAGAGGGAACCCTGAAAAGTCAGCAGGCAAAGTAGAAAGGAATTGTAAGAAACTGAATTATTATTTGGGGTGGATGACTGCCCACCTCAAGGAATAATACAACCCTTGAAGGGTGAACTCTCATAGTCACTAAATTAACATGAGCACAACCCCCTGGTAGCTATGGCATAAAGCAGGCAGGCTCAAATTAGAGCAAAGTGTTAAGTATTTATGCAATAACAAAACAGTAATAAAGTTTAAAACACAAGCAATAAAAATCCCAAACTGAATCAGAAAAATAGAGTAAAGTTTAATAAACAAAATATGCTAAAAAAACAAAAATCAAAAAAGGATAGGTGGAACTATGAGCTTTTAAAATTTTAAGCAAGAATAGCACTAAAGAGCACTACGCACCAATGATAATCTATGGTTGAGGTACACAGGTACCTAGGGGCGATTTCAGGCTGACTACGATGAAGCCAGGGTCGTAATGCTGCGGATTTTACCTAATGTCTTAGGTTTTTTTTTAAAGTCCCAAGCAACCACAAGAGTACACTTCGAAGGCACCCAGGACCTCAGGGGAGGCACTCGGAGACTAACATGGTGTTAGGTAGAGGCCAACATCAGGGTCTAGGCCAGGTCCAGTTGCCACTGGTTAATTGGGTACTTCTAGGAAAATGCCTCTGGCAGTTTGCCTCCCTGTAGCCTCACAGTAGGTCAGCCAGCTGACCCTTTGGGTCCACTTCTTTGTCGTGGGTACACAAAGAAGCAAATCCAGTCCATCAGGGCTCCTCTCAGGTTACAGATAACAGGTGCAGTCCTCTTCTAATCTTATGCAGGTCCAAGAACTGTTCTGCAGGGAGTGCCTGGCTATGCCATATTTATACCTGGTGCTAGCTAATAGGTGAAGGTGATTCATGGAGTCTTCCTAAATAATAGGGCAAAATTTCCCAGGGTCAACCCAACACCCTTTTTCAGTAGTTCCTGTTTACCATACGGCAAACAGGCACAACATGCCATGGATCAGGGCATTTTGAAGACGGCGAAGGTCTTTGGCCACACTAAACTTGGGTTCTGGGGGAGTGTTCTATGGAACATCTAGGTAGGGCAAAAACAGGGTCCCTCAGCAACTAGACAGGGGATCCACAAGAAATGTCTTGGCATCCTGTTCTCTCCCGTTCAAGTGTGTCCCAAGTGTTATATGTGGTTCAATCTACATGTCAAGCAGAAATTGACAATGTACTGTCAAAAGAAGGCCCACATATTCTGTTGCACTCAGAGGAGTCATCTCAGGTCAGCCTATTGTTTGCTTCTTGGAGGCATTTCACAACTAATCAAGGTTAATCACTGGCTGGGCCACAGATGGAGAGCTAATGCAAATTAGCCCCCAGGATCTTCAACCAGGGAAAAGATAGCTTTCTAAACATTACTTTTCCTTAATATTTATTAAAAATCTGACTTCCTCATTAATTTGGATTTTTTATAATTACAAAAAACAAGGTGGCTGGGTAATGTGTGGTGTGCTCAATCAAGTACCAATGGTCTAAACACGAATAGTATTCAAACAAATGGGGGCTCAAAGAGGGAGGAAAACACTTCAATTGGAACAAATTCCAAAACAGAACAAGAAATCCCTGAGCACTCCATAAACCTCCACCAAAGTCACTCTAACCATAAATGGTGTTTAAGAGAGGAACCTTTAAAACAATCTTAAAGAACCAAAGAGTACACCCATGCATAGATCAGTGTTACCCATATAACTCAAATACAGTCACATCCAGGAAGACACCTCATGTGACAAGAAAAAGTTACCTTCCATGTATTCAAAATAATACTATTATATATATAGTAATATGAAGATAGTATTAGCGATTGATATACCACTATATTGTATTTAATCTCGCCTTGCAGACCTCAATGGGAAATTGTTCCAAAGACTGAACATGTGTTGGCGGCTAGAAACTGTGAAATGAGTACATGATACCAAGCATCTTGAGGATAAAAACAAAGACTACAACATGGCTTTGGATTTTTTGCTTTACCTGGAGTGCTCGGGATTTCTTTGTCTATCAAAAATTTTTGTTTATTTTTCCAACTGGTTCCATTCCAGGGGAACAGTATTAGTGTTTTAATCTGTACTCTGGTTTTCTACATAGGACTGCCGGGCCTGCCACTGTGAAAACAGCTTTTTGGGCCTTGTCACTGTAGCAATATGTTAACAATCATTTTCTACATGTCCAACTTTTAAATGCCATGCACTATACCTTGTGGGCTGTAAAGCCTAGATGGGGTGAATTTTTAACATTTAAAAGGGAGTTTTATTCCTGTTAAAAAGGGTTATTTTGACAAGCTGACTTTACAGCTGGAGCGCCAATCAGGAGGGAGACCACACCACTTCTGACTAACGGCACAGGAGCCGCTTTATATACTTCCTCACTGACCCTGGATCCAGGAGGGTACAGTTTGTCACGAACATATCGATTTTACTAACCGCCGTACTTCTTGGTGATTTTACCTAAAAACTTTCAGTTGAATTACTGTTCTAAGACCCTGGATTAAGGAGGGTCTAGTTCCATTTCTCCGACTGGGCGACATTTCACCGCCTCGTCTCGCGGCGCTTCCTCA
This sequence comes from Calotriton arnoldi, assembly GCA_963921515.1. Lineage (NCBI taxonomy): Eukaryota > Metazoa > Chordata > Amphibia > Caudata > Salamandridae > Calotriton > Calotriton arnoldi. The sequence goes on from CAWUFW010008491.1 coordinate 401,071, forward strand.
CCATTATTAGTCTCAGTTGCAATATAAGCCCTGATGAAGTCCTTTCCCATGGACGAAACGCGTTGGCTGTTGTTTTAAAAAGAAAACAATAAAGAAATTATGTTTTTGATACCCACAATGGATGGATTATGTCTGTTTTATTGAACTTTGGTGGTGCTCTCCACATTGGATAAAAAAGCTATACTGGTCTTGGAGACTGCCCCTTGGGAACAGCAGGGGAGGTGCACACTTTTTGAGCATATTGGCTCAGGACTTTGGACTTCTCCGTGGGGGATTGTTGTATGTGGGAGGTGCGTCACCAGCACATGTCCTTGTGTAGGTTTTGGCTTGCTGTTTCAAACTTCTAGGGTTGTATTTTGACAAGCCGTACTGCATGGTTAACACTGCAGCACTCAAGCTACACAGGGTAGGCCTGAACTCGGGTTTACCCACCCACTGTTGTGGATGGCACATTACGTGCTGCAGTCCAGTAGTGGAATTTAACTTCCAGGCACTGAGAGCAATTTCCACACCATATACTAGGGACGGTAAATGTGCTAATTAGGAATAAGGCAATTAAACTTTGTTTAAAGGCTGGAACAAAGGAATTCTAATCCTGGTTAGCAGCGGTAAAGTGCACAGCGTTCCAAAGCCAGCAAAAATGTAGGGTCCAGCAAATGGTAAAATACTGGGGGTGACCACGCAGAAAAGGTGGATTTCGCACAGGAACAATAGGACCCCTTAGAACACGATAGCAAAGATATGCTCAGAGACACAGTTAAAATGGCCTGATGCTCTGTCACTAGCCGCATTGCCCCTAACAGTGGCCCTTTCCCAGAAGACAAAGTTGAGCCCAATTGAAATAGTCATTGGCGAACCAATGATGCTCCCTTGAAATAATCATCTCTTCTACCGAGCTGGATTTTCAGTTGAATGATGACGCTGTCTTACAATACTGCAGAAAGCATATACAATGTCTTTAAGGTTTCCGTTTTCAGGTGCGAGTGACCTTACCAAAGCGTCCAACCGAGGCCTGCCACTCTCTCCAGCCCAACGAGTAGGTTTAAGCCAGAGGAAGATCACGCTGCAGCTTCGCTGGCATCAAGCCTATCAGATCTTGCTCATCACAAACAATGGTTAAATGTTGTGGTCTGGATCCACTATTCCCACTGTAAGTTAACTATTCCTCCGAGAGACAATAGTGCTCCTCCTGATGCCACTTCAGGGCCAATGCCTGGCCCTGGACCTTCTTCCAGAACTGCTCCTGGTGGTCCCGTCATCTACTGGCAGGTAGGGTAACCAGACGTCCTGGAATTTCCAGGGCAGTCCTTATTTTTAGAAGTATGTGCTGGTGTCCGGACAGTTTTCTTTAAAATGAATACATGTCCTGGTTTTAAAAGAGGATTCAGGTGAGGAAGAGCTCTGCTCTTGATATGCTGCTCATAGATCCAACCCTTTCTTTTGATGATGCTTGTTACAGCACGCTAGAAAGGCATACATCTCTTTACCAAAAATAACTGCTTCATTCTCGCATCTTCATTTGGAAAGAAGCGGTAGCCGCTGACCTGGGCATGTAACATGCCACAAAGCATAAGTTAGCATGCCTTAGTTTTATGGCATATGCCATATTAAAAACAACTGCAAAAGCCTTCATTTGTGACCTGCAAATCAGGCATGATGATAAAAAGAACTAGGGGGGAGATTTTCAAAACTTTTGCTCTGGTTTAGCGTCACAAAAGTGACGCAAACCAGCGCAATTTTTTTTTTTGCTAATTTCTTTCCAGCGCAAAACTTGTTTTGCGATGGAAAGCACTCTTTAAGTAGCGCAAAGCACTCTTTGTGTTACTTTGCGCGGGGGGGGGGGCGTTACATGGGTGGTACATGGGCATTCCCATGCAACCACCCATGCCTTTTGATGCAAAACCATATTTACAAATATTTGTAAACATGGTTTTGCGCCAAATGGTAATGCCCCTTCAAAGGAGGAGCGAACAGGAGAAATGCTTTCATTTCTCCATGCTTTTCCGACTTTCCATGCGTGCTGCACTGTGCAGCACGTATGCAAAGTGGGAAAAGCTTTGCATCATGCCTTGCATAGTATTTTGTACAGGAAGGGTACCCTTCCTGTACAAAACCTATGCTACATTCATGCACACACCCTAGAGCTGCGCCGCTAAGGTGTGTGCATGGCGCACGGCAGCTGAAATCAGCGCCGGCGCAAGGGAAAGGGGAGGAGAGAGCCATATCTCTGAAGATATGGCGCTCTCCTGCTCCCTCCCTGTTGCGCAACGCGGCGCAGCCTCGCGGGGGGCTGCACTGCGTTGCGCAACTTTTTGGAAAATCTCCCCCTTGGAGTCTGTACAGAGCAGTTCAGGTCAATTGGGGAAGCACCACAATATCAGCAGTTCCCATTGCCAGGGTTCACAAACCTAACCCTCTCTTGAATTTGTTATTGCCATGTTTTTATGCTGCATATACAAATTGTATATGGAGCAGAACATTTGCATTTAATGTCCTCTGTGATTACCACCAAAATGCCTGTCTAAGGGTGTGCAATAGGTATTGCTTCATATTAAAGATGCAGGTGTGTAACATTGCCTCTAGCTTTTGTGTTATTTATTATATTGTAGACTTTGAGAAGCTAAAATTACAGTCCTACTTTTATGTTGGTAGAATATCCCAGTTTTTTGGGCATTAAAATCTGGTCACCCTATTGGTGGGCCAAGTTCTCTGTGCTCACCTTCCTTGCCTACTCCCCCACTGTCACATGATACTGCCCGACAGCCTCTTATTGCTGCTATCTCTATCTGAAGTAGGCAGCCTCCTCTGGATTCCTGTGTGGGTCCGGCCTACTATCTTCATTGCTGCTTTGAGCATCTGGCTGGTGGTGGGGTACCTTCTGGCCGCTGAATGGCCAATTAGTCCAAGACCAAACTGCAGAAAACCTTCCTTTGCATGGAGCCAACGCCCAGCTTACAAAGGTAACTGCAACGTATTGCTGCTGCAAAAGTACAGACAAACAGTTAACTCTTCCTCGTGCTGAATCTGCACTCGTATACCTATTGATGTAGGGGCTAGCATTTATTTAATCGGAGTGCCCATCAGTTTTAATGGCTCTTACCTTCAATTTCTCCACTTCTGTCACAGACTGCCTCTATTCGTCCGCATCTCCCCCTCTGCCTTCCCAGGCTTTCGAATATTTAACAGTCCTTTCAATCACTCAATCAGGGAATTGTAAGCACGCTACTCACCCGTGAGGGTCTCAAGGCGCTGAGACCTTTGAAACGCAATATGCCTGATGTGACTCATCTTGCAAAGACTGACCAAGGATTTATTTGTGTGCACCGAGGAGCAAATGTCTCTAATGTTTTTTGCTGGACATAGCAAATGTGATTTAATAGTTGAGGACCTTCCTTTCGAGTTACCTCCTCTTGAGAATTACATTCCCCAGGGTCAATTGTTTCCAAAACACCAACCACAAGGGGATCACGCATATGGTGCATTTTCAAGAAAATTTGAGAGTGCAAGCAGCAAAATAAGGCAATTGTGAAAGAGTAGTTATGACATCAATAAAGAGATTTCATATGATAATGATGTAGGTATCTGCTTATTCAGTATAACCAGAGAACTTCATAACTGACTTTGAGATAACAATGCTGAATACCTCAACGATTTCCTTATTAATTGATATAACTTTACAAATTAAATATACTGAGGAAATACAAGTTATTGTGATTTGTCAGACTGTACCAATGACACAGCGAGGGATAAACATTAAAAGACAGTAGGGCACCCTACAAGGCACCGTATGTCTCATTCAGGGGATGAAGAAGTGCGTTCACATGCAGAGAGCTGCTTCTTCAAGCATTATAATCGAATTCAGTTTGCACAATCCTAATATTATCCTAATGGTGCCACTGACTGCTTTGCTGATCATCAGGTATCACACTTTCCACAGTTGCCAGAGAGTGTAAAACACAGAGGATCATTCTGCATGCGTAATAAACATTACTTGCTTTAACTTGCTTACCACTTGGTATACAAACTAAGCAAGTGTGTCACTGCAATCATACTAAATTCATTTTGATACTAGGTATTGGTATTGACATAACTACATAGGGAAATATACTGTTACAACAACTGATGGTTTACTCCTATGTGCATGAATCCAACAGTATTCACAAATAGAGGGACAACGGGCTTTTATACATAAGGTCCAGCACAGTTGCCCAAATGCAATATGAAAATTAAAGTTGTGCTGTTCCTGAATGATCTAGAATTTAGCAGTATACAAGGGACAGTAGGCTACAGTGTCAAAAGAGATGGGAATCCATTTCTTTGGAATGTAATGCCCTCACACACCCAGTTGGGTGTCATGCTTCATCACCATAAGTGGTGTGTGATGTTTATGTGAATCGCCTCTAGACTTGTAGAATTGCGAAGAGACATGTTGACCAACCACACGGAAGAGCGCCACAACTAAGACATTAACTTAGCATTGCGCCTTTCTTCTTTATTTTAATCAGGGTAGGAGACCCCACAATTAAAGTTATTTTAGCTGGTACTCCCAACCCTGTTTTAACTCACATAAACATCACACACCACTTATTCATTTACACTCACTAAATCTCTCACACCCACGGCACCAAACGGCTATTTGGAAAAAGATCTCCGCCAAAGTGCCCCTCATCGGGAGCCCGTCAGGCATTGCAGCGCCGGCCAGACGAGGAGCAGCCCGATGATGAAGCATGACACCCAACTGGGTGTGTGAGGGCATTACATTCCAAAGAAATGGTTTCCCATCTCTTTTGACACTGTAGCCTACTGTCCCTTGTATACTGCTAAATTCTAGATCATTCAGGAACAGCACAACTTTAATTTTCACATGAATCCAACAGCCCATGTGCACTATTTATCACTTGCTGCTACAAAGTAAAATACTATGCTAAAGTATTAATAAAGATTTTGATGTGCTGTGGTTATTAAATACATGCTCAAGGAAGCACATAAAGGCCACTTACAAACTTGCCATGTCAGTTTTCTTCAGATACACTATTCCTTTTGCCTTCTTCTAATAGGACAAATGCAAAAAGAACAATTGATGGACAGAATGCAGAACAATGTCATACATTCACCCTAGTACAGAGATCTGGGCCTAAATCTATCGTTTTTTTGCTCCCCATGCCATTCCAGTTTGAACCCAGCCATACGCAAATTAGTCTTGACCCTGCTCCCTATGGGAACAGTCCAGCCCGAACAGGGAGGACCTGGCCTGGAAGTTTGGGTGGTTATTTTGGGGGCTGTGCGTTGAGATGGTGTGCAGGGGGCGGGGTTTGTGCACCCGTCGCTTTCACAGGTGCATTGGGAGCATGAAAACATTTATAGGAGTTTGCAGAAGTTGCGTGGCATTGCCAGTTGGGGATCCATGTGGAAGGGGAGGGTAGGCAGGTAGTTAAAGGTTCACTTTAGGTCATTTGGTTACTTACAGGTTCATATAGATACTCATAGGATGTAGGGGGAATTCAATTTGGAAATGTTGAAATGCAATACAGTTAATGAGTTATCTGCAGGGTGGGCATGTATAGGGGGATCGTAGGAGTGGGAGTGGGTTAGGGGATAGTTCTATGGATGCAAGGTTTTAGTTTTGTAAGGCGGTTGGCCAGGAAATTTTGTGATGTGCACCTGTTTCAATAAAGCGGCCTTTTTCACACACAAAGTGGTCATTGTTTGCCTGCACCCCTCCCTGCCAATGGAAACTGGGCCTGACGGTGACGAGAAGAAAAAAAAAACGGAAAATGCACCCAGAACAGGCAACTGATTACACTGACTGTTTCAACAAGTAATGTGTGGCACTTTTAGTGACGTCATCCCAAGTAGAATAAATGGAATTACGTCCAAGCAGGTTATACACAAGAAATTAGGTTTTGATATCCGTGATCAATGGTGCAACTTCTATGTCACAATGATCACCTACTGCGCGCCCTACATGCTCAACACCAGCTTTGTCATATTAATAAAAATAGAGCTAAAGTGACGTACTATTTTTTCAGTGTTCATGTCATGAGCATTATTATTAAACTTACTTACCTGCTGCTAAGGAAACTCTTTTCAAATGTGTACCGTAGGCCAGTAAGGAAGTCAACAACAATGCCTGTCTCTCTTCTTTGTGCTGTGTGAAAGGGGGGAGAGAGAGAGAGAGAGAGAGACAGCATCCGCTCCTCCCACCCCAGTGCTGCCTCACGTGCACTCTGTGTCTGCACCAGAGGCCCCTAGTAAACACCGCATCTAGCCAATCCAGAGGCTGCTCCTGCTTTTACAGCAGCACCTGGATTGGCTGGGACAGTAAATCTCACAGCTCATTACTGAGACTGAAGGCTGCGGCTTGTGTTACCCCCGGCTCTCTAATGCTCAGGTGATGGAGAGACTCTAGCGTGCATGTGTGATACTTTGTAGAAATGGCAAAGTTACTACTAGGAAACTGTGTTTTTTTTGGTATAATAGTTTTATTCTCTTAATAGGAGTTACAGCCTGAAGTATATGGTCTGAGTACTGGTATCTCTTTTATTTCATCTAGAGTCTTCTAGATGACCTCTTCTGGGATGAGTCCAGTGACAGTGAACTCTCAGAAAAAAGAGAAAAATCAGGTAAGTTCTTTGTGTCTTCCTGTCGTATTGTTTGACCTCAAGGAATGGGAGTGGGGAAGTACTTCGTATTACCAACAACCGTCACCAATGGAACGTCTTAGACACACACAAATGAGCGGTTGTTTAACATGCTTTGTCTTTTGTTTCCATCTCACTCTTCCCCCTCCCCTTTCTCCCATTGACCTCAGAGTTTTCTGGTCTTTGTCTGCCGAAAAGGTCCCCGAGGCACCCACGCACCTGAGAAAGCTACACTTCTCCGGGAACGTGGCGGGTCGCTCCATGATGGGGTTCTCCTCTCCGCTCCTCGCTGCCTCCCGAAAGCCCTTCAGCGGTGTAGGCCGTTGTCTGCTTCCAGCTGGGCTCTCGTCTTTCGGGCTCCTTGTCCCGAATTCTCTCCTCCGACTTTACCGTCTCCTGGCCCTCTGGTCTTGGTCCTCTCCTGCCGCTCGGGGTGGTGCTGAAAAACTCCTTGGAGACGCGGAGTGGGTTCAAAGACGCCACGCTCTCCGACTCAGCCTCGATTTGTGTATGTGACTTCACGTGAGCACGCACAGGTCCTAGGACGTCGTCACCCTTAAAGGGGCCATCTACATTTAGGCCATTGTTGCTGTTGGAATACGAGGCATGTGGAGAAGGCTGCAAGTAGAGGAGAGGAGATACATAAGGGGGAAGCGCGTCGTCTTCCTCTTCCCTCTCCTCAACTGTAGGATATAAAATTGGCTAGCATTCGCGCCAAGAATTTTCAATTCTATTAAGGACACGGAGGCGAGGATTATGCTTCTCTTTCTATTTATTGCCACTCACAGCAGCCAATGAAAACTTTGTATTTGCAAAACAAACTACATTTCCCATGATGCTCATGGTATACGTCACATCCTGTAGGGCTCCATAATAGCCACTACCACCGGAACTCGTCCTCTTTCTTTGCTCCGAACAATAAAGTCCAACACAGTAACTTAAGTCCAACACAATCCTCCAACGTGGAAGAAAAAAGCCAGGCCAGCTGGGAATACGTCTTCTTAACCAGGATTACACCTAATCCGTCTTCTTGTCAGATCCTGAAAAATGAGACAAAACAACCCGTAATTTCTGCATAAACAGAATATATACACAACGGGTGGGTAACAATTACAAATATTGTAAAGTAATCGGGTGGGATAATCCTCGCCTCCGTGTCCTTAATAGAATTGAAAATTCTTGGCGCGAATGCTAGCCAATTTTATATTCTATTACAGGACCGGAGGCTTCAGTATTATGCTAGTTTAACGCTGATTAAATACCACTGAAGATATATCCCCCACAGGTTTATAGTAAAACTGTTTAAATGTTGACTCAGAGGACCAGTCTGCAGAATGCATGATATCTTGAACAGTAGACCCCAACATGAACGTCTTAGAGGCCATGGCTCCCCGGACAGAATGTGCCCCAAACACCTGAGTATCGATACCTGCCTCCTGCATAACAGATTTTAACCATCTGGCTATAGTAGCTGCCGTGACAGGTTTGTAAGGCTTTTGCAGAGCGATTAACAATTGAACCACATCAGCAGGCCGAAGAGGCCTGGTACATTCTTCGTATGCTTTAAGGCAGTGAACAACACATAGTTTTAAATTGCTGGGAAAAGCATGATAATCCACATTACGTGACATAGTTTTTGTCCTAGAAGTGATATTGAAAGAGACTCCTTCAGGAGTAAATACTCTACCTGTAAGATCCAGCGCTTTTATATCCGAAGATCGTCTACATGCGGCTAGACATAGCAACATAGCTAATTTGGCCGAGAGTTGTTTCCTGGACAGCATATTATTATTAGGCCATTTATCAAACAGTGAGAGAACGAGCGACACATCCCACAAAGAAGAGTACTTAGGTTTAGGCGGATTAGCCACCCTGATACCCTTTAAGAGTTTGCAAACTAACGGGTGCATGCCAACTGGTTTACCCTCCAGTTGAGAATGACCTGCCGATATGGCGGAACGGAAATTGTTGATGGAACGATAAGCTAAACCCTCTGAAGCTTTTTGGGACAAAAAATTTATAATATAGGATAAGTCTGCCCCCACGGGATCCACGTGTTGTTCCACGCACCAACGAATCCAACACCTCCAGGCTGAAGAATATCGTTTCCTGGTGGATGGAGCCCAAGCTTGGTTGATAAATTCGAAGCTTGTTCCGAAAATCCTGGCAAATGCCAACGTTGCCTGAAAGTCTCCAGGCCATCAGGGACAACTGCCCCGCCACCACCATCGGGTGCAGTTCCCCGTGTGGGTTCTGGAGCATCGTTGAGGACCATGGGATCCTCCTGGGGAAGTCGCAACTCGCCTCCAACAGTATTGGGAACCAGGGTTGTGACTTCCACAGGGGAGTGACTAGAATCACTTCTGCCTGCTGACGTATTACCTGTGTGCACACTCGGGGAATCAGAATGAAGGGAGGAAAGGCATAATTGAGGTTCCGAGCCCAATCCTGGGAGAAAGCATCCGTCGCCAGAGCCAACGGATCCGGCCTCCAGCTGAAAAACTTCGTCATTTGACGATTTAGTCTGGAGGCAAAGAGGTCTATCTCGCACTGTCCCCATATTGCCTGTAACCATCGAACAATCCGAGGTTGCAGCTGCCAGTCGCTGTAATCCTTGAGGTGACGAGAGTTCCAGTCCGCCACTACATTAGATTTGCCTGGAATGTATTCGGCTATGATCGAGATCTGATGATTGAGGCAGTAATGCCAAAAGTCCTTCGCTATCTCCACTAACATGGGAGACCTCGTGCCCCCCAATTTGTTGATATATTGAACTGCTGAAATGTTGTCCATCCTCAGAAGGATGCAACACGATACCTGTTTGGGTGCCAGAGTCCGAATCGCGAATGACCCTGCCAGCAGTTCTAGGCAATTGATGTGTAAGTCCAGCTCGCCTAAGGACCAGCGCCCTCCTGTGGAAATATTTCCGCAGCGCGCTCCCCAGCCCCACCGGCTGGCGTCGGACTCTATGACGACCTCTGGCAGAGAGCCGAAAATGGCTCTGCCGTTCCAAGCTTGTACGTGTGCCAGCCACCACTGGAGCTCCTCCCGTACCTCTTGGGTAAGGGGAACTAGGTCTGTGTACAAGAGACCCTTCTGCAGATGCTGAATCTTGAGTCTCTGAAGGGCCCGATAGTGTAGTGGGCCCGGAAATATTGCTTGAATAGAAGACGCCAGAAGGCCCACCACTCTGGCTAGTAGTCTGAGAGAGACCATTTGTTTGTCTAGCAGGGAGCATAGTTCCTTCTGGATGCCCCGGAGCTTGGAGCGAGGGAGGCTCAACTGGGCTGTTTGGGAGTTGATAATGAAGCCCAGAAAATCTATCGTTTGGGTAGGACACAGCACTGACTTCTGTTCGTTGATGACGAAACCTAGGTTTTGTAAGGTAACAATGGTCATGCGTAAGTGCTGTACAGCTAGAAGTGGGGAGTGTGCCATTATAAGAATGTCGTCTAGGTACACTATCATGCGAACCCCCTGCTCCCTGAGATAAGCTATCACAGGCTTCAGCACCTTGGTGAAGTACCAAGGAGCCGAGGAAAGTCCGAAAGGTAGGACCAAATATTCGTACCATCGATCCCGCCATTGAAACTGCAGGAATCGGCGATGGGGAGGAAAAATGGGAATGGACAAATAAGCGTCCTTCAGGTCCAGACGGACCAGCCAATCTCCTTGTTTGAGTAGATCTGCTAAAAGATGGATGCCCTCCATCTTGAAGTGTTTGTAGGTGAGGTAATGGTTGAAATCTTTTAAATTTAGTACCAACCTGTAACCACCGCCTTCTTCTGTACTAGAAAAATATTGCTGCAGAAGCCGCGAGGGCCCTTGTTGCAAAACGCTATCGCGCGCTTCTGCAGCAATTCTTCGAGCTCGGAATCTATGAAAGCGCACTCTACTTGGGAAAAAGAAAGCTGCCTGGGTTCCCTGACTTGGGAGGGGGTCTGAAAGAAATCTAGGTGAAAACCCTGAATGGTCTGTAATATCCAAACATCCTGGGATAGTTGAAACCAATTGTGATAAAAATACTGAGTACGTCCCCCCAGAGGTAGTATAAAATTGTCTGGGGCACTCACCTGAAGATTCATTGTTTTGGAAGCCTCCACGGTATGACCCTCTGTTAAAACGCCTTCTGTTGAAGCGTTGCCTTGTGGGGTAAAAGGTGCCGCCCTGGTGGAGTCCCACTCTCCTCTGCCTCGACCGAAGTCTCCTCTCTGAGGACCTTGGGAGAATTGGCGGCCAAACGAGCGTCCTCGGCCTCGTCCGGCCCTGTGGAAAACACCAGTCTGAAAGACTCTTTTAATTCCTGACTGTGCCTTGTCTAGAGTAGTAAAAGTCCCTACATATTTGGCTACATCCTTTACGAACCGGTCCCCAAACAGGTTCCCGTCTGCCAACGGGCCTGGTTCAGCTGCGGCTAACTCCGTGAGGTTGGAGTCCATGCGCATGAGTATAGATTTGCGTCTCTCCGTGGAGATGGCGCAGTTGGCGTTGCCTAAAAGGCAGATAGCTCTTTGTGTCCAGCCTGCCAGGACATGGGGGTCTGTTGCAGTGCCCGATTCCTGTGCCTCTAACGCCATCTCTAGAATTTTTGCCAGAGGGCCAACGACATCTAAAAGCTTGTCTTGGCATCCGCGCCAAGCCCGGTCGATGCCCTTTTGGGATCCTTTGCGAATTTCTTTAAGAATGTCAGAAGGCTTGCATCTATATCCGGTGTTTCAGCCACCTTATCAGAGATGTCTGGCCGGGGACATTCTGACCGCAGCCTGTTACGTACCTCCTTGTCAAAACTTTTGCGGAGGTTGGCGTGCAAATAGGCTGCCACCTGTGGAGCAGGCAGCCAATCCGACGACCTGGGATGTATTATTTCAGATGGGTTAAACGTGAAGGGGGTAGAAATAGCCGGTAGATCCACATGTTTTGATTTCTTAGATTTTTTCTGAGGGGGGGACTCATCTGGGGTGTCAGTCCCTGTGGTATCAGTGTCGGTATCAGTGTCCGGATCCCTGGATTTTTGGAGAGTAGGTTGGGAAAGCGACGAATAAGAGGCAGCATGAGGCCAAGATTGAGATTGAGGCTCGCCCTTGGGGCCGCTTACTGGCGCAGTGAAACCATGACGCTTTGCGAACTTTTCTAATTGCTTAGTTATTGGTTTTAATGCAGAGGCTAGCGCCTGTTGGACAGTTCCAGGAACTGCCTTTTCTAGGGCCTTGTTGACTGACTCTTGGACAGAGGCGTCCAGAGCTTCAACAATGTTATCTTCCAAGGAAGGGTTTTGCACTTCCTCCTGGTAAAGGGTATCATCCTCTTCATATTGCACCCACTCCTCCATAGTGGGATCAATTAGTGTCTGTAAATATTTATACAGCAATATACTTGTATGAGTATATATATATATTCAAGAGGAGTAAGGGGGGAGCCAACCCCCAGCACACTTGAAAATAACTGGGGTACCTGGCTCCTCAGCAAAGCTGTAATGAATTGTTGCAGCCCACAGGCGTAGTTGGAGCCAATAGAGCAAATTAAATGAAGGAGGTGTGCTCCCTCCAGGCCCAAATCGTTGTTCCAGCCTGTAAGGCGTCAGTAATTGCTCAAGCGACCAAACCGAGGAGGAAAACGATCGAAATGGGGAGTAGCGTCGTGCGTAGCCCAATCCTACCAAAAATAGCCCAATTGGGCTACGCACGTCGAAACTATCAACAAGTGGTTAACCACTTGGCTCCTGGCGCACTCGGCCGATGAGGGAGGCCTCCGCGCCCAAACACAGTGCATGCATTCACCGCCGAAGGCGGTGCGGTACCTGGAAGCACAAGAGGTGAGTCACCGTCTCTATCTCGTCTCGCGAGCGGGAAATTCAAATAATAATGCTCAAGAAATGCTTGGAGGCCCGGTGGCAGACGCGCGCACCTCCCGATGACAGCGGGGTGCCGCGGACGCCGGGAAATGAAGCGCCGAGCTCGCGTGCCAGACTGCACTTTAAACAGGGACAAAATCCCAAATCAGAGCGCTAACGAGGCGCGCACAATAAACAATCGCTCATACACCAAATTTTGGTAATAAAACCGATGTCCAACTTAACTGTCTGCGTGAGCAGCAAAGAAAGAGGACGAGTTCCGGTGGTAGTGGCTATTATGGAGCCCTACAGGATGTGACGTATACCATGAGCATCATGGGAAATGTAGTTTGTTTTGCAAATACAAAGTTTTCATTGGCTGCTGTGAGTGGCAATAAATAGAAAGAGAAGCATAATACGAAGCCTCCGGTCCTGTAATAGAATTGGGTCCTGTCGCTTTGTGACAGCATGTCAGGCTGGCTGGAGAAAAGCAGCCGTCCAACCAGACATGCGCACTAGGGCCCAGTTGCGCTGGCTACAGTGACGATGAGTACTTCTGTCTATAAATAAAGCCCCCACCCCCTCAGGCCCGCACTGGCTTAGGAATTGGACCCGCCTCAGGCACTCTATTATAATGCAACACTATCCCGTGGCTGAAAGCTGACTGCCAAGGGACACTTTAAAATGTTAGTAGTTTGCTCACATTTAATTTGGAGGTCAGGGGGGTCAAATTTTGAGTGTGGCAACACCACAATGCCCTAAGGTAGGCACCGTCCCATATTGTTTAACTATAGATGCGCTCGAACCCGTTCAAAGCCACTCAAGAGCAAAATGGTTGGGGCATGGCCAAGATGGCAGCCAAGACAGACGTGCTGTAGCGAGCTCCGCAGAGGCTCAACAACATTCTGCAGATATTTCACCCTCCCGCAGCTCTCCACACCACGAAAGACCAACACTTGATACTCGGACCTCCTGGTGGGGTCTGAGACTGATACGGTGAAGCGTGGATGCGATGACTCGCTGCCGAGTACAGAGACCGTACACACCGTAGCACGCAGGCCGCTGCAGCCTGGGCCCGAGCGGCGTTCTACACCAGCACCGGAGAGCCATCTGGGCAGAGTGAGACGGTGAGGCTACAAGCACGGAGGTGAGGGAGATTGGGCGAGCGAACCCCCCCAGTCTCCCTCCCTCTGGCTCCCGCAAGCACTGGTATCATGCTGGATCAGAGACGCTCAGCGGACGCATCAACACCACTGCCACCTGGACTAGAGGCATGAGCCGCACCCCGCAGAAGTGCACTGCCGGGATGAGGCATGGAAAGTAGGCCACGGGCGCGGAGGTGAGACGGGACAGGGTGGGCGGAACCCCCCCAGCTCTCCTTTACTGACCACCGCACAGCCTGAAACCACGCAGGCACACGATAGAAGCTCAGCGAGTGCACCTACACTGCCACAAGAGCACTGAGGTGCGCCGTGGAAGCAGAGCGGGCGCCGGTGAACACTCTGAGACGCACCCATAACAGGCCTGAGATGGGGACGAGGAGGATAAGCATGGGCCAACGCCAAGGCCCCGACGACAGGCTGGGGATCAAGTGAAGTGGTCCACGAAGTTCAAGGGCCAATACTAATTATATATAAAAGAGAAAAAAAAGGGGGGGGGGGAATGGAAAAACCTGCAGTGAATACAGTAAGGGGAGATATCCCTGCTACCTTCAATCTTTTCCCCCTACCCCCTCATCTCCCTTCAGAGAGTGGGCATTGACAATAGCTCTGGGGAATGGGCAAGAGACTTTTGGGTGTAAGTAAAGTACCCAGGTGACACCTGACAGGTCCTGAGGCACGGAATTTGCCTGTAGCCCGATCTACCTCGAAGACCTCTGGACCTTATCCCCCTCTCTTTTGACCCCGAAACTCCAGCTGCAACGAAGGGAGTAGAGGTAAGGGACTAAAATCCTCATACATAACACAAACAACGGGTACACGGAACAGACCCCACGAAGGAGCAAGAGGAAGCAAACAGAATAGATCAGTAGACATTGAAACTAATTAAATCAATAAGACCTCTGTGCAGACGACAACACCAGCAAAAAATAACCACACAACGGCCCATCTTGTGTAGAAGACACCACTCAAACTAACACCTCCCCATAAAATACTGTCCACAAGATACTAACAGCGAATACGTTCTGACAAGACTGCCAGGCACCGATTGCCTGACCCCCACATATTCTTGCCCCTAACGCACCACAAGGATTGGTGAAGAGCTCTGATAGCAGCGCCTACTAATAAGTAACACACAATTGTGAAACCAAAATCAGACAAGGCCACTGCAACACAAGGGGGCACACCAGGCATAGCAACTCACTCCAATGATGATGATACCGTAGATAAAACCCTAGCGGCCATGCTGTCGGATCACTCACGCAAATTTGAGTAGCTGCTTGCGGCCGTAATGGACATTAAATCGACACTGGAACCAAAAATTGACGCGATTTGCATTGAAATGGGTATCCTCAAGGAAGATCATAAGAAACTCAAAGAACGGATGGAAGAGTCTGAATCCTCTCTAGCAACACTACACCCCACGGTGAAAGAATGGGATCAACGTATACAAGCATTACAATCAGAGGTGGCCCACCTGCGGGACCGCCTTGAAGATCACAAAGGGCGCTCCCGGCGTAACAATGCGCGTACAGAACGGGCGGAAGGCCACAACATGGAATTCTTCCTAGAAGATTGGTTCATTGGAACAATACTGCAGGGTAAACAATCTACCTTCTTCTTGGTGGAGCGAGCACACAGAGTCACAGGTGGACCACCCCGTCAATGGGCGCAGCACCAAGATCTGTGGTGGCACCTATATTCAATTATAGGGACAGAGACCATATTCTCCATGTATCGAGAGCAAAGGGTCCATATACTGTCGAAAATACTAAGGTGAAAATTTACCCTGATTATACCCTAGATGTCCAAAAATGCAGATCATCCTTTATAATGGTGAAAAGGGTACTCCGTGAGCACTAAATACAATATGCACTGCAGTTCCCAGCAACTCTGCGAATCTAGCATGATGGCACAACCCAATTCTAGAAGACTCCAGAGGTAGCCCAGGACTGGCTGGAACAGAAAGGACTGGCGTCAACAAGAGGAGGCAAAAAGAAGTCCACACAAGCATGGCAGGCACAACAGAAGCGGAGGAAATGCATTAAACACCACTCTAATGCTCCCATCAGATAACAGGCAGCAAAACAGAGGGCTAAAACAGTACAAGAAGTAGAAAAACATGTACTGTCTTCCTCCCCCACAGCCTCAGGCTCGCAGTTAGAGATACATCAGGAGGACATAATGACCCTTTCTGCCACCCAGATAGCTGCAGCAATAGGTGATGGCCCAGCAGTCACACCACAAACTGCAGATGATTTAAAGTGAACTGCCTCCACGAGGTTTGGAGTGGTCATGGGTGGCCGGGCGGTAAATGTATACATTTTGGCATCATCATATTGTTGTACTCGACCTGTGGAATGAGCATGGGGATGTGCTGACTATTTTAAGGGCCTAGCTCGGTCGCCTGACAGCTCCCCCCCGAAGAAATTCTGTATAGAACCATATTTAATATAGTATAGGAAACATGCATTTAAGTGCAATGGCCGGTTGCACGTTGGTGCTCTATCCAGGGTGTGGGAGTTGGGCCTTGTTATTGTTTATTTGCCATTTCTTTATTATGGGATTGAAATATATTTACTAAATGAAGGGATAGGGAACATATCTACAAACTGTCTGGAAGAGTTTGATGGATTGGAGGGTAGGGGGCGCCTCACATGAGGAAACTGCAGAGGGCCTCATAGATATGCACCCACAGATGTAAGATCCGACCCCGTCAATAACCATACTAACATGGAATGTCCGCGGCCTGGCGAGCTACGCTAAACGCAATCGAGTTTATCAAATTCTCAGGAGGAGGCAGATAAACATAGCTTTGCCACAAGAGACATCTCACCGCACAGACACTGGAGGCAGTACGTAAATGCTGGAGGGGTCAACTGATAGGCACCACTTATTCCAGTTATGCCAGGGGGACACTGATATAGGTGGCACCTGGGACACCGTTGGCGGTCAGATATACTCGCATTGATCCAATGGGTTGGTACGTGGCTCTAGAGGGACGACTAGATGGTCAACCAATATCACTAATATCTATCTATGCCTCCAAGACGAATCAGGCATCCTTTCTGCATTCCTTATTGCCTGCACTATTGCAGGATATGTTGGCCCCTGTCTTCTGGGGAGTGGACTTCAACTGCACACATCACTTGGATATGGACCGTTCCCGCCCTCCAATCCCTTGTTCGCAATCTATAGCGCTAGTGCGTAGTTTACAAACTTGGTCCACAGACTTGCAAATACAAGACAAACAGAAGGCAGGGAATATTCATGCTACTTGGGTTTATATGACTTGCACACCAGAATATACTTAATATACGGTTCACATGAAGCCCTTGCAAAGGTTTCCTGAGCGGAGTGCCTCAGACGTACATTGTCTGATCATAGCCCATTACAACTGTAGCTGACCTGGGGCAGGAGCAGGCCTGCAATACCGATGTGGCGATTAACTGTAGCGGCACTCAAAGATACACCACTGCATTCCACTATGTCTGAGAACATATCTTCCTACTTTCGGGAAAACAAAGGCTCCGCTACAGGACCAGGGATTGAAGGGATGCATTTAAGGTAGTACTGAGGGGTAACATTATTAAAGCGGTTTACGGAACCAAAATGGTCCTTCAGAGAGAAATAACTCAATTAGAATCAGAAATACACTACTAGAACAAAGTACTACTAGCCCAAACTTAAGGGCAGGACGATCATAAGGAGGCACTAGACCGCCTAGGAACAATTGATTATAGGGAATATATGGCCAAACGACATGTGGAAGGCGACAAAGCGGGGAAGAATTTGGACGTGGTTACTACGCTCTGATGTGCCAAGAAACTCGATTCTGGCTATCAGAGACGGAAAGGGTTGTGTAGTTAACACACACAATTAAATAAATGCAGCTTTTCATTCCTACTACGCAGCCTTATACAGTGCCCCGCAGAATGCAGACACTATATAAATACAATTGTTCTTAGAGGACATTGCACTCCCACAGATACCACTGACGAGGTTTACAGACCTGAAAACCCCCATTACAATAAGTGAAATAGAGGCTGCCATACAACAAATGAAAGAGGGAAAACACCAGGAGCAGACGGATGGCCCCCAGAATTTTATTTGAGCTTCCAAACCCAACTAGCCCCACATCCACATCGGATGTATACGGATGCATACAACAAAAGCATCCTACCTTCCTCACTGCTGGAGGCGGTATTGGTGGTACTTCCTAAGCCAGGTAGAGATCCACTACTCCTTGGCTCATACCGACCCCTATCTCTATTAAATACTGATTACAAGATTCTAGGTAGAGTACTTGCAAACAGATTAGTTGACCTGACACAAATATTAGTACACCAAGACCAGAACGGTTTCATTCCGAATAGGAGCACCTTTTTAAATCTGCGGAGGTTGTTTATGCTAATGGACTGGGTGGAAATAAACTAGGTGCATGGCTGCGTGGCATCATTAGATATAGAAAAAGCATTTGACACACTGGGGTGGCGATACCTACAAGAAGTGCTATTATGATATGGAATAGAGCCACGCTTCTTGAGGTGGGTATCACTGCTATATAATTCCCCAATAGCCAGAATTCGTACAGGCACAGTTATCTCTGCACCGTTCGACGTAGAACGGGGCACTTGTCAGGGCTGTCCCTTATCACCGATTATATTCACCTTAGCAATGGAACCCCTGGCATGCGTGCTCCGTAAGCATGCACAGGATTGGGGGCTAAAGGTACATAGCGAGTGGCACATAGTATCATTGTACGCAAATGATGCACTAATATATTTATTAATATATTTATGGGACAATGCAACGAACCTACCAGAACTAATGGGATTATTAGACCGATTTGGAAAAGTATACTCCCAATCACCCCATTGCCTTGGAGTTACGACACATTCAAATACAGCGTACATGTTTACCACTCACCCATGGACCTAATGGATGGAAATGTGGGCAAGGCACTGACCAATGCCAAATCCTCCCTACAATTTTGGACAGGACTACCGTTATCACCTATGGGTCATACTGCCATCTCCAAAATGCTCTTTTTACCTAGACTGCTGTATTTCTTCGCAGCCCTTCAGATACAAGTATCTCAAAAATTCTTCCAGGAACTGAGGTAGTTATTGATAACATTAATATGGGGCAATGGTAGGAAACAGGTTTCAATGAAGAATCTATACGCACCATTATCTGAGAGAGGCCTAGGAGCTCCAAATTATGAATACTATTATGCAGCCGCACAATTGCAATGCCCAATGCTGTGGGTTGCAGGTCAAAATGTATCTGAATTGGGTTGCTCTGTAAATGTAACCCACTCAAATACAATTTTAGAATGGCTCCTCAGTACTGAGACCGCGATACCGAAAAGGCCTGGTAATCTACTGATGACTTTGGCCAAACTTTGCTGGCACCAGTATGTACATAAGATAAATCCCCCACTCCCATACGCAACTGCCTTACTTCTTTGGGCAGCCCCGGGTTACACAATAAACACTCATAGACCAGAAGTGTTGGAATGGACAAATGCAGGGTTAGCAACCTGGGGGGACATGTTCACTGACTCTATACTTATTACATTTGATACATTGGTTGATGTGTACCGGATATCACCAGGCTCCTTCTTACTGTATGCCACACTAACAAACCAGCTACGTGTGATCTGGAGAAAAACGCATGCAGAACCAGAAGCATCTAAACTCCTTTAAACATTTCTCACACACAGCACAGCCCGTCGGGCAGTCACAATGCTCTACACCTCTGCGCCAATACAGGACACCTCAGTTAACAGCTCTATGGACTTATTGGGATGAGGAACTATCGTTAACATTGACCAACAAGCAATGGACGCAATGCCTGACGAACCCTAAAATCATCTCAATTAACGCAAGACTCAAGTATATCCAATTCAATTATCTACACCACACCTATCTTACACCTCACAGGATAGCTAGGATGTATTCAGGCTTCTCAGATAAATGTCCCCAGTGCGACACCCCAATGACCACGTTTGTACACATGGTATGGTCATGCCCGAAGATAGTTCCATACTGGGAAGAAGTAGCGGAAACTGTGTCTGAGGCCACAGAAACAACTGTGCAGGCACTCGGACAACATTTCCTGTTGGGGATCACAAAGCGTTCATCCAAACACAAAGCACTAAATACATTCTTGGACCTGGCTCTGGTAGTAGCAAAACATAGACTAGCTATGTGCTGGAAGGCAAGGATGCCCCCGCCTATCCCCCAATGACTTAAAGACCTGTGTAGAGTCCTAATGGCTGAGTTAGACATCTCGCAGGGGCAACAGTCAGAATCACAGAGAGCAACTAATCCCCCAAGATGCAGGGCATACCTTACAGTTATTGAAACTAAACTAGCAAACAAAGAACTGTAAACCACATGTGAGGCGGCTAGGCACTATGCGGTTATTAATGCTACGAGACACCCCTACATACGATCTGAGGTCACTGAGAGAAACCTCCCTCGCAATGTGTGTTACACATTCCCGCCCACAGGACAAAATAACCCATACTCTCTTGTAGTTGGATGTGAATACACATGGAACATATGGCCCCCCATGCACATAATATACATTAACTAGACAAGAAACCGTGATCCAAACAATTGATATCCACTGCATGTAAAACGAGACAGAGATACTCCATCCATATTGTAGTTTCTTATTGTTTATTGTTAACAAAGTAATACTGATATTGTTCTTTTTCTTTCGCTATACACAATATAAATTGAATAATTCCTTGCAAATGGGGTACGGGACAGCTCTCACCCATATGTACAATTATTAAACAATAGCTGCATGAGCAGCTATAAGATATAGATTTAATGACAGTTGAATTGTATTCATTCATGTCTACATATCGATGGAAAGTAGATTATTGCAAAAATGTTACAGACTAACATTTCGAAGTTATTGTGAAATGTAAAATTTTAATAAAGAATTATTAAAAATTTTAAAAAAGCAAAATGGCAGCCTCATTTAGCATGTGTGACTAATGTTTCTCAAACAACGTGTAGCCTTGCCATTACTGACTGGGGTGACCTGAAGAAAGTACCAAATACAAATTTTGGCTCATTTAATGCCCCTTCAGGATAAAGCACTTTTGCAACCACCATGGTAGGGCAAGCTGTAATCTTTAAATGACACCCGGAGCGGTGTGGAGTGGAGTTCTCAGGACCCGCTTTCAGTGGCGGCTGGTGACATTTGAAAGTGGTGAGGCGTAACATTGTTGTCTTACTGCACTGCGGCGAGCGAGCGTAGCGAGCGAGCACGAGCAACCTACGGGGGGTTTGGGGAAGTTCTCCCCCCAAGAAAATTTTGAAAAAAGAGTGGACAAACGGTGCATTTTTAAGCAAATTTGAGGAAGCAGGAAGGTTAATAAAGCAATTAGTGCTGGGCCTAATAAACAGATCGGTCACTGCACCTCCCTCCCCTCACTTCACACAGCTTTGCTCTTGTACCTTCACCCAGCTCCACATAGACCCATGCTCACTACAGGTGTACACACACCTCTCTACTGGGGATTGCCAAGTAGACAGACAAATACACAACTAACAAGCAGACACATCTCAGTCTTGAAACTGTAAAGCAGAGACACCCAAACGGATCTTATAATAGGAATTATAATGCAGACAAATAGTCAGACACTCAGCCTCCTCCCCCCTTCCATCTCAAATGTTCAAGCTTGTACCTCTGAAACACCACGCTGCATTCTAAAAGCTGCTAAGTAGTTAGGGGTATGAGGCATTAAAATGTTTAAATAAATACAACCATTACTTTTCCATTAACATATTGCACGTTTTATAAAATGGTGCACTGTTAAACAGTCAATACAGGTACAACCCCTTAAGTCTGCCTATTTCCTGCCCATTCTCTGCTACAGGGTTATACCAAATCACTCCACAAACACTGGCAAATATGAAACATTATACGATGCGATTGTATCAGGATCACACCTTGCATCAATGGGGACTGAGATGGTGTCGTTGTACAAAGAGGAGAAAAGGGAAAGCAAAGCACTGTGTCCCTTTCTCCCGTATGCTACGCGAGCCTCCGTGCTTCTGCTGTGACACAAGCACTGCAATTTTGGAGCAGCTGCAATGCCCACAGATGACTGCTTCTATCTTTTCTCTGTGTACTCCCCTTCCCTTCGAGCAGAGGCATGGGCTCAGGGTTTAGATCCTTTTACCTCATGCACTTTTGGAAGACAGATTATGCTGTCGTGTTTTTGGGACATCGCTCAAGGAGCCTTATTAGCATGGTTCGTGCGCACAGGTCTCTGTGGTGGGGAGAGACGTCCACGTGACACAAAGCACCACACTCCTACCAGGAGGAGAGGTCTCAGCACCGCTGCCCCATGAACACATTCCGGGCTGGATGGAGACGCCAGGTGCTCCTGCCAGAGGAAGGCGAGAGTGCTAACCGGTGCTGCATGTCTCACACATTAATAACTGAAAGCAGCAAGGCGTGTCATGTAACTCTAGTCTGCACCGGAATTCATGCTTTACATGCACGCAGACCTTTCACCTAGTGGCACAGATGCAAGCATGCTATGGTGGTGTTTTCACATATGTATTTTCGTAAATATCCCATAAAACCACAGATTATAAAAACTAATGTGAGGCCTACTTACAAGTGAGGGGCATTTCAACATGACACTGAAATCGTTTACACTCAGGGGGAAAGTCTGACACAACGGGCAGGTTTACAACAAAAGACTAACACTGGGTTCTTAAACTGTCCTGGTACAGTGCTGTTAATGCCGTTGAAATAGCACAACTGATGATACCAATTCGCTCAATGACGGAAGAACAGCGTGTGTGAGTACGGGGAACAAAACTGGGAGCAGAAACAGCAACGACGCCTTCTACTTACCAGAGCAGTCATGGTTAAAGGGACTTTTGTCTTCACCTGGTCCAACAGTCACTCTCCAGGGCGCCTACAAGAAGAAATAAAGTGCTATGAGGCTATGCTACCAGGTTCAGCAACCTGCTGCCGGTAAAGCAACCCATTAAAAGTCCTGCTAACCAACCCTGCACCTCACCACAGCAAGAGCCCGGCCACCAGAAGCAGTGACCACTGTGCGAGATGCTCTCAGAGCCAGCACCCCAGAGAGAGGCATGAAAGACCTGATACAGAGACTAACAGTCCGTTGTGTGGCCCACGACCAAAGCTATTAGTCAACAAGCGACAAGATACCGGGTAAAGCACCCCAACGATTCGCCTGCTCCTATGTCATCAGCAAAAGGCCTTAAGGCCATCGTGACCACTGCTACTGGGATTAGCCACAGAGGAGCAAACCCTGCTATCAAACCATCAGCAAGGGATAGCTGTGAAAAGAGAACCAACAGCTCAGAGCCGGGATTAGAAGCACAGGAGTCTGGATTCAATTACCAGCAAACTATAGGGAATCCTGTTACCGTGACCAGCAGCTCCCAGGACGCGGGGAAGCTCTGCTACCGGAACCGACTGCCTATATAAACAAACACCAGGTTACAGTGACAAACTGTGCTCTACTTACACTAAACGTGTTAAATCAATCTCACATATGTTGCTGGTAGCTGTCTTTAGAACCGACAGGTTACATGCACAGCA
Source organism: Calotriton arnoldi (assembly GCA_963921515.1). Lineage (NCBI taxonomy): Eukaryota > Metazoa > Chordata > Amphibia > Caudata > Salamandridae > Calotriton > Calotriton arnoldi. The sequence continues at coordinate 424,320 of CAWUFW010008491.1, forward strand.
CCCCCATGCAGCCTGCGCACGAACCCACGCAGCTACTGTTTCACGATCCCAACCCGTGAAGTGCAGTAAAAGACACCGAAGCGCGCACACACACGTCTCTCCTGTTAAGATTGTGCCCTGGGTGACCCCTGCAAGATGCACACCGCCCTCAGCAGCTAGTGCACGAATCCACTGAGCTATTTTTCAAAGCTGTACCTTGTCCTGTACACACAGAGACTATTGTATCAGGCACACCGATCCCCGGCTCTCTTCCACAGGTTCAAACTCCTGCCCTGCAGGATTCGGACACAGTTCTCCACAGCTGGCACATGAGCCCACTCTGCTGTCTGTCATACAAGAACAGCACACAGACCTATAACTGCAGGTTACACATGGGTCTCTCCAGCAGGCGCACTAACCAGCCCTGCTACTCACCAGGCTCGCCTACCCCCAACTCAAGACACAGATCTTTACACTCTGCAGTCTGCAGACCTATCAAACCGGGTCGAACACGCACCCTGCACCGCACGTGCGTGCATGCACGCACACACACCTCTGCAGCTGGCGCAAGAACCCCTGAGCTGCTTGTCGTCCACATACCTTGCCCAGCAGTTTGCCCCTCCGGTAGAGTTTTCCGCTGCCCGGGTCCCGTCCCGGACATAGTCCATGGGTGGCACGGGTGGGCTCCTCACTGCAGGCCCACAGGGGCCCCCAGGCAGGCCCCTGCACCATGCCCAGGCAGACCCCGTGTACAGACTCAGCATGGCAGGCCCTGTCAGCACCTCGCACTGCTGGTTAGCAGGAGAGCTGTACTATCGTGCAGGGCAGCCAGACATACATTCAGGCATTGCTCAACTCCAAAAACTAGTGAAGAGCAAACAGACTGCTTTCAGCAAACACTCTCTGCAGCACAGGCCGCCAGCAGTCGCGGCCGGCATGACTCGGGGGTACGCGCGGGGGGGAGGAAGTGCGTTTAATTTAATGAATAATAAGATAAAAATAAAAAACTTACCAGGCATCTCCTCCGGTCCCGATTTGCATCACGTCTCCTCTCCCCATACAAGACGTGGAACTAACTTCTCCCCGCTCTTTTGCTTGACTGGCAAATGAGAAGACTGGATGCGACTGGGGGCGGCTACTCGGCTGTATCCTGGCATTTGGCAGGGCATGGGCAACTGTACGTCACCGCCCGAGCAGGATCCTATCTACAGACGCCTGCACTACACTAGGCATGCGCAGCATACCTAATGTAATGTGAATGGAGTGGGGAGCTGAAAGATGGATCTGCGCATCTGCGAGAAGAGCGATCTTTATTTGAAATAAAGATCGCTCTTCTCGCAGATGCGCAGTCCATCTTCTGGACTCCTGCTCTCCTGCGTGCGCTGTGAGTTCGTTGACATGCGCACTTTCACTTGTGAAGCAGCTGCCAGCACAGGCCGGAAATGTAAACAGACGAATTGTCAAAGCTGTCAATTCGTCTGCTTACATTCTTGCTGGCCGAACTGCAGTGAGCAGTTTCTTTTTGTGTTGATTGCCTAGTGGGCGCTGCCCCGGCGCCCCTATGGACCAGCCGCCCCTGCCCGCTTTGAATACTAGTCCTGCTCCCTCCTTCTCTTTCGTCTTGGATTCAAGGTGGCAGCCATCTGGAGCCAGACACGCAGACACAAGAGTTCGGGGGGGGCGGCCACAAAAACCAATAAAGGGCTCCCTCTGAGGAAAAAAGATATATTCTATTCAGGGGCACTAAAACAGTAAAAGGACTGCAATAACCTTTTAACCTTTAAGCATTAACCTTTTAAATGTGGGTGTCGGCCAAAGGATGACACTCGCACTACCTCCCCAGTGCGTGTGTCAGCTATTGACCGACACTAGGGAATAAAGGCCCCTCTGGTGCTCTGGAGCTTCCCAAGCAGCCCGAGTGTTTTTTTTTGTTTTCTTTACTTTAATCACTATCAGCACACAGGGTGCGCTAACATCATTGCAGTAAATTGAAAGCCCATCGGCTCGTTTTACCTTAATTGAATCAGTGGTCGGGGCATATCCAAGCCCCCTGAGCACTGATTCTTCAGGATAGGTATTGTTGGAAAGGGCAGAATTTTCCCTTTCAAATGCTACCTCTGCTCAGTGGATCCCTGCTTGGGAATAGCCACAGGAGAGCGATTCACAAGCAGATGACAGGAGGGGATCCTTAGGAAAACTGAGGTCGATGGGAGTCCCCTCGCAGGGGCTCCCATTGACCTTGGTTTGATACGTTCCTGACATGGGCACTAGGCCTAGCCACACAAGTGGCTCAGCGTTATCGACACGCGGGGTACCACTGGGTGGTAGGATTGGCTTTGATTCCTGCAGATTACAGAAGTTTCCATCACAAAAATGTAAGAAAAATGTGTGATTTCAGGCAAAGTTTGAGGTTTGCAGGGCATTGTGGGTAAGAAAACCTCATGGGATTCATTCTAGGTACACAACCCTGGAATCCCCTGGTTGTCTAGTTTTTAAAAATGTCTGTGGTTCGTAGGTTTGCATGGGTGCCACCCCAAATACCGCAGCTACCCCTATTGCATGTTTATCAACATAGCGCTCTAGGGCCTTTTATGTCATGGTCTCTTGGCCCACCCATACACCTGAGGTACCATTTGTATTGGGAGACTTAGGAGAATGCTGGGTGGAAGTCAAGGTTTGAGGTTTGCAAGGGATTCGGGAGAAAAAAAAACTTTGTGAGAGCCACACAACTTACCCAACCCTGGATTCCCCTGGGTGTCTAGTTTTAAAAAATGTGCAAGTTTGCTAGGCTTCCCTAGGTGCCGGCAGCCACATTGCAAAAAAGAGTCCATTTTGAGTGGAAAAATGTGATGTATCCATGTTGTGTTTTGGGCCGTTTCGTGTCGCGTCCACTAGGCCTACCCACACAACTGAGGTACCATTTTTAACGGGAGACTTGGGGGGAATGTTTATATTTATAGTATATATTTTTATTGGCTTTTCCAAAGGTACAATAACAGCATTAAGTGAATATACAACATCACAGTTTGTTTACAAGCACATCTTCTGTTAGAAATCATCCCCTTCCATACCTCCACCCCCCACAGGCTCTGACACATTCTATGCGGGTTCAATACATACAGTATTTTATCTGTATTGTCACGTAATGGGGCAAATGACAAAAATGCAAGCAAAGTACATAAGCATGCAGCAAGTTTCGAGTGTCTCAGAGTGTCTACCACCATCATATCCCCCCCTTACTTCATGGCACCCACCCGATCCATGGGGTTAACTCACCTGGCGGTGTCAGCAGCTCTGAGAGCATTGCAGCCCAAACCCGCAGGTCGTCCTCCAATTTTTCATCCCTGCGCGTCTTGCTCATGCGGCTCCTTTCAGCATTCGTTCATTCAGCCATATCCTTCAGCCAATCTGTAACTTTCGGCGCCTTCGGTGATAGTCACCCGATTACTGTCCTATGTTTTGCCAGCACCAGCCCCAGAATAAGGAATGTTCTACTTAATTTCTTCTTTTTTGACTTGGGGGAATGTTGGGTGAAAGAAAGTTTGTGGCTCCCACAGATTCCAGAACTTTCCATCACAGAAATGTGAGGAAAATCTGTTTTTTAGTCAAAGTTTGAGGTTTGCAATGGATTCTGGGTAAAATAAAATCACTGATGATAGCCACACAAGTCACCCCACCTTGAATTTCTCCAGGTGACTAATTTTCAAAAATGGGCAAGCTTGCTAGCTTTTCCTATGTGCTGGCTGAGCTAGGGCCCAAATTTCACAAATACCCACATTGGGAAAAAAGGGTCAGTTTTCAGTGGAAAAATGTGATGCGGCCATGTTCTGTCGCAGGCACTAGGCCTACCCACACAAGTGAGGTATCAGTTTTATCAGAAGACATGTGGAACCATAGAATAGTAGAACATGTGTTATTACCAATTGAATTTCACTGCATTTGTGCCTTCCAAATGTAAGCCAGTGTATAAGAAAGAAGACATATTGAAAAATACCGGCTAAACCATATGCTAGTACGCGTACCCACAAATTCAGGGATGTACAAATAACCACTGCTACTAAACTCCATATCTTGTGCCTATGTCAGAAATACACAGGTTTCCTTGATACCCATGTTTCACTCTACTTATTTCACCATATGAATTGGTCTTTACTCGGCCCACAATTAAAAAACATTGAAAAGGGAAACTCCGTTGTTGGCTCCGGGTTCCTTGGGTTCTTGGAGAACCTACAACCCCTATATATCCACGCAACCAGAAGGGTCTAGCAGACATAATGGTATATTGCTTTTGTAAATTGGCCATAGTGACAAAAAGTTACAGATGAAAACGTCACAAATGGCTGTTTTTTCTTTACTCATTTTCAATATTTCTTTATTTCAACAGTTAGTTTCTTTGAGAAAACCTTGAGGAATCTACACGTATGATCCCTTGCTGAATTCAGACTTTTGTCTATTTTCCAAAAGTCTATAGCTTTCTTGAATCACCCATGGGTTTCACATTGTTTTCCACCACAAACTGGAAGTAGGTTGAGAGCACAAAAAATAGAAAAAATGGTCTACCTCTTAGAAAAATTCCAAAACTGTCGTAAAAAAAAATCGTTTTTTTTATTCAGCTCTGCATGTTCCGACAAGCAGGGAAGGTGGCGATTTTAGCACAGCAAACCGCTCATTGATGCAATTTTTAGGGGAATAAAACCAGACACTTTTTGCCAGAGCACCTTTTTTCTAATTTTTGCAAAAAAACTCAAAATTTAGCACTATTCTGCTTTTTTTCTCGGTCCCCTCCAGGGGAATCCGCAAACCCTGGGTATCTTTAAAATCCCCCAGGATGTGGGTACGTTTAGAACCCCCAGGATGCTGAAAAACAGGACACAAATTTGCCATGGATGCCTTCTGTGGAAATAAAAGTTAAGGCGCCCTAAGAGCAAACTACCCCAAATAGCCAAAAAAATGGGCTCAGCACTGGGGGGAAAAGGCCCAGCAGTTAAGAGGTTAAAGAACAGGAGGAACGGGGGGCACAAAAAAACAGAAAAAGGACACTATGACAAGAATAGGTTTTTATTGCAGAACACCAAATGTTTAGGTCGATGAACCCAAAGTCACTGAAAATAGTGAAAAGGGACTATATTCAGAGTGAAGTAATCTCTCTATAGACTGACAGTCTATTTAAATCATTTTTAAAACAAATCAGTCAAATAACGGTTCTACCAATTCCACTATCCAATTATTACTCCTAAAAAGGGCACCTTTTGACCGGCAGCCAATCCCAACTCTGCCTGGCACAATATCTTCCAGAATACTAGCCCAGGATCACAAAGTTTTGGCTAAACCAGCAGGTTGATTAAGTAGATGGCCACCAAGAATGACGTTCTCTACGGAGCTCCATGGCCGGCGTTCACAACCCATTCTTCTCAGCCATTGATGGAATATCACAAGTAGTGTTGAATCCGGACTCTTTACTTTCCATTTCCCAACTGCTACACAATCCTCCTAACCATGACAATGACACTATCTGATGCTGCATCACCTTCGAATCGCATCTCCAAATCAGGCGTGAATGCTTTCTGGATCACATACCATCCAATTGTCTTTGAATACTCGAAAAAAAACATGAAACACAAAATCCTGAGAGACTTCCCTGAAACCCTCTTTGCAGATCAATACCACTGCATGTGAAATGTTACCCTGAAAGCTGAACTCCTCCTTTTCAGTCACAACGAGGACTTATGCTCCACTTCCCTTCAAAATAAGCTCCGCACTGTCTCACTGTCCAGCATTCCCTATGGTTGAAAATTGAAAGGTTCTTCTCCATTCCGCCTTTCCTGGATTCTCACAATATCCATCTTTGACAACGGGAAAATCTTGTTCCAATGGAACAATAAGATTTTGGCCTTGGATGGCAATATCTTTCCTAACCTTAGACCCATCCATTCCATCCAACATCCTTCTCCATCTGGATTGTTCTCCTGATACTCATCTCCCTCCTCTTCAACCCTCTGTTCATCCAGTGCTTCTCATCCCAGTCTACTTCATCGCACCCTCAACTTATTACAGCACTTCTTACACTCTCCATTGCCTTCTTACCCCCATCAACCTTCCCGTTGCACACATCCTCTCACCGAACACACTGATATTGCCTAGTCAACTACCCCATCACCGCACGCCTATCTACATTACACGTTACAACAAACCCCCTCCCTCAACTTTCTCCACTCCTCCCTCTCCTAACTCCCTCTACACCTCTTCCACCACTCGCTCTCCAACAGCCTACAACCCCTTGAACATGCCACCCCGCTGCCCCTTCCTCCCCTCTGAGCTCTCACCATCCGAATCATTCTCACCTAATCCCTCCAGTTCTGCCTACTTCACCTTCTCCCCTCTGTCTTCCCGGAATCAAAAGCACATCCTGAAGCATGTCACGAAAGAACAGTTCAACCCTACACCTTTCCCTATACAGCCCAGGACCCCTTGCACAGAACTCCTGCCCACTACGTCGCTTCTCTCTAGGAAAATTGACATCCTTATTCAGGTCTTCTCCCACTGCAGCAACTTGATCACACCCCACAATTTCTTCACACAACACCATGCACAGAACAATAGCACATTTCCAAACAGTATCCCCAGGGACAATCACACCCCCCAACCCAAACAGGTATGCTTTCCACTCAATGCTCATTATATTTACCACCTAGTAGAAAGCTATGGAAAAACCAATTCCTCCGTCGCTCAGTCCACCAGCCAGACACAATCTGGCTTACCTATTCCCACCATGAACTGCATTTCCCTTGATCCATATCACAAGTCCAACAAAAGGCTCAAACCAGCCCTCAAAGCTGATCCAATTCCCACTCTACCTCTCTATCAACCCATGCAGAAACTCTCCAGTACCTCCCTGATCTGCATGCTACACAACTGCTGATCTGCAGTCAAACACTGGCTCGAGATCTCAGACACAATCTGTGATCACAACATGGACACCATGGTCCTCACCAAAAATTGGCTTAACCATTCCTCGAATAATGTACTGCCCTTCCTTCTACCTCCCCTTTACTCCATTTTGAGATGTGACTGGGATGACAGTAAAGGTGGGGTCCTAGCGATCATTCACAAAAAATCTCTTAAACGCAGGCTACTCCACACATCCAGCTTTCAATCCTTCAAAGGTTTATCACTGGAAATTTCCTCTCATGCCACAAACAACCTGTGTATGAACATAATCTACCACCCACCCGGACAAACTAATGCCTTCATCGATTGTGACAAAGCAGTTAATCAGTTCTGGCAACATCATCTTTGTTAGTGACTTTAACCTTCATTGGGGTTCATAGGGGGATACTCCTCTGGACAACTTTGCTACATATCTCTGCTACTATGACCTCCACCATCACTGCTAGAAACCAGCTCACTCCAAGGCCTCCACCCCAGATCTAATCATCTTCAGATCGCCACATCAAGTGGCCAGTGACTCCATCTCTGTAGACTGGTCTGACCACATGCAGATTACTTTCACAAACACGAAAACTCTTGGTGAACAGAAGAAAGCAACAAAAAAAAATGGTTCAGAGACACTAGCAACATCAACACTGAAGCCATGGCTAATCTAGCCCTTACTATCAATTCGGTATATACAAGGCCACAGACAATTCTAACTCCTGCACGGGATCCCTGATCGAAGAAGTTGCACTAGGTTTTTTTTGTTAAATTCGGTTTATTAAATTTACAAACATTGGTTACCATAGTCAGCGTCACCAGATAAAATTTAGATTTTGCCATTTAGTAAGGAAATCATTGGTGAACACATTACATTACACTGCATATGAGCAAAAAGGAGGAAAGAAGAAGGAATAAAAAAAGAAATGCTCAAAAACAGAAGGAAAACAAGAAATAAAGGCTACCACTCAATACATCTTGCAACAATGGTCACAATTTGGGTGGCAATTTCTACAGCGCACACACCTGTCAAAGATCTGTTAAACAGCACAATTCATTCAAATGTCAACAGATTGTTGCAATGAGTCAGACTCCATTGTAGCTACTTCAGTTGTTGTGGTGCAGGCACATAGATAATCTACTAATGGGGGCCAAATGTCTTTAGACCGGGAGTGTGTAGGCATGAGTTCCCTAAAAGCGGTGAGTTGCTCCTGACAATAGCTGGCATCCTTGAGCCAGTCTGTCACTCGTGGTAGCGCACGCCTCCCCTACCTCATCGCCACCCTGCGCTTGGCAAGCAAAAGGAGGAGCGCTGTTAGTTTACGCCTCTCTATCAGCACTTTTTGAACACAGCCCAATAGCGCAACACGAGGAGAGCGCTCAAGAGAGTATCCCACAATTTCTGCAATTATAGTGAAAATGACATCCCAATAAGCGGAGATGCCTGGGCAGTCCCAGGCAAGGTGCAAAAAAACGTCTGATGGTGAATGGCACCGGTCACACCATGAATCTGTGCCCACGCCCATTTTAAACAGTTCCTCAGGGGTATACTACACTCAGTAAAGGAATTTGAAGTGTATAAAATGGAGGCGATAGTTAGGGGACAACGCGCGTGACTGGCCACAGCAGTAGCACCATTGTGCATCTGTCAGCGGAGGCTGAATGTCAGCATCCCACACGCTTCTACTCAGGGGACTGGGCAGAGGCGCAGAAGTTTGCATAGCAGTATACAACTTTGTAACAAGTCTACGAGCAGATGGAGAGGTCAAGAACATCTCTAGCACCTGGAATGTAGGCGGGGCCTCAGGAAGCAAAGCATAAAGTGCTAGAACCGCGGCACGTAATGGAAAGTAAGTGAATCTATCTAATAGTGTAATATTATCACCCTGCAAGGCCTCTTATGATGAAAGAATCATGCCGTCAGAGTATATCGCATCCATGGTGGTGAGGCCAAGCTTACGCAGTCTTAATGCATATGCCAAAGTTGCTTGTAATAGGTAGGAAGGGGTGACCAATAATTGGCACAGATGGAGCATTGAGATTCTCAAAATGAGCCCTACGTTTCAACTCATTCCACACACCTACCGTACATGCTACTGTATCAATTCGCTCTCGCGGGTGCTCAGGAGGAAGAAATAATGCCATCTTTAGAGGGCAAGGAGCCAAGCTATCACCCTCAGGAGCAGTGTGGGCCAGAAATTGAACGGGAAATAGCCAATAATGAGCGAACTGGGCCTCTGCATTGAAATAGTATAAATCCATATCTGGGGCACTCAACGCCCCCTGCTCGAAGGGGAGTGTCATAATTTCCCAAGCTATGCACGGCTGTCCACCCGCCCAAGCCAAGGAGACAAGGCGTGATCTAATCTACCGGCGAAAGTGAAAGGGCAAAGGAAGAGGTAAATTTATGAAAAAGTAGAGCAATTTGGGGAGAATTACAATTTTTGCTATGGCTAGTTCAGAGAAGGTGGCCTGGTATATGCTGTCCACTAATTAAAGTGGGCACCCTGTACCAGTCCACACGACCCTTATGATGTATGAGGTCAAAGATAACCTTTATGAAAGCTATCCTAGTGGTAGCTATGGAGAGCAGCCTTCAGGCTTAATCTTGAAGGAATGTAAAGCAGCTTGTTTTACCAGAATATCACCTCCTGAATGACTAAAGGAAGGAGAACCACACAGTAGTTATATAAAAATATGTATTTATTAATATAACACTCTCTACTATCCTCTACACAAGGACAGAACACAAAGCACACAATACTGGATCAATAGAACAGTTGTAAGTAGCACAATACACAGCGGGCTCTAGGGGGAGACCGAACCATATACTAAAATAGTGGTATAACAATCACGACTTGACTAGACAGTGCCTAGAGCACGTAGAAGTACTGGGACCCCAAGGAACCACCCAAGGTGATGACACAGGAGACCCACGGAGGACGGGTGCAGTGAGGAAACACGACCGCGTGCTCCGTACAACTCTATGGGAAAGTCGCGGTTGCAAAGTTAAAGTTTAAGGACCCTTCTAGGAGGACTTCGAGCCAACCCTTCAGAACTTAAGAGTTTAAAGAGCCACCCCACCAGTGGATATCGGAGTATCAGAGTTACCTAACCCAGTGAAGCCGGGTGCATAGGTCTGAAGTGGCGTCGGAAACTCTCGTCATTCTCTATGGAAGGAGTTGAAGAAGTACTGCTGCCGTGAAGGTGAAAAGGATCCGTTGGAATCCAAGCCTGGATTCTGGATGGAAGGAACCTGAAAGCAGAGGGGACAGAGTCTGGGTCACTTCAGAGCGACCAGGGGCTTGGGAGACGAATGCCCACCGATGTCGGGTGCTTCAGGTGCGAAGAAGGGATGCTTGACTCTGCAGCCACGAGGACCACGAGACGTCGAGGATGTCCAGGAGCCGGAGGTGAGCTGTCCCACGAAGGATGTCGAGTGCTGAGGGGTCGGTGTTCGGCGGGAGCACAAACAAGCCTTGGCAAAAGCACCCCACGCAGGAAGGTCAAGCAGGTTATGGTGTGGACCAGCAAGGTCCAGGGGACTCACCAAGCAATGGGGAGTCAGGGCACGTATGGAGCAACCAGGATAGCCCAAGAACAATCAAGATGACCCTCAGGGGGACCCACAGGCCAAAGGACCATGAGTCACGAGGGGACCTCGAGCAAGTCTGCAAAGTACCAGCCCACGGAGCACACGGTGTGAGGAGGCCGGAGTTCTTTAGTGCAAATACTGCTCAGGGTCAGGACCACACGGGGTCCAATGCACAAGCTCAGGAATCACCAACAAGCATATGCACTTGCAAATGGACGCTGTGCACAGGGGTTCGGGTTTCGCAGCCCCCATGAGGGATACTGGCCTCAAACTCAGTGAGAGGGCAGATCAACCTCAGGGGCCTTTAGGAACCCACCTCCTGTGTTGCTGAAATCTTCGGAGTCCGCAGGATCTCAGGTGCAGCTACCGGTCAGTTGCACTTTAGGTGCCTGCGAAGCAGGGGAGTGACTCCTTCACTCCAAGGGAGATTCTTCTGTTGTCTTAAGTGCCCCACAGGTCCTGCACGGAGCCTGTATGGAGTCACGGCACAAACTAAGCTTCGGACGGAAACGGGGACGAAGTCAAGCCCAGTCGAGGTCCAGCGAAGTCCAGGTGTCCAGACGGTCGAAGGTCAGTGGTTTCTTCTTTGTAGAATCTTGTCCACGTAAATCCAATGTCCTGTAGCCAGGTAACCCATTTTATACCCACGGGAGAGGGTTGGACAGGTTCAGGGGACCCTCCTAGGGGAGGGCCAGGACAGAGGGGTGGCTACACCCATGTCCTTTGTCCAGTTTCGCGCCAGAGCAGGAGCCAATGGCTCCCAGAACTGGTTTGAGCTAGACAATGCACAGGGACACCAAATGTGCCCCCAGTGCAGACTTTCTGGCACTCTCGGAGTGCACCCACCCAGCCCCAATACACTAAATAGTGTCTGGGAGGTGGTCACACCTCCCTGTGGCAGGATGCCTATTGTGCTGCCTTCCTCTGCTCGAGCTTGCCTCAGCAGCAGGAGGGCAGAAAGGTGTCTCTGGTCGGCAGCATCCATTTTGTGCTGTCCGGGTCGAGAAGGCTGGCACCGGAAAGACCAGTGACCCCACGAAGCTCGCTTCAGAAGGGTGGAATCATACCTCCCACATCAGTTACTGGTGTGGAGGTATGATTCCAAGGTGTTTGATGCCAAACTCGATATGTTTCTATGCAGCCGTTTTCGAGATAGCATTTACCGCGAGGTTATAATCCACCTCTACCTATATGTCCGGCTGAGTCACAGACAACCCGGGAGAATGGTCTCCGAAGGCTGCAGAGAGGCTCTGCTCGTGCAGGGGCACCCTCTCACATAAAACCCAGCACCCTGACCTCAGAATTGTTAAGGCCTGCTATAGGGGTTACTTATAAGTTTTAAGTGTAGTGACTATAGATATAGTGAACCTATATCTAATGTAAGTGGTGCAAGCACCATCTTACATAGGCTGCAGTAGCAGACCTCGAGTTCCATTTTGCCTGGCCTCTCATGGGTGGCATAATACATGCTTCAGCCCATGGGAGGCCTCTGGGGTACCTATCCCCTGGATACATGGTGTACCATATACTAGGGACTGATAAGGGTACCCCAGTATCCAATCTGGAGTGTACCAAAGTACATGCATGTCAATTTAAGGGAGAAAGCAGATAGGCTGGGGTCCTGAATAGCAGGATCCCAGCCAGACTAGTCAAAAACAGTGAAACATCAAGCAAAAAGTGGGGGTAACCATAAGAAGCAGATCCTACTTTCCTACACAACCCCCCCCCCAAAGAAAGGACATTAAACTAACCTTGACCAGTTGAGTCTTCATGTTCTAAGTGGAAATATCTGGAGAGTCCATCTGCATTGGCATGGTTACTCCCAGGTCTATGTTCCACTGTATAGGCCATCCCCTGTAGGGAAGTGGACCACCTCAAAAGTTTGGGGTTTTCACCCTTTTTTTTAATTTTTTTTACAGAGTTTTATATAGCGCGAACTTGACCCGAATCGGGTATCAGAGCGCTTTACATAGCACCAGTTGCATTACATGAGGACACATTCATTTTTTTTGTTAGGCACGGGGAGATTAAGTGATTTGCCCAGAATCACAGGATGTTCAGCATCATTGCCAAGACTCGAACCCAGTTCCCCAGATTTGAGGTCGACCGCCCTAGCCGTTAGGCCAACCCTTCATCTGTTTAAGCCATAAGAGGGGCTTATGGTCTGTCTGAACAATGAAGTGAGTGCCAAACAAGTATGGCCTTAGCTTCTTCAGAGCCCAAAATACAGCAAAGGCTTCCCTCTCAATAGGTGACCAACGTTTCTCTCTGGGGGTCAGCCTTCTGCTTATAAAAGCTACTGGCTGATCCTGACCCTCTTCATTCAGTTGTGATAACACAGCCCCTACCCCCAACTCAGATGCATCAGTTTGAACAATGAATTGTTTGGAATAGTCAGGACTTTGCAGAATGGGAGCAGTGCATATGGCCTGCTTCAGGTCATCAAATGCCTTTTGACAGCTAACTGTCCACTGAACTTTCTTAGGCATTTTCTTAGAGGTCAGATCATTCAAGGGGGTTACTATGGATCCATATCCCTTGACAAACCTCCTGTAGTACCCAGTCAGGCCCAAGAAAGCTCTGACCTGAGTCTGGGTAGTTGGAGCAACCCAGTCCATTATGGTCTGGATTTTGCTCTGCAATGGTTGAACTTGGCCTCCACCCACAAGGTGGCCTAGGTACACAACCTTACTCTGCCCTATCTGGCACTTGGTGGCCTTCATAGTGAGCCCTGCCTTTTGCAGGGCCTCCAAAACATTTCTCAGGTGGACCAGGTGATCCTCCCAGGTGGATCTAAAGACAGCAATATCATCAAGATAAGCTGCACTATAGGCTTCCAGGCCTGTGAGAACTTTATTTACCAACCTTTGAAAAGTGGCAGGTGCATTCTTCAAACCAAAGGGCATTACAATAAATTGAGAATGCCCACTAGGGGTTGAGAATGCTGTTTTGGGCTTAGCATCCTCAGCTAATCTGATTTGCCAGTAGCCAGCTGTGAGGTCAAATATACTCAGAAATTTGGCTGAGGCCAAAGTATCTATAAGTTCATCTGCCCTGGGAATAGGATGAGCATCAGTCCTAGTGACTGCATTGAGCCCCCTGTAGTCTACACAAAACCTCATCTCTCTCTTACCACCCTGGGTGTGAGGTTTGGGTACCAGGACCACTGGACAAGCCCAAGAGCTATCTGAGGGTTCAATTACTCCCAATTCCAACATCTTTTGGACCTCAGTCCTGATGCAGGCCCTGACATGGTCAGGTTGTCTGTAAATGTTGTTCTTTACAGGTAAGCTCTCCCCTGTGTCCACTTCATGGGTACACCAGGTGGTCTGACTGGGAGTCAGTGAGAACATGTGTCTGTACCTTATTGAAGTCTTTCCTGCAATCAGTCTGTTGCTGCTCAGTGAGGCTGCCTGCCAAAGCTACACCATCTACTGAACCATCATCAGGGTTCTGTGAGAGGAGGTCAGGGAGTGGGTCACTCTCTTCCTCCTGTCCCTCATCAGTAGCCATGAGCAAGCCCATGTCTGCCCTGTCAACATATGGCTTGAGCCTGTTCACATGGAGCACCATGTGGGTTCTCCTGGGAGTTCCAAGGTCCACCAAGTAGGTAACCTCTCCCTTCTGCTCAAGTATGGTATGTGGTCCACTCCATTTATCCTGGAGAGCTGCTGGTGCCACAGGCTCCAACACCCATACCTTCTGTCCTGGCTGGTACACAGTCAAAACAGCCTTTTGGTCATGCCAAGCTTTCTGTAATTCTTGGCTAGCCTCAAGGTTTTTGGATGCCTTCTTCATGTACTCAGCCATCCTGGAGCGGAGACCAAGTACATAGTCCACTATGTCTTGTTTAGGTGGTTTGAGAGGTAACTCCCATCCTTCCTTCACTAGACACAAGGGACCCCTAACTGGATATCCAAACAGAAGTTCAAAAGGGCTGTAACCAACCCCCTTCTGAGGAACCTCTCTGTAGGCAAATAGAAGGCAGGGCAACAGGACATCCCATCTTCGCCTAAGCTTTTCTGGGAGGCCCATGATCATGCCCTTCAGGGTTTTGTTGAATCTCTCAACTAACCCATTGCATTGTGGGTGATAGGGTGTGCTGAATTTCTAATTCACTCCACACTCCTTCCACATAGCAGTTATGTAACTTGACATGAAGTTTGCACCTCTGTCAGTTAAAACCTCCTTAGGGAAGCCCACTCTGGAAAAGATTCCCAGGAGGGCCCTGGCCACCACAGGAGCTGTGGTGGTTCTAAGGGGTATTGCCTCTGGATACCTAGTGGCATGGTCCACCAACACTAGTATAAATCTGTGCCCAGATGCAGTGGGAGGATCCATGGGACCAACTATGTCAATCCCAACCCTCTCAAAGGGAACCCCCACCACAGGTAGTGGTATCAGGGCGGCCTTTGTAGTACCACCTGCCTTACCACTGGCTTGACAGGTGGTACAGGAGCGACAAAACTCCTTTGTGTCCTCTGACATATGAGGCCAGTGAAAGTGAGGGACAAGCCTGTCCCAGGTCTTACTTTGGCCTAAGTGTCCTGCTAAAGGGATATCATGTGCCAGTGATAATAGGAAACCCCTAAACTTCAGAGGTATGACCAACCTCCTGGTGGCATCAGGCTTGGGGTCTCTACCCTCTGAGTGAAGGAGTCCATCATCCCAATAGATCCTGTGGGACCCACTGGCACTCCCAGCAGCCTCAGCAGCAGCTGCTGTCTGAGGGGTTCAAGAGAGGGGCAGCTGTGCTGCTCCTGACTCAGCTCTGCCCTGGAAGGGCCCCCTGTCCCCAAGAACTCAACCTGATCAGGTTCAAGTTCATCTGAGACAGTTCCTTCACAGGGACTTGGATCATCTTCCTCAGGAGACTGATCCTCACTCTGAGTCTGGGGGGGAAGACACTGCCTTACCCCTACTGCTCCTTCTCTTGGAAGGCACCTGGTCCATTTTTCCAGGATCCAGGGCCTGTTCAGTGGAAGACATGTTTGCCTGTGACCTGGTCACAGCAAACACATCTGCAGAGATGCCCAACATTGCTGCATGTGTCCTGAGTTCCACTTCAGCCCAGGCTGAAGTCTCCAAATCATTGCCCAACAAGCATTCCACAGGGAGGTCGGAGCTAACCACAACCTTTTTAGAGTCAGTCACCCCTACCCAGCTGAAATTCACAACTGCCAAGGAATGGTCTGTCCTGACATTGCTTGCATTGGTCACTTGGTACATCTCACCAAGTATGATCTGATCAGGTCTCACAAGATCCTTAGCCACCATTGTGACACTGGCTCCTGTGTCCCTGTATGCCATGACCTCCTGTCCATTGATTAAAGGCTGTTGCCTGTATTTGCCCAGGTTACTGGGACTGACAAATAGGGAGGCAATATCCCTGCCTCCATCACAGACTAGAACAGCCTGAGCTGGAGTTCTGACTAGGCCAGAACCCACCTCAGTTCCCAGGGTCAACCCTACTAAACCCTTATTTACAGTACCACCACTTGTAGCTGCTCTAGGGGGAACAGTTGCCTTAGGGGCAGTGGTGTTGGTAGGAGGATCCTTGGCTCTGGCACAATTGGCATCCCTAGGCCAATGTGTCTTTTCCTTAAACAGCTAACACCAAGGCTTCTTTCTGCTTTTTCCCTTGTTAGATTGTGAACCAACCTCAGATGCAGGTTTTTGGGGCCCTGAAGAAGACTTCTGGTCTTCACACTTCTCCCCACCCTTATCTGCTGGTTTACAATCAGACTTCTTTTGGTCACCACCTTGGTTCTGAGTTTTCTGCTTCACCCTGGTTCTGACCCATCAATCTGCCTTCTTTCCCAATTCTTGGGGAGAAGTCAGATCAGAGTCAACCAGGTATTGATGCAATAACTGATTTTGGCAATCATTAAGGATCTGCTCCCTCATAATTAAATTGTACAATCCCTTGAAATCATTCACTTTACTGCCAAGTAACCAGCCTCCTTCCAGAGCCTTAGTAGCACAATCTACAAAGTCTACCCAGTCTTGAGTTTGTGCTTTCTGGGTGTCTCTGAACTTAATCCTGTATTGTTCAGTGGTTAAGCCAAACCCATCAATGAGAGCACTCTTCAGAACTGAATAATTATCAGCATCCTCTTCTCTAACAGTGAGGAGCTTATATCTACCTTTGTCAGCAAAGGAGAGCCACAAGATAGCTGCCCACTGCTCTTGGGGGACCTTCTGTACCTTACAGGCCCTCTCCAAGGCAGTTATTCATTTGTGGATGTCATCCCACTATGTTAGGGAGGGACTTTCTTGCTCAGGTTCCTATGGTCATAAGTATAATCCTTAACCCTAGGGACACTGTTGCTGCCACCATGGGACTCTAGTCCCAATATCTTTGTAGCCCTCTGGAGCTCTAGGGATTCCCTGTCTAGGGCCAATTGCTCTTTCTTGAGCCCGAGCTTGACTTTCTCAAGCTCTAGAAATTGGCACTGTATATCATAAGAGGATTCCCTCTTATTGGATATGGAAGTCCCTACAGAAGTTCCTGAGTGTCGAGATTCTACAGAGGGAGATCTGGATCTCCTAGGTAAACTATGTACTCTTCCTGGTGGAGTAAAGAGAGGACCACTGGGGCCTTCTCCCCCACCTAATGGAAGATCTATGTTGTCCAGGTTGGAATCATCTTGATCCCCCTGGTCAGGGTTTGATTCCAGGTCAAAGAAGGTTTCACTTCCTGGCCTTTCCTCATTCCCTGCACCACCCACTCTTTCTACCTCATCAGACCCTGGGGTCTTTCTAAGATCATCTAAGCTTAACACCTCAATGAGACGTTGGGTGTTTGCATTTCTCCCTGTCCTCAACTTCCTAGACACACACATGGCTTTCAATTCCTGGAATGAGAGGCCATTGTACTTAGTTGGCAGAGAGCCACTGGCTTCTCCTCTAGAAGACATACTAGTGTTATGTGGTGTAGGCACCTACCTAACCTAGTGGAGACTAAACTCTCTTGAGTTGGAGAAAGGGTGTGCTAGACCCTTAACTTACCCAACTCCAAGTTCAGTAGAACTTACTTATTCTAATCTTGAAGTATTATATGTGCCTAATACTTTTAGTGGTTTTCAGTTAATCACTCAATGAGATTTATCTGGTAAACAATAGCAAGCTTGAATCCCAACCGCTGCACACCAAAGTGAAAAGGTGGCCTGGTATATGCTGTCCACTAATTAAAGTGGGCACCCTGTACCAGTCCACACGACCCTTATGATGTATGAGGTCAAAGATAACCTTTATGAAAGTTATCCTAGTGGTAGCTATGGAGAGCAGCCTTCAGGCTTAATCTTGAAGGAATGTAAAGCAGCTTGTTTTACCAGAATATCACCTTCTGAATGACTAAATGAAGGAGAACCACACAGTAGTTATAAAAAAAATATGTATTTATTAAAATAACACTCTCTACTATCCTCTACATGAGGATAGAACACAAAGCACACAATACTGGATCAATAGAACAGTTGAAAGTAGCACAATAAACAGCGGGCTCCAGGGGGAGACCGAACCATATACTAAAATAGTGGTATAACAATCACGACTTGACTAGACACAGTGCCTAGAGCACGTAGAATCGCTGGGACCCCAAGGAACCACCCAAGGTGTTGACACAGGAGACCCACGGAGGACGGGTGCAGTGAGGAAACACGACCGCGTGCTCCGCACAACTCTATGGGGAAGTCGCGGTTGCAAAGTTAAAGTTTAAGGTCCCTTCTAGGAGGACTTCGAGCCAACCCTTCGGAACTCAAGAGTTTAAAGAGCCACCCCACCCGTGGATATCGGAGTATCAGAGTTACCTAACCCAGGGAAGCTGGGTGCATAGGTCTGAAGTGGCGTCGGAAACTCTTGTCGTTCTCTATGGAAGGAGTTGAAGAAGTACTGCTGCCGTGAAGGTGAAAAGGGTCCGGTGGAATCCAAGCCAGGATTCTGGATGGAAGGAACCTGAAAGCAGAGGGGACAGAGTATGGGTCACTTCAGAGTGACCAGGGGCTCGGGAGACGAATGCCCACCGATGTCAGGTGCTTCAGGTGCGAAGAAGGGATGCTTGACTCTGCAGCCACGAGGACCAGGAGACATTGAGGATGACCAGGAGCCGGAGTTGAGCTGTCCCACGAAGGATGTCGAGTGCTGAGGGGTCAGTGTCCGGCGGGAGCACCAACAAGCCTTGGCAAAAGCAACCCACGCAGGAAGGTCAAGCAGGTTGCGGTGTGGACCAGCAAGATCCAGGGGACTCACCAAGCAATGGGGAGTCAGGGCACATCTGGAGCAATCAGGAAAGCCCAAGAACAATCAAGATGACCCTCAGGGGGACCCACAGGCCGAAGGACCAGGAGTCGCGAGGGGACCTCGAGCAAGTCTGCAAAGTACCAGCCAACGGAGCACACGGTGCGAGGAGGCCGGAGTTCTTTGGTGCAAATACTGCTCAGGGTCAGGACCACACGGGGTCCAATGCACAAGCTCAGGAATTGCCAACAAGCATACGCACTTGCAAATGGACGCGGTGCACAGGAGTTCGGGTTATCCAGCCCCCACGAGGGATACTGGCCTCAAACTTGGTGAGAGAGCAGATCGACCTCAGGGGCCTTTAGGAATCCACCTCCTGTGTTGCTGAAATCTTTGGAGTCCGCAGGAGCTCAGGAGCAGCTACCGGTCAGTTGCGCTTTTGGTGCCTGCGAAGCAGGGGAGTGATTCCTTCACTCCAAGGGAGATTCTTCTGTTGTCTTAAGTGCCCCACAGGTCCTGCACGGAGCCTGTATGGAGTCACGGCACAAACTAAGCTTCGGACGGAAAGGGCGCCGAAGTCAAGCCCAGTCGAGGTCCAGCGAAGTCCAGGTGTCCAGACGGTCGAAGGTCAGTGGTTTCTTCTTTGTAGAATCTTGTCCACGTAAAATCCAATGTCCTGTAGCCAGGTAACCCATTTTATACCCACGGGAGAGGGTTGGACAGATTCAGGGGACCCTCCTAGGGGAGGGCCAGGACAGAGGGGTGGCTACACCCATGTCCTTTGTCCAGTTTCGCGCCAGAGCAGGAGCCAATGGCTCCCAGAACTGGTTTGAGCTGGACTATGCACAGGGACACCAAATGTGCCCCAGTGCAGACTTTCTGGCACTCTCAGAGTGCACCCACCCAGCCCCAATACACTAAATCCTGTCTAGGAGGTGGTCACACCTCCCTGTGGCAGTATGTCTATTGTGCTGCCTTCCTCTGCTCGAGCTTGGCTCAGCAGCAGGGGGGCAGAAAGGTGTCTCTGGTCGGCAGCATCCATTTTGTGTTGTCCGGGTCGAGAAGGCTGGCACCGGTAAGACCAGTGACCCCACGAAGCTCGCTTCAGAAGGGTGGAATCATACCTCCCACACCAGTTACTGGTGTGGAGGTATGATTCCAATGTGTTTGATACCAAACTCGATATGTATCTATGCAGCCGTTTGAGATAGCATTTACCGCAAGGTTATAATGCACCTCTACCTATATGTCCTGCTGAGTCACGGACAACCCGGGAGAATGGTCTCCGAAGGCTGTAGAGAGGCTCTGCTCATGCAGGGGCACCCTCTCACATAAAACCCAGCACCCTGCCCTCAGGATTGTTAAGGCCTGCTATAGGGGTGACTTATAAGTTTTAAGTGTAGTGACTATAGATATAGTGAACCTATATCTAATGTAAGTGGTGCAAGCACCATCTTACACAGGCTGCAGTAGCAGACCTCGAGTTCCATTTTGCCTGGCCTCTCATGGGTGGCATAATACATGCTTCAGCCCATGGGAGGCCTATGCCCTGGGTACATGGTGTACCATATACTAGGGACTGATAAGGGTACCCCAGTATCCAATATGGAGTGTACCAAAGTACATGCATGTCAATTTAAGAGAGAAAGCAGATAGGCTGGGGTCCTGATTAGCAGGATCCCAGCCAGACTAGTCAAAAACAGTGAGACATCAAGCAAAAAGTGGGGGTAACCATAAGAAGCAGATCCTACTTTCCTACATAGTCTGCAAGCCAAGGATAAAGGAAGCCTCTGCCAGCCCAAAAGTCTGTCATCCAGCCAAGTTAACAGACAGCCATAGTTGTAACTCCACAGTTCATCTGTATTTCTACTAAGCCATACACGAAGATATTTGACAGGGCCATCTTCCCAAACCAGGGGAAACTCTGAGTCGACTTGGGAAGTCGCATTTGTCAAAGGAAAGATAACAGGTTTTGGCCATTCTGGATAGCCCACCAAATCTAGTGAATTCCCTAAAAAGAGAGTTCAAATTGACATGTGGGTCTCTAACATATAAAGTGACATCATCTGCATATAGTGACACTAATATTCTACAAGGGGTGAATGTCAGTCCGCGATGTGCATTTGTTATGATTTGCAATGTACCCCAATATAGGCTTGGGTAGTCACCTAACCTTTCACCTACATTTACCCTTCCATTGTACTACATAACGGGTTTGGTGTTGATCTTTTACCTAGTTAGTTGCTGCATAAATGTCGTGTGGTTTTCTCCGAAAACCATCCTCATTTATTATGCATGAGGATTCTCAGTAACACAGCAGGATTACCATCTTCTGCATAATAACTATTTATAAGGTTCATCACTATCGTCATCCTCGGCCGACATGACACAGCAAGGTAGAATCCCTGAGGGTACCTTTTGGGTATATAAACACCATATCTTTGCTGGGGCAGGCAGAGGAGAAAGACTTGCATGCTGACACGCTGACACGAGACGCTGAGGTTCCTGCACGCAGACACTCCAGCACGCAGTGGTCTGACATCCCCCGCGGGGGTGCCATCTCGAGACCAGGACAGGGCCCTTCGTTCTCTCACATCAGGTAATGGGGTTGGTTCTATCCTAGGGGGATTCTTGGCTATACACCTACATACATGCTGGGTACACTTAGGTACATCTAGTTAGGGTTAGCATCGTAGGAGTATGCATTATTACGGCCATTTACTTATATGCCTGCATATATTCATTGTTTTAGCACTATGGTAGAATTCTACCATCTATTTACTCTCTTGGTGCTTATAACCTTATACATCTGTTTCTGTCTTATGATTGTTGTAGCACATGTAATTTTCACTAGAATGACGCTGGTTCAATAAATGCCTATTGGTAACGTCCCCATAGTTTATTCTGTGTATCTCTCCGAAACAAAGTGAGTATGAGGGACTGAGGAAAAGTATTGTACTGTTTCCACGATCCCTGAGGGGTCAGGGTTGTCACGTTTGATAGTTGCCAGAAACTATTCACTCCTTGGTAAGAGGGGCACATAGTGGCACTGTGAGCTAGCTGGTCTACAGGTGAATACATCCGGTGGGGGTGTCTGGAATCAGTCTGGACACCAATCGCACAGTTTATGTTGTCTAAATGTGCAGATCCTATATAGATTTATAGGAACTACACGACACATGGTGCTGACGGAGATGAGCCGCCAGCGGCTCCACTGCAATAGCAAAAAGTATGAGCGAAAGGGGGCACCCCTGCCGGGGTACCCCAAGTAATTGCAATGTGGTCAGAAATGTTACCATTAATTCTCAAACGGACCAAAGGCATGAAGTAAAGCAGACCTATATATTTCATGAAGTTGGCGCTTAAGCCTAGGTGCATCAGCAGGGCAAACAAATATGGCCACACAAGAGAATCGAATGCCATAGTGGCGTTTAAAAAAACTGCTGCTGCGTGCAAAGTAGGGTCAATGGTATGTAGCAGCACAAAAAAAGTGTAGAGCTTATGGGAAATGGATATGCCTGGCACAAATCCTGTTTGATCGGGCCTTACCACATTGGAAGTAAGGGGAGGAGGCGTGAGGCAAGGATCTTGGCAAGGATCTTTTTATCCATATTGATTAAAGAGAGCGGACGATATGAATCACAGTGGCAGGGATCCTTGCCAGGCTTTAATATAGTAATAATGACAGCCTCGCATAATGTGGAAGGCAAGGCTTCCGAAGAGAGAGACTTCTTATATACTGCTAATAGGTGCGGGACAAGCAAAGATGCATATTCCTACTAGAATGCAGCATTGGAACCATCCAGCCCGGGAGCCTTGTCTACGGGCTGAGTGCGGATCACCCCAATAATTTCCTAGATTGTGAATGGGTCATCCAGGTATAGTCTGTGGCTCTCTTTGAGCCACAGAAGTTGGATCGAATCCAAATAGTCTGATAAGCTCGCAGGAGGAGAATCTTGCCTATTGTTATATAGGGAGAAAAATAAGTTCATCATAACTCCCTGGATTGCCTCTGTACCGATTTGTACATATGAATTATCATCTCGTAGATCAGTTATATAATCAGTCGCCCAGGGCTTGCGGAGCAACTGGGCAAGAGATTTACCCAGTCTATCCCCCTCTCCAAATTGTCTAGCACGCACTTCCCTTCCCAAATAGTGCGACTCTCGCTTAGCCGCCTCTTCCTATTCAGGGAGTTTACTACGAATACTCGCAAGGCTGGTGGTATGTTATGTTACTGGGTATTTGTAGAGCGCGCGGCTACTCCTACGAGTGTCCCGGCGCTAAAGGAACCCCTTAACAGAACAGTGCCCACAACGGCCGATAAACCTCGTCTAATGTTGGAAGAGCCAAGTTTTTAGATTTCTCCTGAAACTAATGAGATCCTGCACCTGTCTCAGGGAGGTCGGCAGGCTGTTCCATAGCTTGGAGGCCGCCACCTGGAATGAGCGCCCCCCCCATACGAGAACGAAAGAACTTTGGCACGATCGACAACCGCATGGTCGAAGACCTCAAGGTTCTGGATGGAGCATAGGGCTGAATTCTATTCCTAATATAGGGAGCCCCTATGTTGTGAAAGGCCTTGAAGGCCAGCACCAGGGCATTAAAGTCTACCCTCTTTCGCACCGGGAGCCAGTGCAGGGACTTCAGATGAGGCGTCATGTGTGTCCTGGGGCCAACCATGAGTACGGCCCTTGCCTCCGCGTTTTGTACCACCTGCAGGCGGCCTAATAAGTAATCAGGAAGGCCTAGGTACAGAACGTTAACATAGTCCAGCCTCAACGTGATCAAGGCTTGAACCACTGTTTTCCTATGCGCGACCGTGAGTAAGGGGAGGAAGTTCCTCAGCATTTTCAGTAGCCCAAAGCAAGTGCCGGCCACTGTTTGAACCTGGGACTTCATGGACATGTCAGCGTCCAGTTTCACCCCAAGGTGTTTTACGGTGGTGACTGAGTTTGCTGGGGGGGACATATTCTGGTGCCACCATTGGTGCCATTCCTCACCTGGACTATGGCCGAAAAAGATAATTTCAGATTTATCTGAATTACATAGCAGTTGATTTTGCCTAAACCAGGCGAACACCTTTGTCAGGCAAGTGTTTATTTCACTTCCTCTCAGCACATCACCCTTCTCGCAAGTAAACAGCAACTGCGTGTCGTCGGCATAGGAGATTACTTTTGCCCCATATTCCTCAGCCAGGAGCGCAAGGGGAGCCATATATATGTTAAACAAAGTTGGGCTCAGAATAGAGCCCTGTGGAACTCCAACTTTCCTCAGGGGAATATGGGCAGAAAAAGGGGAGGACCATACTGTTTGCTGGCGACGTTCCAAAAAGGAGGAGAACCACCTAAGGACCGTGCCGCCCATGCCACAGTTCTGAAGTCTGTGCAAAAGTAAATCATGGGGCACGGTGTCGAAAGCCGTCGAAAGGTCCAATAATATCAGTACCGCTTTACCTCCTCGATCAAGGGTTGTTTTAGTAGTATCTGAGACTTCCAATAAGGCCGTCTCCGTACTAAATGTGGATGTGGCCACAGCATTTACATACTTCTCCAAAGCCTTGGAGAAGAAAGGCAACAACGATATTGGCCTATAATTACTAGCTACAGAAGGATCTGCTGAGGGTTTTTTTTAGGAGCTGAAGAATTTTTCCATGTTTCCAACTATCAGGCATCAGTCCCTCGGACAAGGAAAGGTTCAAAACCACATTAACAGCAGGATTGATCACCTCGGCAATAGATGCCAATGCTTTTGCAGGACAAGGGTCCGTGGGAGAGCCGGATTTCAACGCTTTCATTATTTTAAGAGATCTGGCCAACGGAATAGGGGGAAACTCCAGGAGGGCCCCATCGAAGTTGAAAAAGGCAAGGGGGGGGGCGAACCTGTGTCCCCAAACGAATCCTGGATGGTTTTAATTTTATTATGAAAAAATTGTGCAACATGGTTCGTCCATTCATATGTAGGGGGTAAAAGGGCTATTAATTGCATTGGGGGAGGAAAAATCCTTTACAATCTTGAACAGTTCCCTGCTGCTGTTCCCAGCTTGTTCAATTTTTGAAGAGAAAAAAGATTTTTTTCCCTCTCAGACTTTGGCGTAATGGGCTTTCAAAGCCAATTTATAGGTAGTTTTATTTACGGGGTCAAAGTTCTTCCTCCATAGTCTCTCCAAGCATTTACAGGCGCTTTTGCTTTTTCTTAGCGCCTCAGTGAACCATGGGCCTGAAGCTCTACCAGATTTAGCTACTCGAGTTTTGGGCGGAGCTAATTGCATAGACCACTCCTGAAGCCAGCCTTCTAGAGAGAATACATCGCTCTCTAAACTGCCACTGAAGGGAATGGGATGCTGGCTGAGTATAGTGGCAAAAGCCTCCGGCGTAAGCTGGTCAAAAGGCCTGAAGCTACTGGCCCGCGGCTTGCAGTAAGATTGAGGCTTTCCTGGTTCCCTGCGTACTCTGAAGGTAAGCAGGAAATGGTCAGACCAGATAATGGGAAGGGGTATATCTATTTCTATCCTGGCCGTTGAAAAAATCTGGTCCAGAATATGGCCCTTTTCATGAGTAGGGATCAGGACATAGGGAGTCAGGTTGAGGATGTTAAGGGATTCGCACAGCTTCACGGACTCTGGGTCAGCTAATTGGTCCATGTGTATATTAAAATCCCCAAGGACCAGACAATGTCTGTATTTGGCCACAATAGGGGAAATGGCGTGGCCAAGAGACTCCAAAAACCGGCCTGTCGGGCCCGGCGGTCGATAGATTACCACACCGGCAATCGACTGGTGAGCTGACACAGTCAAATGAAAGCCAAGGCCCTCGGCCCCCTCTAACTCTGCAATAGGTAGTGGTCGGCAGAAAAGAGAGTTCTTATGTATGATGGCCACGCCCCCGCCCCTCCCGGTCTATCCTTCCTTATTATCAGATACCCCGGAGGAATCGCATTAGCGATGGTTGGGTTTGAGCCCTCATTAAGCCAGGTCTCGGTGATAAACATAATATCTGGCTTAGTATCAGTGAGGAGGTCGAAGAGCTGCAACTCGTGCTTTTTTATAGATCTCGTATTAAGAAGAGCTGCCTTCAGATTATCCATTTTCACGGCAGTCGGTGGGGGGAGAGCACCCATGGCGGAGCCCTCTCCTATCATTGCACGGCCAGCGTCGGGAGGGGGGTGGGAGTCCCAATTACAGTGTTTGAATTAGAGACAGTTTGTGTCTACTGAAAGGGTAAAGTGGGAGCTGCAGCTCACACACTTCCCCATCCTTAATAGACTTTCTCTGCTGTAATTTATTCGATAATTGTAAGGGCAAGTGTTACCTGGTGGGCTTCCGGCAGCATTTCCGGCGCCGGTCGCCTCCGGGACGCTGACGGGCGCAGACGGGCTTGCCTTCGGTGCGCCAGCGGCGCGCCCGCTGTTCGGGCGTGCAGCGTCCCCTTTTATGGCCCCAGTTCAACAACTAGACCGCACCCCGAGCCAAAATGGCGGCCAGGGAGCGTCAGGTCTACGATCAAGGTTTCGAATCCCCCCACCACCAGACTCCAAATTCAAATTCCCCACAATCAGGTTCCAACAATGTTAAAAAACAGTTAAAAATGTTAAGAACACTTAAAACAATGGCGCAGCAATAGTCAGTGCAAAAAAGCAAATTTTAGATTCAAGACACGAGCAGAGATGCAGCTCACTGCTCTGTCGTAGGGTAGGGTATCACGCTCAGTGTAGAATTGTAATTCTAGAACTCTAATTTCACACTCAAGGTGGTCAAAGTCACTACATAGGGCACTGAGGGCGCCTTCCTACTTGGCAATACATGCTCCACTGATTACTAAGTTGAAGGCTACCCAAAGAGAAGCCCTCAATATACCCCCCTTACCATTATGCTCAAAATAATCCTGGATTGCTGTTGTAATATCTTCCCTGAATACTTTGTCTCTCAAGGCGCCCGGCTGAAATTTCCTAGTAGAGGCAAGGGAGGGACCCTCCGGGAGAACCACCTCCAGGAGGACAGTAGAGTGGTCCGAGAGCATTCGTGGTAGGTGGGACGCCTGGGCCCTCCACGCCAGAACATCCTGCGATATCAGCCAATAATCTATCCTAGACCACGAGGCATGAGCAGTGTTTATGCAGGTGCCCTCCCTTTGGTCTGCATGGGTGTAGGTGCCAGGGTTCGGTCCAGGTAAATTCGTCCATAATTAGGTGTTATTGGGCCACAGCATGAGGATGGGAGCGTCTAGAATAACTTGACCTGTCCAGTTCATGATTAAGTATGACATTAAAAAGTCCCCACCCCACATAGTCGCCCTGGCTCACAACGCCTTAGTCAGCCACCATACCTCCGCCAAAAACGGAGGGTCATCTATATTAGGACCATAAACCGCAATGATCTTGATTGGGTAGTCATGAATGATTCCATAAAGTAATACGTATCTACCCTGTGTGTAACACTTAACAGTGCGCATGCACCAAGCCAGTCCCTTTCTAGTCAGAATCACCACACCACTGCCATAATTAGAGTAGGTAGCAACATATTTTTCTCCAAGCCACCCGGATCGCAATCGAGTGATGGTGCCCTCCATGAGGTGCAGCTCCTGCAATAAATAAACATCTATTGCGTGCCTTCGAAGATATGCAAACACGTCACGACTTGCGATAATCATTTAGGAGGCAGATGTTAACAATTTAAGCGTGCGCAAGTGCTCTTAATACAGAGATATAGTAACTGTGAGCGCCAAACTACAAATCATGTAGAATAGACATTAATAAGTCGCAATGAATAGAGTACAGTAAGAAAGAGTGAAATAGAACAGCCCACCCGCCACCCACACCAACACCCAAACTTGGTTGTGTACCATTTCCCTCCCTCCCCGTATACCCATAACTTAAACACTTTAATAGGAATCATCCCTGAGGGCAGACGTTATCCGGGCAAACCAACCCCACCAAGAATGGCAGCTCGGCTAAGCCAGCGATATCAGTGGGCTACATGATGCAAATAAACAAGATGTGGATCCCAGTGAGTAATGTGATGCATAACAAACATGAGGGTGCCTCAGACGCAGCTGCCCACTTCAAAACAGAGACAGTACTGTTAAGCTGACAGCATAAAGAACAGGACAAATCACAAGGAGGTCTTGCTAGGTGACTCCAAGCAGAGACGATATCAGCCATTGCCACTCAACACATTTTTATCCGCAGAGTGCGGCGAACACAGTGGAGAGTCCTTATCCTTAATGATGTGTCTAGCAAATTTTAAGGCTGCCTTGGCGTCCTGGAAAAAGTGTTGTTTGCCCTCTTAAGACACTCTCAACATGGACGGGTAGATCATGGCGTTGGAAATCTCCACTTTCTGAAGGAGACGTTTGGCTGGCAGAAACTCATGCCGCTGCACAGCTAACCTGAAATCCGGGTAGAATGATAATTTGTTTCCATGAAACTGAATGGACTTACATTCCCGCACCAAGCGCAGAAACTCATCTCGGTAGTTTAGCAGGCGGGCAATTATGGGCCGGGCCAGGGCACCAGGGGGGGCTAGGTCCCAGTGAACGATGTGCACGTTCCACAATGAATACAGTAGATAAGCTATTGCCAAAGAGGTCACAGAGCATGGTTTTGATATAACCTTTCATCGTAGCAAAATTTGTGGATTCCGGGATGCCCGTAATTCAAAGATGATTTTGCCTGGAGCACGCTTCAAGATCTTCATTTTTGCCCTTGATCACCTCCAGCACTTTGTCCATTTTCAGTAGTTGCTCCCTAGCTTAAACTTGCACATCATCTGCATCCTCTATATAGAGTTCCAAGTGGTCTGTGCGGTCCTCGTGCTTATCCACTCGCTGTTTAACCTGATCAAGATGACTTGTGAGAATATCGAGCTTGGCGTCTATGGTCTTGAGACTTGACTGTACATCTACCAGAGTTTCTTTTATATCGATCTCCTAATGCGGATCAGTCTCAGAGCACTCTGAAGCCCCGGAGTGCGACCACGTATCTCCTTGTCTTTTGGCATTTGTTTTCAAACTGGAGTTTCGATTATTTAGTGTTGGTTTTCCCCATGGTAAGAGGAGGTGCTCAAACTGGCCCATATCATGCAAAGTCAGCTATACGGCAAGAGGGTAGCAGCTCCGGTATCAGGCTGTGGGACTCTGATCAGGCCACACAATCCAGGAGACATCATCTTAGCAGTTTTGAAATAGAGGCCTGCCAGACCCCGCACCAGATCCACAGCCAGGGGCCATGAGCAAGTCACAGTCCCAGGTTCTGCCAGCTGTAATACATGCGTTCTAGTGGGGAGCAGAAACAGCACCAACTCCTACGCGCTTGGTGTGGAGCATGTATCACTCCCCCAGTCCTGCTCCCTTGTATGGACTTTTCCCAATCAATCTGCAGGCCTCAGTGACCACGTTTTGCAGCTCCCGAATTGGCGGATACCTTCAAAGAGGGGAGGCGCTAATAGTTGTCCCAGATCATTGGGGGAAAAGCAGCTAGAGAGGGAGAGCTTGCCGTGTTATGTTCATCAGTCACACTGTCGTGAAGGTATCCAATACACGCCTGCACAGATCGGTAAATTTCTACCCTCTCCGCAGCTCGCATCCCAAGGGGCCTCTAATTCTTTTTGCTTTATCTGTTTTTTATTGTTTTTTTGGAAAGATTGTACACGCTACAGATTTAAGTAATTCACAAGACAATGTATGAGCACCGAAAGACACTTTGCATATATTGTTACAATTGTTAATAGACAAAAGGCATGTATACATTCTTATTTTGGCTTTACAATTTAACCTTACTACGGCTAAACATGTCTAATAGTCCTGTACCGTGACATTGATTAGCAATCATTCTAATTGTGCAGGGGATTACCAGGCTAGCTGTACAAATATCAGCATCAGGCGTTCTGATAAAGTTGCAGTCTTATATTGAAGTTCTGGCGTCCATTGATCAAACATTTATATCATGTCAAAACGTATGTAACCATTAACAAAACAAGGGGATACGGGGGTGGGCCTAACTGATGGTGAGAGTATGCTCTAGGATCCGTTGTGTCCCTCCTATAGTGTAGTGTTGATTACTGGCTTTGCCCTAGTCCTGTACTTGACCGCTTCTCGTGTTGTATTTGATATGCATATCCTACTTGGCTACGTGTGCACTGTAATATTATATTCATGGCTCGGGCGCGTGTCATTAGAACAATCTATGGGGTCCTATGGGGTCACCTCTAGCTGAAGCGTCGTTAAAATTACATTCCAGGAGGCTGAAATTGGATATTTACGTAGTCTTAGGGTATCTTCCCTGTAGAGGGCCGTTCCCTCCGCTTTGGCACAATTAATTATGGATTGTGACCAGGCTTGTAATGTCGGGGGATCCTCTGCTGTCCAGAGCCTCGTGATCAGTCTTTTGGCTACTATTAGCCCCAAGTCCAAAAATCTGGTGGTGGCTTCATGTTTTTTGTCCCTAGTAAATACCCCTGTGATACAAGCCTCCCATGTGTTGGGAAGCTCTCTGTCAGTACAAGTGGACAGGCGATGTAGCACACCTTCCCAATAGATGCAAATTGTAGGACATCATAGAGCATGTGTAGGAGATCTGCATCTGGTAGCTTACAACGCGGGCAGCATGCGTCCGTCCTGTGAAGGAATCTATTCATTTTGTCTGGGGAGAGGTATGCCCGGTGTACTATATAAAACTGAATCAGGCGAAACTTGGCATTTCTGGGGATCAGTCTGGGACTCTCCAACGTCACAGACCATTCTTTGGTGGTGTACGGACGAGTCAGGTCTACCTCCCAGCGGGTTCGCACGGAGGTCAGGTCTGTAGCAGAGTGTATCCGGAGTGCCTCCGCAAACCACCTGGTGAGGTGTCGTCCTGTACCCATCACGTGTATGTATTGCATTAACAAATCTGTCTGTAGCTCTTGCGTGATGTCACCCCAATGGTGTATCAACATGCCTACCCCATGAAGCATGACCTAGAAACAGACACGGTGGGACTCCCTCTTCATTTATCAGGTCTTTGAATGACCGTAGCGTACCATCAGTAGAGAAATCGCCCAGCGTATGAATCCCCAGTTCATGCCAAGGCGCCAGCTCTGCCACTCTGGCCCTGTCCCCTCCTTTGGGCATGCCTAGTATTGGGAGAGCTGGCGCATACAGCGTGACATGTTTGGTTAGAGACAAAGCCCGGCAAAAACTTTTCTGGGCCACTTGAACCAGCAGGGGGAGGGATCTGGGAGGTCTTGTACATGGGCAAAAACAATGCAGAAGCAGGTCTATTGTATATGGGGGTCCATTCCCCGCCGTGTCTGCTACGTGCAAGTCCACCATCCAACCCGCTACCCATTGTAGTTGGGATGCCAAGTAGTAATGTTCCATGTTTGGCAAGGCTAGTCCCCCTGGAGTCTGAGGCCCAAGAGGCCTCTCATGCCCCTCTGTCCAATCATCAGGAGCACCAGCCGCGAAAGGTCAAGCCACCACCTTGATGTTGCTCTCACCTCCGGCCGTCAGCCAGGGAGTGGGGTGGTTGTCTCCGCACACCACTCCGCCACCCAGTAGCAGTGCCAGTAATCTTCGGGGGTGCTTACTCTCCCTAGGGCCGTCTGCCCTAAGCAAGTCAGGCAAGCCATGTTGAAGCCACGGCACCCAGCAGTCCGTCCTCCACAAGTAAGGCAGCCTCTTCTTGGCCCTCGCGGCAACTCTGCGGATCAGCTCCACCCTGCAGACCCAGCCATTTCATGAGCTGGCCCACACTTGACCACACTGGGTGCCGCCGCGAGGAGTGCACAGCAGTAGCCAAGGCAGCCCTGCTACCGAGGTGTCAGTCCGGGCACTACTATTTGGCCCAAAGGGCGTGTATCCAGCCCTCACAATGCTGGATTCTGGCTGGATTTTTGGCTCGGCTGGTGGAGCCCCTCTACAGAGTGCCAATTACGCAGCCTGGCCAAGCTCCGCCCCCTCCAGAATTCGCACTAGTTAAGAGCAAATAGAGCAGACCCAAGCCTTCTTGCCCTTGGTACTCAAATGTCCTATATGAAGGAAATAGGTGTATCAGAAAGCTGCAAAAATAATGGAGACGAGTTCCCTCTCCGTTCAACCTGACCAAGCTGCGTTCTGCCAGGAAAAATTATAAAGACCACATCTCTAAATTGATGGCTTTCCATGTTAAATCCCTCCTGCACACTGCCAAGTTCAGATCGAAACAACTATTTGAGATAATCAAACAAACCAACAATCCCTCCTTCAGCCCTCCTCATCCAAGCCATCAGAGGCACTATGCAACAACATTGTGGAGTTCGTCGACAAAAAAGTCAAAGATCTAAACATCTCTCTTCCTGTCAACCTCAATAACATAATCAAGGAGAATTTACGCTGCAAGGCACTGCAGCCTTAGTCCTCTTTCTCACCAATCTCAGAGACAGATCTACTACTAATATTATCCAAGGTTAAACTCTCTAACCATCTTTACACCTCCATCTTGGGCTTGTTCAGCAAATCCCTAGTGAAACAACTACTCCTCATATGGTCTACCCTGACCAAATCCTCCCTTGAGCAGGGTGCGTTGCCAGACCATCTGAAAATGGGGCAAATCACTCCTAATCTAAAAAAAAGAGAACAATTGGATCACAATGACCTTAACAACTAACATCCAGTTGCACCCTACAGCTTCTAGGCTAGGTGATTTAAAGCTGTGTAGCTGCCCAATGTTCATCTCACATCCAGGCAACCAACCTCCTGGACCCTCTTCAATCTGGCTTCCGTCAGGGCCACAGTGCGAAGTGTGCAATTCTGCAGATCGTGGACGACTCCCTTCGCATCCACTTGAAATTCCTGTCTTCTTATGCTCCTCGACCGCTCTGCTCCACTCGACAAAGTCAATCGCCAGGCTTTGTTAATCACTCTAACGCTGCAAATGGGTCTTGAAGGCGTAGGAATAAACTGGTTCACTTAATACAAAATAAACTGCACTGAAGTAGAAAAAATCAGGAATGCAATTTCAAAGACAGCCTACAGCGAAGGGGTACCACAAAGTTCAATTCTTTATCCAACCTCTATCTGGCTATATGATCCTTAAGAAATTCTGAAATTCTCTTCCATCTGTATACTGACGACACCAAATATACCTGAAAGTCTCTTCCTCAAATGACTTTACCCGCTTATCCAACACCCTTGAAAGAATTCAAACTTGGATGAGAAACGGCCACCTTAAACTAAACCCAGTGAAAACAGAATTGCTACTTCTCTCTTCAAAGAAAGCCAACCCATTGATTCAAGACTGGATGTTACTCCTCCCTGACCTGTAGGGCCGTCCTTCCATCATTAGGGATGCCAAGTCTCTGGGATTCCCCCTTAAGAAACATTTCAACTTCCTGAGCCATATATTATCCATGGCCAAGAGTGGCCTGTTCCAGCTAAGGACACTTTGAAGAATCAGGCATCTCAGCCCAGAACAGGACCTAAAATCAGCTATACAGGAGTTCGCTCTCTCCAGACTCGACTATGGAATCACTCTCCTATCAGGCATCTCCAAAATCCACCTAGGCACCCACAGCTTAGTCATACATGCGTCAGCATGTTTCATAACAGAAAATAAGAAATTTGATCACATTACCCCTACTCTACTCTCCCTTCCGTGGTTTTCCATAGAGGCAAGAGCCCAATTTAAATTGGGCGTGAATCACAAAGAAATTCACTCCTCTTCACCCTCGTACCTAACTGAGAAACTGAAAATTTCATGTGCTATTCGGGATTCAAGAAGCGATCAGTCCTTTCTCCTTGAACCTTCCACCAGCAAGAGAGAACATTACATGACCTAATCATTCTCCAAAAATCTGAAACTCTCTCCCTATGAGCCTCGGCCTGACCACATGTCACAACGCCATCAAAAAAGACCTCGAAGCTCTCCTATTCGAACGGCACTTGGGATAACTACCCATGCCTCTGCACGCCACCTTTGGGTGCACTATAGAGTCTTCT
Source organism: Calotriton arnoldi (assembly GCA_963921515.1). NCBI lineage: Eukaryota > Metazoa > Chordata > Amphibia > Caudata > Salamandridae > Calotriton > Calotriton arnoldi. The sequence continues at coordinate 458,016 of CAWUFW010008491.1, forward strand.
GGCACAATCTATCAATGAACCTTGCATGGTACAGCGTCCTATCCATTGGCTGATCTCACCCTGCTCTTGACAGCAATGTTTTTGTTACAAGTATGTATATTTCACCCCTCGTGAGGAGTACCCTGTTGCACACTCCTAGGGAAATTCTTTGTATAATCCACTTGTTGCTGATCTGTTTCAACTCTATTGTAAAGCGCTCTGATGCCTTCCAGCCATGTCTGTGTTATATAAAAATCACAACAAAACAAAAATAAAAACCGGAAAACAACACAATGTTTATGGTACAGCTGACTGAGCTTTTCCAGAAAGTGATATCCAGGCAGACAACAGTGTTTTTCTCAGAGACTGCAACATGCCCTGGGGGTCCAGGGCTTTAAGTGGGATGAAAAAATTAGGGGGCTCTCTCAAAGGGGCGTGGCCAGTGTAATTAAGGGCACGGCTTAAAAACATGCAAGCTAAAAATCTGTGCTTAGCATAGTGTGCTGCCCGACTTGTATTTTGCTGTTTATGTCATTGCATCCAGATATATGAAACAAGTAACATCATACCTACAACAAGCCAGGACTATTGGTTATGTCAATGGTTGTTAGTTTCATAAGATAAATAAGCAGCAACTATGGCTTGTATATAATATTGAAAAGGTTCCACTTAAAGCACTGGTGACACCACGACAATGTTGCTGCTCCTGAGTTTCAAAAAGAGAAGGGAAATCCAGAGAGAAATTCACTCTCTTTAAAGGATTTCCCTTCCCCAACAACGCTCACCTGGCATGACGTCATGCCGTAACTTCTCCACTAGTGAGAAGTGAGCAGTGTGAGCACGCGGACATCGATGTGCCTGCTGTCACTGCAGTCCGGAATAAAACGGACCGCCTGTGCCAGGGCACAAAAAAGAGCCCAATAGAGACCCGTTTTGGAGGCCCCCTTTCAAAAACTGCCGGTGCTCAGCACCGGTGAGACCCGGCAGACTTAAATCCCTGCCTGGGGAACCGAGGAGGGTGTCATAGACATCAATCCAAACTTAAGAAGAGCCATCACTCTAAAACTCATAAAACACGGCCTACCACCAAGAGGCGGTAGAGCAGTTTTCGTGATAGAGGCACACGAATCCTTTCAGACAGAGGTATTCTATTCATGGGTAATATTTCCTGAATACAATCCAGTTACAAAACTGTTTCACTTCTACAAAGAAGATGATCCACCAGAGGAATATATTCCTTTCGAGGATATTGAAATTCCACTAACATACCAGGAGCATCAGCTCTGGTTTAAAGGCGCCCTAAAACATCATAAAAACATTACCAGGCTCGGTCCACTAGGTAGACCAGGAGCAACATGGCCGATTCTAGCCGGCTACACACCTCATCCTGAACTGGATATAATGTCAGATGAGGAATTACTTACTCAAATCACAGAGTTAATAAAAATCTACAGACAACTGGTCCAATATGTCATGCAGACTTTCACAGTCCAACCACCATTGACACTTCCAAATCAAACTCCTCAACAGGGGAATACACTAAAAATTACACGACAGACTCTATACTCAGTCATGGGTAAAATGCCCACAAAACGTGAGCAAATTCCATTCTGGATAGCTCAAAAAATTACTCAAATCGAAGCAGTATTTCCAAATACTAGCCCGTATGAGAAACACAGAATACTAACAATCAGTTTACCAATGGGGATCACACCACAACTGGAAGACTGTACCACTTGGGGCTCAGTCTTTGCTGCCATCTATACTAAAACACATGGTATTCCATCAATTGCGGTAATACCAGATGTCCTGAAACAAATTCAAAACGAATACGGGGCAGAGCCTGCTCTGAATTTAGGTATGAAATTACTGAAAATTTTTGACCAGGTCTCAACAATAATATTATCTAATATTAAAGGAGAGGCAGCAGCAGTGGCGATCCGCCAACGATTAAGGAAATTCGATGTTACAGAACATCAAACTGAGCTACCCAGAATAACTGAACAATCATATGCAGAATTAGGCAGAGATAGTTTGGGTGGAAGACCAGTGAAACCAAAACTATCTGAAAGTCCTGAGAAGGACTCTATTAAACAAACTCCTACATCTTCTAAAAAGAAGTGGTAAACTACTAAACAAAATTCAAACGAGAAACGTTCTCAATCCCGAGGTAGGTCTCCTCAAAAGGAGCCCTCTGAAAGGAGGTATAACCTCAGGAATAGGGATAATTTGAGAAAACCTGACAGGTATCAAGATACTGATACACGTTCCTCTCGTACCTTTCAGATCTCGTCACGGACTTCGGAAAGAAGAGGACGGTCAGAAAATAGAGAAGAACGCGTGAAATCCAAGGAAGATAAACACGCTCCAAAAAATAAAACAAAACCTCAATTCTCCAAAAAGAAAGTAGCAGGTCTAAAGATCAGACATGCCGAGAATACTGAGAACACAACTCAAGAACGGAGAATGGGCTCAGACAATGCTGGACAGTGCAGCAGAAGTCACAATAGTTCGCCAGAACCTGAAGGAACTTCTGGAGATAGTGGACTTGAATGAGTACATTACAGTTGAGACTGTAGACACCAGGGTTAGTAACCCACAAAGGTTATATGAAATAACACTCCGAATGGAGGGAGACATACTTAGACAGGTGAAAGCACTCTTTTGGGAAAAACTTTCAAGGGGCTATGACATACTTCTAGCAGAAAAAGACTGGCCACCACAATTTGTCAGGGAGTGCCCACATGGCGAGGACATTATTATGCCTGCCTTCTCTAACCATATTCCAATTAATCTAAAATATACTTATGCCAGGAAATGGGCAGTAGCCCAGGCCCCAGCATTATATAAAAATCATGTAGGATGGGATGAGGACTCACCTCACCATAAAATACATCTGAAACATGAACCAACTGCACAAAGGCAGTATCCAATAAAGCAAGAAGCTAAAAAACAGGTCAGGGAGATCTTAGATCAACTTGAATACCAAGGGGTGATTGAAACATGCACCTCCTCAATGAACAATCCTTTGTTTCCTGTCTCCAAACCAGACAACACGTTTCGTCTAGTTTTGGATTACAGACACTTAAACACTTGTTGTAAAACATTTGCAGTGCAAAATGCACATAGCACAGCATCAATGAATAACATTGTGCGTAAAAAATATAAAACCACATTGGACATCTCAAATGGTTTCTTTTGTCAAAACATAGCACCTGAAAGCAGGTACTTAACAGCATTCTCCATAATGGGGACTCCGCGTCAATTTTGTCGACTCCCACAAGGGTTCAAGAACAGCCCGGGGTTATTCTCAGCGAGAGTAACAGAGTTACTACAAATTTATGACAATGAGGCATTGTCCTATGTCGATGACATATATCTAACGGACGATGACCTGGACAAACACTTGAACAGGGTAAGCACCATTATACTGGGCTTTGCCTCTGAGGGCTACAAGTTCAACTTTAAAAAGTCCCGAATTGCCCATCTCAATGTCCTATTTCTAGGATATGAGCTTTCAAGTGAAGGCAAGAGCTTGGCAGCTAACTTTTAGAAAAGTGTGCGCTGCTCCAACCTCCAAAAACGCTAAAAAACTTACAATCCATCCTGGGTTTCCTAAACTTTGGAAGAACATACATTCTAAATTACGCAGAAAGGGTTAAACCTCTCTACGCACTAATCAAACCTGATTTTTCTATCAAGAATTGGACACAAGAACACACAGAAATCTTGCGTTCACTACAGGCTAACATGTTAGCAACAAATCACTTACAAACACGCGTAAGTCAACACAATTTGGTGATCCGAATAATTTCGGGTCAATGCGGATTCACCTACTTAACATTTAATGAGGGTGAAAAAATACCAATCGCGTACAAATCTCATTTGTACACACAAGCGGAAATGCGCTTCACTTCAACTGAAAAATTCTGACAGCAGTTCAAACCGCTGTAGCAAAAGAAAGAGCCCTAGCACAAGGGAAACGCATTATTGTCGTAACCCCAGGACCAGCTTTAGAAGCGGTCACAAAAGCAAGCATTCCAAATGCTAAAGCATTACATCCAAGATGGATACAGTGGGTTAATTCTCTTGCTGCAACAGATGTTGAATATGTTTTTGATCCTGATTTAAAAACACAAGCATTCCTGCAATATGAACAAGAATGTCCTCTGCCCACTGAAATTCTGCCTCTCGATCAGTACGAATTCATAATTTACACTGACGGATCCGCACAACCCGCAACAGGGGTAAGCAAGCTTACAGTGCAGCGTGTGCAATCGTTAAAGGTCGCATGCGAGATGGTATCTTCAGACCTATGGTCACAAAAACTCAATCTCTAGGAGATTGTACCGCTCAGCGAGCTGAACTACAAGCATTCAAACTGGCACTTGAAAGTACAGATCGAGAATTCCCCACACTAATAGTGTGCGATTCCTTTTACTGTGTTCAGTCGTATAATGAATATATACAAAACTGGCTTTAAAATGGATTCAAAGACGTGAAAGGTGGCACAATAAAGCATAAAACGCTTTGGGAACAAGTAGTTCAGTTAAAAAATGAACTACCAAAGGCTCACGTGATCCACACACTGAGTCATCAACGTGATGGCGTTCACGTTGCAGGGAATTCATTGGCTGATGAAGCCGCAAAGGGGGCTGTCAATGCTACAAGCAAAGGCAGTGGTGCAGCGTTACCAAAAAAGTTTCCACTCAAGTACTCTTATGTAATTGATGCGAACAACGTTCCTTTTGCTCGAATCCCTGGAGTGGGGGATAGGGTAATTCCAAACAAGGAACGTAGATTAGGACTAATCCTAGCAGGACACGAAGGATAGCTTCTGCCCATGCAGGTGTTTCTGCAACAGTATCTTTACTCAAGCAAAGATATTGGTGGCCTGGCATTAGAAAACAAACAAAGAACTATGTTTTAGAATGTGATATATGCCAACAGATGAAAGTCTCCACAGTGAAACGCCCTGCGCAGACACCCCTGTTAATTTCAGACAAACCATTAGCTTGTGTTTACCTGGACCACTGCGGTCCCTTGCAAAGGGACGGTAACTATAAATATATCATGGTTGCAGTGGATTCATGCTCTATGATCCTATGGATATGGCCTCAGCGCTCGGCTGACGCTCGAACTGTTATAAAAGATTTGCGAGTCTTTATCGGCACATACGCAATAGGCACGCTACATTCTGACCAGGGCCCTGCGTTTAGCTCTCGGGCTTACAAAGAAGCCATGGCCAGTCTGGGCGTTGCATTGCGGTACTCCTCTTCATTCCATCCTGAGGGAAATTCAGTTGTGGAAAGGAAAAACCCGGACATAAAGCAGTCTATAACAGCTAGGGTATTAGGTTCGGGTGATGGGTGGGTCAAACATCTTTATGGGGTCCAACGCTCATTAAATAATTTGCCAATAAGTTCTCTGGGGGGGTCACTCCATATGAGGTCCTATTTGGGACAAGAATGTGGGTACAGGACCTCGATCCCGTAGGCACAGTGGTGGAAAATAAACCCTTTGATATCAAAGATCGTTTGGCTGTTTTACAGGAACTCAATGAACGAAGATCGAAACAAAGCAACGTATTCCTGCAGCCAACCACCACTGGGGAAAAACCGGCGGTCCCAGCAAGGCCTGTCTGGATTCCAAAAGTTGGGGATCTAGTCAGAGAAAAGATTGCGGACAAGAAGGAATTTGGACCTTCTTACAGACAACCAGTACCTGTCCTAGCAGTTCAAGGAACAAGAACAGTACTTCTGCCGCCCCTTGCTGGAAAAAAGGAGAAAAGATTTGTGTCCATCGACCTCATCAAACCACAGTATGTGGCCAATACAAAATAGTAGGCCTCGAGGACTCCGACCTAGTAGCAGACACACTCCTCTCGCTACTATCCAAGAGGTTCAGACTGAAAGACTGATAACAATCGAGACTTCAGCAGTAACAGATGAAGGACTAAGCAACAATGCAATGGAACTCATCCCTCTTGAAAATCAAGTAACAGTTCGTCCAAATACACCTGTCTACACCAATGTAGCAAGTGATCAACTGGTTCCAGCGATTTCTACAAATCCTGATGCAATTTCAACAATTGACAGAACTGCTTCTGGCTATTTCATTAACTTTGATACGTTCTCAGAAGATCCGAGTGAACCTGAAACGACGCCAGCATCATTAACATTCAAGCAGCAAGTACAAGACTTTCTTCACTTTCTGAAAAAACTTATCTGGTTTCACCATGGATTGAACTCTGGATTATTTCTGGAATATTTGCTTTCCTGCTTTGGCTAGCTTTGGTTATGACTATGAGCGTGCTTATAAATGGCAGATACATCCATGTGAACAATGAAAGAAACGATGTGAACTTACTTTTGAAACCACATAAATCTTCCCATCGTGAAGCAAGAGACTTGTCAACAGTGAACATCACAGCCGTTCCTATACAGGATGGTATAGTGTGGGACAAAACAGATTTTGATATTTTTGGCCCGACTGAACAATTGAACATTCCACATTTGTTTAAAATTTCAGTAAGTGATCTCATTTCGTCCAGTACCTATTCTGATGATTGGGACTTTGAGACTGTTAACGACATAATGTTAGACCTAGAAAAATCTGCTGCATTTTCTAAAAATGAATATTTAGAGGGTTCATCAGACTATGAACAGCTGTATTGCTATAACCACTATGGTCATCATTATTTGCATAAATCTGCATACCCTAGAGATGTGTTTATGTTTAACCAATGGGAACATTGTCCTACACCACCAAAAGGTAGTTCAAAAACATTTGTTAATAAGTTTCCATATTTTTCAGGTTACAATACATCTGATCGAGAAATGTTTTACTATAAAAATGTAAACAAAACAGGACTGAAAATTATGTTAACAAATACAAAACAGATTTATTCTGCAGCATTTATTGCCCAACTGTCTAGACAGGGTTTCGACTTTTGGAAAGACACAATAGACACAAAAACTGTCTGGGGTACTAAAGATTGGCAAGTACAGGGGATAGAAGCTTTATTTAGAGCCTGCATCATCCCTGAACAAATAATGTTTTTGAATGAAACTGTCCAACAAACATCTTGTCTTGGACTAGCCAAGGTCAAAGAGATGAAAACACCTTCTGTACCAACACCTTCAAGTGATAACAATACACAGGCAGGGGTTACAGTTGACAAAATACTACAACTCAACAGATTTAATCCTGATTGGAGAAAATGGTTTATCTGGCCCACAGACATGAACAACGGTCAGGAAAGATTCCTGAATAAAACTCAGGGCTTTACTATTCATAGGCCAGACCCAAGATACGTCCAAAGACAGCATCCGGGGGTAGTAATAACATACAGTGTAGGTAAATTATGCCTCGATTGGCTGCAGAAATCTACACTACAGGATGTGAAACAACACTTATCCTTACTTAAAGAAGACGCAGACCTTAGGGAATTCTTGCTTGGACCAACAAAACCGCGTCAAAAACGTTTCATATATGCCGGCATTTATGCTGCCTATAATGAAGCATGGAAAGTGTCACAGATGGAGGCCGCAGAACGAATACGTGAACTTGATCGTATTAATTTAGAGAAAACTCTCTCTGTGGTCAACAATGGGTTAACAACTTTGTCCTCCAGAATATATTCATTGGACGGCATTGTATCCTCTGCTATCGACATACTGGAACAAGATTTGGCGATGTTACAACAAGGCCAATTTCAATTACGTTCTATTGTGTTATTAAGCTGGACGCTGCAATCTTTGCGTGCGGGCTATGTGCCTTGGCGTTTTATCAACACGTCAATTCTGTTTGCAGAATACAATTTAACTGATAAACAGATCGAACTGGCACAAAGAGGAGCAAAGTATACAGTGCTGGGCATTGAAAAACTGGAAAAGTTACCATTCACATTGGCAGAAAAACCAGCTACAGAATGGCTTATTCATGGCAAAATCACACTACCTGTGACTACTTTTCAGTTTCAGTATTGCCTCAAACAAATGCAAGCAAGCAAATATGAAAGGTTGGGTAAGGAATACATTAAGACATCTTGGAATTTACCATACACATATAGATGTTGGAGTGGGGATCGTGAAGTGCACTGAGCGGTTCACTAATATGTCAGGACATTTCTTTACACAGGGCTTGTAATGGTTCTGTGGAAAATTTGTCTTGCCATCAGCAGGGTACACCAGCTGCTGTGATTAATCCAGCTGCTGTGATTAATCCAACGTTTGGACAACTTTCTAATGGGAGTTACCTCATGTTGAATGATCAGAGTTGCTGCGGCATGTTGCCAGGCATCCCATATCTAGTAACGGTCAACTCCAGGGTCACTTGCTGAATGCAAGTATTGTTTGCCCCAATAGACACAGTCAGGGAGTCGCCTTTGTGGCCTTCGCTGAACGTCTCTTTTATAAGATTTGATACTTTAAGCAGAATGAAAGCCATGCTTTTACAACAAACAGTGCCTTTGACCTCGGCCAAAGAAACCTATGATCTACAAATTGCAAGGACTTCGGCTGAGATACAAACTTTAATACGTACAAATTGCCCTATACATTTCGTGGAAATGATAGGACGTATCTTTAACATTTCTGATACAAGCGGAATTGTACATGTATTTAAGAGCATCTGTTCCGGTCTGTTAGCACCTTTCCAGGCAATACTCGGAATAATCCCGAACTTTGCACATTCGGTGTTTGGTGGCATACCATTAATTCTAGCACTTGTTGCCGGAATTCTATTTCTCTTCTTGCTATTACGCTATGGCCAGCCTATTCGCAGACATCACTCCGAGCGAAGTGGAGAAAGCTCTCCTTGAACGAAAGTGCCGTGAGCGAATAGTACAGCTTTTGGGCATGAATCGTCTACGGGAACTTAATACCACGTGGTTCCTGTCCTTCAGACCAATCTGGCAAGATTGCATCTTACCTGTTCTACGATGCCTGCTATGCGGTGAAGAATGCGAGTTGGACACCTGTCTAACATTTCCATCAGCTACGCCAACGGATATCGATACTCTGCTGGACCCGATAACGGCCCATGCTCTGTGTTGTCCCCAGAGGCTACCAATTCTGATGACGGCATTCATAGAGATCTCACAGACGCTTCCGGCTACTGCTGAGGTATGAGATGGATCTACAGGCACACAGGTAACAACGGACGCGAACATTGCTGCGGCATCCTATGCTGAAAGCGATGCTTCACATCTCTGTGCAATTAATCTACTACACGAGGTGTTCCGAATGTCACCAACTACAGTGGACGATATTTTGTCTACAGAAATAGATGATCTCATGTTTACACCCAGACCCGTACACTGACTCTGATTCAGCCCACAGTGTTCCAGAGATGCAATAACAATTTGGCCCTCATATTTCAAAAACTTGGAACTCTTCCCAAATTGAACTTTTTCCGTTTTTTCAAATGAAATGGCAAATCAATCTGCTTGAAGTAGAACTATTCTTATAGTACTGGACTTTGCATGTACTTCCTCAGACACTTTGTCATCTTGTTAGTCTAAAAGTTCATTAATTTCCATGACATGAAATGACTTTGATTTTGAACAACTTATCGATCATTTTTTTGTCACATGTAATTATTACTGCTTATTTCATTCCAATTGCATTTTATTTTCAAATATATGCCTGAAATGAGAAGCAATGCTTAAAATGTACAGTACTTTTTGCATTCTAATAGGTTTTTTAAATGCTTTTTAAATGCTTTTAAGAAATATTTTAGCAATATGCGGTACTCCATTTTATGTTTAGCATTTTAAATGTTTAGCATTTATATTATTATCGTACACACGAAAGTGGAGTGGGTGTTGTATTCCTCTTAGGGTGTCCATATATAGGTTTTCCTGTATCATGTCCTTATATAGGCACAATTCGCCCTGCCCTTATATAGGCATAAAATCCCAGTCCTTATTTAGGCATTAAACCGTGCACTCCAAATACAGGCATGGTCCCCGACATCCGTCCACCCTAAACGTCACAACGAGTTCTTGAAGAACAGACCCTTAGGCTTCGGGAGTTTCCCTAGCACAGGACTATTGATTTCTTCAAGGACTCATCCATTATGCATGAACCGTTATACCTTAAGGGTTCATTCATGACGTGTTCCGCTGTCCGATTCACGTCAATGCCAACATTCTGAGGTACCTCTCAGGTATAAATATACCTTCCCTAGCCCTTGTAAATCAGAGGAGACCTCGACTTCAGAGGAGCCCGTTTCCCGGCCCGACGCACTGAGAAGACGCTGTCATCCCTGCACGCAGAGAGTCCAGCTTCCAGTGATCTGACTTCCCTTGCGGGGTGTTGGAGTTCGAGTCTGGCAAGAGATTCCTACCTCTCTCATTCTTAAGGTATGGAGCTGACTAGAACCTAGAGGGACTCTTGGCATACTTGGCATACTAGGCATACTAGACTTACCATACTCTTAGTATACCGTAGTAAGGAATACTTCACCTACTTCATACCTCTCCCTACGGTTAGGTTAGGAACATTGGGGTAGAACTAGCTTAGAAACGCATCGTACGAGTACTCGCATTTTTAGTATGTGTTATTTATGTAAATGAATATCTACTAAAGATCATGCTAGCGCAATATTATTTATTTCTACTGCTTACGCTGTACATTATTTATCTTGCATACTGTCTTGTGATCGTAACAGCACATATTACTTACACGAGAAACAAGACTGTTCAATAAATCTTTTATTGAAACGCCCGTCTATTCTTTCTGTGTAACTTTGAGGAAAACTAAGCATGCACGATTGAGCTGAGTGAAACGATTATCTATTGTTTCCACGACTCTGGGACACGTTCTGATTCTAAAGGGAAACAAAGTGGTCATGTTTTGCGGCTGCCAGAAACTACTCCCTTCTTGTTATCCAAGGAGTTTCTAGTGGCCTCTGAGCTAGCTGGCACAAGTAATTAAGTTTAATATACTCGATAGGGACATACCGACCTCAGTCCTATGTCAAGCCTATAGGGTATATTATTCCAATGCGCAGAGCCTATTAGGGAAATAGGAGCTACACTACACAGGGACCACTACCTGCCCTTAAAAAATAAAACGAAAACGTTAAATTTTTCTTTTTTTAAATGCATCCCGTTTTCCTTTAAGGAAAACGGGCTGCATTTAAAAAAAAAACGGCTTTATTTAAAAGCAGTCCTAGACATGGAGGTCTGCTGAGCCCAGCAGGCCACCGTACCTGAGAGGGCCAGCCATTCCCAATGGGGCAGCAAATTGCGAGTGCCTCATCAATATGCATGAGGCATGCAATTTGCGACCCCATTAGGAATCGCTATCAGTGTCGCAGACACTGTAGTACATACCAATTTGCGACTCGCAAATTGTGAGTTGCTATTGAGAAGCAATTTGCGAGTCGCAAATTCCTTGGTCGTACATCTGGCCCTTAGTATTGAAATGCCAACTCCCTTATCGAGCTCTTGCACAGTCCAGACATTGTTAAGGCAGTAAAAACTCATTCCCTTGAGCTTCCCTTGAGCTTGGAAACACATTAGATGCAGTGTAGGCCCATGCGTTCCTTTTTAACTCATGGCTCGTCCTCCCATATCGTATGGGCAAATCTTTAGGTCTGATATCAGAAAAGACCATTTGATATTACTAAAGAACAGGTTACTTGCCTTTGGAAATGAACTTACTGGTTGGCACTCTATCTCACCGCAGATTTTTCACTTTGTGAATATGCTTCAAGTGTCAAACTGGATCCGCAAACTTCAAAGCAGTTCTTTAGCTTGCCAGTAGGAGACATCGTGCGGCTCCTTGCTAATATCTTTCCATTTCGGAAGTGACAAACGGAGCTGGATAAAAGCGTCACCCATGCACGCGGACGTCAGTTGCTTTCTTAGGCTTGTCCGTGCACTGAGACACGGGGCCGATCGGCAAACTAGAATGAGGTGGAACAAAGGACGCCGGGCGTGTGATAGCCTGTCTGATGTACAAGGATATTACTACTTTTGGCAGAAAAGAAGCACAGGTTCGCAGCACCAGCTAATTTGGGAAGAATGTGGTATAGGGTGGTTTGACAGAAAGAGACGGAAGCTCGCTCACACATGAAACTGATGTCATTGAAATTAGAAAGACTTACTTTGAGGGTCAGGAGATGGAATGGAGTGTGCATATACATTCAAAAAGTAAGAGTCACATTTAAATCCTACTGTGGTAGCACAAGGGGCCTTGGTGGAAATAAATGTTTCAAACCTTTCAAAAATCTCATCAACACGGGTGATTTCAACAAGGAAGGCTGAACTGGCAACTGCAAAAAGGCTATCAGAGCTGAAAAATAGCCTTATAGTGTCCGAAGCAAATGACAAGCAGGGACAAAACAAACAACAAAACTTCCAGCAACTTGGCCTGTAGCGGGTGCCAGCTCTGACCGTAAATTTGTCCCAACGACCGGCACACATTGATTTTGTAGAGGGACGTCTCACTGCCAAGAAAACATCAACGAACCCAGGAGGTAGGTCAAATAGGATCAAATGTCACCACCCAGTCTCCAAGTATGAAGATACAGATTGCATAAGCCCAGTGCAGCACACTGCCCTAGTGCTGCAACAGAAGATCCTCAATTTGATCAGAGGACTAATGCCCAGGAATTTCTGAGTACCACACTCTCCTGGCCCAATCCTGGGCCACTAGGAAAACTTAGGACTGGTCATTCCAGATCTTGTTCAGAACTTAAGAGCAGGAGAGGCAGAAGATGGAAGGCATACAGGAGTCCCGAGTTCCACTCTAGATGGAATTCCGTTTGGAGGGAGAGTCTCGGTAAGAAATTGGATTAGTTGAGGGTGGTAATTCCACCTCAAGTAATAATCACAATGCTTGTCAGAGTGAACACTCAGTCACTAAATTAACCAGAACTCTGCACCTGGTAGCAATAGGACAGAGCAGACAGAGTTGGCTTTGGGCAATGTGTAAATTATTTATGCAGTAGTAAATCGGGTAAAATTTAATAAACAAAATGACACAAAAAATGACAAAAATCCAAAAAGGGGAAAAGGAGATATTTTTTAAAGTTGTTGGTAGCACAGCGCCAAGTAGCACAAATTGCCAATGATGATCATTGGTTGCGGTAGAACAGGACCTAGGCGCAATTTGATGATGACCAAGATAGAACGTGGGTCGGATACACTAACCACGTTCATCCTAGTCAAAGATTTTACTGCATGATTTTAGTCCTTTAAGTCCCGATTCACCACAGGAGTACACTTCTAAAGTCCTGAAGGATCTCATGGGAGGCGCTTAGAGACTCAGAGTTTCAGGCAGAGGCTAAAGCATGGTCCAGTCCAGGTCCAGCTGCAATTGGTCAGCTGGGCATTTGCAAGAAAAGGCCTCTTGTAGCATGTTGTTTCTCTATAGCTTTAACTGGAGGTCAACCTTATGACCCTTGGAAACCACTTTTTGTCAGGTTTTCTAGGCACTTCTCAGGTCTCAGACAGCAGGTTTACTCCTCTTCTGATCTTCCACAGGTCCAAGAGTTCTCTGAAGTGTGTGCCTGGAGGTGCCATACTTATGCCTGGCATGACCTAGAGGGTGTTAAAAACCCCTGGGGATGCCCTAACCAATAGTGTAACGGTTCCCGTGGCACACCATGCCTCTTTTGGGCATTTTAAAGATGGACAAAGTCTTCGGCCACACTAAACTTGGCCTTGAAGGCTGGGATGTGTCTGGGGAGTGTACCTTGGTAATCATAGTGTCCTCCCACATCTAACACTAATGTTTGTGGCAGGTCTTGTACCCACAACAACCTCAGAGACATAACGTCTGGTAGAGCAAAACCTGAGTTTTCTGCAAGCAGACAGTGGATACACATGAATTGTTTTGGCATTTTGTTTCCCTTCTTTGAGGTGTGCCTCTAATGTTATATGTAAACCCAGCGGACCTGTCAAACAGGCTTTCACACTGGAATGTCAAAAAGAAGCCCACTGTGATTGCAGCCTGTCTGGCTGTGGGGACAAAAGCAGGGCCCTCTTCAAGTGTCTGCTAACATTTGCCTGTGACACGGAGGCCTTTTTGAAGTGCACCCCAAGTGTCTTATGAAAAACCCCAGCAGGCCAGTGAAGTAGTAGGACATTCAATCAGGGTTTGACACTTTAATGTCAAAAGGGATCCTCCCAGCCCCACCATGCTTATTCTGTTAGGTTCAGATGGGAGCAAGTTCACACAACATTCAAGCCTATTCAAATGCTGATTACTGGCTGGCAGAAGTGGAAAGGCAAAATGGAGATATAGGGGCACATGCATCAAAATTGTAAATTGCAAATACCTAATTGCGAATTCCTGATTATCACAATTGGGTAATCGCAATTTTCAATGCATGAAATTCAAAGAGTTTCAAATTGCAATTCCTAGGGGGTCGCAAATCGCTCTACCTCCTTAATATTAATGAGGTAGATCGCAATTTACGACCCCCTAGGAATCGCAAAAATCACAGGGATGGTGGCCTGCTGAAGTCAGCAGACCACCATGCTCGTGACTGCTTTTAAATAAAGCAATCTTTTTTTTTGTAAGGCAGCCCATTTTCCTTAAAGAAAAACGAGATGCTTTACAAAAAGTAAACTGAAAAGTTTTCTTTTCATTTTTTAAGACTAGGCAGTGGTCCTTGGGACCCCTTCCCTTTGTGAATGGTTGTAAAAGCATGCTCTTAAAAATGCTTTTACAACCATTCACAAAGGGGAAGGGGTCCCTTGGGGACCCCTTCCCATTTTGGAATGGGTTACCACCTACTTGAAGTAGGTGGTAATATGCCAATGTTTTGCGACCGCATTCACGGTCACAAAACTTTCATGCATACCGTTAGGATTCGGTATTTGGAAGGGACGCCCTAAACACGCCCCTTCCAAATACCGAATCGCAAACCCATTTTGCGATTCGGTAACAGGTTACCAAATCGCAAATTGGGGTTTGCTGCATCTGAAAAACATTTTTTTGCGTTCACAAATGGGCCGATTATGCGAATCGGCCCGTTTGTGAAGGCAAAAATGCTTGATGCATGTGCCCCTTAGTTTCTAGAGCCTTCAGGCAGGGCAAAGTTAACTTTCTATAAGTCCCCTTTCCAAAGCATTTATTACAAATCCTACTTCAACACTGAATTGGGCTTGTAATCAATATTTCAAAAAGTCAAAAAATGAAATTTGTATCCGTTTTCAAGCAGGAGATAATATTAATTGAATTTAATGTTGTGTGCCAAAGCTTTCCTATGGAACATAAGTCTGACTTACGGGTGACCTATTAATATTTAAAGGGAAGGTTTGGGCCGGTCAAAAGGGGTAATTTTGACAGGTCGAATTTGTAGTTTTAAAGCTACAATGTTAGGTCTAAAGACAGGTTTTACAGTGCTACAATGGTAGGTGCCACAATGAGTGCTCCAGCCCACTGATGGCCTTAAATTTACAGGCCCTCGATATACTTGGTGCCATATACTGAAGGCTTATGAGCAAATAAAATGTGTCAATCAGGAGTAAACCAATGTTACCATGTTAAAAGAAAGAGCACAAGCACTTTATCACTGGTTAGCAGGGGTAAAGTGCAAAGTGTTCTACAATCAGCAAATATAGGGCTCAGCAAGAAGGCAAAAAAAATTAGGGGAGACCCTGGAGAAAGAGCTCATTTCCAACAGTCCCCTAGGTAACTCCAACATGCAAAAGTGCTGACATTGTACTGCCTTGGCGGTGGCGAAAAAAATCAGAGCCAGGTCTCTCCCCATTGATGGAAGATGCCCAGCACCACCTCCAGGTGTAACTGCCATTTGTGATCCGCAAGGCGTTGGTGGCTGAGTTTGCCTCCCCTGGCGTTTAGGGATCCCATCGGGTGGCTCACCATCAGAGAATCATAGAAATTCCCAGGCAGTCCAGCCATTTCCAGAGGTGTATAACGTTCTGGCACAGGACCCAAAACCCCACCCTCCTTGTGGCAGTACCACATGATGGTGATGTTGTGCAGGAGCACCCCATGGTGGGCAATAAGGCCTTCAATGCCAAACGAATTGCCCTCAACTCCAACAAATTGATGTGGAGTTGAGCTTTCACTGAGGACCAGAGACCTCTGATCTCCACCTCTCCCAAATGGCCTTCTTAAAACAGAAGTGATGCATTCTCCAACCCAGTCATGTATGGGTGGGGTAAAGAGAGGGGTCTGCCACTGAGCCAATCACAGGCCAGCAGATCTTCTGTAGTCTCCTCTGAAATCTGGATACAATCTGACATACTTCCCTGGTCCTGTGCCCACAGGGCTTTAGAGCCCCCTGCAGTCAGCATATTGTATCGGGCATGAATCACCAGCAGAGTACAGGAGGATAGCAATAGCAGCAGCCTCAGAGTCTTTCGCACTGGGATCCAGGACAGAAGCTGAAACATTGGAATTATAGCCCGAATGTCCTGGACTCTGCGCTCTGAGGGCAAAGCATGAAAACATACTGTGTCCAGATTAGGTCAGATGAACAAGAGCATCTGTGAAGGGTCAGGTGTGGCTTCAGCATGTTGATAGTGAACCCCAACAATGTTAGGAGGTCTGCTGTAGTCTGAAGTTGGTTGACAACTGCCTGGGATGAGCTCACCTTCAACAGCCAGTCATTGAGGTACGGGAAGACTGATACCCCAACCTCCATACGTGTACTATGACCACCTTCATCACTTTCGTGAACACCCAAGTGGCACTGGTGAGGGCAAGAGAGAGCACTGCAAACTGAAAAGTCTCCTGGCTCACTGTGAACCGCAGGTTACGCCTGTGGACCTGCAGGACAGTGATATGGAAATAAGCATCCTGCAGGTCCAATGCCATCATCCAGTCTCCAAGTTCTAGGGCAGCCGGGGCGAACATGAGCATATTGAATTTGTCCTTGCAGAGGAAGGCGTTGAGTGGGCGAAGATCTATGGCAGGACTAAGGCTTCCATCATTCTTTGGCTCAAGGAAGATGACCCCTTTGGCCAGGAGGGCCTGCACTTCCTGCAAGACAGATGTGGTCCTCTGTCAGCCGTCCTGATGGTGGAAGGTGTGGCAGGGAAGAAATGGGAGAGTGTAGCCATTATTGACAATTTGGAGTACCCACTTGTCTGATGTGATGGCTTGCCACACTAGGAGGGAATGCTGTATCCTGCCCCTGACAAAGTGGCTGTGTGCCGCAAAGGACACACTAAAGAGGTTTTGCGAATGGGGCAGCTGTATAAGGTGGGGGACTGAGCTACCATTGTCCCTGATGCTCTCTGCATTGACTTTGTGAGGCGCAGCCTTGTCCATGAAAGGGCTGGGAGACCTGTTGTGCTGACAGCAGAGGCTGACGTTGACAGAATGGGAAACCCCTACCGTAAATCACACAAAGTACTCCTCTAATACATAAATCGTATTTCACGACTATTGTATAGATGGATCCTGATCCAACAGTGATGGGAAGTCCCTATGTGAAGCTACAGATTATATGCCACTAGGAAGTGGGGAAGGAAACAAGTCCTTTTGTTTTATATACCCTCACACACCCTAGTGGTGTCATGCTTCATCATCGGGTCACCCTGACGCCTTAAAGTCAGGGTGGGCTCAACCATATTTCAGGGAGCTCTTAGAGAAGTTTCTGGCCAGGGGGAATAAAGATTAAAAGTCCACAGACAGATCCCAGTTTCCCTTTATTCTTGGATCTGTCAGGGATATTAAAACAGAGATGAAAAGGGTCGGTTGGGATATTATGGTCCTAAGACCCTAGTGCCAACATGTTTCAGTCCGCTTAAGCCCCTAAAGGGTGCTGTACTTTCTTCAGGGCGATGACGCAGTACCCCCTGGAATAGACAATAGTGAGGGAATTTCCCTATACTATTTACAATAAGGGCAGATAGCCTCGAAGCGGGAGGAATTGTTGATGGAACTGCCTGGAGGGTGCAGGCAGGCCCAAGGAATGTGTTGTGACCCTGCTTTCTTTAAACTGTTCCTGGGCTGAGTCCACCGTCGCACAATAAAGGCAAGAGCCATCAAATGGCATGTCCATTAGGAATGCTTGGACAATACTGGAGAAGCCCGTAGACCCCATCCAGGTGTGGCGTTGAAGGACCACACTCTTACCATTTGCCTAACTGAAATGGTTGTGTCCAAGCCAGAGCAGATCACAAATTTTGCTGCATCACATCCACCCTGGATAGCTTGGTTAGGGGCACCCAGAGGTCGACCAAAACTGCTGCCAACTCTTAGACCACTGTGTCCCTTAGGTGATGTGTAGCAGCCTAGAAGTCAGATAGTGTTTATCAATCTCAAGGCAAGGCTCATAGAGGGGAAGATACACTTTCTAAATTACTCAATTCGTTTAGACTCAAGATCAGGTGGGGTAGGAAGATGTTAGGATTTACCTAATTGGTAGACACATGCACCAACAAGCTCTCTGGTGTTGGGTGTTGAGTAAGAAAGTCACAGTCACCTTGTGCAGGTTGATGGCACAGAGAGACCTGGCTAGTGACTCTTGGTCCTGAACATGGTTTTGCCCAAGTGGGTTTTCATAATGGCTTCATTAAATGGAAATAGAGTACCTCTGTAAGAACATTAGTCTTCGCCTCCATAGAGGTGGAGCAGCAGAATTTAGGCTCCACCCTTCATTTGTCACAATTTTGCAATTATATACTCATATCTGACATTATATTCAGTGTGTGCCTTAACTTCCTTAAAATGCATGAAGCATTTAAATGTATTCATGAAATATATATCAATGTAGGGATTAGAGGTTTGAATACAAATGCACCAATGTTCAGTTTAAACATTTAATCATGTATTTTTTTATTCATGTTTTGCATGTATTCTTAAAGTTATACTTGTTTATGTATAATCATGTATTCAAAGTTCATATTGACTGTTGAGTTGTCTCAGCCTGACTACAGGCCTCACTTGAAATGCGTTTACCCATGCCAGCATATTCTTTCTTTAGTTTCGCAGGTGCATTATCATGCTTCTCGTTAGTTAGAGAAAGGCATATTGTTTGTATTAGACTGTCGATAGTGAGGCCCGAAGGGAAGTACTTGCCAGTGAACGTGGAGAATTTATGGTTGGAAGAGGCCTTGAGTGCATCACATACCATGACTACGAGATGTTCAAGGTTGCGGTTTAGTCTAAGTCTCAATCCAATGGGAACTTAAGGGAGGGGGCGAGTACTCTTCTCGAGTAACTATTTGGTTGGTTACTGGTGGTGTGAGAGGAGATGAGACATTTTATGAATCTCCTGTTATTTTAATTAGTGTTTCCCACAATTAGATACTCAGACTGTTCTTAGACTTGGAGAGGGACAGACCTCTCTGTTTACATTTTTCCTGCAAGTGTGAAGCTTTAGGCTAAACACTTATTTCCTTTCCAAGACTTCTACAGAAGGCTATATTATGCTGACACCTTCTAAGCTCCTAAATAGCAACCCTGGATAGATGGTACTGTAGTCGATCTAGGTTTAGAACAGAGGAGGTAACTTTCCTTATGGAACACCTATTTACTTTAATTTGTTTCATTATTGTTGTGGCTGTCAGTATTCTGCATCTCATCTTCTTACAGCTCAATCTACTGAGACATCTCAGCTTACCTGCTGTATTGTTGCATCTCTTGAACTTACTTTTATTCTGCGAAAATAGTGGATTGATTAGTATCGTAAAATAAAATGTATTTAACCATATAAGGTGATTCCTGGTCCTTATTGTGGAGTCACATTGGCTTCACAAACCATAAATGTATTGTTGATGTCTATTCCCTTCGACCAGCAAAGGTCCATACGACCAATGGGGAAAAATCTTTAACAACTTCACTAAGAGATTACGTTGTAAGTAAAAGCGCGCCATCAGAGGGTAGTTGTAAGTCCAGTACTTCTGCCACCCTGCGCATAGTAGTACAAAACAAGGTGGTCACAGTGGATGAACAATCACGTAAATCACATCACCCATATAAAGCACACATTATTCAATCAATTTTGCGAATTCAAGTATTTTTATATCGGCATTAGAGTCATGCAAATAATCTATACATTTGTAAATAGGTGCTCCAGGGGGAAAGGGTGCTCAAGGAAGTGCTCTTGTGAGGGTTCTGCAAGTGTGAAACGGGAGTGTTTATACAGTATTAACAATGTGTCTTAAAAGAAGACCTGTCCAGCCGCCTAATAGGCTAGAAACATATTAAAAAAAACACAGTATAAAGATACAGTAAAGCAGTTGCTGTTATCTATGCTGTGAATCAAGGTCCAGTACAGGTACAAAGTGACAGTTGAAGTTTCGACCCCATAGATACGGAGGTACATTATGTCCTTAAACCGGGGTGTTCATCAAGACATGGGGAGCCACCTTATGTCCACTGCAAAAATGTAGGTGGAAAAGAAGCGCATCAATGGGCCCGTAGGCTCCTATGGCAGAGAAACGAATGATTTCAGCCCAGTCGGTGTTGTGGATGTAGAAGGTGTATGCACATCGATCAAATAATCAAGAGTGAAGCATCGGTATGTTGTAAGCGCATTTCATATGGCCGTAAGCATCAATGGCGGAATTAATCTGGAATAATCTGGAGGAGTCGCGGAAGAATCCTGACGTGTATACGAGGATATCTTTATACTGTGTTTTTTTTTATGTGTTTCTAGACTATTATGCGACTGGACAGGTCTACTTTTAAGACCCCGAGCAATTGCCAGTGGTTAGATAAATTGCAAGCATTCCTCCCATCACCTTTTGACTATTTGATGTAGCTGGATTCTGGGGCATCCAACACTGACAAGCACTCTATGCTGATGGGACACCACGAACTGGCAAGCATGCCACATGTCTGTCTCCACTCGGAACTGGATCCATACCCTTCTCCCAGTGAGCTTTCTTACACTATTCTCCCCCATTCCTCATCCAATCCAGTGTTGAGTTCCTCATGCCTCCTCCATATGCATCTTTAAACATTAACTTTGAACCCCTGGCCAAATTTATCCATTCCGTAACCTACACCTTCTACATTCATGTTGACGACACTCAGCTTTTCATATGAATTTATGGTGCAGTGTAACTGGAGAAGTCAGTCCAATAATAGACAAGATTGGTATGGGAGAGAATGGGGGTCTCCGGGTTAAGCGCTTTGAAAGGTTCCGTTTGTTCTAGTTGTCTCATTTGCTATACGATGACTCTCTTTGAGCGTTTAGTTCTTCTAGTAAGTCGGCTTATATAGGAGCTAACATTTTTGTTTCTGGTTTATGTATTTAGTTACCTACATTCCTTTGTGGTCAGTGTTTATCTTTTGTGGTCGGGGCAAGGGGATGGCGCGATACCTTATTTAGTTATAGAAAGTACATTATGTATAATATGTCCTTCACATTATGTCAGTAATAACTCTGTAGTGTCTCACTTCTGGTAGCTGATGCTAGTCTGTCCTTGGGCACTTCTCCTGATGATGTGCTTACATTAAACTACTTTGAAATGGCCTCCAGATTGGAGCACATTACTGTCAATGTGTCGTCTTTAGCGGGACATGCTATTCCGGATGTTGCTTACAGAGAAAAGGCCAGTTCAACAGACAAGGCCCAAAGAAAGAATCTCGAGTGATGTCCGGATGAGCCAAACCTGGAAAAGAGACAGAACCCATATATATGTCGATATGGGAAGGGACAGGGAAAGCTTCTGAAACAGGAGACAAGACAAATCACTAATATCACAGTGCTTCCACCTCCAAATTTATTGCCTGTATAGATTATAAAAAACATGATATGAATTGTTTGTATAAAATTACATACATCCAAGAATAGAAGCTGTGTTTCCCTTTCAGTCCCCCACCCCCGTGCCACGCTCACCACTATTCATGTCCATTCTGTACAGCAAATAGGACAGTGGAAGTGAGGGAGCTTCTGTTGTGGAAATAACGTAAGAGTATCTTACAAAAGTACCTTGGTCCTGAAAAGAAGGTGGAAATGTTATTAACCCACCTTACCCCCTAATATATGAAACCGTCAGTGATGTCAAATCTAGCAGGGTGAAAAATGGGGGAAATGAATGGAGATTTTAGCGGATAAAATGTATGAGTTTGTACAATAGATAAAAATAAGTCTCCATTGGAAATATTTTAAATAGAAAAGATAAAAATCGGGTCGGGCATCTTAAAAAAATCAGTGGTTTTCAACTTAAAAAAATAAAAGTAGAGGACAAATGGCGCACATAGTACCGGTTGTCTAATCAAAATACATACATGTCCCCTCCAACATAGAATCAGAGTACCTAACATCTGCTCTCAAACTGATGTGCACATACGTACATGTACACTTTACTCATACAAACAGGCCCACTTAAGTGTGTTTTTTCAAGGGCTGGTTGAATGTAGATGCACTTGTTTAGATATGTTGTTGGAAGGAGCCACTGGTTTCCCCCTTTTCCCTAATGCACTTGTCTGAACGCTCTTGTCTCCCCCACCTCCGACGGTGGGATCACAGTGGCTTAACGCCTTTGTCCTACGCCATTGGTCTGAGGAGGCATATCAGAGTTCATGGATTCAGGGTGGTTGGGTGGTGGCGGTGTTGCCCCTCCCTCCCTAATAAAATTGTCACTACAGTTCTGGTGATTTCAGGCCATCCTCAATTGCATCACAGTCCTGTAGTGAGACGCAGGGTGGCCGGTGTGCCCCACGTCCAGGGGCAACAAACTTGCGTAAGGTCACAGCACCGTGGTCTCGTCACTGTGGTTAAGCGGCCCGACAGCGTCTGTTAGTGACGGAGTGCTGACGTCAAGACTGTGGTCACTCCGCCAGTTCGAAAGGCTTCTGGCGATTGAAGATGGAGTGCTCTGGGCCGAGGGGGGCCCACGGGGGAGAGGGCTGTCGGGGCCACGCGGTGGGGGCGTATGCCCGTTGAGGCTATCTGCCATGCTGAAGCTGTCCAGCTTCCCGTCAAGCTCGTCCTGCAGGTAGCGCCGGATCTCCTGTTGTAGCTGGCTGGTTTCTGCTGCATAGTCCCTGTCAAGATGCTCTCGTAGCTGCAGAGAGGTGTGAAGAAATTATGAAATGGTTAGAATAAACACAGCTACAGCACAGCTTCACAACCAAAAACGAGTCCTTTGTCTCGGGTTCTGCTATTAGGTCTACAAGCCTCAGCGAGTGTACCCTGTTCTGCTGACAGGGTGGCAGTGGCTAACACTCTAAGGGCCAGATGTAAAACCGTTTTTAGCGGTTGCAAACAGGAAATCGACCCGTTTGCAACTGCTAAAAAGGATTGTAGCGTGTACCAAACCTATTTTTTTATTTTTTATTTCAGAGAATTTTATTTAACATTTTCAAAAACAAATGAGCAAGGGAAGTAAGAACAGCAAAATAAGGCAAAAGATGCATATTGAAGAGCCAAGGACTGGTATAGAGGAGCCGGGATGTTAGGCTGGTGCAGAATAATCATAATCATATATCAAAACCAAGGCGAGTCGCATCATATTAGGACAGTATAAAATACAAAACTCTATAGATTTACAGATAATGAAGTAGGGAGATAAAAGTGTAAAGAAAAATAAGACCCAGTAGGTGGTTGAGTTAGGTAAGATATATAGAGAAGAGCAGCTCAGTTAGAGTACAAAGTACCTAGATACAGAAATATTGCAGTATATATTTCATTGCAGGTCAGCTAGACAGAGCAGAGATCGGAGAGTTGGAGTTAGCCAGAATTGATGAGCACATAGCTTGCTTGTTCAGGGCAATTGCAGACAGTCAAGGTATAGAACGGACGACTCTCACATTAGGGCTTCAAGGGGGTTTGGTGGCAGTGAAGTAGTTGTCAAGGGATTTCCAGTTTTACACACTATGCATGGGGAGCTTCGGAGGGGAGCGCTGTCCGCGCCTCTCAGGAAGGAGACCCAGTTTAACCAGGAGCCAAAAGAGGTGGCTGCTGTGTTTTTCCAGTTAGCGAGTACTGTGTTACAGGTAGCAGTTAGAAGGATATCGATCAGGAGGCTATTGCTATGGGAATTGATTTTTGGGTCAAGGAATCCTTTGATTAGGGATAGCAGCAGTTAGAAGGATATCGATCAGGAGGCTATTGCAATGGGAATTGATTTTTGGGTCAAGGAATCCTTTGATTAGGGATAGGGAATTCTTTTCTAGTTGGACCCCACATAGGGTGTGTATGAAATGGATTACAGAATCCCAAAATGGAGATACCGCACTGCAGCAAAAGAGAAGGTGGGGGAGGTCACCTGTCAGATTGTTACAATTCCAGCAAGATGGGTTATCCCTGAGGGAGAGCATGTGGAGTCGGGCCGGAGTCCAGTAAGTCCTGTGTAGTAGCCAAAATTGTGTCTGGGAGAGGGAAGGAGAAATTTTGTAAGAGACAACTGACTTCCATATTAGGTGCCAGGTTTTCGGAGTGACAGACTCAGAGGGGTCCCATTTTGCCTGAAGTCTTGAGGACAGGTTAGTAGATTTCGGTTTTAGGGGGTGATAAAACTTGGAGGCTTGGTGACCAGACTTATTAAAAGTCAGGATGGATTTGGGAAGAGAGGGCTCATTAGATGGGAGATTGAGTTGGGATAGACAGACTTTAAGTTTAAGGAAGTCATATAAATCTAAGTTCAGTCAGTTGAAGTGAGTTTGTAAATCCCTAAAAGAGAGTGGGGATTGTGGAGATCCAAGATCATTTAAGAAATGAATGCCCTTAGAGGCCCAGTGTGGCCAAAAGACTGATGCACCTTGGATTCTAATTTTAGGATTATTCCATAGGGAGATCATGTTAGATTTGGAGATCGGTATCTCAAGGAGTGTGTCAATTTTTAGAGGGCTCTTTTGGTAGTGTTAAAAATATATTTTCCGGAAGCAGGGGATTTGGAGTGCTGGTTAGTAGGGAGATAGGGTGGAGCTCGCCTAGTAGTTCCCTTTCAATTAATAACCAAGTGGGGGTATAATCCAGCGATTGGGAGAACCAGAGGGAACCCTGTCTTGCAAGGAAAGCGGTTTGATAGTCTTTGAAGTCCGCCAGGTTAACACCCCCAAGATGAACAGGTAGGCGATAGAGATTCTAGGGCGTTTATTTTGCCAGATGAACTTATTTAGTAATCTATCTTATCTTTTGGTGGAATTCATCCGATAGGGCTAATGGTAACATATTCGCAAGGTAATTGATTATAGGGGTGATCATCATTTTGACGGTCTCTATACGACCCCATTTTGTAAGGCACTTGGGATTCCAGCTCTCCAGTAGAGATTCTATCTTCTTCAGAATTTGGGCCTCGTTATGGTGTAGGGATTCTGATACGTCTGAGTTAAACTCCAGACCCAAGTATTTAATAAACTTTGGTTGCCAGGATAGGCTTGTATTCTCGAAGAGGGCGCTGGAGCAGAGGTTATTCAGAGCAAGAATTTCAGATTTTTCTTTATTAAGTTTATAATTTGAAACTCGGGCATGCTCTTCTATGGTCTGTAGTAAGGCAGGAATAAAATATGAAGCCTTTTCGGTCATTATTAAAATATTGTCAGCGTAGGCGGCGAATTTCACTGTGGAGCTGTTAAAGTGGAGTTGTTAAAGGAGTCACCATGAATGTGGGGGTTAGTTCTGATTTTGTGAAGTAAGGGTTCTAGGCTTAGGATGAATACGGTTGGGAAACAGTGGCAGCCCTGTCTCATGCCTCTTTCTAGATTGAATGCCGAAGAGAGGAGGCCCCCAGATCTCACTGTAGCCAACAGGCCGCTATAGAGAGCCATGACCATTCTAGTGAAAGATTCCCCTATTTTAAATTTCAATAAGGAGGAATGTCCAGGAGACCCTATCAAATCAGTATCGAGGGTAACTGCTATTGTTTCGGTAGGAGCCTTCTTGGCCCTTTCTTTGACGTGACATAGGAGTCGGGTGTTGTAATTTGATAACCTATTCTTTATTAAGCCCACCTGAGAGCGATCAATCAGCCAAAGGAGGAGAGGTTTGAGTCTCTTACAAAGGATCTTAGCGTGGATCTTTGCATCCAGGTTAATTAGGGAAATTAGTCTATAATTCTTCACCTGCGTCGGGACTTTACCGTCTTTTGGGATTACAACTATAGTGGCTTCAATAGTAGCGCCAGAGATGGCTCCAGAGTCAGAAAAATGTTGGTAGAGGGCCAAAAGAGTTGGTTTGAGTGGATGAGCGAATGTTTTGAAAAAAGTAGCCGAGTAACCATCTGGGCCTGGAGCTTTATGGGGTTTTTAAAGAGCGAATTGCAGAGTCAAGCTCTTTAATCGAGATAGGGGTGCTGAGGACCAGCTTCTCTTGATCTGAGATGGTCAGAAGGGGAATGTCACTGAGGTAGGCTGCACAGGAGGATGCAGAGATATCAGAATAATCTTTGTATAAGGATTGGTAGAAATCTTTGAGAATTTCTAATATTTTTTGTGGTCTAGTGTGGGTGACATTTGATTTGTCTTTGAGAGAATCAATCCCTTTGTGGTTCTGTTTGTGTTTTAAGTAGGAGGCTGAGGATTTTTCCAGCTTTATTCGCCTTGCAGAGATTTAGGCTATTATATTTGTTGACCCATACTCCCACTCTCTCACTCACGATTCTGTTGTAATAATATTTTTTGTTGGTGAGGGTGGAGAGGGTTTGTATCGGAAATGTGGGCGGTCTCCAGTGATTTAATGACTTTTTCTAAGTCCATCAGGTCTTTATTATGATCCTTATTAATTTTGGATTGAATGTTTATGAGGGCACCCCTAACAGTGGCCTTCAGTACGTCCCAAGGAGTGGAAGGGGAGGTCTCAGCAATTGGATTGTCTTCCAAGTAGTTTAGGATGGGTTTTTCAATCACCTCCCTGGAGGCAGTGTCCTCGTCATTGAATCTCCAAATCTTACTAGGGGTACTCACATTCATGCCGGTGAGGGAGAGGGTTATAGCAGAGTGGTCAGAGATTAGCATCGTCAGTATGTCTGTCTGATTGATTAGATGGATATGGGGTTTGGAGATCAATAAATAGTCTATTCTGGAGTAAGACTTGTGGGGAATGGAAAAAAGGTGTAGTCTCTAGTGTCCAGGTGTTGAAGTCTCCAAGAGTCAAGAAGACCAAAACTAGTGCATAGTTTGTGTAATGACATGTGAGACCTAGAGGGTTGAAGGGGGGCCCTGTACTGCCTGTCAATGGTTACATCTAAGGGAAGATTGAAGTCACCGCCCAAGATAATGAGGTCGTCGCTTGGTATTTGGCTCAGTGGAAGGGACAAGGAGTCACAGAAATCTGGATTGTCAAGTGTTCGGACCATATACATTGAGAACGTGAAAATGGCAGGAGTTTTTAGCGAATTTTGACAGAACCCATCTTCCATTGTCATCAGTCATGTGTGAGATGGAGGCCAGGCCTGAATTCTTAGAGATCAAGGTGTCAACCCCATCCTTCCTACTGTCCATTGAAGAGCAGAGGATGTCTGCAATCCAACTCTTCCCAAAACCTGCAAGGCCCCCATGGGTAGGTTTGTTTCTTGTAATAGGATTACATCAGGTTTCAATTTAAATAGGTAGTTATCGATTTTTTTACGTTTGATTGGGTGATTAAGCCTTTTGACGTTTAAAGAGACAAATTTTAAGTTACTATCCAGTGGGGAATTATTCATGACAAGGAGGTGTGACTATGACTATTTAGATAATGGTAATAGTCTGCTGAATGAGCTGGCTGCGAGATGAGGAGAAATGACTAAGTATGGGCCCACCCCGGAACTGTGTAGTACGTTGGTGTAATCAGTGAAATTAAAGCCAAGAAGATAATGCTTATTAAAGAACCATCTAGGGACATATTTAGGATTAACACCCTGTGAAAGGAAAGCAGGTCTCTGAGCTGGAACCATTGGTCGGGAAGAGTGTCTGGAAGAGGAGCTGCAAGAAAAGGCAAGTAAAAGGGGTACAAGTATCATAGCGAACGGTTAAGCATGGTCTAGAAATATACCTACAGGTAAGATTAAAAAAGTAAATTAACAGGGGGAATAAATAGCCCATATTCCCACCCACCCTCATCCCCCTACCCTCACCATCCAACCCACCCACTCCAAACACTAAGTGAGGGAGACGACAACTGGTGAGACCCGCCTTCGCTAGCTCAAGACAAACAGCAAACGGTATGTAAAACTTGGGATCTTGCGAACAGTAGAAAGTAATGAACATACATGTGTGGTAGAATAAGCAACGTGTACCAGCAAGGATAGACCAAATTAAGGAGGGGAGTTACACGTCAGCATGCCTCTATGGACAAAGAGCACTGTGAAGGATGGAGCCAATTAGGGGATCGGTAGAAACCTGAAAGCACTCTAATGGACCCCCGATAAGTTATATTACGTTCATACTAAGGAGGGGGATTAGTAAGGTGGCTGAAAGCCCAGTGGCTGGGTTGTTACCGCGTTTGTGGCCATACATAGGAACCGGAGAAAAGTGGCAAGGGGGGCCAGAGGCCACCACAAGTAGAGAAGCCAAGGGTGAGACCAAGTGCTCTATGTACTGGGTATGCAATAGGGCATGCAGAGCTGTAGAACAATTTTAGGATACTATGGCTAATAGACACTCTGTAAACAAATGCGGAGTAATGCATAGGAGGCGACCTATTTTACGAGTCGGTAACCTGTTACCGACTCGCAAAACAGGGTTTGCGAGTCGCTATTAGGAAGGGGCGCGCTAAGGGCGTCCCTTCCTAATAGCGAGTTGCAGGGGGTGTAAGATTGTTTTGCGACCGCAAATGTGGTTGCAAAACATTTGCATTTACCGCCATTTTCAAACTGGTGGTAAGCCAGTCGCAAAGGGGAAGGGGCCTCCAGGGGACCCTTTCCCATTTGTGATTGGCAGCGAAAATGTTTAAGAGCAGGCAGTGGTCCCACAAACTACTGCCTGCTCTTAAACGAAACTGAAACGTTTCATTTTATTTTTAAATGCATTCCGTTTTCCTTTAGGGAAAGGGATGCATTAAAAAAACTGCTTTATTTAAAAAGCAAACACAGACATGGTGGTCTGCTGTCCCCAGCAGACCACCATCCCTGTGTTATTGCCCATTCCCAATGGGTTGCAAATTGCAACCTGCCTCATGGATATTGATGAGGTTGGTAATTTGCGACCCTATTGGGAATTGTAAAATGAGTCTGAAACACATTAGTACATTTCCTTTTGCAACTCGCAAAAGGGAATGGTCATACATCAGGCCCTAAAACTCTACAGTGTCAGGTACACTGTGTAGCACTGCACGCAACTGGCATCTGCAGAGTGCACATACTATTTGTGTGGTTCTCTCAAGTTTATGCTGCCTGTTTAAATGACATCACTTAAGTGTTTAATACACTGACAGTGTACTAGTGAGAGTGCTCCAGTATTCTAAATACAGACTCTACGAGAGGATACGAATTATGTGGTAATGAGAATGCTTCGGAAGCTGACCTGATTGTCTCACACGGAGACCCCTTCACTGTACATATAATGATTCACTACTAGGGACCCTGCTCCAGTGATTGAAACTGTGTGTACTGAGAGAACATAAGTGCATGATATACTGTGTGACAATGAGAACACACCAGGAATATATACAGTGATGATGAAAGTGTTTCTCTAACGAACTGTGCACAGTCTTCTGATAGTTCCCGGCTCCGTTATTAAGGGAGAGCACTTCTCATCTCACCCTGAGGGCGGTGACTAGTCACTCTCTAGGTGTAGCACCAACATTCTAGTAATGGTGAGCATGGGAGGGGAGCACGGATGAAGGACGCTGATGCTGTACCAGCATGCTCACAGCTCCCTTCTGCAAAGCTTTACACCAAACATTCTCCAGCTAACCGTGAGATTTCCTCTGCCTCACATTTAAACATACCCTATCTTCCATGTCCATCAACTGCACCCCATTTTTCTCCTCACTAAATTACATATTTTCATGAACCACAATAATGGTTAGACATTGCATTGTCTTCTTCCTCACCAACTTCACACAACATCCCTTCACTTTTTGTGGGTCTGACCATAAGGGGCATCTTTTTCTCACTGCTTCTGCCAACATGATCCATAGCCTATCCGCAACTTTCACCATTTCACTCCCTTCCGTCTATTACTTTCTTGGGTTACTGCCTTGACTACACTTGTCCTAGGTAGACCCCATCACACTATAGTATCTTTACCCTCTTAATCCATCCTGGGATTTCCCCCGAGTTGGGCTTCTACCCAACTTAGAAACTCAAAAGGTGGCTCACCCATGACTGGGTGATGTGCCAGTCTATATTTTCTCTCCTTGGTCTTCTTCAACGTCCACTGCTGCTTCAATACCTTTAATAAGCATTTATGAGTCCGACCACACAGCTCGGGTTCAAATCCATTTCTGCTAAATACTCTTAAAGTAAACTGCACACTACTGCCTTCATCGGCACAGTGGATCGCCATCACCCTTGAACCCTCACTTCCATGAAATCTTACACATTTCCCCATTTCCATGAAATCTCTCCATGATGCAGATCTCTGGCCAGTACTACATACCTGTGCCTCCCACCCACAGTACTGATGAGACTTAACGTGTCCGAAGCTACTGTCTCCCAAGGCACGCCTGGCAGCTCCATGCAAACCAACGGTGTTGTAACACTTAATAATCTTATCTGACTCACACTACTTGAAACATTCCTCACCAGCCTACCCAACTTTGATTCGCGGCCACCAACATTACTTTTTCAATCTGTATTTAGACATAGTCTTTCCTCGACGCCCTAATGCACCATCTACACTAACCTCTCACTTTATTGGACTCACCTGACCCCCTCTGCACAACTGACCATTCTTCATCGTTAATTCTTCTTTTACAAGTCAAAACTTTCCACTTGTGGCACCTACTTCTTTCTTTCTGTTTTTCCTTCTAGACCTTCCTTATTCTTTCCATGTAACATCCAACTAACTTTGCTTTCATCACATCCTGCTCAGAATCATGCACACTACAACACACCTTCTCGTTGACAGCTTAAGAGTGTTTGACGGAGGGTTGACCACATGACCTTCAACAGTTGTCTGCCCTTCACTTACCCTTAATTCTTCCTCCTTGATCCGCAATTCAATTTCCTTTTGGCTGTTGATGAGTTTATCCCGGCGCAACTGCTGAGCCTCATCCAGCTGTCAATATAAAAAATCCAATGAGAATGTGCATATGCCGTTTAACGATCAGAAGCAACACACACACATGCTCTTTCGAAGAATTATGACGTACATTTTTGACAACCCACTCATGGTCATTTTTCTTCTCAGGAGCAAGGAGTGCTGTCCTGTCCACTGACTGTTTTGGCGGAATTTTTGCAAGCTTCTTTAAACTAGAAAAACTGCCAGAGCCAAGCTGTTTCAATATACTAGGAAGCATCTACCCTGAGTGTGTAGGACACCCTCGGTTACTTATGAGCTGAACAGTACATGTATGATCCAGTCCATTCAACATGCTTTTCTTGTGCTGGAAGAACCTTACTGTGACTGTCACAGCCCTACATTAATTAAAGCAGCCTCATCACTAACCACATGCAGGCACGCTAGATATAAGGAATTCATCCTACCAGTTGTTGTCCACCGCCCTACCCCCTCCCCAATTAAAAGAGACTTATTCAACACTTTTTACATTGTGAGCTTGTGCTTTAATTGATTGTAAAATAGAAGCCAACTTCAAAATGGCTGCCTCAAAGGGAAGTAATGCTTCTGCAAACAAAAGCAGCTGGATGAAAACTGGAAGGAGAGAGGTGTGGTGCAGTGGCCAGAGCGGGTGACTCCAGAGCGCGGGGCTTACGGTTCGATCCCTTGCGCTGGCAGCAGCTCAGCTCAGCATCATGTGACTCTGGGAAATAGCTCACTTAATCTCCCCGAAGGCCCCAGTGCCTTGAAACCCTAAGGGGTGATATGTTCGCGCTTTACAAATATGGATTACAATATATACACTTCTTTCCAAAATTATTACGAATTAATCCTCAAACATGGGTGACTGTTACTATTATGTTACTACCTTTCATGGCATCTGAGTTGATTCATGCAGCTGGAAACGAGTTGGAAGGCTGTAAGCGAATGACCTCGAGATGAAAGGTTGATAGGAAAGCCAGAGTTCAACTTGGCTCTTATCCGCTCCACCACGATTTGTATTTAACCAGTAAGGAGGTGTGGTGCAATGTATAGCTTTTGTGATTTAGTGTTCATTACTTACTGAGCCAGTGGCACAAGTTACTAACTTGTGTAACGATATATCTGTAAGAGACAGTAGTTAGTGACAGATTCCTTACCTTAGAATATCCCCAGGCGTCAGGCTGGATCTGGAAAGTTTTTGCGTAGCAGTACCCTTGCGCGTCGGTAGGCGGCGTCGTGCGGCTCCGCGTTTGTCGTCGGCGTCGTGATCGCCGGGATGACGTCGCGGGCAGTACTTAGACGCCGCCCCTGCGCGCTGACATCAGTTCTGTACACTACTTTCCGCGCCAGGAACGCAGAGCCATGCAAGAAGCTGACATAAGTGTCTGAAAAATACTAGGGCACTGAAAGGGATGTCCTTAACCCTAGAAATCAGTACGCAGAACGGGGAGGATGGGTGGGCGGTAGGGAATCTGTCACTAACTACTGTCTCTTACAGATATATCGTTACACAAGTTAGTAACTTGTGCATCTGAAAGAGACACGTTAGTGACAGATTCCTTACCTTAGAATAGATACCCCAGCAATACCAACCCCGGTGGTGGGTCTGCGAACAAAGATCAGACAAGGAAGTCCCGGAGGACAGAACGGCCAAAGAAGCCGTCCCTCCGGACCTGACTGTCAAGGCAGTAATGCTTGGTAAACATGTGCAGCGAGGCCCACGTAGCTGCCTG
Source organism: Calotriton arnoldi (assembly GCA_963921515.1). Taxonomy (NCBI): domain Eukaryota; kingdom Metazoa; phylum Chordata; class Amphibia; order Caudata; family Salamandridae; genus Calotriton; species Calotriton arnoldi. The sequence continues at coordinate 490,750 of CAWUFW010008491.1, forward strand.
ACAGATATCCTGCAGCGGAACACCGCGGCCTAAGGCCGTGGTAGCAGCCGTTGCCCTTGTGGAATGGGCACGCAGCCCAACAGGAGGCTCCTTCTTAGCCAAAGAATAGCAGGCTTTGATACACAAGGTTACCCAGCGGGAGATGGTTCTCTTGTGCACCGCCCGACCTTTTTTGGCGCCCACGTAGCCAACAAAGAGCTGGTCATCCACCCGGAAGTGTTGTGTGCGGTTGATATAAAAGGAAAGCGCACGTTTTGGGTCCAGACGGTGGAGCCTCTCTTCCTCTCTGGAAGGATGCGGAGGCGGAAAGAAGGTGGGCAAAGTGATGGTCTGCCCAATGTGGAAGGCAGTAACCACCTTTGGCAAGAAGGACGGACGCGTCCTAAGAACAACCTTGTCTGGATGGACAGACAGAAAGGGAAGTTTGCATGATAGAGCCTGGAGCTCACTCACCCGCCGAGCGGAGGTGATGGCCACCAGAAAGGCTGTCTTCAGAGTCAGAAGACGAAGAGGACAGTTATGTAGAGGCTCAAAGGGAGCGCACATAAGAAAGGTAAGAACCAAGTTCAAGTCCCACTGAGGCATCACAAACGGAACAGGAGGGAAGAGGTGCGTAATGCCTTTTAGGAACCTGTTAACAACAGGGGACTTGAAAAGGGAGGGCTGATCAGGAAGCCTGAGGAAGGCCGAGATGGCACAAAGATAGCCCCTTGATGGTACCCAGGGCAGAACCCTGTTGGGCCAGGGAAAGAAGGAACAGAAGAACCTCAGAAAGAGGGGCAGAGAGAGGGTTCACAGCCTTTGCTGTGCACCATGCCACAAACTTGTTCCACCTGCAGGCGTATACCACCTTAGTGGAGGGACGCCTGGCTGCCAGAATCACATCACAAACTTCGGGAGGCAAGTCGAAAGGAATCAACTGCCGCCGCTCAATCTCTACGCAAGCAGGTGGAGGCTGGACAGGTTCGGGTGGAGGACCGTCCCCTGCTGCTGCGACAGAAGATCCTCCCGAAGAGGCAGACGGATCTGGGGATCGACGCTCATACTGAGTAGCTCGGGATACCAAACTCTTCGAGCCCAGTCCGGAGCCACAAGGATGACTTGGGCCCGGTCGCGCCGAATCTTCTTCAACACTCTGGGTAGAAGTGGTATTGGCGGAAAGGCATACAACAGACCGCAACTCCACTCGCGACGAAAAGCGTCGCCGAGCGAGTGCCGCCTTGGAAATTCCAACGCGCAGAACTGATGACATTGCGCGTTCTCTTCGGTGGCGAATAGATCTAACCAAGGCTCTCCCCACTGTAGAAAGAGTCCTTGCGCCACTTCCGAGTGAAGACGCCATTCGTGATCCATCATGCACCTGCGGCTGAGTTCGTCCGCCCTGGCGTTCAGGGAACCTGCCAGGTGTTGAACCATCAGGAACATGCCCTGATGTTCCAGCCATGTCCAGAGGCGCAGAGCCTCCTGACAGAGGGTCCACGACCCCACCCCGCCTTGTTTGTTGCAGTACCACATGGCGGTGTTGTTGTCTGTGAACACCTGCACCACCTTCCCTTTGACAGAGGGAAGGAATGCCTTGAGTGCAAGTCGGATCGCCCGGAGCTCCAGGATGTTGATATGGAGCCGGAACTCCGCCGGAGACCAGAGGCCTCTGATCTCCGCCTCTCCCGTGTGACCGCCCCATCCCAGAAGGGACGCGTCCGTCACAACTGTGTGCTCTGGCTGGGGAAGGGAGAGGGATCTGCCCATGACCCATTGCCGGTTCGAGAGCCACCACTGCAACTGTTTTGCAGTCCCCTCCGAGATCTGGACGTGATCGGACAGGTTTCCCTGGTGCTGCGCCCACTGGAACTTCAGGTCCCACTGTAGAGCCCGCATATGCCATCTGGCTTGATTGACCTGCAGGAGGCCATGAGGCCCAGCAGCCTCAGGGTCATCCGTACCGAAACCCAGGATAAAGGCTGAAAGATCGGAATCATAGCCTGAATATCCCGGACTCGCCGTTCGGGAGGATAGGCCCGAAACTGCGTCGTGTCCAGAACTGCTCCGATGAAAAGGAGCTGTGGAGAAGGAATCAGATGCGACTTCGGCACATTGATGGAGAACCCCAGCGAGTGCAGGAGTTCGGCCGTAGTCTGGAGGTGGGAGACGACTGCCTGGGACGAGCCAGCCTTCAGCAGCCAGTCGTCGAGGTAGGGGAAGACTGGAACCCCTGCCCGGCGCAGATGAGCTGCGACCACCGCCATCACTTTCGTGAACACCCGAGGGGCACTTGTAAGGCCAAAGGGGAGCACGGTGAACTGAAAATGCTCGAGGCCTACCGTGAACCGCAGTTAACGCCGGTGGGCCGGCAGGACGGGGATGTGAAAATAAGCGTCCTGCAAGTCCAACGCTACCAACCAGTCTCCAGGGTCGATGGCAGTCAAGACCTGAGCTAGGGTGAGCATCTTGAACTTCTCCTTCCGGAGGAAGCGATTCACGTACCGGAGGTCCAAGATAGGACGCATGTCCTCCTTGTCCTTTTTGGGCACCAGAAAGTAGTGGGAGTAGCAACCACGTCCTACTTCTGGGGTCGGAACATGCTCGATGGCCCTCTTGGCCAAGAGGGCCGTGACTTCCTTCTGCAGAAGCACCAAGTGATCCCCTGACATGCGGTGGAATTGAGGTGGCATGGCTGGGGGGGTGGTCTCGAAGGGGAGGGAGTAGCCCCTTCGGACAATGTCCAAGACCCACCTGTCCAAGGTGATGGCATGCCAGTGGTGAAGGTGATGGCGGACCCTGCCCCCTACTGGCGTGCTGTGCACCGGAAAGGAAGGACTAGGAGGGCTTGGAGGCCGCGGACGGGGGGAGTTGGTGGCCTGACCCGCACGCTGGTTGCCCGACCCGCCACGGCAAGAGCCACGTCCTCGGCCACGCGAAGACGCTTGCTGCGCGGGCCGGTGGCTGGGCAGCGGACGTGACTGGGCGCCCCTTCCGTGGCCACGAAAGGGGCGAAAAGCAGAGGTCAGCGGAGGGCGCACAACAGAAAGGCCCAGGGACTTGGCAGTAGCCCGTGAGTCCTTAAAACGCTCCAGCGCATGGTCTGCTTTGTAACCAAAAAGGCCGACTCCATCAAAGGGCATGTCCATGAGTGTATTCTGGACATCACCCGAGAAACCAGTTGTTCTCAGCCAGGCGTGGCGACGCAGCGCCACCGTCGTTGCAAGCGATCTGCCCAGCGAGTCGGCGGTATCAAGGCCACAACATATGGTGAACTTTGCCGCATCCCTACCTTCCGCAATGGTGCGGGTAAGCAGTGTCTGGACCTCCTCAGAACACTGGGGCAAAATGGCCGCCACCGAATCCCACAGAGTGTGGGAATATCGGCCCAAAAGGCAAGCAGTGTTGACGGACCGCAAGCCAGCACTGGAGGAAGAAAAGGCCTTCTTCCCAAATTGATCCAGGCGTTTGGATTCCCTATCCGGAGGGGCGGTAGGGAAGGCGGTTTGGGAGGCAGAGGCTTGGACAACCAAGCTCTCGGGGGTGGGATGTTGGGAGAGAAACAAGGGGTCGCCCGGAGCAGGGCGATGGCGTCGGGCCACGTTCCTATCCACAGGAGCCCCTGTGTTGGGCTTGGACCAGGTGCCCAAAAGAACGTCAGACAGTGCATCATTAAACGGCAGCAATGGCTCTGGGGAGGTAGCTGCCGGCTGAAGCACTTCCGTCAGGATGTTAGTCCTGACAGCCACAGTAGGCAATTGGAGGTGCAAGGCTCCAGCTGCTCTACGCAACACCGTTGCAAAATTTGCCCCCTCCTCCGTAGCCACGGGAGGAGACAGCATGCCAGTGTCAGGGGAAGTGTCTAGACCACTGGCATCCCCAAGTTCCTCTGCCCAGTCCTGATCATACTCACACTGCTGTGTGAGAGGGTCTTCCGACCCCTCCCAGCTCTCCTGGTCCTCCTCTGGCTCAAAATATGGAGGAGGAGGGACATCTGGGACCAAAGGTCTCATCGGCGCCGGGGCCGGCGTCGGGCGACGTCGGTCCGGCTCAAATGTCCGGAACCGGAGAGAACCGGGGAACGACGCCGCCCGGAGTCCCGGGCGGCGTCAGGAACGGCACCGGGAACATCGGCGCCGGCGGAGGCGAGGTTAGGTCAACTGGCGTCGATCGGGGTTGCGGTACCACCGGAGCCGGGATCGAGGCCGGGGCCGGAGCCGAGGCCGGGATCAAGGCTGGCGGGACGGGCGACGCCGGGACCAAAGTCGTCGGCGACGCCGGAGCAACCCCATCAGGGCCTGCGGGGCCCAAAGGCGCACCGGAGGGACCTTGAGGCTTGAAGAGGCGGGCCATGGCCGACAGGAATTCCTGTATTTGGGCCGGAGTCGCCCCCGAACCCGGAAAGGACGGATAATGCGAGGGCGGCTCCACAGGCACGTCCGGGGCCGCGGGGACGGTGCCGACAGGGGCCTCAGCCGAGTCGCGAGACCGGCGAGGCGAAGTCTTAGAGCGATGATGCTTCTTAGACTTTTTGTGCTTCGACTTACCCGAGGAGTGCTTAGACTTGGACTCCGACGACCGGCGGGGGCTCCGCGACCGGCCCCTCGACCTCTCACGGGACCGAGGCTTGGTGCGGCGCGGAGCCGACTGCCGGACCTCGAGGAGCTTTCGAGACCGCTCTCGCAAAGCCTTCGGGTGTAAAGCCCGGCAGTCAGGGCACGACTTCGTGTCGTGGTCTCGGCCGAGACAGTAGAGACACTCTAAGTGCGGGTCTGTGATCGACATCATTCGACCACAGACGTTGCATGGCTTGAAGCCGGGCATCCCTACCGACACCTAGGAGTCGAGAAGACTCGAAAAGAAACAGTGAAAAAATCACCAAAAATTTAGTCAAAAATTGACTAGGGCACTGCTCTTCCCAGATCTGCGCTTACTGGCGCGGAAAAAGAAGAACTGACGTCAGCGCGCAGGGGCGGCGTCTAAGTACTGCCCGCGACGTCATCCCGGCGATCACGACGCCGACGACGGACGCGGAGCCGCACGACGCTGCCTACCGACGCGCAAGGGTACTGCTACGCAAAAACTTTCCGGATCCAGCCTGACGCCTGGGGATATTCTAAGGTAAGGAATCTGTCACTAACGTGTCTCTTTCAGATTCAATTCTACTGAAACTTCAAACAAGGCCATTTCAACGAGGGGCTCAGAAGACCTCTTAATATTTCAGATCAGGCTCTAGGAAGAAGGATTAATCCCACTTAATGCTGGTCTCAAGCATTTTTGTTGTCTGACCTTGTATCAGCTTTTCATATACTCTATGTCTTCACCACCCTGCAAAGGGTTTTAGCTCAGTACTGCTTAGGCCTTGCTAGAGACTTGCATGTTTGAAGGCCAATTCAACAAAAAAAATACAATAGGGTAATAACCACACCTTTTTTTCAAGGACATAGAGCCAGTTTTGTTTCTAGTGTGTGCTGCATAGCTAGTTATCATTACTACTTTTGCTGTCCATTCCTGCACAGTGGTGGAATCTCTCCACTGGCTCTTCACAATCATTAAATTACCAAAACAGTTAAACTAAATTGTAGTCGGTTTTTCTTGCTTTCAAGCAGCAGGCTGACAACTCTGAATGTACTTGTCCGGGGGTCTTAATTTGTCCTAATAAAGAACTTGTGCTTTTGGGCATCCAGGATTAGGTGGCATCGCCCTGAGCTATGCCCGCCAATAAGGAACCAGTCTGCTGCTCACCCGCCGGATGGATGTCACCGACTCCGTAATGTGCCGCCGATTGATTTCAGAAAGTTCCCTGGGAAGAAAAAAAAAAAGCAGATGCATAGAGAGACTCAAAAAAGATGTGGAGCCAAAGAGATGATCCAGAAAAGTTGTCAAGAAATGACTCTTACGCTTCCTTCTTCTGCTTATCTCGGGATTTAGCCTCAGTGATGCTGTTGACCCTCTTGCGGTCCAGGATCTTCTGAATCTCTTTCTTCTCTCTGAAATAGAAGAAGATGGAAAGAAAGCAGTGCCTTTTTACTCTTGATCCTTTAATGGAATAATCAACCATACCTGCAACACCTTGTACCTCCACACAAAGCCCCTTGGTCTCCCCTGAAATACAGGCAGTAATTCAACCACAAACAGCTACAGCACTACGTTAGCTGCAGCATCAGAGGTGCAGCACTCTATAGTGGCAAACAGTTTAGCTTTGATGGAGAAAATACAACTCGAGGCCAAACATCACTCCCATGATTTGTCCCAAAAAAACACAATACGCTAAACTAGGTTAAAGTTACAGAAGCACAAATCTACTGGGAATGCATCCTAAATATATATTTTTATCCACTAGACGTGACACAACAAGAGGCATGACACATTTACAACACAGTGCAGGATTCCTTAGTAAGAAGAACCTTGTGCACTGGATAAATACACAATTTAAGCAACAGTGTGTTTGGGGAGGCAAGGATAAGGGGAAAAGGAGGCAGGGGAGCTATCCATGAATGAAAGTACCAGAAACTGTAGGGCAAAAACCAGCAGCTTCAGAGGGCCCAAAGCTAACAAAAATGAGTTATTTACATGCCGTTTTGTAACTGTGATTAATGTGCATGCTTTGATTACTTCTGCCATCTATTGGTTTCATTTGTAAAAGTTTCCAAATGTAGTGCAAAAAACCTCAACTGAAAAGGGCATAAAAATTCTTCTTGATTAGACCCCATTATTATCTTGTTTTCGATTGCTGCCTTAATTTGAGCTTATTTTTCACCCCACGGACATTAAGGGGAGGTTAAATCAGACAGGTATAAATAACGTATAACACAATAACAAGCTGCAACATCAGTGCTGTAGGTAGGTAATTTACTCTTACCTGTAAGAATTGATTTGCAGCTTGTAGAGCTGTAGATTCACATGCTTTGCACACTCGTGCTATCTAGTGCTGGGCACTGATGTTGCAAGTTGTTTTTGTTTGAAATCGAAGTTTCAAGTGGGCATTTCATCCCTTCCCAAAACTCACAATGCACCAATATATAAACTCCATCTTAGATTGTATTTGTGAGAGAGAGTATGCCCACTGGCACGTATGATATGTCCAAACAATGCTTTGTGAAGATGAGGGTGGTAAACCATGTTCCAGCATTACAAATGTATTGAAGTGGGATAATGCGAAGGAAACGCATAGTGACTCCCATTTTGTAAGCAGTGTGCAGCTGGCTCTGGAATAATATACTTGGATGTACTTGACTATCCATCTTGTAAGGCCCGACTTGGAAATGGGTTTGACTAAAGGCGGCCAGGTAAGAGCTACAAATAGTTGCTGTTAAACAAAACTGGGAGTCGGGAGGGGGCTGGAGAGGGCAGGGTCAAGCAGGGCCTCCTGAGCCTCAGCAGTGGAGCTGGGGTCGTTTGCCTCTGATATCCTGGGGTCCACCCTGCTACTGCTCTGCAAACTGGGCCAAGTACAATCCTTTCATCCCTTGATTCTCATTGGCAGTGATGGTGAGCAGTCACACGCTTCCCAGGGAGATTAGTGTGTGGGGGGTGGGGGGTCGGGGGCAAAAAGCTCAGCACTCAACAATCATTCAAGAGAGCAATAGATTAATGTACACCTCAGTGCTTGTCTTTATGACGAAAAAAGTATTTCAAAACATAATACTACAGACTACAAGATGCACATGTACTCAGTCTCTGGTGCAGGGCCACTCACCCAAGGGTACCCCATATGCTCCCCATCCCCTTCTATGGCTCTGAGCATTCTGTGGTCGGTCTCAAGCACAGGTGCAGAGCCACCCCCACTAAGGCCGAAAAGTGTGCTCAGTTTCTCAGTCTTCAGTAGTTCTCAATAGTGTGAGTCCTCGAGGCTGGTCCGAGGTTTGGGCGTCAGTCCTTGCCTCACGCCCACCTTCGGAAGATAAGCCGGCTGCGGACACATCAGAACCCAGCTCTCATTCCAGGAGGATAGGCGGAGCTGCCTCTGGAAGGTGGTGGGGGTCACTATCATGAACGCTGGCAGTCTTTGGAGATGACAGGCCATGTCCAGGTTCGCGGTGAGTTGGCGGTTGTCACGGGTCACCGCAGGTTCCTCTTCTTCAGCAGTGGTGCAGCTTCAATGCCACACACGCAGATTGTCAAACAGGCAGCGCAGCTGGGCAGGACAAAGGGTCAAAGCTTATTATCAGGCCACTCCGACTCACGGTTCTGACTTGAAGCTGTTGGGTCATTTCTAGGCACTTAAAGTTTACTTGGCGCTTGTGCTGTCTATTTGGTGCACTTCAGGTCAGCGTCTTGGGCAAGCTGCACTCGGGGTCATGATGTGATAGTCTGCGTGGGTATACTTGGGGTATGTGCCACAGGCTTCAAGCATTCAGGTTCAGCCACGGGCTACCCGCGGCAAAGACAGTTCAGGCACACTTCAGGCAAGTGTCACAGGCTAGAAGCTTTGGAGTCTATTTAGGCACACTTGAGGAAAGTACCATGTGCCTTCAGGTTCTGAGTCATCGGTGCAGTCCTCTCGAGCACACTTCAGACAAGTGCCACGGGATGGTAGTTACAGCAAGAGTGGTTGTTTGCAGCCTGGAAACATCCCACTCATGCTCTCAAGAGACTCTAGTGGACGAATTATTGGTTCAGCTTCTTCTTGCCCACGCTGGCAATGGGCTCCTCCTGAGCGATCTGCTCCTCCTCCTTTCCTCTTCTTTACAGGCAAAAGACTTCCAGGCACTTCAGGACAGGGACACAACTCTTCCTTTCAGATCAGACTCCTGGTATCCCCAACCTCCGAAGATGGGCTGCGAACAACACCATCACTTTTGTGAAAACCTGAGGAGCACTGGTAAGGTTGAAGGGGAGCACAGCAAACTGAAAACACTCCTGGACTGCTTTGAAATGCAGGCAACATCTGTTGGACTGCAGGACTGGAATATGAAAATACATGCCCTGCAAGTCTAAGGACACCATCCAGTTGCTTGGATCCAAGGGAGACAGAATTTGAGCCATTGTGAGCATTCCAAATTCGTCCTTTCACAGTAAGGTATTCAGATGACATACATATATTATGGCCCGAAGATCCCCATTCTTTGTCGGCACGAAGAACACAATCGACAGGTGTTTCTCTGAGATTCATTTTGATGTGTTGAGAAGAGTCAGTGGAGCAGAAAGAAAGGGTAGAGCATAACCATGCTGAAGTATTTGAAGGAACCATCTGGCGGACGTGAGGCATTGCCACCCTGGGAGAAAGTGCTGGCTCCTGCTTCCCACAAAATGGTTGTGAATCACTAATGGCAATCTAAAGCGGCTTGGTGGCTGTTGTCACAGTGGAAGGGGACTTGGAGGACAGATGCCCTTGGTGGCCTCCAAGTTGCCTGCCACATTCAAGTCCCTTGACTTGGAAGGGTTGGTGAGACTGTCGCAGTGGCTGGGGAGACTGATGTTGCTTTTATGCCAGTCCCCTACAGTAACAGCGGGATTGCCTAAACTTGTGAGGCAACTGTTTGGAAGGGGTAAAAAGACCCAGGAAGCGTGCCAAGGATCAACTTTCCTTGAATCATTCCAAGGCAGAATCAGCTTTTTTTTCCGCAGAAAAGGGGTGAGCCCTCAAAAGGCATTTCCATGAAAAAGGGCCTGTATGTCTAGGGAAAATCGTATGCAGCGCATCCACACATGGTGGTGAGGCACCACACTGGAGCCAACTACCCTTCTTAGCACAATCAGTCATATCAAAGTCAGCACAAGTCACATATTTGGCCATATCTTGGCCATCCTAATTGGTTTGAACTGGTGAGTTCCTAATGTCTTCAGGAACCGCTTGCATAGTCTTGCTGGCCATGCCTTAGATGGCATGCATACGTCGGCACAGTAAACACACTCCACTAATTGATCGCAATGCTAAGCTAGTCGCAGTGAACACCTCAATCGTCCTAGGTTCACTATCTGCCAAAGTGGAGGAGAATGAATTGGGATTCACCTTTCTGGTTGAAGTCTAAATAACCAGACTCTCCGGAGTAGGATATTTATTGAGAAAACAGGGTTACCAGGTGCCGGACTGAGATATATGGACACCTGCCTATTCACTAGTGGGCAAGAAGAGAGCCTTGACCAGTTGCCCATTAAAGTGTCAGTGACAGCTTAAGTGAAAGGGAGATTGGGCTCCGATGTGGCTGGTCCAAGTTGTAAGATTTCCGTAAGGACATCTGTCTTAACCTCAATATAGGGCAGTTGTAGGTCCAAGACCTCAGCTGCTCATCTAATTACCACTGCAAATTATGCACTCGCTTTTGTTGGAGGTTCAAAAGACAACTATAATTCTGTATGAGGGGAACTATAAAGCCTACTGGCTTTTTGTAAGTCCGTGTAAAAATTGTCATCCTCATGAGGGAGTATCATCCTCATATTTGGGTGGTGGCAAGCTTTGATCAGAATTTGAACTGAAAAGACAGTGAAGCCTCTGAGAGCCTGTCCACTCTTGTAGGGGCATATGATTGAAATCAGTCTGTATGATGACTGGTTGCACTAAAGTGATTTCGTAGCATGTCATTGATCGAGATTATGCTGAAGTCAGTTCACAGTCACACTTTCAAACCAGCACCAGATACTCCTCTGGCATCTGTGGTGTTGGTACCAGTGTCAAGGAGGGCAGAAATGGCACACGCTGTAGAGTTGGCATGGAAGTCTGTACCGGAGCTAGTAGTGAGCCCGAAAAAGGTCCTCGGGGTTCAGATGGCGCTGAGCACAAATTTGCCTGGGGTAACCAGACTGAGAGCCTCAGCGGATCCCTGGGGTCTGAAGGCACACCAGAGGGAGCCCGAATTTGCTGTGACATCGCTGATTGCCCAAATATTTCAGAGTGGACCAGGAACAACTGAGGAATCCGTTCTGCAACTAGAGATCTGAAAGCAGACCGAATGACATGGTGATGCTCTTGTGCCTTCTATTTGGATAGGGAATGGTGGGATGGAGTTGAGTTCTGCTTTCTTGTACTTACATTGGACTTCGATTTTGACTTACCAGTGGACTTCAACTTCAAAGTTCATCTTTGACAGGAACAAATTCAGGAGTGAGTCAGCGCTTCAGTCAGGAGTGAGATGTGGGTCTACGTGAGGCCCGCAACTTCCTCTTGTTTTCAGCAATGTACAGCATCACAGTCCTGGATTGCCTTCGGATGCATGTGGGCGCACTTGTCACACAACTTTGAGTCGTATTCCAAGCTCAAACACCAGCTAGACACCTTATGCGGGTCCGTTACCAACATCTGTTTGCTACAGTTGCAGAATAGTTTGAAACCTGTAGTCTTAGAAGCGCACATTGTTCCCTAGTACACTGGAATTTTCCATTTTTGGAGTCATGAGAAGGCCAATTAAATTTGGAGCGGAGATCCAGATACAAATCAGAAGGAGTGGTGAAAAAGGTACTGTAGTCAGACATAAAGGTGGCAACTACATGCAGCTCCGCTCCATCATTTCCAGGGTTGGAAAAGCCAACGCGGAGACACATCACTGCACTTTGCTGTGTGAGTGCATTGCTGAAAAGGTTCAGGAACCAGTCTGACATTTGGGGAACAGATGAAAGATGAGGAATCTGCAGTTATAAGTATCCATCAGAAAACTATGGCATGCTGCCTACACCTCTCTACTTGTCAAACCTTCTGACCGGGACGGCTGCACACTGCAACAATTGAGAGCGTGCCCCTTTGTTTCCAGAACAGGGTCACTCATGTCAAGGGATGGGCCTAAGCTTCTGCACTGATGTAGATTAGAACAAGGCCAAGGCCAAGAACCAAAAACCAGGATATCAGATACTAACCGTTTATTTACCGGATATGCTGAAAAAAGCAGCGAAGATTACATAATACTACAGCATGATAATTTTTCTAATGTAAAATGACTGACATGTTGAATAACTAAGTATCATCTGTATGAGATCCATACCAACAGGGTGTTGTTCTTTGAACTGTAACGTTTTGTTCTACAACTTGAAACTAATAAAAAATATAACTAGAAAAAAAATCACATGCTCACAGTTGGGGACCTAAGACAGGGAACACTGCCGTACACTATCCAGGGGAAATTTCCTTCCCAGCAGTTGCTTTGTCTTTCGAATAGATTTACTATGGTAAATGTAATACATGAAAGCTCCTTTGACATCTAAATTGTGTAAGGCCCTTTCTGCAACTGGCTGGGGAAGAAAATTGGAAAACCATTGGTTTGGTTAACAAGGAGCGGGGAGATGATCTTAAGCAGAACAAAGCAGTTTATTCCGAGAATTACCATATCTTTATGCACCTGAAGAACAAGTTACTTACCTTCGGTAATGCTCTTTCTGGTAGAGACTCAATCTAGCTGCAGATTCCTCATCTTTTGAATATTCCCCAATCATCAGGCTGGATCTAGAAACCTTTTTTGTAGTACCTCTGAGTGCCGGAAGGAGGAGCTGTGCGACTCAGCACTGACACTGTTCCACTCTGGAACTGACGTGCAGGGCCTATAAAGGCACCACTCCCGCGTGCTGACGTCTGTTGCTTTCGAGACTGTCCATGCCTTTAGACGTAGAGTCCTAACAGCAAAGTGGTATATCAAAGTGTAGATTCCTAAACATAGGATCTTATTAAAAGGTACAGTCCAATCACAGAACAGGAGTAATAGGAGGGTCAGTGAGGAACCTGAGGCTAGACAGAGTTTCTACCAGATAGAGCTTTCTGAAGGTAAGTAACTTGTTCTTCTGAAGGAGGCTTCTAGTCACAGATTCCTCATCTTTTGAATAGATACCAAAGTCGTATCTATTCGAAGATGGGTTTGTGAGTGGACTCAAACCAGAAAGACCTGCAGGAGGGGCAAATTGCCCTTCTCGGCGAACCAGGCTGTCCTGCTTTGTGAACATATAGAGGGACAACCAAATAGCTGCCTGACAGATGTCTAGACAGGGACTCCACGTACCAGTGCAGTTGTAGCAGCTTTGTCCCTGGAAGAGTGGGCTTGCAAGCCTTCTGGAGGGGGATTCTTCACCAATGTATAGCACCTCTTGATGCAGAGCATGATCCAGTGTGAGAATGGACACACAGAGCCTGAAGCTTACTTGCACGTCATGCAGAGGTGATGGCAGTCCCACTAGGGCATCACAAATGGAGAAGGGGGAAACATGCTGTAGCCCGTTCACACCGCAACAAGTCATTTAAATAGTGAGGGCTGATCAGGCAACCGTAAGGGGGCTGAGAGGGCTGAAAGATAACACTTAAGTGTGCCCAGAGCAAGACCTTGCTGGGATAGAAGCAGAAAAAATAATAAAATATCAGAAAGTTTGATCTGGATTGGGTCAATCCAGCGTATACAGTTTTCATCGAAGGACGCCTGGCTGCCAAGATGACATCAGTCACCTCCGGGGGGAAGGTCAAATGTGTTCAGCTGTTGCAACTCAATCTCCACGCCTGAATATTGCGAAGGCCTGGGTGAAGAACCCTGCCCTGTTGCTGCTCCTGAATGGAGGATATATGCTCAAGCCCAGGTGTTCTGGATACCAAACTCTCTGTGCCCAATTCGGTGCCACTAGGATGACTTGGGCCACGTCCCGTCGGGGCAGGAGTGTATCAGCAGAAAGGTAGGCAGTAGTCCCCAGTTCGTCTCGAGGCAGTACACGTCTACGAGCAAGAGACGCCTTGAAAACTCCAATGTGCAGTAGTGCTGACATTGCGCATTCTCAGACTGCTTGGTGGTCCAGCAATTTCCATAAACACAAGGCCTCCTGACACAGGGTTCGTGACCCCCTCCCACCACTTTGTTGCTTTACAACATGGTGGTGGGTTGTCAGTGAGCACTGTACCAGCCTCCCTTTGCTGGAGGGCAGGAAGGCTTTCAGTGCCTTGTGGAATGCCCTCTGCTCCTGCGGCCGTGGGCACCATGGCCTCTCTAGTGAAACTGCTGTGCTCCCTGCTGGGGAGGAACGCATCATCTGAAGCGACAAAAGGAACCCTGAAAGTGCTGCTGGTGAGGCTGGGTAGAAAGGCCCTTGGAGCCAACACTAGCCCTCCTCTTCCTGAAGCATTCAAGAGCAGAATCAACCTTGACCCGAACAGGTTAGTCCCATCAAATGGCATGTCCATCGGGGAAGACTGGACATTGCCTGAGAGCCCAGTTAAACGTAGCCATGCATGGTGAGAAAATTCAACACAAGTACCAATAGCCCATCCAATGGAGTCAGTGGTGTCCAAGCCACAACTAATTGTGAACTTGGCTGCATCACGAACCATCCTGAATGGCCTGTGACAGAATAGGGCGAAGGTCTTCAGGAACACCGGAGAGGACCTGTGCCACCAAGTCTCAGAGGGCATAGGTGTAGCAGCCTAGCAAGCAAGAAGCATTAATGGACCGTAGAGCTAAACTGGTGGAGACAAGAGGCATCTGCTTGCTTTGAATCCCTTTAGGGGAGTGGTAGGAAAATTGTTGGGCTTGGTCTGGCTAGTGGAGGCCTGCACCACAAGGCTCTTGGGAGAAGGGTGTTGCGACAAGAAGGCTGGGTCGCATGGAGCAGGGTGATGGCATCTGGCAATTTGCTGGTTAACTGGAGGACTGCAACAAGGCTTAGCCCAAGCCCCCAATAGAGTATGAGTCAAGACCTCATTAAAAGGTAGGAAAGGCTTAGAAGCAGTCTGGCCAGGCTGCAGGACTTCTGTCAGGACGCTGGTTTTCATAATGAGGAGCTGAAGGTCAAGGACTTTGACCACCCTCCGCAAAACCATGGCATCGGAAACATTCTTCCGTGGCTGTGCCAGGCGGGGAGAAAAGGGCTGACTCTGGGGAGGGACAGCCCACCAGCCTCTTGCAGGTCCTAATAACAATTGTCATTGGCACAGAGGTGAGCGAAATCATCACCTTGGTTAGGATTGTTGTCAGAGTCTGTACCAAAAAGAGAATGTAAAAAGTATTGCATGCCTGGTGGGAAGGTGAGTGCAGAAATCGCGGTCGGATTCAGTTTAGACATGGGTCGAATTCGGACCGGCATCAAGCCATCATTGGAAAGGACAATCAGGGCCACATCTTCAGGCAGCGAAGTTTAAATCGAGATCGACGTACCTGGCCCAGAATTGAGTATGGGTGCCAGTGGTGGCGGCGGTATTGAAGCAGAGGGTGGAAGCAGCTCAGAGGGTCCACCTGGGGCAGAGGGCAAATCTTCTGGCAGTAATCCAGGTGGTAGGCCTCTCAGCTCTGTGGGGCCCGAAGGCGCACAAGAGGGAGTCAGTAGAGTTTCGAAGAGCTGGAGCATAGCTGAGTGAAACTCTTCGATTAGGCATGGCATGGCTCAAGGCCTCAGACTCTCAGGTTGAGCAGCAACCAGCTGCAGAATCATCTGACTTCGGTCCCATTCCTGCTTCCGTTGGCGCCACCCACGCACTTCATCAGGGGAGTGATAATGGGATAAAAGAGCGAAATTCCGCTTCGACTTCTTGTGTTTCTTGTGCTCATCTGAGCATTTTCAGCGGAAAAAAGACCTGCCCAAGAGAACGGCTCCGTCGACTGTGAACGAGAGCAGGAAAGAGCTTTTGACTTGAAGTGGGACTTGGAGCAGTCCAGATGCTGTATCTTCCTATGCTTGGCGACTTAGTGTTTCGCCGCACTTTCTCTGGCGGCCTTCGGGTTTATCAACATGCAGTCTCTACAGGTCTTGGAGCTGTGGCTGGACCCCTTACACCACAGGCAAACCTGGTAGGGATCTGCCAAAGACATCTGTCTGCGACAGTGCTTACAGGGCTTGAACCCTGTCGTCTTAGGGGGTCACGTTGTTGAAAATGTGAGAAAAAAATATCTGATAAAAAGCAGTCTCTGAGAGATGAGAGAAGCTCTGGATATGCATCTAGTGCGAGGACAGATAGGAATTGACGTCAGCGTGCGGAGTCGCCCCTTTTTTAGCATGTCACTTCTGGAGGGGAATGGTGTCAGTGCGTAACTGCCACCTTCCTGCGCACACAGGTACTATGAAAAAAGTTTCTGGATCCAGTCTGATGCATGGGGAATATTCAAAAAGTGAGGAATCTGCAGCTAGTAGTCTCTATCAGAATGAAAGTTTCTTCCACTGTTAGGGCTTGTAATTCATCAATCTCCCATGGAAGTTGGCATTTGTTGGGGAGGAGGGTGCAATTTGTTTGCATTTACTATAAGGCCTATTTTGTGGAGGACATAAACTGGTTCTTTAGTGTATGAGAGAAACAGCTGTCAGCTGTTGTGATTTACTAGGCAGCTGTTAATGAATGGAAAGACAAGAATTGCACTGTGGTGAAGGTGCACTACAACTACCGCCAGAGATTTTATTAACACAATTTTGATCATAAAGAGTAGTACTTTGACTTGATAAACATTTCCATTTACCCCAATCACGAGATAATGTAGGTGTGTCAGTTGATTGGGTATGTGGAGGTGGGAGTTATTGTGATTGAGGGGTTGCCATTTAATTCCCAACGCAGCTGCAGAATAATGTCTTGCACAGTTGTCATTTAAAAGTGCTCTGACATGATAAAGCAGTTCAATAATCAGCGGTTGAATACAGACCTAAGTGTTGGATCTTTATGGTAATTGGAAAGTACACAGAATATAGCGTTCTACTGATCCACTCTGAAGAAATGCCTGCACTTCTTGCATCAGCCTTTGATATTCCTGGCTGATGTTGTGACAGTGTTGCGGAATACTGTGTTCTGTGGGATGAAATTCCAGGCAATATCCATAGGCAACAATGGAAATGACCCACTTGTCCAAGGTTATGTTTTCCAATTAGGGAAGATATAACCTTATCGTTTCTACACTGGTGTTGTATGATCAGGGGATATGAGATGGTTCCTTGTTTTGAGGCAGAGGTGCCCTTACCTTGGGCTCCTCATGCCTTACTAAAGCAGCTGCCCCGGAAGACTCTCTTGAGTAGGTCTTTGGAGTTTGTCCGTCCTGTAAAGACTGCTGTGGTTGGTAAACAGGATCCTGTTGTGTGATTGCAGATTTTGCCCAAGCTGTCTACTGTTGTTGCTGAAAGCTTGACCTGCTTGTCTGGTTTGGAGTGCCCCCACTGCATTGGCTGTGTCTGTGTCCTCCTGATACTGAAAAGATTGTTTGACATCGAAGGGGTTGGTGGACTTTAGGGGCAGAAGCCAGAGACTCAGCCAGGCATCTCTCCAAAGAAAGATGCTTTTGTTGGTTTCCTTGTAGGCTGTGTCAGCTGTGTCCAAGATACATCTAATATTTGCATTCAAGATAATTTCTCCTTCTTGTCTCTTTTCCGGTAGGCCTCTGACTAGTTTAGCCTGCTGTTCCACTTCCTCCCAGTAGTGTCGATAAGTGTCTCCTGGAGTGTGATGTTGGGATACTCAAAAAGAGTAAAGAACACTACTGAGAAGAGACCAGAAAGAGTAGGAAGCAAAGTTGTGTGGACACTTCGACTGTCCCTGCTGATGGATGGGGTGCAATCTGAGAAAAACTGGACTTTGTGCTATATTTAAAGGTTTCTACCTCTTCAACACTGCACCCACCTCCCTAAATGATGTTATTTCAATTGCTTAACAGCTAGAACATAGCACTAAATGTGCTCAGGAAATAAAGAAAAGGAATGGGGGGATGAAAAGGTGCAGGTTCTGAAATCACTCCTTCATGTGCACTTCCATGGAAGATGACAAGAGAGGATTCGCTGATATGGTGAAGGCCAAGGGTGTGTAGGTCAACATGCTGTTTGACTCAGGAGCAAAACTCACACTAATATCAGCAAAGATCTTTAATGCGTCTATAAAGAATAAGGTACAATTGTTGAGACAATATTAGACCACTGAATATGGAGGTGAATTGATAAAATTAGCAGGATATTTTGAAGGTGAAACAGAATATAAGGGCAGACTGGGATCAGTCACAAGTGCAGGAATCAATGTGGAGTGACTGCATAGTCAGCTGTATCAGAGGGAATATGAATAAATTCTGGATTCCAAAAGTGATCCACGAATATTGCTAAAAGCTATATCTCCAGGGGAGGATCAACAAGGACATTTGGGGAGGCCTTCCTGGATTGCCTTGGTTTTTAAAGGGCTATATCTGTCAGATCAAGCTGAAGAAGACTGCGTAGCCCAAAATAAGCAAAGTAAGTCATGTGTTAATGACAATAAAGGACATCATGAAGACAGAACTAAAGAGGTTGGGTAATACAGGTATAATAGAGGAGGTAGAGACAACGGAATGGCTAGCCTCAGTGCTCGTGGTATGGAAAGCGGCGAGGTGAGTTTGTGTATAGATTTAAAAGACTTGTAAAGGAATATTTTTTGTGGACAGCTATATAACCTAATGGAGATGCTGGCATAGATGGATGGTGCTAGGTGGTTTACATCTATGGATTTAGCTTCGACCTTCTGTCAAGGGAGTCTACACAACAGTTCCAAGGATTTGACATCCTACGTTACTTTTTTCAGTACCTAACTGAGTTTAGGAATGCAATTTGGTTTTATCGCCGCAGCGTCAACATTTCAGAGGGCAAGGGAGTGCATCTTAGGAGGGATTAATGGAGTGAAAGCTTATCAAGATGGCATAGTAGTTTTTGGATAAAGCGAGCAGGAACATAGAGGTTCTGAGAATGGTATTATCCAGACTGAGGGATAGCGGTCTTAAGTTAAAGGTGTCAAAGAGTAAGTTCAACACAAGGGGGGGATTGCATTCTTAGGACACAAACTGATGACTGAAGGAATTAAACAGTGATTTGCACCGATAAACTCGACCTGTGTTTTAGCAACACCACAAAAACAAAGAGGAAGTGATAGAATTTGTACCCAATTTTGTGGATAGGACCAAGAAAATCAGAGACATTTAAAAACAGGGACCAAAATTTCATTGGAGTTCAGAATGTACCAAGGAATTCTATAGCATAAAAGATTGTTTATTATACTGTGTGTAGTGGCAGATGCCAGCACCAAATGTCTAGGTCCAGTGGTGAAGCAGGGTGAATGAGAGTAGGAAAGGACCATTATGTTTATCTCAAGATGTCTCAAAGTAGATTAACATAGCTACTTTTTCATAGAGCATGAGGTTTGGATTGTGTATCCGGCAGTGCGAAGAGATTTTGTATGGGATAACATGTTCGTAGTATGCACCACCTATAAATCCATAAAAGAATTGTCTGGTAAAAAAAAGGTGTTGGATTTGAATTGAGTATAATCTGTAGGTAGGTGATTGCACTGTAGGGGTTCAGCTATAAAGTAAAATAAATACTTGAGCCAGAAACTGCATGGCAGACTGTTTATAGAGATTAGTGAAGAGTAGCAAGGATAGGGGTGGTCTTGAAGAGGTAGTAGTTTTGGAGGGAGTGGAAGATGATTTGGTGTTTGTGAGGTGTTAGATGGCATTGTAGGTGAAGTGTGGAGAAACATGATCAGTTAGGTAGGGCATAGTTCTTCAAGAAGTCTTAGGTAAAGTAAAAGATTAATGGAAGAGTAAGAGGACATGTAGCAGTGACTGTTCTAAGTAATGTGGAGTATGAATTGAGCTGTCAGAATGAGAAGGACTAGCATTTAGAGGGAGTAAGTTAATACCTCTGGTGAAGGTGAAAGATTTGTTGATAAAGAGAGCACATGAAGGGCATATGGGTATCTGTAAGACAAAGCAAACGCTGAATCTATATTACTAGTGATGGGGCCTCAATGAGCAAGTAGTGAGAGATGTATGGAACTGTGAGGAGGCAAACAAGGATGCAAGACTAGTTTACAACCTTTGGTTGCGATGAGGCTTGCAGAAGCAACATAGGAATGAGTTGCATTAGATGCGCCTGCTCAATCCAAGGTGATAGTATGGTTTGTTATGTAATTGTGTGGATAGAAGTCCTTGAGATAGACAAAACAGAGATCGCAAGCCAGGCAGACACCTTTAAAATAACTAGATTATTCGACAAACTGTTCAGCCGTGAGGTGTCTCGATGGACCCTGCTGATTGATAATTGGGGTACAATTAGTGTTACGTGAAATGGAATGCATTATGGAAGACAGAAGGAGATTTCACAATACATGTACTGTGTACCACCCAGAATGCAATGGTATGGTTGAGCATATGAGTAGAGTTATAAAAGAGGTCATCCAAGTAGCCAAAGTAAACAATAAAAAGTTGCAGGTGAAGGTGTTGAAGATTGAGAAGTATAGGTTCACCACTCATCCAGTCACAGGTATAATGTTATTTGAGTTGTTTTGAGGGTAGGAGAACCAGCACTCTTGTTAACCCAGGGTTAGTGGTAAACTGGATGAGAAAGGAAGGAGAGAAGAGCTCAACACAAGAATATTGGAGGAATAAAGAATTAGAAAAACTTAAATGTACTAAAGAGATTTTTGACAAAGGGAAGGTTAGATTTAGTCAGGATAAAAATTCCAGAATGCATAAGACCCCTCTCAAGATATTCTAGACCCATGTGAATAACCAGCCTGTTTACAAATGTGGTGAAGACAGAAGATTCAAGAATTTGGAATCTCATCAGAGTGGCAGTGCAGAATAGGCGTGTGAAAGGTAATGACTTTGTCACACATGGTGATATGTCAGCCAAAAGAACAGGAGCAAGACAAAGGGTGTGGTCAAAAAGTGAGCGGTGAGGAAAAGTCAAAGACATGTTCATGAGGCACAATTCTAAGGGATTCGGGAACTGTGAGGATTTGGGTGTATTATTTGGCATGGTTAGGTAGCCTTACCATGGAATACACTTTCAGAAAATGTCTTGGGTCCAGTCAGGCACGTTTGAACAACCTTAAGCTCAACCCTAGGTAGCTATGGCTTTCAAACAGCAAGGCTTGCACCACTGAAGTTAGTGTAAAGCATTTAACAGTACCAAATAGCGAAATAAGAAAGTCACACAACACGAAAGAAAAACAACACCAATTTATAAAAATAGAGAATATATGTTTATGAATTTTTAGAGTCCTTGCTGAGTAAAATCCACCAGAGGGTTCTGGAGATAGATTTTTAAAAGTTTCATCACTTTTAATTTCAACCGCAAGCAAGCACTGGTCAACATAAAGTTTGTGAACTTTTCAAAAGTTTCAAAACGTTAGTTTGGCTTCTCCAGCCTGGTTTGGGCAACCAAATCAGACAGGGAGAAGGTCTATGGGGCCCATGGGGTACATTTGGACAGTTACCTTGCACTAGGGCATTTTCCAGTCCAGTTCCAGTCTTTCTAACACGACCACCATAGACGATAATGGAGTGGTCCTGATGCTGGGATGCAGGATGAAAACATGCTCAAGGATGCTCTGGTTGCTGTGTGGTCGAGGGGGGTGCCATTGTGGTATTCCTCGGTCCGTGGGTGATGTGTGGTGACTCTGGCCACAGAGGTCGGGGTCCCACGAAGTCCTCTTCAAGACAGTAGAAGACCAGCTGTGACTGGGCTACCAGTCTCTGAGCACAGTAGTTGGAGCGAAATCTTTCAATGGGGGCTAGTGTCACTCTTGGGCGACCAATTTAGACTTTGACAACACTCCAGAGTCCGGCTGACTCGGGTGCAACTTTTTCCGTTAGAGGAATGGTCTCTTGTGATGTCCAGCGGCAGTTAGCGTCGATTTCGTGGAAAAGGCTACTAACTTGCCTGTTTGGGCTTCCTCAGCTCTTTTGGCCCTGGAGCTGGTTCTAGGGGAGCCAATTAATCCTTGGAGTCACTGCTTTGGTCTGAGGGGCGACTTACCCCATGCCAGGAGCCACAGGTACAGTCCCAAATTCGCTAGCCTAAAAGTGCAGTAGGTGCAGTCCAGCAGACGGTGCAGCCTGCAGTCTCTCTTAGTGAAGTCCAGGAGCAGCACGGCAGTCCTTCTTCGGTCCTTGTTCTAGTTCTGATGAGATCTGGCCAAGGGTGCCTTATTTATCCTAGGAAAATGCCTGAGGTGGCCAAGCGGTCACTAGACAAAGGGCTAGCAGGTTCCCTCCCTTCTGGTGATGACTTTCTGGCAATGTGTGGCACCTAACAATCCCAGAGTGCACTATTCTGCCTACTCATTAGATGTCGGCACCCTTCCTTGGCTGGTAGAAGCTTGGTAACCGACCCTAGAGGTGTGCCTGCCTGTGGGCTACACAGCCACGGGAAAAACGGTGTGGGCACTTGTTTTTCCTCTCTAGCCCTTTCTCCAGCCGGTCTGCCTAAACAAAGGGCAGCCTCTCTGGAGTGCTATCGCCATTTGCTCACCAAAGGCGGCTTCACCTTTGAAGCTCACCTTTTTAGCTAACACCCCGAGTGGCTTCCTGCAAGGGGGAGGTGGCACCTCTACCTGAAGCGGGCTTCTATTGTTTTCCAGCCTGGGAGTCATTCACATTACTCATCTGGCGGGCAGATTGATGTCTGTGGGCCAGTGCCCATGTGAGGCTAGTGGACCAGCTGGGTCAAAGAGTGGCAACTTTCTAAAAGTTGCTTTACTTTAGTAGTGACATTAAATTTAACCTGGGCATCAGGTCAGGTTTAATGCCACGATTAATTTGATACCTCCCAGTACCCAATTAAGTAGTCCCATTCAGAAGTAAGTTAGCCAGGCTACTGTGCCAGCTGGTTGCCCTGTATTGGCCAATGGAGCTACTAACATTTCCATAGCAAAACAACAATTTGAGGGGGTTTGCTGCTAGGACATTTATTTAGGAGGAGTCTGGAGCATATTAAGAGTGATTTAAATATTGTTTGTTGACATTATAAGAGCGATAGGAAAATAACTTCCCCTTTTTGCCTTGCATGTCAACTTAGACTACCTCTGAGTGGATCACCTAGAGGAAACGGTGGACACAAAGAATAATTGTTTTTGGGTATTGGCAACGTCAGTTGTGTGTAGTTTATAATATATTTTTTGGTATTTTTTGTTTCACAGGTTTTTATGTAGAATTATTTGTGTTAATTGACTAGGTGCCATTGTGTATATATATGTGTGTTTGTATTAATGAAATCATATGTGTTTGAAACAACTGTGAGAGGGTAATTAAATGTGCTCTACTCAAAAATAAAAAATATGATATTAATTCCTCCATACCATTTTTTGTTTATATAGATATTGTTTTATACCCAGGTAAGAGGAGGGTCATTTGGGTATACCCCGCATATATATAACCGCTAGGACATATATAAGCATACATGTCCCACTTAACAATATACAGCTCCCTGCCTTAGGGCTCTCTAGGTTCTCCTTAAGGGAGACTTACATATATGGTTAAGGAAGTGGTAGCTTTGCCATTGGTTTGAATGGCAAAGTCGAACTAGCTGTGTAAATACTGATCTTCCAGTCTGCAGTGGCAGGCTGGGAGACATTTTGTACTTTGTCACACACAGGGTGGTACATTCAGTGCTGCAGCCTTGGGTGGACACTCTGCCTTATAAGACTTTGGTACCCTGGGCACCATATACTAGGGACTTATAAATAAGTCAGTACTTCAATTGGGGAAATCCAATTCGACATATACTTTGTAAGGGGTTAGAACACTGGCACTGAGGTCTGGCTAGCAGGTCTCAGTACACTCTCAGAGTCGAAAAACCAGCAGCATCAGTCCAAAAAATGGGGGGTGAACATGCAAAAGAGACATTTCGTTACAGAAACAGAATAGCAGAAATGAGTGGAGGCTCCAACTGACCCTACTGGTGGATGGGTCGCTAACTCAGAATAAACTTGACTTCATCAAATATATCAAGCTTTCCACCTTGTTCCTGTGAGGTGTTGAGTGTTCTTCACTGTTGTATCTGGATAGCAGGACCTTTAAATTTGCAATGTGCCACTGAATAGCTGGGGCCATGGCTAATCTCTAACCAGCACTGTCAATTTGCTTTCTTTCCTTATGAGTAGGAGGGGCATCCCCAGTGCCCTCCACAAAAGCCTCTTTTCTGGCAGTATGGATTAGCAGACACAAGTTGAAATACAATAAGTCTGAGGGTAAGACTTAGGGTAAATTCTGCAGAGTCAAATCAAATGATTCGAATCAATGTCTATTTTATTATAGGTGAGCATTTCTCAGCCATTTGTATTTGAATAATTTGAGTTGATGCATATTTCACTTAAACTAAATATTTCAAACTATTCGTATAGAAACCTTCAAGGAGGCCAGCATCTCAGAGAATGATCTTTTGGAGTGCAACGATCTTGTGCTTAGTTTTGTTTAGGTGCATCCTGAGCAAATGGAACCCTGTTGTGCAACATGTGGCAGCCTTGGAAGTTCTTCACGAAGAGCAGCAACTGCATTTTTCAGTGTTACCTGTACCAAAGTGCCCTTCCCTGATTTAGGAATCATCTTGGGCTCAGATTCTTAGGGTGATTCCTTATTAGGAACACTGTCTTTCTAAGATACAGATAGAAACCGATCTAGAGACAGACACTGTCTTCCTCAGAAATAGATCTAGAGATAGATGCAGTCTTCCCCAGAGATATAAAATAGATCTAGAGATAGATGCGATCTTCCTCAGAGATATAAAATAGATCTGGAGAGAGATGCGATCTTCCTCAGAGATATAAAATAGATCTGGAGAGAGATGCAGTCTTCCTCAGAGATATAAAATAGATCTGGAGATAGATGCGGTCTTCCTCAGAGATATAAAATAGATCTGGAGAGAGATGCTGTCTTCCTCAGATACCGATGGAAACAGATCTCAAGGTCTAGAGAAAGATCATCTCAAGATGGATCTTCAGAGTGAGGCATTTGAGATAAAGAGATCTCTGGAGATATAGAGATCATATGTCTGCTTCTGCACACTAAACAGTAACACTTGATCTCTACGAGTAGTTTAGTTGTTGTGCAACACGTCCTCTTACACAGCATGCCACGTTCATAGTATTTTTATTTTAATCCTGTATTCTGAAGTGAGCAAATGGAGACATATTCACACAATAGTTGTGAGGTATTGTTTTCGACCATCAAGTGAGAGATCTTTGGAGCTAAATTCTTAATTCTTAGCAGTATTTAAACCTGTTTTTGGATACACCAGTGGAGATGCTACTGTGATGGGATCAGTGATTGGTTCTTTGTGGTGGCTGAAATGTAAAAGGGAGTGGCATTGTCAGCACATGTGATTGGATATGTGTTCCCTTGACCACTGTACTTGAGCCAGGAACAATCTAAATCCAACATTTTGCACCTACTTTGAGCTGTGCATACAGTGTATGGGGTTATCCCAAAGGATCAGGCTCATGAGGAAGGTTGTAGCTGCCGCCACCACTATTAGCATTACTTATGTTTTTGGCCAGTTCAGGAACAGAAACAGTTTATCGGAATCTAGAGATGGGCCAGGAATACTGAGATATTGGTGGAATACCGAGGTCTGTTTTCCGGTTGGAGTTGTAACTGAGGATGGAGTTGTTTAATCATCTGGGCCACTGGTTCAACATAAATGGTAAAGAGCTGGGGTACAGTGATGAATGCTAACAATCCAAAAGTAACCTGAATAATTGGTGGGATGAGCCTATGCAGATCTCTGGTTGCAATATTGAGGAAGATTTCAATTCATTCCACAACAAAGCCCTAGATTAAAGTCCAATAGTTCAGTAAAAATCTGATGTTCAATAACAATGTAAGATGTGGACATGTCAAATAAATTATGGCAGCTTACTTGCTCATTCTGAGGAGGTCGTGAGATCACCTCAGAGGTCTGCTAGTACAACTTCTGGAAAAGGTGTTAAACTGTTCCGTACAAAACCACGGCAGGACAGAGGTATACAAAGAAAGTTATCTGTGGAAGGTTGATGCTGCAAAAATATGTTATTGAGCAAAAGAAACCTCCTTAACACCTCTTTCCATTACATTTTATTAATCTCTACTCTGCCCAACATTCCTTCCCCATCCCTATCTCCTTTCCTCTTTCTTACCTCTACTCAAGGCCCATTGGATAGCTGTACTACATCTTTCAAACTCTCACCTCATTACCTCTTTCGAACTCTTCTCTTCCTCTGGTGGCCATTTAATCTCTGCAAGCTCATTTCTTCCACATACGCCTGATTTTTCCGTGCCTCAGTTCCTGGTCCACCTGTGGTCTTTACCTCACTATCCACTTCCCGTTCCCAGCTTCTTTCTTACCTCTCACTCACTTCCTTCAGCTTCTTAAGCTGGGCTGCCTGGCACTCAGCTGCCACTTCCCTCAGCTTCTGTACGACCTATATGGACAGTGGAAGTGGTGAAATAAAGAAATTAAGACAGGGAAGTTGTTACACCAGGTAGTACACAGTACTTCACAACAACGGCTCTCCAAACCCTCTATAGCTCATTATAGATCTTATCGTCACAAAGCTTCAACCAATTACAGTTGATTTCTACAAAGTGAGCTGACGTATGAAATGATTCAGTGCACCTTTTGCTAAAGGCAGGCCGTGATTTATTGGACTAGATGGCGTGAATGGCTACTGCAACTGAGAATATAAGTAAAATACCAATGTATTAATACTACAGCTTAGCACCAAATGTGTCAGTCTGCTCTTAATATGCATTGCATTGACACAGAAAATTGTCAATCATGGCTTTAACAGCTTGGAAAGGTGGTAATCACATTCTCACACAAACTCTCGGTTCACTGGTTGTCTGTCTTTCTGGTGCTCTCTGCCCCTGCGCTCACAGTACCCTCCTGGGTCTATGTCACCCACACAAGGATCCATCTCACCCTCACTTACTCTACCCACATGCCCTTCTACCAGGCATCTTCAGTACGGTTCCGGTGACTGCACTACCTGCCACGCAGTCAGGTTCACACCACTTCCTCTCCCATTCACACTAATCATCGACACCCAACTCCATGTCTCCTTTCCTTCACATCCATCTCCTTGTCCCATATCAGAATTTCAAACACTAATCTGAAACTGGGGTGAGTGCGCCACCTCACTTTGGTCACTCTCTAATGGTGAGCACCGTCAAATGTTCTCTGTACGGAGATCATGGTTTTCAGGAGTTAATTCACCTACTATAAGTAGTGAAAGGCAAATTCTACAGCTATTGACTCTTAAATTCCCAACTAACAAGTCCCTAGTGTACAGCAAAGAATGTGTTTACACCCAATGGAACCGCACTCTTAATTCTGACTTCGTTTTTTCCCCAGTCCTACATACAACATACCATTTTGTCTTTTGTGTTAAATTTCACCCTCCTTTTTTATTGGCTGAGTCACACAGTAAGAAATACTGGTTTGGATCACTTTTTGTTATTTATTTATGCATTTATTTATTTTATTACGCACTAACTTCCACAGAAGTAAGCGCAAAATACAATAATAGAATTACCTTCATATAGACATGTCGTAATAAAATTTAAATTTGCTTTACCTTGAATCAGACTAACAAAGACCAGAGGCAGTAAGGGGCACAAAAACTACCTACCTGGTCCAGAAATTCAAGCTTTTTTTCCCTCTCGATTTTATGCTGCTGCTCTCGCACTTGCAACAGCTCCCGCATCTGCCCCTCCTGCAGCTGCAACCTCTTCTGGCTGAGCTCCCGCTGCAAGCTGTCCAGCTCCCTCAACATGTCGTCCGAGGAGCTGTTTAACCTGGAGTGGAGTTGGGTGAAAAGGGTATGTGTTCAAGAGCCATGCTCACAGCATCTGTATGCTCATTTATAATGTTGGTTGGAGGGTGTCCTCCGACACTTAGCTATAACCCAAGGCCTAAAGAAGGCACTCACATGCTGTCTTGGAAAGCACATATGAGAACCAGAATGGTTGCTAATGGTACCTGAAGTCCGCTATCCTGCATGAGCACCCTATCTGCTGTAAGTCCCAACAAAG
The DNA here is from genome assembly GCA_963921515.1 of Calotriton arnoldi. Classification (NCBI taxonomy): domain Eukaryota; kingdom Metazoa; phylum Chordata; class Amphibia; order Caudata; family Salamandridae; genus Calotriton; species Calotriton arnoldi. Next base: position 518,403 of record CAWUFW010008491.1, read on the forward strand.
TATACAAAAAATATGGGTGGAATACTTGAATTAATCTCAGCCACTGGTAATTAATTACTCAGGACTGCAGCCCAGTCCGGGCTGGACTGTTCCTATTGGAGCAGGGCCAAGACTAATTTACATATAGCTGGGCCCAACCGGAGGTGGCATGGTGTTAAAAAATACTGATGGATTGGGATGCGGCCTCAAGTAATGGCTAGTGTCTGAGATTAACTCAAGCATTCCACCCATCATGATTTTGTATGCCTAAATCCTAAAGCATTCTTCAAAAGTCTACATTTGGAGGAGGTCAGAGGTGCACAGGTGAGTCAGATCTGTGTTGAGCCTTCCCTAACGAACAGTGCATGCTTTCCCAACCCTACCATGCGGATGCCTTCACAAAAAATTGCAACAAACTGAACAGCTACATTGTTTCTTTCCTCATGCTTGCATGACCCTAGTCTTTGTTTTAAAAAATCTTATTGGGCCCAGAGTTAGAACATTTAAAATACACTCTTGTTGAAAAATAAAATGCTAGCAGGTTCAGGTTCAGTTTCAGAAACAAGTTTATTTAGACATTTGTCCACAAATCATTCTAAACAAGCATTGGCATAGCCAATAGGTCTCGCTTTTGGGACCTTATAAGTATTTAGTTATGCAGCACAATATCCTTGGTGCAACAACATTAACTTTTGCATGGTTAAACACTTATAAGGTCCCAAAGGCGAGACCTATTGGCTATGCCAATGCTTGTTACCAATTCTGTTCAGCATTACCAAAAGCATTGGCAAAGCCAGTAGACCCCAAGGGTGAGACCTACTGGCTGTACCAATGCTTTGTTATTTATTTAGCATAGCGCGTTTAGTCAACTTTCATTTGACCTTTGTCTGGCATTATTTTCTTTCATGCCACATTATTTTGCTCTTGAGATTAGCTAAGAGTGACACTGTGCTGTGAGGTGTCCTTAACATTTAACGCGGGAGAGGGTGCTCCAAGTCGCCACTGTCACTGAATGAATAAAATTGTGTATCATGGAATGCTGTGGGAATCTACTTCATGGAGTGAGAGTCTGATCTAATAAGTGAGCATGTGCTTCACAGAGCAACACACCAGGTGAGTGAGATTGTGCTTCATGGAGGGAGACGCACCCAGGTGAATAAAATTATGTGTCAAAGAATGAGACTCACACCTAATGAGTGGGATTGTGCATCACTGAGTAAGACTTCGGTCTAATGAGTGAGATTCTGCTTCATAAAGTGAGACACACTCAGAGGAGTGACATAATCCTTCACAGAGTGAGAATCTCTCTTAATGAGTGAGTGTGGTTAATGAAGTGAGACACACCAAATGAGTGGGATTGCGTGTCACTGAGTGAGACTCCGATCTAATGAGTGAGGTTCTGTTTCATAAAGTGAAATAAGTGAGCCTGGGCTCATAAAAGGGTAAAGCTAGCCACAATCCATTAGCTTGCTCCAAGGTGTGAGGTTCCTATCCGCGGAGAGAGAGACTATTCCAGTGTGACACCTGATAGAGTGAGGGTGCTCCCCGGCAGTCTTGAGGTGTTTCCGGAAACTGTACAGTTTGACCGGCCCACTTACACAGCGTGGGGTTCAGGGTGAGGTGAAGCCCTGGGTGTGTCTCTAGTCGCCTCAACCCGTTTCCTCCCGTGTCCCCATGCCTCATCACCCCGCCCTTCCAGTGCTGCAAGGCCTGTCTTGTGAAAGAGGATGTTTGTGAGGAAGCAGACCTTGTGATAGTGTCAGGCGGTGGAAAGTAGAGATAGTGAGTCTGTGTGCTTGTGGGGCACAGTGCCCGCGGAGCTACACGGGTCGAGGCGCTGCCTCCATGCCATCACCGACAGCGCTGCCGCCCTGGCCTGAAGCACCTGCTGCCTCTCTAGTGTGGGAACCAGACCGAGCTCTGCCAATGCACCTCAGCCTGGACCTTCGTCAACCCTTGTAATTCAAGCGTGCCAGGCAACTCCACCAAGCCCTTTGGCATTCCCTGCGTTTCTAGTTCTGAGACCACACACTTTAATTAAAACCCTTTAACGTCCCCACTTTATAGCACTGATACACAAAAGTGACACTACTCCAGCTGTACCAGTGTTGAGAACCACGCAGAGCCTCGCCTGGGAACCTGCACTCCTGCCACTCTGTTATTGAGCCACAGAAAGCCAGTGTCAGGGGGCACCGCAATCTCCGCTGCACAGGAACCCACATAGATCCTCCTCGGTGCCCCTGCCGCTGTTCTAGTTCTTTCGCACAGCTCTGTCGGTGCTCTTCACTAGTCCCTACTCTTGCACTACAAATACACCGAGACTGGCAATGCGTCTCAAACCTAACATTCGGTACTCCCAGAGCCCCAGCTCTGCCAGTGCACCTCCACCCTCACCTTCAGCCCCTCCTGCTGTTTCACCACGAGGCTGTCATTCACCAGCCCCTTACTCCAGCACTGGGGACTCAAGTAGCTCTGAGAGCGCACCTCAGTCATGCCCTTCAGCGACCCAGGACTGAAGCACGACGCACACATCTGACAGTGCACGTCACGGCTGCCACGCAGTTCTCGTGTGGTCCTCAGAGTACACGGTGCGTGCCGAGGGACGCCAGTTGCTTAGTTCTGTTGCAGTATCTGCACGTTGTGTGACGCTTGAGGTTCAGAGGGAGAGCCGAAAGGAGGGGGTGAAAGTCTGTTGTCCTTGTTCTGGGCTGTTTGCTGCAGTGTTTTACCTCAGATGCTGCGCACAGAATACCCAATACAGAACGGAGCGGTAAGGGTTAACCCTGCAGTGCCGGCTTCCTCTCGCTGCTCCCATTGGACGTCAGTTTCCGGGGAGGGTTTAAATTGAGCAATCGGTTCTCACACTGCAGAGGGTGATGTAATGGGATGGGAACCCAGGACCCTGACATCATCACCGAGGAGCAGCACATGTGTCCCGAGCGGGGGCCGGGAGACCCTCGGGCTGCTGGGCAGATGGATGTAAACAGACTTATCGGGCGCACAGGGGAGCAGGCAGACGTACGCAGACAAATCAATAACGAACACGCATGCAAGCCCACTCTTTGTAGTCCCGTCTGCACATTTCTGCGTGTGTGCCTGTCTGTCCACCAGCCTGCCATGTACTTGGGTTAGTAGATGTTCTGCCAGATATGCCTGAATATTAAAATAGACGCAGCATGTCTACATCTAACCACATTAATTAAACCATTTTAACGCAGAGTAAGTACACTTAGTGCAAAAAAACAAGCACGGAGGAGCGGGGACGAGCGGCGCGGCAGCCTGCAAAGCAGTCCCAAAACGCTTGTGCGTCGTGGCTGGCCTTTGGATGAGTACGCGCGGCAGACATGTGTTTCCACTTATCGCGCCCGCGTCTGGGCACGATAATTGGAAACACGTGTTTGCCGCGCGTACCCATCTCAAAAAGGCCAGCCACGACGCACGAGCGTTTCTTGGGCTGCTTTGAAAACTCACTTACATTAAGTCTTCGCCTCTAAGCAGCGCTTGCGCGCTACTCGAGGCTCGACCTAAAAAGCACACTTAACAATTAAAGCATTTAAAAGGACCCGCATCCTGACTACCCTACCCCCCCAACCCACTACAATTCATAATTAAAATTCTGTTTGACAGATCGTAAAAACCGAGCAATTCCAACTGCCACATCGAGATAACGCATTTCGGACAATAGCTCCACAGCTTTATTCCTATGGAGAGCATCATATTTAAAAAACAAAGGTCTTAAAAACTTGATTCGATTTGTAGATTAAAAGATGCAGTCCATAAGAATATGCGTAAGGGTACATTTAACTTTCAAGGGGCAGGGGCAGAGACCACTATTATTCTGCACCCTAATTCTATGTGGGCAGGATGAGTGGATTGGATTGCATCCCACCCTAGCCCTTAATATTTCATTCCTCAATCCTGGGTCTGGTAACCGTGATAAATAAGAGAAAACACTATCCTGGCCCAAAGTAGCAATCGAGAGGCTAATGGATGATCTCTTCTTTAAATAGAGTAGGTCGATCGATTCAGACGCCGTAGCAACAGATTCTCTCAGTGCTCATTTGCCTGGAAAGGGGAGCCAAGATGTGACTGTACCACTATTTAAATGGAGGTTCCTAAGTGCAAATATTCTGGTTCTTACGGCCTTTGCCCACATCCTTTCACTGCTTTGGATCTCTTCCCAAAAAATTTGGAGACTTTAACCAACTCATCATCCTCCAACAGTGTGTTAAAATATCTTAGAGCCCGATTAGAGGCCGCCATGTTCTAAGAGACCAGATTGCACTCTCTCCTTATGGCCTGAACCATGGTACCTTGGGGGAGTGATAAAAGTCTTTTGAGCACTGCCCCTTCCAATCTATCCCATTTGTAAGTTGGATCAAGGGAAAAAACCTCTCCCCCATACAGGCCTAACGGAGGTATCTTCCCTTCATAAGCCTTTAGTAATGGGATATGAGATAGCCCCCCAAACCTATCATTGAATCTTGACAGGCAGCTGGCCTGCAATAGGGCCTTCTGTTTGGTGGCATCCCAATGTGCACCCCAATTCAGATTTCTCCTAAGAATTAAGCCCATATATTTATATTGATCAGCTTGCTCCACCACCTGCGTACCTAGATACCAAGAAAAACTCTGTACTTTTTTTCCAAAGATCATGATCTTGGTCTTTTCCAGATTGATACGGAGCTGGTTCTGCTTGCTATAAGTTGCCAGGGCATTGAGTTTCCTCTGCAAACCAATTAGGGTATAATCCAATAATACCAGGTCGTCTGCATAAAGCAGACAAGCAATATGCTGGTTCCCGATTTTTGGCGAAAAGGACTCAGATTGGGAAATAAAAGTTGGGAGGTCGGCCAAAAATAAACTAAAAAGCAAGGGTGCTAAAACGCACCCCTGGCGCAGGCCATTGTCAATAGAAATTCTTTGTGATAACCGACCTGACTTATCTAACTCCACCTGAGCCCAATTGCCAGAGTGCAAGGATTGGAGTGCCCCAAGAAGATTTGGTGGTAGGTTCCAGGAGGTAAGTTTTCCCAGAGCCTTTCCAATAATGGCCCACAGAGCAAAACAGTGGTCTATAGTGGAATGACCCTCACGAAAGCCCCCTTGTTCTAGTGGGATTCTCTTAGTTTCAGTGGCCCAATCTTCAAGTTTAGCTAGAATAATCTTGGAAAATATCTTTAATGTTTAATGAGATATCCAAGAGGCTTATCAGCCTATAGTGCATAGGGTCTGTACCATTCCCTTTTTTTTTTTTAAATCGGTTTCACTATAGACCCCTTCCAGGAAAAAGGATAAAGGCCAGACCTAGCAATCCAACTAAACAAGGAGGAGTAAATCGTACCCCAACAGACACTATTTGTTTTAATTATTACTGCTGGGATGTTATCGGGGCCAGCGGCTCGGGATAGTTACACTCTCGATAACAGCCATTACTTCCTTTACTGAGAACCATATAACTGGAAGAGTATGCCCGTAAATTTCCTGAGGTCCATCTTAACTAGACGGTCCCCTATATAAGTCTGTCAAATAAGTGGCCCACTGGGCTTCAGGAATCATACAAACAAGTGTGCCCTTATTTTGGCCATTAAACTCATTGTCCTTTTTCCAGAATTTTTGCTGGTCATTGTTAGACCTGGCACCATTGGCGTGGGTCTCCCCTCCATTTTTCGCTTTTTGTCTCCTCTGTGTTTGCTGGTGTTAGATGCTCTGGGCGCTGTGCCACGGCCATTCCGTGCCACAGCGCGAATGCTCCCTATTGTAAATTGACTGTATGAATTGATGTTCCCATAATTGGCTCATTTGGTTTACCTGTTAGTCTCTAGTATAGTGCACCGTGCGTGCCCAGGGCTGGTAGACCGAATGCTGCTGGTGGGCCTGCAGCGCTGATTGCGCCACCCACAGAAGCCGCTTGTAAAGTCGAATTTAGTATGCCTGAGCTCAGAATATTAAAGTACATCTTTTAGTGAGGGTTATTTCTATATTCTGTGTCTGAAAATACCACTTTGGGAAAGTGGGTATTTTCTTGCCTAAGTCTTCCAGTGTGCTCTGCTGTTATGTGCATTGGCCGTCTGATTTTGGAGGGACAGGGTAGGTTGAACCCGACCTGGGTCGAGTAGAGAGATCTGCAGCTGGAGGATGGGGAGGGGTGACCCTTTGATCTGAGCAGGGCTGCGCCTGGCAAGGGGAATGATGGCTCCCCCTCCCACGGGGCGTCTGATGGCAGAACCCCTCTCCTAAAGGGCAGGATGCCGCCTCGTAAACAACGTGCCCCCAGGACCTCCCCGCACTGGTTCTGACTGGGTTCAGTGACTTGTGACTTTTGAGAGAACAAAGGCGAGGGGGGTATAAAGATGTGCGCGAAAACCCCCACGAGTGTGTTACTTCTGGATGCCAAGACGAACCTCTGTCCGTGTAACTAGAGGGAAAGGACTTTGAAACTTTCATCCATCTTGCTGAAGCAACTACCCAAGGGCCTGATTTGAGCTCGCCTCCTGCTGAAGTCTCAGGGACATTAGACTTCACCCATCAGCCGTCTGGATTCCTATTTGAGGGGATTCGACCCGCAGGTGAGGCCTCTGTTGAGAATTCCAGAGCCTCTGGTTCTACTGCGGGGAACGCGGGCTGAAAGTCGCTATCGCTATTGTGGGCCGCTGCAGCTGAGGAGCTGTGCCGCTGAGTGCCCGCATTTGCCATCCTACGAAAATCATCGATATCGCTATTGTGGGCCGCTGCAGCTGAGGAGCTGTGCCCCTGAGTGCCCGCATTTGCCGTCCTACGAGAATCATCGCTATCGCTATTGTGGGCCACTGCAGCTGAGGAGCTGTGCCGCTCAGTGCCCGCATTTGCCGTCCTACGAGAATCATCGCTATAGCTATTGTCCCGCACTAGTCACCACTTCCAGGATCTTGTTACCACCTGCGGGTACCGCTGGGTGCCCGCCTTTAAGCCCCGTCCCAGGATTATCGTGAGTGCACGCCGCAGACCGCTACAGCCGGGAGCTGTGGCCGCTGCGAGTCCGCCTGTCATCACCGCGGCTTCCTTGTGAGCCTGCGTGCCGTGCCCCTTTACATCTCAGGTACATTGTGCATCACCGGGTCGCGTGGAGCCCGGCCCCGAACTAAGTCCGTTCCACCCCCGTTTCGAGTGCCTTTATTGCTTTTGAAGTGAATCTGTAATTGTGTGCATTGTGGCTCCATGAGTGCTTTTAGCCTCGTGTTCAGTCTATATAAAGATAACTGTTTTTCTATAACTACTTGTGGTGTCCGTTTGTAGCGTCTCTCCTGTGTTATTGTGTATGGTCATAAATGCTTCACACACTGCCTCTGAGATAGGCCTGTCTGCTCGTGCTACGTTACCACAGGGTTCAGCAGGGGTTATCAAAGGATGTAGCCCCCTTACTCTGACTTAGGAAGAAGGATCCCTATTTGGACCTCGGCGCCAGCCGCGGCCAACTAGAGATCCCCATTTCTAACAGTCATTCAATAGTATGATTTCCAGCATCTCATCCCACTTACTATGGTAAAAGGCTGCCTTTTTTGTCTGCACGAGGGATTTATATTGGCGTTTAAGTTTAGCCAACTCTTGGGTGGCTGGGGAGGCGTTATGACGCCTAACACTCTTTGCTCTCTGTCTCACCAATCGTTTCAACATTTGGCAATCCGAGTCAAACCAGCCCCCTAATCACTTCGGACGGGATTTTGACTGCACGCCCTTTTCACATTTATTAACTGAAATGCAGCCTAAAACTCTTTGCACAATATAATTGTACCACACAACAACATCATCAACATAGATAGGGTGAATATCAATCATCTCTTCTAGCTGAAGGGAGGCTAGCTGTTGAAGATGCATGGGATCTAAGCGTGTTGTGAGCCTACGCGGTTAGGACATCTCTAAAGGCAGAACCCTCTCAGGGGATACTGGCTCACACAGGTCAAGAACTGCTATAGTTGCCCGGTGGTCACTACCCTCATATTTTGCCACCTCAAAACTCTTAAAAAGGTCAAAATGCCAAAGGGACGTGAATATATAATCAATAGGGCCCAAAGAGTGGCCCTGCCGGAAGGTGGCTGCTGCTGGTGAGTCATTTTTTAATCGACCATTTAGGTAAATCAGACCATGGCTCGCCAGCCTTTGACTCAACACTTTAGCCTCTTTTTTGATGGTACCAGGGGGAAACTGTGCTGAGGGAATATTATAAGAATCCAATGCTTCTTCCAGGTGCTGGTCTAACTGTACAGGGAAGAGACGAGCATTAACATCCCCAGCCATTATTATCACTGCTTCCGGATATTTTGCAACCAAATGCTGGAAAGGAGATTCAAATAATTCCAACCACCATTTAATTTGTCGATGGTCTTCTTTATGGATATAGACATTTATGAGTAAGAAGTAACTAAGAAAATTTTTACCCACGCCCATTTCAACCACTGATAACTGCAGGCCACTTGAAACATTTATGACCTCTAATGGTCTCTTAATCACCTTGGTTGATATTAGTGTTAGTACACCAGCGGATGCTCTCACCTTACCCCAGGACTGGCCTTTACTATTCAAAGCCATAAAGCCTTCTACTGACTGGTCCTCTCTTAACCAAAACTCCTGAAGGAATACCAGATGGAAGGGTTTCAAACTTTCTTCCAGTTCACCACTGTTCCTCAAACGTTCGAACCCATGGATATTCCAACTTAGGATTCTCAGGTTTTGAGAGGACCCCTCGTTCTAGGATAAGCTGGGCCTAGTATTCCAGTCACCATCCTCCAGCAGGTGCCGCAAGGGGGAGAACCTATTACCTTGAGCTCATGCTGATTGTCTAGACTGTGAGAATGGTCTGTCATTTACTATAACCACTCTCAGATCGGTGGGTGGGTGGCTACTTTGCTGTGTGGCTTCGGGCCTTAGAAGTGGGATATATGGTATAGATCGTTCCCACTGAGTAGCAGATAACCTGCTGTGCATATTTAAAATGGCAGGTGGAAAAGAGCCCAGCTGGGGTGCTAATAGTTGAGGGGTCTTTTTTATAGGGCATAGGGCCTGTAGACCTACTTTTACTAACTCTTCTTCAGCTTTAAGTACTAGGTCCGCAATACAGGGGGAGATGAAAGAAACTCTGGAAACTTCTCTATCTTGTTTGCCCAGTTGGAACCCAACAGACGTTAGGTCCAACGAGGTTATCCCTGAGAGGGAAGGGATTTGTTGGAATAACTCAAGAATTTTAGAGCAATTCAAGGGTCGAAGTTTCTTTGCTTTTTTTCCCTCGACGAGTGATATCGAGCAATAGTTCTGAGCTTCCTAATTGCGACCTGATGGAGGATTCATAAGCAGAAGGAGGTTCTATGGGCGATTTATTCTGAGGCTGAGACTCAACCACCTTACTGCTGGCTGCTATTTGAACTTTATCAGAAGAGGTGGAACGGACTAACCGGGAAGTAGGGGTGGGATCAAAACTAGTTCTAGGGCTGGTTTTTACATTTTGTTTGACCTTTTTATATGTCTTTTTACATGGGAATTCATCCACGGTGCTACCACCATGAGGTCTGAAATGTTGAACTTGGGGGCAGGCACCATTACTGGGCTTCCCTTTTATATACATGCGTTTCTTTTTGCCTACACATGGGCCATGGAACCCAAGTAATCCATTACGAGACCTTACCCCCATTGTACGGTAGAACCTTGTGGTGAATTTGGAGGGAATAAAACAATGCTGCTTTTTCCTCAAATGCATAGGATATTTAGAGATATAGACAGATCCTTCCACATTTAACTGACATTCGGGTTTCCCTGGAATGGCACTATGCGTCCCCCAAGGCTCTGTAGCCGTTACTGCAGCAGATAATTGAGCATTCGTAAAACCTCCCAAATTATTTGTAAAGCATTGCAATTCATATTGAATATCATTCAAAGAGTTTGATTGGTCCATTTGATTTGTCTTTATTGACACCAGCGTTTCCAGAATCCCATGTAGAGTGGTCTGCATAAGTAGCATCACATCCAGCAAAGACGATGAAGAGGTGGGCTGGAATGATATAGACCTTCCCTGTGATCCCAGGGTGGAGTTTGGCCCCCCGACCATGGGAGCATTATATAATGACGTATGGATAGTTCGATCCTGTTGATATTCTTAACAAGGCAACTGGGAGGAACTGGAGTCATCGGGGCAGAATGATGATGATGATAAAGAGATATTCAAACGAGAAGAAGAAGAAGACAATCTTGGGCCCCTACTTGGACCCCTACTTGCGGTCGCACTTGTAGTCTGAGATGGAAACACTGAAAGATTGGCTGTTTGCACTTCATCCAATGCTGTGCATAAAACATCTGCTGCCAAGTCTGTTTCCAAGTCCGACGCACTGGGCTGCCCATGGGCTCCATTATGAAAATGTTTAAAGACAAAGTTCCTTATTGAGGTTACTAGGGGTGAGCGTGGGGCCTCTCCACTTAATAAAGTGCTTTGATCATGTTAAGCAGACCCTTTATTCCCTCAAATTTTCCTCTTTTTATTGGCTCTCCGCTGAGATTTACCCTTTTGGACGCCGGGGAGAGGTCTCTTGCAGCGAATCACAGGGGGCGATAAACGGGGGGAGGTATTCATTTCAAGGCAAACAAAGCTAGGTGAAGTTGAAAAGGCAAAAGGCCAAGGTTAGACTTACCTCCTTCTTGGATACACCCAGCTACCGCTGCCACCTCTACTCCTCACCTCACCGCTTAGCCCAAAGTTCCTCCAATATTCCTCCAATATTCTCCAATGTTCTACAATGTTCTACAATGTTCTACAATGTTCTTCAAGAGATTTCTTACCGGGAAACTCTTTAATGACCTTCAAAAGACAAGTCAAGTCGAAGGACCGATTCTCCCGTTTTATTAACTCGCAGGCACCAGGCAGGGTAGTGGCTCTGCGGCTAAAATATCACCCACCGTCACACCGTCATGCGTCACGCATGTGGCCAAAGAAGCTGCTGATCTCTCTGGACCCAAACTTCAGCGTCCACCAAAACGGCCGACTGGGTGCCTGAAAACCAGCTGTCAGGCGCTGTCGAGTGCTGTCGGGTGCCTGGGTGCCAGAATGCTGTGGGGGCTCCCTCCCACCGGCCGCCGATGCAAGTGTAGGTGCCGAGGCTAGGGCCGGGGCTGGCTGGGGCTGGACAGGTGCTGACGCTGAGTACCGGGGGTGAAGCTGTAGTATCGAAAGCGGCTTGAGCCGACGACGAAGCAGCCTGGTTACCCCGGAAGCGGAAGCCAGACTGAGGAGACTGGGCGACTGAGGCACGGGCCAAAGGGCGGAGCGACGAGGTGCGGCAGCGGCAAGAAGGAGGTTTGTTCCTCTATAGGGTTTTTTGCTAGCAGATTGCATCCTGCTTTGTCGAACATCCTGCAACTGTGACCACTCAGAACACAACATGAAGTGGGGGTGGGGTTAGGAGGAGATGGAGAGGCGACGCTACGTTGATGAACTGCTTTAATGCCAGGTAACCAGTCTATGACATTAGTAAAACAGCTTTCAAAGTCACAGTTTGATCACACTGTCTGTGCGAGGAGTTGGATTAAAATGTGTTGTAGTCCCCTTGGCATGAAGGCATCCCAAGGCATTCTGTCCTAAACCGCAAGGCTACACGGAGTGGCCTTCGATGCTCCCTCATGAACTCTGAGCTAACCACAGCAGCATAACAAAAGATGAGGCCACTTATCAAAAATTGGTGTCGGGTCCTAAAAATGTAATTAGGCTGACTGCCTCGCCATACGAAGACCTTGGGTGCTGGCTTAGCATGTTTTTTTAAAGAAAAGAAATGTTTCAGGCCTGTCCTAGAGAAGCAGTGATCATTTCCCTATTGCTGTTGAGTTTAAAATAAATCCACCAAGGACTATAAGCAGGAAGAGTTCATTTTGTCAGTAAAATGAGATCAAATACAACATAAACCAGAAACAATGCACAGATTCAATGACATTGATATATCTAGCTGATATTTAAATATGTACAAAGGCTTGAATGGTATTGAATCATATGAAAAGTGCTGTCTGCTGTCAAGTTTCACATCTGCTACTACCCCAGCAGCTGCAGTTAGGGGCAAACGGGCAAGAGGTTGGTTCGGCATGGACTGGAAGGCAGATAGGCCTGGGTTACGCAGAGTTTTTCTGTTTTATCTTTTGCTAAATTGTAATATTGAAGAAAGATTCAATAAATATCTAATCAGCCTCAGAGAAACTGCAGCCAAGATAAAGACTTGAGATGGATGAGGGAATTCAAAGTAGGGAAAACAGGCAGGAAGCTTTGGTTGCTATTTGCAACAGATCCAGTTTCCATACAGTTTGCCAGGTATGTTGATTCCAGAAGTGGCAAGGCTCGCTCAGCTAATCCTCTACAAGCAATCTCCTTCCAGTATCCCTGATCAGCAATACTTTTTGCCAATAGGAAAACTGTTAATGAAAAATGAAGGAATCTGTCTAACATTTATCAGTCTTTGAAACTGAGCATTGGTATGGGTCATGATGGGGTCGCTAGCGCGGTTATTAAATAATGGTCTCTGTGACCCAAAATAGTATCATCCATTCTTCTCCTATATCTTAGGTTGAGGAGCTATCCAAAAGCTCATTGATTTCACACAGCAAACTCCTTTTTAGGTCTCGAATTCGCTTATGAGACACATTGTTTACATACAAGGGACACAGAGCTTGCCTATTACTTACCATTGGTTGGCTTCATTGTCATTCTCATTTCCTTGCATCTCATTGGTCAGCACGTGCCAGTTTCACTACCTCTTCCTGTGTTTGTCCCTTTCATGGAGGATCAACCAAGCATTGCTTCTTGTCAGCAGCCAGTGTCCTTCCACTGATCACTGCTTACATAGGCACTTTTTTCTTTATGTTGTAGCACTCCAAAGAGGGCATGTGTTTGCACACCATCTCCCCTCCTCGAACTGTCCCGCTCCACGTTGTTGCTTGCCCGTCCCCCTCCTGTGTTGTGGCCCTGTGGCTGTTCATTGGCCCATCCCACTTCCGCATTATTGCTTGACCCGTTTCCTCCTTTCCCTCCCTCCAGTCGTTGCTTGCCTGATCCCCATCTCAACGCCTGAGTTGCTGTCCCATTGTCATTGCTCGCATTATCTCCCTCATGCGATACTGCTTGAGCCATTTCCATCATCTGTCCATCCTGTCATTGTTTCCCCTGTCCCCACTCACTCCTCCCCTTGTTGTTGCTTGTCCCGTCCCTTCCACTGCTTGCTTAGTAGCACCACCCCCATCCACCCATTGCTTCTTGCCCTGTCCCCCGACTACCACCTGCCATTATTGCTTGTCCCTTCCCCCGTCTTGTCCTACTAGAAAAAAAGTGCTATCATGCAGCCAGAGCTGGCATACATAGTGCTTTCTCCCTCTAAGAATTGGAAAAAGCCAATAGGTCTATGCCCTGCCCGGATAGCTTTTGGCCTTCGATGGAGACCTTTTACCAAGCCTTCTCTCTGGTAACTTGCACCTAAGTCCCCAGCGGTACTAGTCAATTATATGCTAAGTTTATAGACTTCTGCACAGCTTTCAATTCTGTTGACTAGCTGCTCATTAGAAAAAAATGGATGTCGGGTCATTTAGGTTTGATATAAAGACTGCACGGTGAAACTAAGTTGCAGGCCCATTTAGGTACTAACACTAACAAGATTATACATCCATACACCCCAGTTTTCTTCAATCTTTGTTGACCTTGCTAAAACTTTTAAGGAAACTAGGTGGGCTCCCCAGCCCTATTTACGTGCCGACCAACTCATCTTTGACAGTGCTCCTATAGGCCTTCAGAGACAGTTGCATGCTTTGGCCACATATTGTTCAGCTAACACTTGTCCTACAAATACACAAAAGACCCAGGTTCTGGTGTTCAGAAAGGACTCTTGGGACCTTTGGTAGCAGCTTCTAATGGTAGTCCATGAATACCATTACCAGGGACTGATAGTTCTTTGAAGGTTATTGTGAGGAGCGAATTGGAAATTTGCAAGGTGAAAGGTACTTTCAACCATGAGGGAGCTGGTTCGATAATGGTCACATTAAAATCAGACAATTGGAAAATAACACAATTTCTACCATGTGGGGTCCTTTTTATGATGCTTGAAGGTAAGATAAATCTGACCAGATTGAAGGGTAAGTGTTTAAAGCATACATTATCACACCTGGCAGAATTGGTGACTGAGGTCTTGTGTCTAGAAATGCTGTTTGTGTTAAGTAGCAGAGGTGAACTTGCAGGGCTACACTTTATCTGTTCGCCGTATACCAACCCAAAATTAACAATTGCAACTAACCTTTTTCTTTTCATGAACATAGATTATGAAAACCACCTCAGTCTATCCTGGCATGCATACACTTGCTAGGCTGTTCCTCAATGGCCTACGCTCTGGAGGACCAATTAAGTTTGAACGAAAGTGATTTAAAAATCTGTATTAGTTGCTGCATATATCCCACGACCTCAGTTGCAGCAAAGAGAAGCGCTCTTTAAATCCAAGTGTTATGAGGGGGTGGGCATACTTTCTAATTCATACCGACTTGTTGTGCTTAATTTAAATCTTCAACGTCACCACTAAAACTGAGTTTGAGTCTCTCACTAAAGAGACCCAGAGAAAATGGGAATACCCACTCACGTAAATAGGATGTGTGGCTGCAACACAGGAGTAAAAGACACATTGCTATTAATTTGCCCATTCATTCTGGAGTAGAGCACTTATTTTGATTCCAATTTTCTGCACATCTTGACTTTGAGCAGTAAAAGAATCATTAATTACAATGGTTAACTGCGCTGAAGCCTCCGTACCGCTTTTCAGCGACTAGGTTTTTACTAAGTATCCAGGATGTTTTCTTAGGTGCGATTGTGTGTTTTAACTCTTAACGTCTAAAATGCATCGGTTTATATTTGAGCAGTAGGTTAACTACTCTCCTGCTTGTTTTTATGGACTTTGAATTTAATAAATTAATATTTGATTGATATTAGACGGAGAAGGAGCCCTGGCACCACAGCGATACTACTCTATTGGATCCCGGCTTAAATTTTCATTTACATCCCCTGGACATGACAGGAATGCACTGGACCGCGGCATAGAAAAGGTGAGACCCTTCCTAATGTCCTTGCTGCATGAAGGGTATTTTTTCTTCAACAGAAGAATGCTGGTAGGTACTTTGGCAGACCAGGAGGTGGAAATGCAGTGTTCAGAACCATAGAAATACTCTTGTGAAGGACTCTCACTTCCCGCTCCCTAAAGACCACTCCTACATGCATACCTCGTGCATCAGAGGGCTACATTTACATTTTCCTCTGCTGATTTTAGTAATAGTCAGACTCAGGATATCGATGCTTAGTAACAGTGGTTGGCTCAGATTTCTACTAATGTCAGTAAGTTACAGGTTCTACAGAAACCGGCAGTGCAAGGAGTCTATACCCTATTAAAAGACTGCCCATCAGTGACGGCCGGTGCTTCTTAAGAGCGATGGGGTGGGGAGGAGAGTCAACAGACAATGACGAGGGAAAATAAAATATTAATTAAAAAAAGAAAACCACTAACCTTGCGCTTGCTACATCGCGGCGATGCGGCAAGTGCAAGGTAAGTGCTTTTCGTTTTTTTACATTTTATTTTCCCTTGTCGTCTTATGTCAACCCCAATCCCCCAGCCGCACCGCTCTTACCAGTACCGGCCGTCACTGCTGCCCACATCTTATCAGCAGGCCAAAAACTGCACAGATGTCAGCTGGCCACTCAAGTTAGATTGGTAATGCACATTAATACATGAAGCAAAGTTTGTCTCTTTATTGCTCCAATAGAGTCCTGAGGTCAATGAGTAAAATCTGGAGTTGTCCTCTAAGAGTGTTCCTTTCCAGTAATTACACTCATGGTGGAATTGCTTTCTCGATATATTAGACTTCAACAACAGCTATTTCCATTCAGAAAAACATGAATGCCCTATTTGTCTGAGTAACTTTCTGGCTTGTCTTGGTTCCCTGTCACCTTTCAGCTTTTTAACCCATTTACATTTACTTCAGCTCTGGCCCTTGAAACAGATTTGATTGTTTCATCACAGTAGTATTTTCCCCCAAAAAAATCACACATAATATGCATATATAGAGGGGATTTAGTCAAGAGGCTTCCGCCATCGGTCTGTAACATTATCATTGATATTTTGCTTCCGCCCAACACAGCGTATAGCATGGGCAATTGGCTCCCTTCATTTTGAGTGACGGCACAAAGCCAGTGCACATCTGTCTCAAAATAGTTCCTTTCTCTTTAGTAACACAGATGTTTCAAAGTGAAGTGTGCTTTTCAGTTCTTTTACATTAACATTAAACACTGGCTATTTATTTTGCCTGTAGTTTGGGTGTCCAGTTAGATGATTATTTATTTTTCGTATGCTTTTAAAATTACAAAAATGTTAAGTGACACTGTACATTGGAGCTGCCTGCAATTTGAATGATTGGTTTTGTGGTGATTTATTTTTGTCTTAACAAAGACAATAATGATGAAATTCATGGCACAACTTAAGTTTATTATTTAAAAAACATCACTAGTAAAATGGCCCATCAGTGATTTTTATTTTAGAATTTTTAATGCAAGCCTATGGTGGCGATGCTTAGGTGGCTACGTGTTTTCTTTTTTATTTCTGTGGCACATTCTTGCAATAAAAAACAAAAAAGAAATTAACCATAGCACCATCATACCAAGGCCAGACCCACTTGTTTTACTAATACTTGTTTAATGCTGGCCTCTTTTTTATAGTTTTAAACCCTAGGGCATCCTCCCTGTCTTGTTCACTACCCTACCAGCTGATCTGCAGTTGGATAGCATACTAGAGATAACAATTCCCAGATAGATGGCCTGCTCACACACAGGTCCGGCTTTAGCGCTGGTGGCGCCCGGTACGACAATCATTTTTGGTACCCCCACAACCCATGACAGTCTCCTCGAATTCGCTCACTTCCACCAGGCAAAAGTGCCCCTCATCTTTTCAATCATATGTTTTTACTAAACACAGCGCCCGCCACTGTCAGCGCCCCCCTCCACAGGTCAGCACCCAGTGCGGCCGCACCAGTCGCACTGACCTAAAGCCGGCCCTGCTCACACACACAGCTCAACACCAAGGTCCGCAAAGAGTCTTGAACCTCACTTATAAACTCAAACGATGATTCTCCTATAACCCATATAATTGAACAATGCCCTCACACACGGTCATTGGCACCCGTGTCTGGATGAAGTGCCAATGCAAATATAAATTCATGGATGAAAGACGTACTAAATGGCTCGGTTCAAAAACTCTGAGGGGTACTCAGGAGAACACCCAGGCCTGGATGGAGATATTACACACTCCGCAATACACATTTGCCTGCACTGTTTGGGCACAGTCATTTATAAACCACACAAACACAATAAATGTTTTGAACACTAGTGCTCAGCAGTGAAAATCTGCAGAGAATACTAACCCTCGCCTCGAGTACTTGAGCTTGTTCTCAATCTTGATGGAGCGCCGTTGGCTGTCACTCTGGAACTCGTTAATGCGGCTGTTCTGCTCCTTGTTGAGGGCCGAGATCCTCTTCATGTGCTTCCTCTTCAGCTCCTTGAGCTCCTTATACTGCTTCTTCACCAGCTTCACGTAGGCCTTGTGCTGCTTCAGCTCCTCCACCGACTGCGCGCTCACCTCTGGAAGGGAGCACAGGGCGTTGCGTCAAAGGTGTGCTTTGCTTGGAAGGAGGTGCAGGATAAGACTAAGAATGCACACATGCAGACACTGTGGACCATATTACAGATGCAGCGCATTTTCCTGAATTGCGCTGGGTGCACCTTTCAAAAGGTGCACCCAGAGCAATCCAGAAAAATGCACTGCATTATGGTGAATGCGCTGCCCTGGGGGCAGCCGCGAACTCGCGCTGCCCTGGGGGCAGTGCATTCATGTGAAAAACTGAGCGGCTGCTTTAAAGCCACTCTGTGTTTTTACAGTGCGAGTGGCAACCCACCTGCACTTTTAAAGGGGATTAGAGATCATCTTTCAGGCAGGTGCAGTCCGTGACTGCACCCGCCTGCAAGGAGATGTCTGTGGGGGGCCATGGGACCCCCTTCACCCACTCCAGAAGGCTGCCATCAGGGAGCACACTGACGCGCACTGTCTAGGGTGACCAACTGGCATGGGTGCAAATTCAGGATGGTGAGTGTAAAAATTCAGGACAAAGGATCACAATTCAGGACAAAAATTTAAGACAGAAGGTCAAAATTCAGGGCAAAACTTCGGGACAAAAGGTACGTTTTACAGACACGTCAGTGCCATTGTGAGATGTAAAGCGGCACGCACAGGATGTAGCTAATTGGGACCTGCAGTGCTGGAACAGAGTGCAATCCTCCGAGTGGCCAGCTTTATGCGTCACATCGCTTCAAGCATTCCATTTCTGTTCAGCTAGTGATGACTTGCATAGGGGCTGGTACAGTAATGAGTAATGGATAAGACCCATAGCAGACAGGTCTTGTGTGAGGGTAAGAGCATTAAGCAGGAAAAGGGAGTTATTAACCAGCCTTCATGAGATATAAATGACTGCACACTACTGAGCGTTATGGTATTATTGTGGGTCAGAGTGGTAAGATAGGAGTTGACATTACTATATAATGACCTGGCTAGTGGCTAGCCATATATCAGCCCTCCTTATTTTACCTGTATATTGGAAATAGTATAGTGTTTGGCCTGCAATACGGCACGGGCGCAGAGGCAAAGGGATTCCCTCATTTGCATGGGTCCCGCCCCCATGCAAATGAGGGAACACCCTCTAAAGATAGTGCTGGCGCTTTATATGACCCAGCGCTATCGGTATTACAGAAGGGGCCGCACAAGCGTCTGCGGCCCTTTCTCCAATACCAAAGGGCCCTGGGGGCGCGCAGAGTGGGCGCACACGCCTGTTGCGCCCCCGGGGCACTTTCATAATACGGCCCTGGGGTTGCAGAAGGCTGTTAGCCCCTTCCTTGCCAGGAGTGAAGTAATGAGCACACACTTGGACCTCTGCAATTGACAAGAACAGAGCTGCATCTGTACTATAAGTGTATGTTCTTAAGATTGAGCAACATTTTAAATAGTTTTAAAAGACAGAACAGAGTTGCATCTAGAGGACACGATCAGAGATCGGGGGAGCGTAGAGAGCACAACAATGACTTAGAAGTGGTAAGAAGCACATCAGTGTCTGAGATAAGAATAGCAGTAGCTGGAGGGGGCGTGGTAGCAAGGCTAAATGTAGAATGTTAGAGTATCTCTGAAGGGTGTTACTGTAGATTGGATAAAATGCGTCCTTTAAATCAATCGAAGCGTGATAGCACTGAGAAGGGAATTGCGAGTGATAGATAGGATAGGAGTGCAGTGTGAGAGACAGAGCAGGGTAGGAAAGAACATGTCTGAGAGGGGAACGATGCGAGATGGAGGAAGCAGTGCATTGTTGGGCTGCTGTCAGGGTGCAGACTGAGGCGGAGAACGAAATGGTGGCAGACAGGGCTTTAAGTGGGAAAAAAAACTGGGGGTGCTCTAAAAGGGGCGTGGCAAACCTCGTAAAGGGGTGTGGCCTATCCAAGTAGGGGCATGGTCTAAATCAAGAGGCTCCTTTCAATTTCCATGAGCCTTTAACAAGATACCAGCCCCACTGTGTGTGAAGGCTTTGCTTAGCTTAAGACCATCAGGTGTTTTGCAACCTCCCTGGGAAACGGATGGCAGGCCCAGAACCCTTAGTTAGAATTTTTGGAGGAGTGCTGGTTCAAGTAGTGCTGTCCTCTATGATCGCCAAGTCTCCTGGTCCCACCCACTAAGACACCCCTCAATTACTGCTAAGTCAGTGACTGGCTCAAAGCATTGCTTCCTTTAAGGTCTCGCCTCCTCTCACACTGTGAAAATATTTTGGCAGGTCTAAGTTAAGGTAGAGTAAACCAAGAATAGAAGCAATGCTTTTGTGGCCAAGTATCCTTTGCTTTGATCTGGTTCTTAAATCTCCAGAGAGAGAGAGAGAGACATTATTAATGTTATTTCAGACCCAGTGGTAAAGTAAGTGCTTCTCCGTGATCCTGTCTCTTTCACAGCTCCCTCTTTGTGCTAGAAGAAGACTGTCAAAGCTATTACTTTTAGGAAATTATATAAAAGTGAATATATTTTGGATGAGTTAGTTTGCTTTCTTATCTGACCTCCCTTTCCTACGCTTTTACGTAGAATTGTACCCTTCTTTGAAAACTGTGAGCTTGCTTTGACCCTTCTGCACAGGAAGATCAGCATCACCCCCTCTTCCGACCCTCCTCCGTTCCCCGGGCCCAGTGAATTTGCAAAGGTCCGATAAAAGACCGCATACCAAAGGGCACTGTAGCAAATTATTATGTTTTTTTTCTCTAACACTGAACCTCTTCATTTGCCAAGTTTATATTTGGCTCTTTCCTCCACCTCATCAGTTTTTTTCTTACGTGAGCAATAAAAACGAAGCAGACGAAGAGCGCAAAAAAGAGAAATTCTGGTTGACGAGGAAAAACTAGAGTGAACTTATTTGACTGATTACCAAATCGATCAGCTTTTAATTAGGGCGTCAGCCTCTGCCTCTCAAGGCTCCTGGCTAGAGTGTTTGATTACAGCTGTCATTGGAAGAACCTGCTTGCAGAAAGAGGATGGAGAAATGCGAGAGTCAGTTTAGGGAATCCTTGCCCCAACTTCACACTAACGGATAATAATCAGCTGCCAAACACTTTCCAATTTAGTACACAATTGGTCTACATGAAGGTAAAAAATAACATCAATGATATTTACATGTAAAGAGAGCATTAAGTGATACAAGCAGTTTTGGTGTACCATGGCAACGTTGTTGCTCCTGCGCTGCAAAAAAGAGAAGGGAAATCCTGAGAGAAAATGGCTCTCTTTAAAGGATTTCCCTTCCTCCTACAACCTCACCTGGCATGACGTCATGCCGTCACCTCCACTACTCAGAAGTGAGCAAAATGAGTGCAGTCCACAAAAAAACGGAATGTCTGTGCGAGGCCCGAAAACAGAGCCCAATAGAGACCCGTTTCGAGGCTCCCTTAAAAAAACTGCCGGTGCTCAGCACCGGACAGACCCGGCCCACTTAAAGCCCTGGTGGCAGATGAAAGGGGTGCAGTGTTACAACTTACAAGTAGCGCTAGGTGTGGCGGTGCCCAGATGGAGCTAGTATAACTGAATAGACCCCATTCCTAAAAGACAACCATCACAGCGACTGCCCACGTACCCACGATGTGAACTCCGTGCGGGCCTCCCTTTGGTAAGAGCAGGCTAGATTTTTACAGAGAATTTCCTATTTTCCAGTGAAATTGTGTGCATTTAACCCGTAAGAAAGTGAATCGTATCACAAAAAACAGACCTCGAAGTTCATGACGTTCGCATCGTTTTGTTCTTTTCTAAATGTCTGTTATACAGGTAATGGAATATACACTAGATTACTTTTCCTGGTCATCGGAAGGCTTAGTCTCCTTGAAAGGTGCGACAAGAATAGAAAATCCCAACCTACATTTCGCTTCATTGTCCAAAAGCCCTTTTCAAGTGCGCAGCAGCCACGCGCAGCTCAGCGGGGTGGCGCGCGCTCCTTCACTGCAGCCGACAAGCCGCCAGTAATCCTCGAGCTGCGCTGCTCAATCATAGAATGTGCTGGAAGCCTCGGGCTGAGCAGGAATCTATGAACAGCTGTTATCTTTCAACCCAGTCTTCCCCTCAAGAACCAGACATCCCTCAGATATTTTTCTGTGTCGACCTCTCCAAAGCGTGTCACTCATTCTTCGAACATGACTTCTAAAAATGTGACAATCTTTCGCCAGTGGGAAAAAGAAAATGGGAAACAGGCACGCTTCATGCAGCGGAGCAACACACTTACTTTTATGTATAACGAGGACAAATGTAATTGCCTATCATACTGGTTGGAAAACAATTTTTAGGAGCCTGCTGCCATCGTTCATTTGGTGAGAAACCATGGGCCTTGCAAATTCAGATAAGGCCTCACAAGTCGGTGTTGTTTAGGTAAAGGGGAACCAGATATACATTTATTGATCAGTATCACAGGAAAGGAGGCATAAAAGTGTTGAAGCGGTGCAAAGGAATGAAAAAAGGAGACATCTTGTCACAACCGATCTATGGAATCGTTTCCCATTATAGGAAAAGACATATTAACAAAACCACCTCCTTAAAATTTGATGAAAACCAAAGAATCACTCATTTTCATTTCCTACATAATTATGTGTTATCATAAAAATATTGAATCTGGGCGAATCTTTTGATATAATTATCCAAGGTCCATACCACACGTGCATGCCTTCATTGCTATTTGCTCAGCTATTGTGCTCACGTAACTAGATGTGACTCAAGGATTGGTTTTGGTTCTATCACCTGCAGTCTGAGTAGACCCAATATAGCCACGGCCATTAAAAGGTGCACATGCTGTTGTCTTTGCCTGTTCCTCTTCTCCCTCCCTTGCTCTACACCAACATTCTCGCTCACCCCCTACAAGCTCCTCACTACTCCTTTCTCTTAAGAACTCGGTATAGACAGGCCATGTACCACAACCTCTCCAGCACCAGCAGCCCTAACGGTACCCTGGCCTCAGGTTCGTGTGCACCAGATGGTGTTCGCTTCCACTGTGGACAGCTAAGAGTTGTAACGAGGGAGCCGCCCTCATGATCAGGAATTGACTTGGTTCAGTTGATAGCACTTAGTTGAAATGACTGATTCGCCGTCTCCACAATGAGCCAGAGGGCTGCTGACATGGAGGCTACCCAAGATGTACGACTTGCATCGGAAGATTACATCCAATGAACATAGGATGGTATGTGATAGAACTTAATATCACAGAACATTCAGTACTAATTCGTCATTACTATCGATCCTATCCACATGATCCCCAGCCAGCACAGTGGGCACATGTACTGAGGCTTACATCCTCAGTAGTCCAACAGGTGCACCAGGGAGTCATGTTCACACCTTTTACAGTCCACTTTGTGACCAATGACAGAGAATGTACAGCAGTTTACCATATGAAAACCTGACCAGCCCCAATCGTGTGATATGGCTTAGCAGTGACCTGAAGCAAAACAAGGTCTGCCTAAAGCCAGATGCAGGATAATCGGACTACGGTTCTGCAATGTGCAACAATGTGCAGTTGGGTAAAGTTGCAGCTGACAACACCGTGGAGCGATTCCTGATGGACACGGTAAGCAAGGTTCCGAAGATTTCTCCCAGGGACTTTGAATTAATGCTGAACAGCAAAATAAACAACTTGCTGATGGCGATCTACCTTGCAGCCCTGACATGCTGAAACTGTACTCAGTGAGAAACTGTTGACCATTTAAAGGTGATAGAGGAAGTCCTTGGTCATGTTCATACTGGTACAAGATGGCAGCTAATACATGGGTTGCTTCTTCATTTGTACAAGGAGCAATTTTCCCAGATTTGACCAGGCTATTCCTGGCTGTGAGTTGAGAGAAGTGAGATGGGTGATTCTATGCAGGCGCCATGCTTATGGAAGGAAAGGGTTTCACAGGCTGTTTCTTGCCAGCTACCTGGTTTAGAATAACTCTCTTCTCTAGTTCATTAAATGTGTTGAATTGGAATAAAAAGGTTCCATTAATAATAAATAAATAAAAACACACAATAATCACCTTTCCTCCTCTTTTCACCTTTGACCCTCTGTAGCGAAGGCAATGGTGGTGAAAATCACCAGTGCCAGCTACCCACTGCGTTGTAACCAATGACTGCATAGCCTGACCTGAAATGCTGTAGATCAACATCTGACAGAGAGCTCTGCCGAGAACTCTACAGCCATGGACAAGACAGTCAAATGACATCCAACTCTTCTTTCCATCTGCCCTTACCACTCCTATGAAAGGACAGGCAATCTTACTACTGAAAAATTGGGAGAATGGAAAGAATTGCATTTTTCTCTCTCACAGGACAACCCAACACCCACTATAATGCAGTGGAAGAACATATTGCATATACCCACTGACACATAACTAGGCCTAACCGCAAACAAGTCCACCTAGACTCTGGTCAGTAACTCAAAGAAAATGTAGAGGAAAACTAGATATATTTCTTCTTCATCCTACATCAACAGTACACATTAGACACATCCCACGGCATCTGAATTCAAACAACCTGGCACCAAAGAAATAGGGTTGGGTAATAGTGGCCACCTCAACAGCACATTTAGATATATTTATATTTTTCCAAACAGGCACATTACAGATACATTCATATTCACCAGTACATTAATAGAACATACTAACTGGAACTATCACATGCACAAGAAAGATCCAAAATCATATAGCTAGCTTAATGTTGCCACCTTAACCAGACATCCATAAACTCTCTCCAACCTACATATCACCATTCTGAATAAGTTAACCACAATAAATCCCAATCATACTCATATAACTGAATCTAAGTTAGTTTATCAGGTAATTATACATTCTAACTGAAAAATTACCCAAGTCAAGCAATGGACAGCTGTCAACGCCAACAAAATGAAAGAAACAGCAAAGTCCTTCAGTATTTACAACCATGCATTCAGTGCACTACAGACATCCATGACATGATATAGAGGGCCACCATTCAATAAGAGAAAACACTAAACAAACCATTCATTAATCCTGTTCTAAAGGGATACTATCCATTATGATGCGTTGCCAGAGAACAACAAACACCACCCAATAAAATGTCAAGACAACCATGACTCTAGTTGAGAATCCCAGATTTGAAGTGAATGCCCAGCATGCAAAACCTAACGTATTCACCCTTGCAGAATACCTCAAAATCACCCGTGTTTACACTTTAAAAAAAAGTGAAGTTTTATTGCAATTCTACTGTGCCTCTCACATCTATTGGCATCATGTACACTGCAATTCTTGACCTTCAGTCAACAAAGTGAAAAACAGTATGAGTCACTTACAACCGTGATCTTTGAGTATCGACCCTAGTCAACAAAGTGGTTTCCCAGCTATCTTCATGTTGAATGGAATGAAAAAGATCAACAATCATTCCAGTCCTCTCCCTCTCACTGCAAATTACTCCCTACAGTCATTGTACCACATCTTCATGTTGATGGGAATCATGCCCTCAATCCAATCTTCATCTGGGCAAGATATGAGCATGAAAGGCTGGACTGAAGTCTTACACTCAATTCTTTCCCTGGTACCAGCGGTGGCTCTTCCGCTATGGCGGAGGAGTGTTGCCCCCTGTGCCAGCAGTCTCAAAACTTAAAAAACTAAAACGATAATAAAACATATTTATCATCGTTTTATTTTTCCTCTAAGGGCCGAGTCTTCTGGCAGGGCCTTCGTGATGGCAGTCACAGAGGGGGAGTGGTGCTATCAGTGCACGTCAGTTGGGCTGGCCAGCTTAGGACGGCTAAACCGTCATGCGCACTGAGCCATCTCCAACCCGAGCTGCGTTGCCGGGTTGGAGACAGCAGGCACAGACTCCCTGTCTCTCTGGGAGCGTTAATCAAAGGCACTCAGGCCAATCCTGATGCTGCTCTCATGCTGGCAGCAGCGTCTGAATTGGCCGCAGGGGAGTCTGGGAGCCTGTGCCTGCAGTGGACTGGAGCCAGAGAGGAGCAGAAGAGCGGCAATGCGGCAGGTAAGTAATTTGTTTTCGTGTTTTGTTGTGTGTTATGTCCCCAAGCCGTCCCACTACTTTGGTTTGACACTGGCAGCTACTGCCTGGTACACAAATCAATCCAGGAATATGAGACGAAATACCAACAGAGCAAATAACTGTACCAGCCCAATTGCAACCTCAGATCACAATCATCAACTAGATGCAGTAGCCACAGAACATCCCCTAGTTAAATCCCAATTGTTCAGCATAGAAAGTGCTAAACCCGCAGTGAGCCACCACTGAAAATGCCACAAATACAGTTAATGCCTCATACCCAATAAAAGAGGGGATTATCAGACTGTTAACACAATCAAATATAGCAGTACACCAGATCTATCCTACAAACTTAAATGAGTCGAGTATAACAATTATTTATAACGGTATACTAATTCATTTTTTTAATTTTCAAAGTCAGTGAAGTTACAAGAGGCTATTAAATCCTTGCAAGAAGTGGACACATTTTTTTCAAAAGTGACTTTATCAATGCTACAACAAACATAATAAAAATCAACAATTACACAGTCGCAAAAACCTAATCTTCTATACAAAACCTTTCTAAGTATGAATGAACTTACCAGTAGTGCTAGTTTCTTCTGAGCGCTCATGATCTTCTTTCTGGCATTGCTGGTGACAACATGTGGAACTAGAAGGGTGTGTCAACTACTTGCAAGGATTTAACAGGCTCTTGTAACTTAACTATCATTCAAAATAAACGACTGAATGCGTACCCTGAGACAAATAACTAACTCTTAACTCATTTAAGTTTAATACATCTGCTGTACATTGGATTATCAGATCAGAATTATAACTCTTCGCTAAAACGACTCATTTGTTCTGCTCGAAATGTTGCCCTCGCCACATCTGCTCTCAAAATGTACTTTTGAAACACAATTTTCTAGGGAATCATCATTCAATAAACTACCTGAAGGCTCAATGCTCCATTATTTAGTGACTACCCTCATTCCATGTGGTAAAAAGCCTCTAATGAACAGTGTCATTCTATTCTTTTACAAATTAATGATCAATAGTAGTAGAAAGAAACTTAACATTGACATTTTTCCTCAGAGCAACAAATTTCTCCCGAATCACATAATGTCAATGAATCATCTGAATTTAGACCACAACGCTACTAACAGATTTCTTGCAAGTTGTTTCAGCTCTCTCAGACTGGGCCTGGACGAAGTCGAGAGAGTCTGGGTAACCTTTAATTTACTGCTCCTTTGCAATCTGTTTTTGCCAAAGAAGCAAAGGACACGCAACAACCAAGTGTCTTTTTACATGGGGGAAAGACAGCGGTGGGTGGCATGAGGCATGACAACACATCCATGCCTGAGTATCAAATGTCAACGGAAGCAGTGTAATGTCCTCTAACATAGGTGATGTGCTATGCACAGTCGAAAACACTGTTACGCAAGAGCGATGCACTGTCTGCCTTGTCTGTAGTGGAATGGGTCAATACACAATGCAACTGAACAGGATAAGACAGCATGCTGTAAAACAGTGGTTACTTAACCGATGGTCCGTTGACCCCTGGTGTTCTGTGAAGCCCACTCAGAGGGTCCATCACTACTTAGAGAATTAATAAAGTGTATATGAATAAAGAAACAAAATGTACAATTGAAAATTTAAAACGTTCTGGAACAGGTGAAGGAATTTGAAATTGGAGGCTAAAAATTAAGTTACTCTTCCTCAGATTGATTCATGTGAGCAGTGCAAGTGCATCAAACAGAATATGGTATGAACAATGGAGCGGCCTCAGATAAATTTAGAAAAGCTCCAACCTGCCTATTAAAATTTAGATTTCTTTTTGTATTGGTTTGTGAATTAAATAAAGTATTTCATCTTTGTGTTTTTATTTGATGAATGCTTGTATTTGTACTTTTTGTGTACTGTTTTGCAGTTTAAAATTGTTGAAAATGGTTAGGCCGGGACCCCTGGCTTTCAGTAATGATCATTGGGGGTTCCCGGATTCCAATAATGAATTCAGTGAGAGTCCCAGAGTTCCAGTAATGATTAAGTGGGGGTTCATAGAAGTGCAAAGGTTAAGAACCACTGCTTTAAAACATACCTAAACCCACCTGCTTACTCACTGTTTACCCAATAGCACTCTATTATCAAATTCCAAAACACAAAAAAAGCTATAAGATGAAACCAAAATCTTTTGTCCTAATAATGTTATGGAACATTGAACTAGTACTCTAAGAATATAAGGTATACAGTAACAGCTCTGCTGTATGTGAATGGTTCAGAAAGAATAACAGAAAAGAAATTGATTGTTAATGTGAAAATTAGAAACTGTTTACGCAAAAAAAGTTACACTCAAGAACATCTACAAATGTATACACAAATAGTAAACAGCGAGCCAAAAAACGGAACATGAATTTCACAAACTTTTCTTCTCAAGTCGAGACTATTATGAAAGCACAGTTTTACATCAATGCTTAGACCTTAGGCATTCTGACAATTGTAAAGTAAGATGCTGTGAAGCAGAAGCTCTTCTTACAGCTCTTAGTAAGAGAAACAGCCTTGGGAGTGGTCGTCACTATATATTTCAAAGCATTTGCCACCATCGAATGGAGATGCTAAAAGGGCAAAACTGATCTGTGCTGCAATCTGAGGAGGATTGGGCAAGTAAGACATTCTTGGTAAGTCTTTGAGGAAAATCATGTTGTCTCTCTCTGAATCAGGAAAGTGGGATACTATTACTTTGGGATGAGATGCTTCGGAGATTGGGCCACTTGAACTCTTTCTAATATTTTTGAAACGAAATAGAACCATTTCCAGTTGTGTGCTTTTGGGTTGAAGGTAAAGGTTTATCATCAGAACAAGAGTCCTAATCAACCGACCCATGGCTAAAATCATCAGGGGCACAGTTGACTTCCACCACACTCACCTTTTGGCCCTCTCCAGTCTTTCACCAGACTGCTTCATTCACTCACGCTTACGTTCTTGGGTTTAAAAATTGTATAATCTCGAGTGGACTTCACTTTAGTTGAGTGACGTGAGAAACACATTGGACAGGAAACGGTTGGCCCTTTGAGAACTAGGGGTCTAGTGGAAAGCAGCAACAGAGCAGAAAACCCAAAGTAAATGTAATCCTGTTACCTGTCAGAATAGTTGCGATGAGATCATCCCTCTGGCCTGAAACAGAAACAGACAGAATGTGTGAGCGAAATACAAAGTTACAGTGTGTCAATGTTGCTTTAGTAATTCTGCCAGTATTACCTGTGTTGGTCAAACTGGGACTGCCTACAGATACTGGGACAGGCTCAGGCCTAGGCAGTGGTCCAGGAGTCGGTGAAGGCCTCCCTCCAGGCTTTGGTAGTAGTTTTGGTTTTTCTATGTTGTTTCCCTGCTGCGAAGGAAAAGGTGACCGAAAAGAAGGGATGTTGAAAAGAAATTGTATTCCATATGAAGTGCTTACAGGAGCCTTACTTCAGCAACAGAAGCTACAGCTAGCGGGAGTTCCATGAAGAGCGCAACTATGTGGCAGCAGCACTCCCTAGTCCAGAACAGTGGATGTAAATGTAAAATGCAATCCCCTTTGTATAGATGCCAATCCAAGAGTGAGGAAGCATCATTTACATAACTGGTCAGTTGGTTTCATTTTGAGTGCAATACTTTTAGACAAGGCCATAAGGTACCACCAGTAGCAGTTCAGTGTAAGAATAGTGCTACCAGCCCCCACCAGCAAGTGTCAAGCCCTGCACACCGGAAAACCATCCTAACTCGCCTCTAAGCTCAGAAGGCCAGTACAGAAAAGAAACCTCAGAAGCTCAAATACCATGCTTCTCATCCCGCACAAAGCCCACAAACAAAAAAACTCTGGCTCACTCCTTTTCAAGCAATACCTCTAAAATCTGGAACTCAATACCAACACGTATCAGGACCAACCCCTCCTTCCCATGCTTCAAGAGACAGTTAAAAGATCTCCTAATCAACCGGCATCCTAACTAGTTGGATCATTAACCGCCCAACAAGGCAAAATGTCCACCTTCAGCTCTCCTTGGACCTCCCCCCGCAACTTCTCCTCTCCTATACTCAACCACTGACTTGACTTGGTCTGACTTGCCCGAGTTGATTTATCTCGTTACATTGATGTAAACATTTGCTGATGTAAAGTGCTCTGATACCCTCGGGTCTTGCTAGCGCTATATAAATTGCTTAAATAAATAAAGCACTCCCAGGGCAGGCCGGCCCGGTGTCACTCCATGAGCAGCAGTCAACCACTCACCTCGCTGTCTCCCAGGAGCGCTATAAGCTGCTTTGCCCGCTGATCCATATGGCTGACGTGTTTAATAGGATCGGTAAGGGCGTAAGCATAATCTGTGAGAGAAAGAGAGGAGTGTTATCCAGTATTGAGAGGGACAACTCTGTGCACCGTGGGGGGAGAAGAGCCAGAAAATCTGCCGGTACCAGTACGGAACACAACTAGAATCACAGTAATAAACCAAAAGTGTGCTTGAGTCCTGCTCCATTGAGTGATTTTCTCTAGTTTCTCCTACCTTGATGGTCGTCTGGGATGTAGTCGTTAACTTCAGTGTAGACCAGGAGAGCGGGCAGGCAGAGGGGCTGATTACTCTCATTGCGCAGGCAAATATAGTGATAACCTACAGAGGGGATACAATGGTCACAATGATAGCAGGCGAGAGAGATGGAGGCAGACAGCAAAAGTGAAAAAGAGAATAAAAAAGGAGCTAGTGTTGAGAGAAAAGGAATAAAAAGGAATTGAGAAAGGAAGGACAGATGAAATGAGAAGAGAAAAAGGGAAGAGAAGAGACTGGGACTGGTGAAGGTGCAAGATGAATGAAACGAGTTGAACAGAGGGAAAAGACAGAGATAGGCTTTAGTGAAGATGTACAGAGAGAGGGAGACATTGAAAAGAAAGATAGTGACACAGCAGTAAACATTTTGCCTGTTAGGGCACACTGATATCTGACAAGAGAAATGCCATTACACTAGCGCCAACAAAGCATGCGTAACATTGGTTTTGCAGTTTGGTATC
This sequence comes from Calotriton arnoldi, assembly GCA_963921515.1. Classification (NCBI taxonomy): domain Eukaryota; kingdom Metazoa; phylum Chordata; class Amphibia; order Caudata; family Salamandridae; genus Calotriton; species Calotriton arnoldi. The sequence continues at coordinate 549,018 of CAWUFW010008491.1, forward strand.
TTTCATTGATCACATTCTTCTTATACTTCTGCCACCTTGTGCAAAGATCTGGAAATATACTCTTTGGACAAATTTAAAAACATCTTGTGTGCACTGGTAAACCTAGCAGACAGCTCATTTTTATCAACCTTTGCCACTTCTTGTTGGTCACATGCGACTGTACGAAAGATTCCATCCTGCATATGGAAAAACGTACTTTCCCTGTAAACATCAGTTCATAGCTTGTATTGCTGTAGATTTCCATGCTCTGCATACCCTTGCCATCTAATGTTGAACCAGGACATTTGCAAGTTGTTTTCCTGGGAAGAAACTTCAGACGAAAGATTACTTGTGCCTCTGCCCGTAGCTCACAATGAACAAGGACGGCACAAAAAACTCTGCCTCAGGTAACTTTTACCCCAGCAGATAAGTAATCTTCATAGAGTGTAGTGAAGTAAAACAGAATGAATGTACTGTGCGTTGTGGAGATTGAAAAAAGGGAAAAACATCTTGCAATATCTCTGGCTTCGAGAGAGGCGGAAGGGCGCCGCTACGAACAGATGGGTACAGGGTAAATAACATTTTCTGTTTGTATCATCTGTGGCTGTAGAATCTTATGCACTGCATAGACTATAGTGGCTATTAAGAAAAGGGGCAGCCCAAACACTGCCTGGAACCCAGGACATACACAAACATCAACAACAAAAGTTCCAGGTGGAATAATGAGATACTCCTAGGTTATTCAATCAATCAAATGCTAGAGTTGATAATATTTATTAATAACAGAAATAGAGAAAGAAAATACATTTGTTTGGTTCACAAAGCAATTTACTCTCCTAATAGGTCACCCCTTCCGTAACATTTTATGCGGTATCCTCCATGTCGCATATTAAAATCTGCACATCTTCCACTTCAGGTGGCACCAAAATCCAGAGTAAAATCTATAGGCGACAGAGCCTTTTCAATCACAGGTGCAGCCAGATAGAAAATGTTGCCCCTCTATCTTCCTTCTGAGGTATTAAGGTTAAGAAGTTGTTGAATATTTCTCTATTTCCCCGAACCTGGTTGCTTTTTGCAGTGGCGGTATACTTGTGTATATTTACGAATTTGTAGTTTCAGCTCCAAGATATGGTAGTTTTAAAACCAAAATACAAATACAGTAGAGCTTGTGGAATGCTCGTGGTAATGACCAGGTAGCAGCCCTACAAGCGTCTGCTGTAGGAATGCCCCCTAGGAAGAGCTATAGTAGCTAGCTTCTTTCCAGTGGCATGCGTTCTAGGTACTTACAACATGTAATGTACACTAAGCATTAAGACAACAAGTTTATTCACCTCTAATAATCCACCCACAAATACCACCCTAGAAATGGAGTTTCCCCAAGTGAGGTTTTGCAAAAGCATCAAACTTTTGTTTTATTTCGCAGAAGGATTTAGTCCTACCAATGTAGTACATTAGTGGTTTCTTGCAATCAAGCATTTGCAATGCCCTTTCTGCACAGTTTCCGGGTGCAGGAACAAGATCGGCGATACATGAAAGAGGAAACTCACTTTTGAGAGAACATTTGGGTTTGTTCTAAAACCACTATGCATCTTTGTACCTGAATAAAAGTTTCCCCACTGTTTGTGCTTTTAACATACTGCTTCCCCACCCTCAGAGAAGCGATAGGGACAAAGAAGATTGCTTTTCAAGACAATATCTGCAATCCATGAGAATGCAATGGCTCAAAAAGAGGACCCGACATTCTTGTCAGAACTAGATTTCGATTTCACACTGGAACTGTAGGAATTACTGGAGGAATCACACTTTTATGGCCCTCCATGATGGCCTTGATCACATGTATTTTGAAGTGAGACAAATGTTCTATGTTCTTCCTGGATTCTGCCACTGCAGCTCAGTGTAAACAGAGAGAAGTGTATGTGTATCTGTTTTCAGTGAATGCAGTAAGTAGCAAACAGCGTCTTCAACGGTAATAGACAAATCTTTTGACAGCATAGCAGTAATGGGTGGTGGGTTTCCGCGCCTTGTGCAGGATTCAAATACCCTCCTCTGGGAGGTCAAGATATCCAAACAATAGCCATATTGCTAGATTCAACTTCCTGAGGTCTGGATGTCTGAGTTGACCCCGATGCTGAGTCAGGAGATCTGGTCTAAGTGTTAGTTTCTCATGCATATGTAGACATACTCAGCTGCATCAGATACCATCTCGGTATCATCCAATTTGGTTCCACCAGAATGAGGGTCATAGATGCTTGCTTCATTTTCTTCACAACCTATGGCATCAGAGGTAATGGAAGACAAGCATAAGCAAATATCCCTTACCAATTCTTCCATAGTGCATTGGCCACAGACTTAGAGTATGGGTACCTGGACCTCGAAGCTTTAGAACTTGTATTTTGTGAGGTGGCGAACAGATCAACTGAGGGAGGTCCCCCATTGTGAAAGTACTCATGAAGTATTTGTGGATTCATCTCCCACACATGGAAATGTTGATGCGTCTTATTTAACAGGTCTACCAAACTGCTGCCTACCCATGAGAGATGCTGGGTTAGAAGCTGAATGGGATGGCCAAATGCCACATCTATTGTGCTAGTGCGGACAAGCCAATCCCCCCCTTGCTTCTGGATGTAAACCCTCGCTTTCATGTTGTCCACCCACACCACAACTGTTTTACCTCGAATGCGAGTGTAAAACGCCCTGAGTGGCAATTAGACTGCAGTCATCTCCAGGTAGTTGATATGACAACCCTGTTGCTCTTGCATCCAGGCACCCTAAACACTCGTGGTTGAGATGCACTCTCCACCCAATGAGCTAGGAGTACACGGCAATGGTCATCTGCAGTTGAGGGTCCAGAAAAGGCCTTCGCAGCAACAAATTTTGTTAAAATTCCATTATAGTAGAGTGTGCTGGTTCTGGACTTTAGCAGCGCTAGAACCTTCCACTGACCCTTGGCTTGTGACTAATGCCTCTCTGTGCAATTGTGCAGTAGTATTGAGTGTGGCACTATCGCTATGCATGATGTTATCATCGTCAACAGTTCACAATAAGAGGACATGGTGTGTGAAAAAGAGTCAGCAGCCTTTGTGATGCCATGACCCTCTTTTGATTTCCATAGGCTGTACCCGTGATGGAATTTGGCATAGTCGCTTGAAAAGACTATCTTCTGTGGCACGAGATACAACATATTGGCACAGAGTCTGAACCCCAACCTGTGTAGCGGGGGGACACTGCTGCCTGTGTGCTTGGTATTATTCTCGGCTGCTGCACAATAGAAGCTATTGTCCTGTAAGGGAAGATGTGAATGGCCTTTCTGCGGAGATGTGCAGCTGCCGCTGCTAAACATTTATGAAATACCTTTGGAGCTGTTGTGGTCCCAAAGTGTAGGATTTTGAATTGTAGTGTAAACCTCTTACCACAAAGAGCAGGTAATGGTGATGCACTGCATATATGGAGATGTGTAAGTCAGTGACCTTCAGGTCAAGGATTGCCATGTGAACCCCTCTACAGAGCAGCGGAATGACACCCTGCAAGGCTGTCATTTTGAAGTGCTTAAACAGGATGTACCAGTTCATTGCATAAAGTCTAGGTACATTCTTTTTGGGGTAGAAGAAGTACAGAGTAGACTCTTTGGACCCGCTAGGGTGTGGCCACCACCTATGTTGTGTATGGCAAGGAGCGCATGTACTTCCTCCTGCATAGTCATGGCGATGGTGTAGTATATTTGGTGGTATGATGTGGATCTCCAGGCAGTATCCCTGCTGTACTACCAAGAGAACCCACTGGTCCAAGGTTATTTCCCCTATTGCAGAAGAAAGACCCTTATCCCTCCAACCACCCTCAGACTGGTGTTGCGCAATTGGGGTGGGGCTACAAGTTGGGGGTTAAGAGCATTGTGGGTGAGTAAGGTTTTGGAGGTAGATGTTTGCTAAAAGACTGGGGTCACTGGCAAGCTTAAAAGGACTTATGTTGTTAATATCCCTGTATGCCTGACTTTGGGTAGGAATCATTGGCTGGCATCTCCTCTTGATTCCTGTTTGATAAAGGCATACCTGGGGTTTTGGGTCTGCAGAACACCCATGGCCGTAGCACTCTATCTTCTTTATTATTTTCAAGCATTTTGTCAACCTGAAGCCTCAACGTAGGCTCGCCGATAAGGTTATGTTGAACCTCCAGTTTAAAGCCAGAGGCTGTGAGCCATGCAAGGCATGCAGCAGGAAGCTAGTGTAAATTTTTCTGGAGGCAGTGTCAATGGATTCCAGAGTGTGCTGAATATTGTCATTGGCAAGGACTTTCCTTTCTGCTCAAAAGCTCTTGTCCCCTCTTGTGATACGCCTCAGGGAGGTGCTTGACCAACTCCCCCATCTCCTCCCAGTCACAAAGATCATAATTAGAGAGCAGTCTAACTGAAATGGCTGCCAACATGCCACTCACTTCCCTGCTGCACCTTTTTGCTCTCATCTGGAGGAGCATCCCTGACTGCCTGAGATGAAGCTCTCTTTCTGGCAATGTGTACCACCAAAGAGTCAGGTGGGATATGCCCTGATGAACACCTGGTCATCTGAGGCTACCTTACATTTTTTATTAACCCTTAGGGAGGCACTCACACCTTGACCTTGAAGTTATCAGTAATTATTTTGTTCTTGCTTTTTAGCGTGGTCAAGTACTGGACTGACCTCTTGGTGATAGAAAGGGTTTTGGCTAAGAAGTCCTCCTCCTACTCAACAACATGGAGCTTAAAGCCCAATTTTACAGTGTTGTCACCCGCTGGATAACTGAGTGATACACAGTGGTGTCATGTGGGCAGATGGGGAGGCCTTAACGGGATAGGGCTCTTGGTTGGTGTCTCCTGAGGGTCCATATGATCCAATGATCATCTCCATCCCAAGGGTCTTGGTTTGGGTCATGAGGATCATAGAGGCCACCGTGATCTGAATCAGTGTTGCCTGAGGGACAAGATTGTGGCTGCGGTTGGGGCCTAGGAGGAGAGCGCTGCAGTGAGAAGACTGATGGCTTGTCCCCGACACTTTATGTACATCAGATAAAACTATTTTTCCACCAATGTTTGCTCCTCAGATGTGCGCTTCCTCTTTTTACCTGGCTGTGGTGTATGGGTGTCCTACTGTGGGGCTGAACGAGCTACGATCTTTAAGGTGGACATTTGCCTAACATAGGGCCCCTCTGGAAGTTTGAGGGTGAGAAGTAGCGAGCTTGAGACTGATCTTGGCATTGAGGCCTCCCTTGAAGCTGGCTTGGAGATAGTTTCGAAGTTTGCTTCAGGCTGATTTCGACTCAGAGGGTGGTTTCTTAAAGACTCGATCGAGACGGCATGGATGGGTGCTGAGGCTCAGTGCCCTTCGTCTGAGGTTTTCCTGGAGCTGAAGAGGTCTCTCTGGGCTGTCTCTGGACAAGATCCTGACCTGAAAGGTGCTTAGCATTGGTTTGAAAACGCTTTCAAGGTTGATCCACCAAAGAGCGGAGGGGTTTGATCCTCGAATGAGTATGGAAAAATAGAGGCTCTAGGAGTTTTGTTTTTTTGCCTGGGTCCTGTGCTATGGACTATGGGAGTTCCTCCTCCTTGACCACCAATACATTGGAGGACAAGTCTCTGGTCTCCCTGTGCCAGCTGGATATCTAAAAGACCCTCTCTTCATGCTCAATACACTAGACATATTCAGGTCCCAATAGGTTAGGTTCATGGTTTCAACACTGCATTTTGTGAGGGACGCAGCAGAATTCATAGCTATATCGGCTAGTATTTTTACACTTGAACTTCCTACAAGCCCAGCAGTTCAAGTTCTTGTGCTCTGGAGACAGACAGATGTTACAGACCCGACACTGATCAGACTAAAGACATTTGTTGCTGCATTTAGGACAAAATTGGAAGGGTGTTTTCGCCATAACATCCTCCATCAACAGTCATTTTAGATGCAACATGTTTTCCATCAAAGAAGCCATATCATGTCAGTTCGAAGCCAAATACCTTGTGGTCACAGATGCAGAAGAGAGTTCTTCTGTTGCTGGGGCTTAGTTCTCAATGACTGGCACGGAAGGTCCCGGAGAAGTTGTCGACAGTCATGAAGCTCGAACATCCAAATTCGATGGTGGAAGAAATAATCTGACATGGAGTCTTTGCCCTGGTGCATTTTGGACTAAGGGAGAGGTCACAAGGCATCGGATGACAGATGCTTCTTTGAAAGAAAAAACAGCTTCCAAACACCTACGCCCAAAACTAGATGCCAGGACTATGCAAGGGCATGTGTATCTGCAGCCACACATGCTACAAACTCAATGTTACAGGTATTTAACTTTTTTAATTGTCACAAGGATTCATCAGGCTCCCAGGCTTATGAGCAAGCAGAAAGTAAAAAAAAACGGGATTAGTGGAACATAAGTAAAATAGGATATCTAAACAGATTTCTTAACCGCTTCGCCGCGATCGGAATTCCGTCCAGGTGCTGGACATTCCGATCGCGGGTGTGGTCGTGACGAGCTCAGCTCGTCATGCGCACAGGCCGACCGCGCAGCATGACGAGCTGAGCTCGTCATGAGCATCGAAGGGGTTAATGCTGTCTAGGCAACTTTAGATTTTTGGTAAGGATTCAAAAATAAAACCTCATTTCTTGAGAATCACATCCTGTTTTGCAAATTAAGGTAAAAAGGAAAAATGACTTACCTGTAACTGTCCATAACATCTTAAAGGTTTTCTATCAAGACTTGCCTACATCTCCACTTCATTGAGAGATTTAATACTGTAATAGCCCAACACAATGGCTGCAGTATTCTACTGTGGCATGAACTGGTGTTCCTACTCGTCTGTGATATGATGGCTTGTGTCTAACAAAGAGAACATGAAGATACCATGTTTGGGGGTAGAAAGAAAAAAATGAGAAGGCTGGGAGTGTAGTATGAGAAAGTAAACATATTCATTTTGTTTAATTGTGCTCCTCTTTCTACAGTCTAGCATTCCCTGGTCTCATACTCTTAGTGTCCTTTATCCTCTGAGTGTTGGTACCCATGACCATCAGAATCGCTGGGCCTTAGTTCTTCTTTGACTTGGCTCCTCAAGTCATCTTCTGTGGACTGAATGCTTTTTTGGAGTGAAGATCATATTTTTTTTTAATGTCTAACTCACAGAAGGTGTGCAGCTGAAGGTGTAGCTAAAGGTTTGAAAGTGTCTTCAACACACTCTGTTAAAACAGTTATTTTCTAGTGCAGCTTTGTGGTCAGTGCTTGTAAAAGAAATCAAGTTGTTAAGCAAAGAAATGCTGGAGAGCAGAATTACCTTGTAAAACGTTAAGCGTGCACTACTGCATACAGCAGAGCAAGTCGGATGTATGTTTCAATTCGAAGACTGGTGGTGTAGTATATGCTTCAACACCAGATAGAAATTCAAAATGGAGATATATACAAAACCTATTAATGTTTCAATGGGAAACCTCTCAAAAACATGACAGATGTGTTGACCTCACAAGTAAAGTAAATGCTGATAACATATGATCTGGTTTTAAAGCCAAATGAGTGGATATGATCAATCCAGATAACAAGGCTGGTGGCATCTAAAGATTGGGTGGGTCTTTGTTCAGGATAAAGGGTGATATTCAAATTTCACCGTTACCGGGCATTTCTTAGAGGCAGGGCATCACATGCTGAAGCTCACTGCACCTTTAAGGGGATATCGGAAGCTGCTCAGATTCAAGGGAGGGCAGTGACTACATTTTCTGTGGTTGGTGGCTAGGGATGAGATTCTAAGTGTGGCGCTTAGGTATCACTCTCCTCATTCTGAGGTGCTGACTGAATGCCCTGCTTCAGGTGCCTCTCTTCCTCCAACAGCTGGAGTTCAAGGTCTTTGGTCTGAGTTACTAACAAGCTCCAAATCCATCTTGGCATGAGATCAAATGGCAGATAACGCCTACAAGTAGCATATATTAAATATTCCACACTAATTTAGTCTCTTTAAGTCGAAGAGCATGAAAGAAGAAACCAGTTACTTATCTATTACAATAGCTGTTGGCTTAGAACACTTCTAGATTCACATGTTGGTTATTTTACCACCATTTAGTTGTTGGGGCTGGAATTTTCTTTAAAATAAATAAAAATGTATGTTTGGCGTTGACGGCATGCAAAGCGATTATGCCTTTCTATGATGTTGACTATGCCAACAGTCCTCCAATATGACAACCATCTTCAGATTCTTTTTTTCTTTTCTAGTAGTGTATATGTATTCGTTAGATTTTTTTTTTTTTTACTACCGACATTTAGACTTCTCTCTTTCATCGAGGAGGTAGAAGGGTCACATACAAAACTAGCAGAGTTTCAGTCTGCAAACCTATTGTTAGAGGTAAATATATTTTTGCAGTATGAATCTATTCATTATCAACTGTATGTACTTTCTCTATGTATTTACATGTTGTCAACAGTAACAAAAGCCAATGGTAAATTTGACTGAAGAAAAAGCTTTGTGACACAAGAGCACTCTTGACGAGTAATTGTGCTGAAGGAAGCATTCAAACATTATCACAGTAGCCTACTAGACTTGGCAGCTAGGAACAGGTGATGACTGTGTATCATGCCTGAAGATTGGGAGAAATCCGCAACTAATGAATGGCCAACTATTTATAGTCATCATAACAAGTTGAGTCTGTGCATCTCTTGCTTTGATAGAATATATGGTCGGCTATAATTAAAATCAATGGTTCATGGTTGTAGTGAAAATGTCCAGTATGATCTGCATAATAATTACTAGAAATTGTAAAAAAACTAACACATGAAAATGAAGACACAGTAGATTCACACAACAAGGTGCTCTTGAACATCTTTTTGTTACATACTCAATGAAGGACCCTCCAATAGGGTACTTGTATAAATAGGAAACACCTGCTCTATGTTTACATCTGATTCTTGATGTAACAGATGTATATGTTCATTTTTGTACTCCTGAAACCTGGGTGTGGTCGTAGTTGGTGTATTGTTCAACCCGATGTAGCACCTGTGCTTTATTATGTTCAATAGCCACTTGTCCGTTGTTATGGACTTCCATTGCTGTAGCAGTTTATTTTTCTGCCTTCTACTAGTATTTGATGCTGCCTGGTGGAGTGAGAGGGAAATTTACCATTTATGGCAGACCCACTTCCTATTGAATGAAAAGCATCGCATTGTGCCACTGAGCAGCCGAGTAACAGGATTGAGAAGTATGAATTGTCCAGTCGCAAATGTTGGATCAACCTCAACCTTTCCTTTAAAGGAGGGGGGATAAGACTGGGGGGTTCTTCTGAAATTGTCTCTTGTTTGTAGCGTCCCAGAGTTTTGACTGTATCATTAGCCTTTTTCAATTTTCCAAGAAAGCATCTCGGGTAGGACCTTAGAAGATGCTCCTTTGTAAAGTACATAACAATGATGTGTGCTGGTACTTTAGGTTTACAATCTGAAACATGCAGAATCAAGTGATGCTTTCAAGCAGGTGTTTTACATTTCTCTGGCACATGATGGATTAGTTCTTGCCTCTTCGCCCATTGCTGATGCCCAACCCTGCTTAACAGAGCATTGACATTAGCTATTTTCCATTGAGTGGCAGTGGCACACTCCACCTTTCTACTCACTGCTTCTAGTTTCTGGGGGTCTTTATTGGGTGGTGACCTGTTGATTACGTTTTAGATCATTTCCTTGCAGTGACTATGACAGGGTAGTTTGTTTAATGTGATTTTTAATAGACATCAAACATTCTGATTCTAGGCATAACCATCCTAGCTATTGCTGGCTTAGTGAAGACCTCCTTGCTTTGTTACAACACAGTCAACAACACTATTAAAATTGCACTTTCCCTTAAACTCAAAGTATCTGGTAGGAACCATGACCCTGCTTGTTCATTCCCTAGTTGCACTCCATACAAATCTGAAGTTCCTTTAATAAAAGCATTGTAAACCAATATGTTGTCAGGAGGAAAAGACAAGGAAGAATAGTTCTTCCTGTGGAGTCTCGGTTTCAATATTTTGTTATATGTTATCCTCCTCATCCTGGCTGTGGTGTAAAGTTTCACATACTGGATCTGGAGGATGACTTAAGTCACGTATGCTGTATGTGACAGTCCGCTCCTGTATCGTCCTCTTCTTGTTGATGAGCAGGCATGTCTGCCATATTTTGTGGAGGCATGACTGGCCTACTCTTTTTCCTTTGTGTAGTTGTTACCACCTACTCTCTGGGTTTTTCATCCAAACTGTGTGGTATATTATAAGAAGAAAAGGTTTCATCCAAGCTATTTTTCTTCTGTAGAAAGGTGGTTATTACAGCATTATCGCTTTCATTCTAATTTCAACATCAAGCCATTTAACTGTTTTCTTCGACTTGATCATTCAAAGTCTTGTCCTTTGTTTTCAGAGTTTGTTTCAATAGAGCTTTTTTTTCCATCTCAATCGTGCTTGGACCTCTTTCCTTTGTCCGGTTGTATTTTGATTTGACAGAGAAGCCTGAGATTTTTCAATGTCCAATTCGAAATTTAATGTTTTCAATGTTATTGGTTTAATTTTCAACTTCAATATTGATTTTGTTTGGCTCCAACTGTAGTATACAGTGAGGCACTGGCAGAATTTTTTCCAGTGCTCTAGGATGAGGAGGAAAACAGCTGTGGTTGAAGTTTCTCTCCTTAACCCTTTGCTGCTCGAAATGGGCAGCCAAAGTACCTTCCGATGCCCGAGGAAGACATCCAAGAGGTACCTCAAATCACAGATACAGAAGTAAGGTGACCGAGTCTGATTACCAACAGTCAGGCAGAAGAAAGAGCCGCCCGGACTTTAAGAATTAAAGCCAGCACTCACTCATGCTAAGCAGCTAAATGTGCCTCCAACCCACAAACGTCTTAGTAGCTGGAGATCCCTGCCAGACTGCTACACCTCTGGAAGATTGTTGGGGTATTAATTTTTCCTTTAGCCACTCAGTGGTAAATAATTGGTAGGACCTACGATTAGTGAATCCCACACTTACACTAGTGTATGTCTGTCCCCCAAACTGTGCATTTTCGTTGCTTTCTTTCACATCTCCAAGCTGGACAAACTATACAGGATTTCAAGGATTGGTAAAAGCGAACAAGTTACGTACCTTCGGTAACGACAGATTCCTCACTTTTAGAATATACCCTACGTGCTAGACTGGATCCGGACATTTTGCATAGCAGTGCTCCTGCATGAATATAAGCACAACCCCTGGGTGCCAACGTCAGTTTCTTGCTTAACTCTTTCTGCATCTTCGGACACGGAACACAAAACAATTGGATGTACTTTTGGGCAAATCTCTAATTTGGTACTTTTTTAGACTGTAAAAAGAGAACACTCCACAGAAATAGGAGGTGGGAGGGCAGTGAGAAATATGTGGTTAGAATAGTCATAAAAAGCTTTAGCCAAGGTACGTTACTTGTTCTTCTGATAGATACTTCAAACCGCAGATTCATCACCTTTAGAATAGATAAAAAGCAGTACTCCTGAGGTGGAGGGTGTTGGAGTGGGCTCGGAATCAAAAATTTCCACAGGCTGTCTGACCTGGCAGTTAAGGCAGTTGTGCTTCATGAACATGTGCACTGACACCCATGATGTGTCCTGGTAGATGACACTCCATGTGACAACCCAGTGGTGCAGCCTTGGCCCAGGTGCAATGGGCCCTCTGAACTTCCAGAGGCTGATTATTTGGCCAGTGCATAGTAAATCTGTATGCAAAGGTCTATCCACCCAGGCGGAGTCCTTTACTGCACTGCCTTAACTTTCTTTGCCCCAGAGAACCTCACAAAAAAGCTGATTGTCCATCTGCTGGTCTTTGCGATCGATGTAAAAGCTTAAAGCTTTTTGGGGGCACAGCTGATGGAGATTCTTCTCCTCTTTCAAAGGGTGAGGCAAGGCAAAGAACATTGGGAGAGTGATGGATTGCTCAATGTGAAATGGACGTCATGACCTTCGGCAACAAAGTCACCATGGTCCCCATGTCTGCAACAATGGTGGTGCAAGACAGTTGCACAGAGACTGCCTGGAGCTCACTCATGCGACAAGCTAAAGTGACCATGATGAGGAAGACAGACTTTAGCGTCAAAAGATACAAAGAGTTGTGCATCGGCTTGAAGGGAGTACACATATGAAATGTCAGGACCAACTTAAGGTCCCACTGTGAGATCACAAACAATTTGGAAGGGAACGTGTGTTAAACCTTGAATAACAATGAGGAACAGCAATGGCTTCCCTCAACAATTCAAGAGAGCAAAACTTCACAAATATTCTTAGGGATCATAAATCAGACCAGTTCTGTTTGTAATTTATTTTCACAAAATGTATTTTCAAAAATGTTACATTATTCAATATCAAAAAATATATATATACAAATATTAAGTGAGCTCACTGCACGTTCAGAATCAGGAGGAAAAAGGAAAGCACAAGACACTCATACCCACTCATACTGAAGGAAAACATGCATTCCAAGCATTAAAAACAAAAAATTTCAAACACGTTGTCAATTGATATTTTTGTTTGATATTGAATAATGTAACATTTTTGAAAATATATATTGTGAAAATAAATTATAAACAGAACTGGTCTGATTTATGATCTCTAAGAATATTTGTGAAGTTTTGCTCTCTTGAATTGCTGGGAGAAGCCATTGTTGGTTGTTCCTCATTGTTAATGTTTTTCCCCTGTGTTGCTTCTCCTTATCTTTATTTTCAGGGGCCCTCTTTTGTCTTGATTTAAACCTTGAATAAACCTCAAGGCAAAAGGAGGCTTAAATAAATAAATAATAAAGACATAATAAAGACATAATAATAATAATAATAATAATAATAATAATAATAATAATAATAATAATAATAAAGACAGTCAGGTAAAATGCAGAAAAGCTGAAAGGGCTGATAAATAACCTTTAATAGTTTCCAACGTAAGGCCTGGATAGGCGAAAGACAAAACAAATCACAAAATAGTGGGCAGCTTTGCTAGCAAAGAGACTGTCCTGCAAACTCCACACAAGGTCACAAATTTGTTCCAGCACCCAACTTAAATAGATTTCAAGGAAGGGCGTCTGGCAGCCAGGATGACATCAACAACTTTGGGTGGCAAATCAAATGCCATCAACTGCCAACTCAATTGGGAAGAGATGTTGTAGGAAACTGGCTCTATATATACTACACCAAAGTGAGGTATAGTGTGTATAGAGTCCAAGTGACCCCAGTGGTTAGGCAGAGGTTAAAGTTAGATAGAACCTAACTCTCTATTTGTGGTAGAGTGGTGGAGCAGTAAGGCAGTATCAGAGGACAGTGTTAAGCATATGGTGTACACACTCAAGTCAGCAAATGAATTCACACACTCAAGGACTGAACTCTAGGCCAATTGTTTTTGTATAAAAAATATACTGTTGTTTTATTTTAGAACCAAGCAAGCCTGGCACAGGTAAGCATTAAATACTTTACAGTAATAAGTTGCTGAATGTAGAACAGTTTGAAAATGCAATAGGAATTGTACTTTGTTTGATTTACAGGGGATGCAGTAGGTTGCAATACTTAGCAAATACAGTACATTGAAATGAATAGGCTTTTTCAGTAAATGACAGGTAAGTTACTTTTTACGTTACTTTTCTAACTCAGTGCTGGATACCTAGATTCAGCACTGGGACATTTCCTGCAAACAGGTAAGTAAATAAGTTTTGGTTATTCGTGCGATTTTTAAAGAATATTTTTAGATTTCAAAACTCCACACTTAGAAACTTTTTGGAAAATAATTGTCAATGTTATCCTATGGAGGAAAAACAGGTTATCGGTTCAAAGGTAAGTTATCGACTGTGGGAGTTAAGGTTCTGGGGTTAGACTCAGGGGTCCCCCAGGTCAGTGATGCACTCTGGTTACACCCTCAGCGGCACTAGGGTGGCCGGGTGCAGAGTGTCGAGGCCCAATGTTATCCTGTGGAGGATAGGGGGTCTCCGGTTGGTGGCTGCTAGCAAGCAGGCCACACAGCTGTGGGAGCAAAGCTCCTAGGGTTTAGCTCAGGGCAATTGGGGTTGCAGGTCAGCACAAAAGGTGCACCCTCAGCGGCACTGGGGCGGCTGGGTGCAGAGTGCTGTTTCGACGTTGGGCGCCCTGTTGTTTTCAATGGAGAACCTCCGGTTTGCAAAAGCACTGCAGGCAGGGAGACGAAGGACTTCTGGGTGCGACCACCACTTCGAGAGGTAAGTTGGGAAGGTAAGGGTTGGTTAGGCACCGTCGGTTTGGGCACACAAGGCCGTGGGGAGTCGGGTGCAGGGGTGCCTTTTGGGGTCAGATCTTCTTACCAGCTCCGGGTCGCGGTTAGGGGGGCCTTCTGGTTTTAGGCTGCAGGCGTCGGCTGGAGGCTTGAGGCAGGTCAGGGGTCGCCGGATCTCGGTTCAGAATCGCCAGGGTGACCTCCTCGTGGTGTTTGCCCACTCGAGCTCGGGCCGTGGACGGCGGGCGCAGAGTGGGGCGGATTCGCGGTCTCCGGCTGCTGCCAGAGGTTGCAGTTGAACAAATATGGTGTTCACGGGAGAAGCAGTCTTTGGAATGAAGGCAGGCAGGTCCTCCGGGGTTTTTGAGATTGCTGGCTGCAGGACACACCAGGATTTCGCAGGAGCAGGTTCGAGGGAAGACAGGCCTGTAGGGCTGGGGCTAAGTCAGTGGGCGTCTTCCTCTTGTTAGCTGGCTGCACGGCTGTTCGGTCCTTCTTCTTGTCGTTTCTGGATCTGAGGAAGCAAGGTTCAGGGTGCCTCCTAAATACTAGATTTAGGGGCCTTACAGGTAGGTAAAGGGCAGGGACCAATGGGTCCCTTCCCTGGGGTGGGTACACCCCCTATCGTGCCACCCTCCAGTGGGAGGTGGACAGGAGCCTGTCCCTGGTTGGTTGGGTCCCCCCATCCTCAAGATGGCGGGGACTCGGAGTTGTGCTTCACCTAGGCTCCCCCACCTGAGGGGTGGAGTTGGCAGAGGTGGGCACACCTCTTTCCCTCACTTGTTTTTCCCGCTGGTTCTCCCGCCCAAAGTGGGGGGTAGAACCAGTGGGGACCAGTTTCTGAAAGCAGCAAGTGGTCTGGGGAAGCTCACAAAGGCGGCATGCCTTTGAAGCTTCCCCTTCGTGAACCCTGCCCATCCTGGGGGAGGAGACTTGGCACCTCGTCCCAGGATGTGCATTGTTTCAGGCCCCAGAGAGCAGCAGGCTCTCGACCCAGGGGTCCAGAAACATGTCTGTTGATGGCAGCCTAAGCAGCCACTCAGTCGGGACACTAGACGTGGGTTAGTTTTCAGGGGGCATCTCTGAGATGCTCTCTGTGTGCATTTTTCATTAAATCCCACACTGGCATCAGTGTGGGTTTAATGTGCTGAGAAGTTTGATACCAAACTTCTCAGTTCTCAGTGTAGCCATTATGGTGCTGTGGAGTTCGTAATGACAAACTCCCAGCACCATATACTCTTAATGGCAGCACTGCACTTACAATGTCTAAGAATGAACTTAGACACTGTAGGGGTACAGGGCTCATGCACCTGTACCCTCACCACGGGTATAGTGCATCCAATTAGAGGGGTGACTGACCTATGCCAGGGCAGTGGGTTGTAGGCATGGCACACAGGGATGTGTGCCATGTCGACTCTTCACTTTGTTCTGCACCAAAACACGCAGCCTGCAAAGGCAGTGTGTGGGTGTAGTGGTACAGGACCTCTAAGGGTGACACAATAAGTGCTGCAGCCCTTAGAGGCCTTCTCTGGTCACAGTGCCCTGGGTACCTGTGGTACCATTTACCAGGGGCTGACCTGTGGCCAGAGATGCCAATTGGGTTTAGTTTTGGGGAAAGAACACAGGCCTTGGGAACCTGATTGGCAGGGACCCAGGGCACACCAAGTAAAAGTGCATCAGTAGTCTGGCAAAAAGTGGGGTGGGGTTACTGCAACAGAAACCCACTTTCCTACAGATGTGACCTAATGGCCAGGGCTGCTGACTTTGGAGGTGGGGAACCAGGTTTGAGTTTCAGCGTCAGCTCAACATCCTGTGATTCTTGGCAAATTACTTAATTTTCCTGTTCCTGAAAAAAAATGAATCTACATATCCAAACAGCTGCCATTCACTTGCAATGCATGGAGGTGTAGATTGCACAGGTTCAGGTGGGAGGATTCTACGCTGCTGCTGCGACTGAAGAGCCTCCCACAGCGGTTGCCAGATTAGGACAGACACACATGTTCAAAGTACTACAATCACTCTCCTGGCCCAATTCATAGCCACTAGGATATATGTAAGTAAGTCCGTTTTTATATAGCGCAGCTACTCACCCTTACGGGTCTCAAGGCGCTGGGGGCCGGAGTGGAAATTAAGTGAGCTATTGCCCAGAGTCACATGGTGCTGAGCTGCCGCCGGAGCCGGGGATCGAACCGTGAACCCTGTGCTCCGAAGTCAGCTGCCCTGGCCGCTGCACCACACCTCTCCACTCCACTCCACTCCACAGGATGACTTAGGCTTGGTCAGTCCTGATTTTCTTCAGAACGTTTGGCAGTAGAGGTAGAAGTAAGAAGGCATACAGGAGCTCCGTGTTCCACCTCAGTCGTAATGCATTTCCTAGCGAGGACCTTTACTGGAACTTCAATGCCTAAAGGTTTAGACACAGCACATTCTCGACAGTGCTGAATAAAATTAGCCAGGGTTTTTCCAGTTTTTGGAAGATGCCCAATGCCACAATAGGGTGCAGCTGCCATTCATGATCAACAGGGACTTCCAACTGAGCCTGTCTGATCTGTATTCAGTACTAGCCCCAGGTGGTTTACAATCAGGTAGATGCCTCAATGTTCCAACCAACTCCAAAGGTGCAAAGCCTCCTAGGACAGGACAACTTCTCCGCCCTGCGTGTTGCTGTACCACATGGCGGTGGTGTTGTCCTTGATAACTTGTACCAGCCCACCCTAAATGGACTGTAGGAAGGCCTTCAACACCTGGTGAATGGCCCGACACTCCAACAGATTGATATGGAGGCCGATTTCTGTCGGAGACCAGAGTCCTCTGTTCTCCACCTCTCCCAGATGACCTCCACAACCTAGCAATGATGCATCCGTCACAGCCATCAGGTCTGGGTGAGGAAGGGAGAAAGTGCTGCCGCTGGTTAGGTTGCTGTTGCGCAGCCACCTCTCCAGAGGTTGTGCAATCGCCTCCAAAATCTGGACACATCCAACAGGTTTCCTTGGTGCTGGTAACTTTAGATCTCACTTCAAAGCCTGTATATGCCACCTGACCTAGTGGACAAGTGGGATGCATGAGGGGGAAACAGGACAAGAAGCCTCAGCAATATTGTCAGCGAGATCCAAAATTGAGGCTAAATATCAGGATCAAAGTCTGAATTTTCAATACTTGTTGCGATGGAGGAAAGGCCCTGAACTATACCGTGTCCAAGACAGCTCCTATAAAAGGAAGCCTCTGCAGAGAAGTAAAGTGTGACTTTGGCTCGTTGATCAAGAACCCAAACAATGTAAATTGGTTTGCCGTTGTATGGAGATGGTCAACAACTGACTGTGGTGAGCCCTACTTTAACAGCCAGTCCTCGAGGTAGGGGAAAAACTGGAATCTCCAACCTTCGAAGATGAATGGTGACGACCACCACCTTCACTTTAGTGAAAACCTAAGAGGCGCCGGTGAGTGTCAAAGGAAGCAATGCAAACTGAAAATGCACCGGGTCAACCTTGAACAACAATAAAACGTCCTTGGGACTGTATGACGGGTGCACAAAAGTACATGTTCTGAAGTTCCAGTCGCCCGGCTCCAGGGTAGACAGAACCTGGGACATTGTGAGCATTTTGAATTTGCAATGCCACAGGAAAACATTCAGAGGGAGAAGAGCTAATATATGACAAAAGCCTCCATTCTCCTGTGGCACAAGGAAAAGGGAGGTGTAACAACACACCCCCATTGCTGAATCACGAACCTCTTGTTGGCGCCTTTGGACAGTATAGCTTTTATCTCTTGCAGTAAGATGGCTAGATGATTCTCTGAAAGCTGCTCTGATGTGGGAGGAAAGTGCAGTGAGTCAGAATGGAACAGAAGGACATAGCCCTGCTGGAAAATCTGGAAGACCCATCTGTTGGATATGATGGCTTGCAGCCCTTGAAGAACATTTTAGATCTTTCCTCCCAAAGGGTGGTTGTGTGCCGCTAAGGGTAAACTAAAGTGGCTTGGAGGGTGATGCCGCAGGGGAGGGGGACTGGGAAGTACAGTGCTGTTATATTTCATATAAGTACCCCGATATAGGTCTAGGTATCATCATAACCCTTCACCTACATTCTCTCCTATACTACATACATAACGGATTTGGAGGACTGACCTTTTACCCAGTTACAATACTACATATAAGTGCGTAGGGTTTTTCCCTGGGCACTGGCCTCATAAATTATGCATGAGGATTCTTAGTTTCTTGGAATCACAGCAGGACCATCATCTCCTGCATAATAACTGTGTACAAAGTTCATTCCCGACGTCATCCTAAGTCCGACACTGGCACAGCAAGGTAGAACCCCTGGGAATACCTTAGGGTATATAAACACCACATCTTGCTGAGATAGAAGGAGGAGATCACGACTTCTATGCCGACACACTGAAGCGAGACGCTGAGGTTCTTGCATGCAGATACTCCAGCTCGCAGTGGTCTGACATCCCTCGCGGGGTGTTCAGCTCGAGACCAGAACGAGGTCCCGCAGGCTAACATCAGGTAATGGGGTTGGCTTTATCCTAGAGGGATTCTTGGCTTTACACCTACACACATGCTAGGTACACTTAGGCACATCTAGGTAGGGGCATCGTAGGAGTAAGCATTTTATTACCATGTATTTTATATACTCGCCTATATTTATGATTTTAGCAAAATGGTAGAAACCTACCATCTGTTTACTTTCATAGTGCTGCTACTCATTTATATATGCTACTGTCTACTGGTGATTTCAGTGCACTTATTTTACGCTAGAATAACGACTGTTCAATAAATACTTATTGAAAACGTCCCAACCATTTATTCTGTGTATCTCTCTGAGAACAAGTGAGCACGAGTGACTGAGCGAAAAGTAAGTTACTGTTTCCACGGTCCTGAGGGATCAGGGTTGTCATGTTCGATAGTTGCCAAGAACTATTCTCTCTTCAGTAAGAGGAGGTTATAGTGGCATTGCGAGCTAGCTGGCACACAGGCCAACATACCCGGTGGGGGTGTCTGGAATCAGTCTGGACACCAGACCCGCAGTGTATGTTGTCTAAACGCGCAGATCCTATATAGGTCTTGTAGGAACTACACGACATGGCGCCACCAACGTTGGTATTGGCACTTATTTAACAGTCAAATCTGAGTAGTTCAGTCGTGCTATTATCAGAGACCCCTACTCACATTTTCCCCAGAGACGTCTGGAGTGGGAGGGAACAAATCCGCCGCAGCGGAGTAGGAAAATTCCTATGTATTGGCTGTTGGTTTAATCGAGCATGAAGGATACAGTGTTCCTAATTGTGCATAAACACCTTATCTCAGTTCCCTTGAAACGCTCTCCTTTCTAAAAATAATGACTGAACAGAGAGACGTAGATGAAGGAAATGCACTAAACTTCTCTGCCGAAGAAGACGATGCAGATTCAATATACATTGCAGATAATGTTAGAAATGCTGTCACCCTAAAACTAGTAGCATATGGTGTTACAATTAGGGGTGGGCAAGTGACTTTCGTGATTGAGGCACACGAATCACATAGAACAGAGGTATTCTATTCATGGATTAAATTCCCGCAGGCAAATGCACAAACCAAAACATTTCACTACTATATAGAAGATGATATACCAAATGAGTATAGTCAATATGAGGACATTGAAATGCCACTCACTTACGAAGAACACCTCTACTGGTTTAAAGGCGCCCTCCTCCATACAAGAAATAGAGTAAGACTCGGTCCGCTCGGAAGAGACGGAGCAACATGGCCAGTTTTAGCGGCATACACACCACATCCTGACATTGACACAATGCCAGGAGGAGACTTACTTGTACAGCAAAAGAATTAATAAGACTTTACAGAAACAGGTCACAGTTTGTGTTGAGAACAATCACACTTCAGCCCACACCGGATACACAACCAGAACCAGTCCAAGGTCCTACAACAACAAGCATTTGCAATGCAATAGGTCTCGCATTTACACGAGTTTGAGCTATTGACATTGCAAATAACAATGCCTTTTATATATTTGCGCTCCCTGAAGGATTCACATTCATGTGTTTCACGGGTGGGAGAGATGTATAATTTACTACAATTAGGATGTCTGTCTCATGTGGCGGGGGTGGGCTTGGGGCTGTTTGGGGAGGGGGGGATTATAGATGAAATACCACCAGAGACAGACACGCGAGGGACCTAGGTGAGACTTCATATATTGGGAGTAAAACCTGACATAGTGCCTAAAGTCTGAATAGTGACAAGGCGCTAATTTGGTGAGCGTTTAAAAGCGTCTACTTCACTACTCACCACAGTCTAATCTTCAAGCTGACTGGCGGGTTCAATTACTTGCTATAGTTCCCTGTAGCGCTTGCCGCGCGGCGCTGCAAACCTCACAAACATTGAATTAAGATGCGGTCTGGTGGCTAAGGCTGTGGCTCTCCGCTTCCCTTCGTTAGCCACACCGTGTGATCCTGGGAATAAAGGTTAATCGAGCATTACATAGAAAGTAAAGAAAAGGGGAGGAGGGAGGAGAATCCGTAGCATAATCGGAGAGAAGAAAAAGAGAAGAGACTGGAGCAGGCCAAATATTAAAAGAGGAGGAGATAAAAGTAAAATAAACGCACGGAAACAAAAGGTATAAAATTCGGTAGCTCGGTGGCACTTATTTTATTTACATCGACTGGTTGAAAGACCATGTCCTTGTGCATGATTTCGAACCTGCAGCAAAAAAATGCACGCACTAATCTGCCGCAGCTGCATTAACTCGCTGAGCTATCATTAATGCGGTTTGATGAGCATGCGCGGCGTGTAATGGGGTGCACGCCCCTGCAGGGCACGCGTGGTGTTTGGGGGTGTTAATACCCGCACGTGGACGGTTGCATTAAAGGGTAGGGGGGGTGCCTCCTCCTGTTAGACACAGTGTCTTCTGGTGCATCTGGCGAGGCCGGTGTTGTCTTCTGCTCAGGCGGCAGTGCTTCCCAATGGGTGGGATGAGGCCTGCCCTGCACGTGAGACCCGGGAACAAGGAGGGCTTTGTTTGGGTGCTCCTTTCCTCTCTGCGGGAGGGAGGTTGGGTGGGTGATTTCAGGGAGACTGCTTCCAACAAGCCGTCTGCACAAGAATGCGGAGACGTCTTGTGTGCAGGGTGCACAATGGGAGGTGGCGAGGGGGGGCTGGCACGGTGCCCGGGCCTGCATCAGCACGTCGTCTGAAACCTTGACCAAGCAGGGTTACTTCAGGCTGCAGTTGGCATGGGCTCTGGCGGGGGTGGGCCTGGGGCTGTTTGGGGAGGGGGGATTATAGATGAAATACCGCCAGAGACAGACACGCGAGGGACCTAGGCGAGACTTCACATATTGGGAGTAAAACCTGACATAGTGCCTAAAGTCTGAATAGTGACAAGGCGCTCTATCGTTTCCTCAGCCAGTGAGTGGGATCACGTTCAGAGTGGGCTCTTTGGACTGTTATCTGCCTGCTGGGGCACCTGATTTCCATGCCAGACTTTCATTTTCCGAACTATTTCAACCTCGTCCGGTTGGTTAATGGAAGCGAATCAAGACTACCACTCCCAGAATGCATTTGGTTGTTGGCTGAAAGAACGGGACTGGAGCCAGGCTCTCCATACTGGAAGGAACTATATAATTGTTTTTTTTCATATTTGCAGGCCAAAAATAAAGTTACCGGCCAGTACCGGTCCCTAGACAGCTAAAGGCTATTTTTGGGCACTGCCACTGGGTGGCGCTGTAGTGCAACTGCCTTGCCTTGGAAACTACAGACCTAATTTGGTGAGCGTTTAAAAGCGTCTACTTCACTACTCACCACAGTCTAATCTTCAAGGTGACTGGCGGGTTCAATTACTTGTTATAGTTTCCTGTAGCGCTTGCCGCGCGGCGCTACAGACCTCACAAACACTGAATTAAGATGCGGTCTGGTGGCTAAGGCTGTGGCTCTCCGCTTACCTTCGTTAGCCACACCGTGTGATCCTGGGAATAAAAGTTAATCTCACGTTGTTTCAGGAGACCATATCTGCAGCAGTGGGAGTGCTTAAACACGGGCTTAGACCCGCTATGTTGCGCTGTTGGAGTGACTGAAAGTTCACTTAAATAGACAGTGCCCTACACCACCATGTGCACTATGTACAGAAGATGCCACTTCACCTGAAGAAGGCATTTTTGTGCAGAAATACACTTTACATTTTTACTCTTTTATGGTAGCTTTGAATATGCTGCTTGAAATGCCCGGACTTCCAAATCCTTTCTAGAGAGCTCCAGGGGGTGCGAAGGAGCAAACATCGAGCATTACACAGAAAGTAAAGAAAAGGGGGGGATGGGGGAGAATCCGTAGCATAATTGGAGAGAAGAAAAAGAGAAGAGACTGGAGCAGACCAAATATTGAAAGAGGAGGAGATAAAAGTAAAATAAACGCACGGAAACAAAAGGTATAAAATTCTGTAGCTCAGTGGCACTCATTTTATCTACATCGGCTGCTTGAAAGACTATGTCCTTGTGCATGATTTCGAACCTGCAGCAAAAAAATGCACGCACTAATCTGCCGCAGCTGCATTAACTCGCTGAGCTATAGTTAATGCGGTTTGATGAGCATGCGCGGCGTGTAATGGGGTGCACGCCCCTGCAGGGCACGCGCAGTGTTTGTGGGTGTTAATACCCGCACGTGGACGGTTGCATTAAAGGGTAGGGGGGGGGGGGCCTCCTCCTGTTAGACTCAGTGTCTTCTGGTGCATCTGGCGAGGCCTGTGTTGTCTTCTGCTCAGGCGGCAGCGCTTCCCAATGGGTGGGATGAGGCCTGCCCTGCACGTGAGACCCGGGAACAAGGAGGGCTTTGTTTGGGTGCTCCTTTCCTCTCTGCGGGAGGGAGGTTGGGTGGGTGATTTCAGGGAGACTGCTTCCAACAAGCCGTCTGCAAAAGAATGCAGACACGTCCTGTGTGCAGGGTGCACAATGGGAGGTGGCGAGGGGGGGGGGGGCTGGCACGGAAGCTACCTTTTCAAGTTTAACATAAAAAGGGGGGTCGGGTTTAGCGTCCTAGACATGGGCACTGTTTCAGTCTATGGATTGAATTGCCACTGTTGAAATTATGAACAAACGGGTCAGGTGACAGTGGTCCACTAGTTAATAGTGCTGCGACAATTTGCAAGACTGCGACACTGGCCACTCCAATACAAGAGACAACTTCTTATGGGGCGCGATTGGCCGGGACAAATTGCATTCCTACTCACGTTAGCGTGAAAAAATGTCACCATAACGTTTCTCAATGGCTCACTGCACATTCCGTGTGAAAACACTTTCAAGACCGTCATGGCTGTGACTCCAGAGAAGCAGCGAGCAGGTGTGCAGGGCCAACCAACACACTAACGGATATCACTCCCGCCAAAAGGAGCTCGTAGTCAAGCTGACAGTACGTGAACTCCCTCTACCCATACCACAACGCCGCATAAAGATGGAAGGGTGGGTGCCCTGCAGCGCTCACAAAAATTCTACTGTTTAAGACGAGTTGGAGGGCCTTCGTCCCGTTCTAGGTGAAGTGACGCACAGAAGCTACCTTCTAGAGAAAGCACATGAGCTGCTGTTACAGAAAGCAACAAATACCTGTCCCGCGTGCACTGCCTCACTGCATCCAAGACTGTCCGGCACATTACAAGTAATGACACTGGCCGGCAGGATTAGGATCCTGCCGTGCAGGATCCTGGATTGCGTTTGACCACGGAACCGTAATTGATGACGGAGCCCCTCGCCCACAATGAAGCGCCCCATCGTCACTTTTCCCGTCACCCAGTAACAACCCCTACAAGTACTTTGGACCCGTGTGTCTTGGTTAAATCTGCCACAAGCACAAACCCCGCACAAGAGCAAGTTTTGCCCCTGCAGCAAAACCGTTCCTGCCCCCACGGAAGTCGTCGTGACGGGTGGTTAGGAGTCCTGACGCAGAGTCCCCGAGGTTCGGGGAACCCGATGGGAGACAGTGCCAGGCGACATTGTGTACGTGCCCTCTTCGCGCTGAGGTAGCGAGGAGGGCCTGCAGTTTTCTTCGTGCATTTCACACGCCGGTGTCACGGCAGCGGATGCGCATTTTTGTTCTTCGGTTACAGCTGGCTCGTCGGCCGCTGGCGCGCACGCATCTCCGTTCTCTTCCTGGTTGTCCTCCAGCCTCGCGGACAGATAGACCTCGCGGGCGTTGCACATTACCAACGAGAGTTGCAGACTGAGGCGAGGCTAAGGCGCGGAGAGGAGGAGAAAGCGTGCGGAGACCAATGAGAGAGCCGACTGGCGTGTGCTCCAGGCGTGAAGGCAGCATGGTTGCAGGAAGCCCGGAGCCTGCAGTACACGTGACGCCTCGTAAAGATAAGAAAATCATTTGCGACACACGGAAAGCAGACGAGCCAGTCCAGGTGGGCCGGCCAAAAAAGCGAAAAGGAGGCACCCTAGAAACCTTATTTCCAATGGCAGCCCACCGTTTAACATAAACGGTGACACAAGCCAATGGGAATAAGGGGCGGGGCTTCAAGCCCTTTTCTCAAAGTACTCATCTGCAATAAATCTCGCAGAGCGAGCTATGCATGTGCGCAGCAACGCTAGGCGAGACCTAAAAATTACACCACAGGCACTGCACGCAGTAATGGGTAAATGCCCACAAAACGCGAACAAATGCCCTTCTGGATAGCACAGAAAATTACACAACTGGAGGCGGTGTTTCCACACACTGGTCCTAAGGAAAAGCATAGAATACTTACTATTTGCTTGCCAATGGGGATAGCTCCCTCTATAGAGGATTGTACCTCTTGGGGCACAGTCTTCGCTGCAATATATACCTGGACTCATGGTATCCCTTCTTTAGCGGTAATACCAGATGTATTAAGACAAATACAGAACGAGTATGGAGCAGAGCCTGCTCTAAACTTGGGGATGAAGTTGTTAAATAACTTTGCCCAGGTATCTGCGATAATATTGGCGAATATTAAAGGGGAAGCAGCATCAGTGGCAATACGCCAACGCCTGAGAGAGTTCACTCCATTACAACAGGAGACAGAACTACCTAAAATAATTGAAACTGCCTATGCAGAGTTAGGTAGAGACAGTCTGGGAGCTAGACCTGTAAAACCCCAACTAATGGGGAGTTCAGATAAAGAACAGGCAAAGCAAACACCAGTTTCTTCAAAGAAGAAATGGAACAATAATAAACAACAAAAAAACAGATCTCACTCCAGGGGAAGGTCTCCTCAGCAGGAGCACCCAGAAAGGAGATATAATCTTAGGAATAGAGATAACATAAAAAAAACCTGGCAGGTATCAGGATACTGATACTCGTTCCTCTCGTTCCTTTCAGGGTTCATCAAAAAACTCTGAGAGGGAAGGACGGTCAGAACAAAGACAAGAAGAGCGTACAAAGTCCAGAGACAAGCAACGCACTTCAGACTACGCTTCAAAGAAAGAAAAACCTAAAGCAAAACCTCAATTTAAAAAGAAGAAGGTAGCAGGTCTCAAAGTTAGACATGCCCAGAATTCTGAGGACTCAGCTACTGAATGGGGAATGGGCTCCGACGATGCTAGACAGCGCGGCAGAGGTAACAATAGCTCGCCGGAACCTGATGGAATTTCTGATGACAGCGGAGTTGAGTGAGTATATCACGGTGGAAACACCTGATACTAGGGTGAGTGTCCCACACAAGTTACATGAAATAACACTCCAAATGGAGGGGGACAAGCCGAGACAAGTTAAGGGTCTCTTTTGGGAGAACCTGACTTCGGGCTATGACATCCTATTAGCGGAAAAAGATTGGCCGCCTACTATTGTTATGGAATGCCCAAACGGGGAAACTGTAATTTTTTCAGCTTTTTCCGACCTAGTCCCCGCACACCTAAGACATACATACGCGCCGGAGTGGGCGGTAGCCCTTGCTCCAGCATTATACCGCAACCACGTAGGGAGGGATGAAGAGTCACCCCACCACGTTATTCCAATAAAAACAACCCCAACTCCACAAAGACAGTATCCCATAAAACAGGAAGCTACAAAACAGGTCAGGGAGATCTTGGATCAACTTGAATACCAAGGTGTAATTGAACCATGCACCTCATCAATGAATAATCCTTTGTTTCCCCGTAATGAAACCCGACAATTCATATCGTCTAGTGTTAGACTACAGACACTTAAACTCATGCACAAAAACATTTGCAGTTCAGAATGCACACAGTGCCGCATTAATGAATAACATTGTGCGAAAAAATACAAAACATTAGATATCTCAAATGGATTTTTCTGCCAAAACATAGCCCCTGAAAGCAGATATTTGACAGCCTTCTCAGCGCTAGGGTCCCAGCATCAATTTTGTCGACTCCCCAAGGGTATAAGAATAGCCCAGGGTTATTCTCAAGGAGGGTAACAGAGTTACTACAGAATTTGGATGAAGAAGAATTATCCTATGTAGATGATATTTATCTGACAGATGATGACTTAGAGGAACACTTGACCAGGGTAAGCACCATTATTTTGGGTTTCGCCTCTGAGGGCTACAAATGTAACTGTAAAAAATCAAAGATAGCCCACCTCAATGTCCTATTTTTGGGATATGAGCTTTCAAGTGAAGGCAAAATCCTGGCAGCCCACTTTTTAGAAAAGTGCACACTGCTACTACCTCCAAAATCATTAAAAAATTTACAATCCATACTGGGATTTTTGAATTTTGGCAGAACATACATTTTGGATTACGCAGAGAGAGTAAAACCTTTCTACGACCTAATAAGACCTGACTTTTCCGTTAGACAATGGACACAGGAACACACGAATGTCCTTCGTTAATCTACAAGCTGATATGATATCATCAAAACATTTAGACACGCGTAAACGTACGCAACCTGGTGATCCGTGTAGTCGCAGGTCAATATGGGTACACTTACTTAACCTTTAATGAAGGTGAAACAGTACCAATTGCATATAAATCGCATTTGTACACTAACGCTGAAATGCGTTTTGCACCCACAGAAAAAATTCTGACAGCAGTACAGACTGCTGTAGTGAGAGAAAGAGCACTAGCTCAGGGGAAACGAATAATAGTCGTGACCCCGGTACCGGCCTTAGAGGCTGCCACGAAGGCAAGCGTCCCAAATGCAAAAGCGTTACATCCAAGATGGATACAATGGGCTAATTCTCTCACTGCAATAGATGTAGCATACACATATGACCCTAGTTTAAAAACACAAGCATTCCTGCAATATGAACAAGAATATCCTCTACCAAATGAAATAATGCCTCTAGATCGGTATGAATACATTATTTATACTGACGGATCTGCTCAACCGGCCATAGGGAGTAAGCAACAATACAGTGTAGCATGCATGCGCTATTTTAAAAGGTAGGATGCAGGACGGCAAGTTCCGTCCAAGCTGTACGAAAACGCAGTCTCTCGGAGACTGCACGGCTCAGTTGGCAGAATTAAAAGCACTACTACTGGCACTGATAAATACAGATCCAGAATTCCCCACACTGATAGTGTGTGATTCATTTTACTGTGTCCAGTCATACAACGAATACCTCCACTATTGGGGACAAAATGGGTTCAGAGATTCAAAAGGTGGCACAATTAAACATAGAAAACTATGGGAACAGGTAGCAGAGTTGAAGAACGAACTACCAAGGGCTCACTTGATACACACACTGAGTCATCAACGTGATGAAGTTCACGTTGAAGGGAATTCATTGGCTGATGAAGCTGTGAAGGGGGCAGTACGCACTGGGTCCGTAGCTGCAATCACTCGTTCAAAAACGAGGGTGGACGGTAGCACAATGGTAGCTGTGATTGCTTCACGCAACAACAGCAAAGCACTACCTAAAGGTTTTCCACTCAAGTACTCCTACAAGTTAGATGCAAACAACGTTCCATTTGCTCAGATTCCTGGAGTGGGGGATAGAGTAGTACCAAACATGGATCGCAGGTTAGGTTTAATCTTGGCTGCACACGAGGGTCTGGGTTCTGCGCACGCAGGAGTTACGGCGACAGATTCTTTACTGAAACAACGCTATTGGTGGCCAGGGTTAACAAAACAGACCGAAGACTTCGTCTTAAAGTGTGATATCTGTCAACAGATAAAAGGGTCCACCGTAGCTCGCCCAGCGCAGACACCATTGTTAATATCAGACAGACCGCTCGCGTGCATTTACCTGGACTACTGCGGCCCCTTACAATCTGACGGGACTTACAAGTATATCATGGTTGCAGTGGATTCCGGTTCAAGATTCTTATGGGTATGGCCTCAGCGCTCGGCTGACGCCCGAACGGTTAGAAAAGATTTACGAGTCTTTATAGGGACATACGCAGTTGGCACATTACATTCTGACCGTGGCCCCGCGTTCAGCTCTAGGGCTTACAAGGAAGCCATGGGAAGTTTGGGTGTAGCATTGTGGTACTCCTCTCCGTACCATCCCGAGGTAAATTCGGTTGTGGAGAGGAAAAACTGGGACATAAAGCAATCTTTAACAGCTAGGGTATTAGGCTCGGGTGGTAGTTGGGTCAATCACCTATTTGGGGTTCAGCGGGCCCTTAATAACCAGCCAAAAAGCTCTCTGGGAGGTGCAACTCCTTACGAGGTCCTGTTTGGGACAAGAATGTGGGTACCTGATCTCGATTGTGAAGGCACAGTGGCGGATGAAAAACCGTTTGACATCAATAAACGTTTGGCTGTTTTACAGGATCTGAATGAATCCAGAGCCTCCTTAAGTAACGTCGAGACAAAGAAAAGCGCCACTGGGGAAGTCAAGTCAGCCACGGCAAGACCTGCCTGGATCCCTAAAGTTGGGGATCTGATCAGAGAAAAGATTGTGGACAAGAAAGAATTCGGGCCATCCTATTGAAAGCCTGTACCTGTCCTGGCCGTTGAAGGATCAAGAACTGTACTTCTACTGCCTCTTGCCGGAAAAGAAAAGAGATTCGTCTCAATCGATCTGATCAAACCACACTATGTGGCCGATACTAAATAGTAGGCCTCGTGGGTTCCTGAGTAGCCAACGTCCTCCTCTCGCTACAATACAGGAAGTACAAACAGAAAGACTCATAACATTTGAAGAGTCACGTTTACAAAGCAACGGAATTAATAACAATGCAATGGAACTAGTTCCCCTTGACAGAAACTCTCAAAATCAAAGTGAAAGACAAATTTCAATTCAAGCTAATAAAGATGTCTACGTCAACATGCCTCAACAAGGGCAATCCACAAGTTCAACAAAACCTGCTGAGCTATCAAAGATAGATCGGACTGCATCTGGCTATTTCATCGACTTTGATACCTTTTCATTGGATCCAAGTGAACTTGAAACGACGCCAGCCCAAATTTCTCGCAGACAACGGATCAAAGGGCCAGATGCATCAAAGGGTTTTGCCCATTCTGTGTCTATGGGAAAATGTGTTCATGCATATGGCCCAAAGACTTTAACATTCTTAGAAAAACCTATTTAGTATCACCTTGGCTAGAACTTTGGATAATCACCAGTATTTTATTTTTTCTTTTCTGGTTAGGATTAGTAATAACTTTCCACTTGCTCATCAATGGAACTTATCTTCAACAGAGTTCTGCAACGTCAAAAGTAAACTTAATTTTAAAACCTCATGTTTCATCTCATCGTGAACAAAGAGACTTGTCCTTCGTGAACATTTCAGCAGTTCCTATACCAGATGGTATAGTGTGGGACAAAGTAAATTTTGATATATTTGGACCGACCGAACTTTTAAAAATTCCACATTTGTTTAAAATTTCATTGAACAATATCATTACCTCCAGTACATTTTCTGATGATTGGGATTTTGAAACTGTTAATAACTTATTGTCTGATTTAGAACAATCTGCCGCATTTTCTAGCACTGAAATGTTAGAGGATAGATCAGATTTTGACAAAATGTATTGTTACCAACATTATGGTCATCATTTCTTGCATAAATCTAGCAAACCCAGAAATGTTTTCACATACCACCCAGTGGGAACATTGCCCTACACCACCGAAAAGTAGTTAAAAAACATTTGCACAGAAATTCTCATATTTTTCAGGGTTTAACACTTCTGACCCAACCTCGTACTACTATAAGGTTGCACCAATATCTGCACAGAAAAATATGTTAACAAACACCAAACAGATTTACTCTGCTTCCTTTATCACCCAGCTGTCTGAACAGGGTTTTGACTTATGGATGGACACTGTAGACTTGAAATTAATCTGGGGTTCTAGGGACTGGCAAGCCCAGGGGACAGAAGCACTCTTTAGAGCATGCCTCATTCCACAGCAGATGATTTTTCTGAATGACACTGTGCAACAGACTTCCTGTTTTGGAATAGCCAAGAACAAGGACTTGAACACACCTCAAATTCCAACACCTTTAAACACCGAGGGGAATTTTACATCAGAAAGAGGGGCTAAGTTGTATAACATATTGCAATACAATAGACCAGACCCCAATTGGAAGGGATGGTTGGTTTGGCCTACTGACACAAACAGATGTAAGGAAAGATTCAGGGGTACCACCGAAGGGTTTAATATCCACAGACCAGACCCACGTTATGTACAACGAGAACATCCGGGGGTTGTGACATCATACAGTGTTGGGAAGTTGTGCCTTGATTGGCTAAAGACCTCAACACCACCCCAGGTGAAGCAACACTTGTCCTTACTCTCAGAGGATTTGGACCTACAGGATTTTTATTAGGTCCCAGGAAACCACGTCAGATGCGCTTTTTGTATGCTGTCTATAACGAACTCTGGAAAATCTCTCAACAAGAAGCTGCAGAGAGATTAAGAGAAATAGATAGAGTTAACCTTAGAAAAGGCGTTAGCCGTAGTTGACAATGGTATGACTACATTAACATCCAGGATATATTCACTGGGCAACATTGAATCTTCTCCTATCGATGTAATAGAACAGGATTTGTCCATATTGCAACACGGACAGTCGCAGTTACGTTCTATTGTTTTGTTAAGCTGGACGCTGCAGTCATTGCGCGCCGGTTATGTGCCTTGGCGTTTTATCAACATTACGTCATTATTTTCTGCATACAATCTAACAGAAAAACAGATGAAAACTGCACAGAGGGGAGCAAAATATACAATGCTGTGTATTGAGAAACTGGATAGGTTACCCTTTACTGTGGCTGAGTCACCGTCCACAGAATGGTTAGTCCACGGCCATATAACATTACCGGTCGCAACTTTCCAGTTTCTATATTGCCTAGAACAACAACAGGCAGGCAGATATGAAAAGATGGGTAAGGAATTCATCAGGGAATCCTGGGATTTACCATACAGATTTCGATGCAGGAGTGGGGATCTGGAAGTGTTTCTAAGCGGAACTAACTGCGAGAACGCTTTAAGTGGATCTCTCATATGCCAGGATATTATGCTACACGGGGCTTGTAATGGGTCTGTGGCGAACTTGTCCTGTCACTTGAGGGGTACCCCGGCAGCTGTGATTAATCCGGTATTCAGGCTTCTCTCGAATGGGAGTTACTTGATGCTGAATGGTCAAGGTTGTTGCGGGATGCTTCCGGGCATCGCATATCTAGTCACCGGGAGCTCCAGGGTTACTTGCTGTATGCAAGTATTGTTTCCACCAACACATACAGTCAGGGAGGCGCCGTTATGGCCTTCGCTAAATGTTTCCTTTATACGGTTTGATACTCTGAGCAGAATGAAAGCCATGCTTTTACAACGAACAGTGCCCTTAACCTTCGCCCGGGAGACTTTTGATCTCCAGATCGCAAGGTCCTCGGCTGAGATACAGGCAGTTTTACGTACAAACTGCCCTTTCAATTTCACAGAAATGGTAAGTCGTATCTTCAACATGTCCGATACGACGGGTATTGTACACCTATTTAAGACCATAGGTTCCGGACTGTTAAGCACCTTTCAGACGGTCCTCGGAGTTATACCAAACTTTATACACTCCGTCTTTGGAAGCATTTTTGGAGGGCTTCCGCTGATTCTGTTTCTAATGTGTACAATAGGAGATGATCCCAGTACACAATAATTCAGCAATGAACAAAATGAACATATATTGCCAACAATCATAAAAAGAATCAAAATGAAAGAATGAAATGAAACAGTGTTATTTAATCACACTGTCACCTTATATTATATATACATCATAACATGTACTCACATTGGTATGCAAGTGCCCAAGGGAAAAGGGGGGTATGGGGTGAATGGAGTGAGAATGGAGTGAGAATAGTGTGATATAGAAGGATAGGGTTAATGTGCCAGAAGCATATTCATTATTCAACAATACAAAACAGTAGCTCCTTATTTTCGCACAAAATCGCAAAAGTCTACATCAATCTCTTTCGCCATGCATATAGGACAAAAAACACAGTAAAACAATCTCGGTTGTTTAATATGCTGGCTCAAACAAGTAGTGTCGACGTTTCGACCCCGGAGATCTGTAGGTTCATTAACACCTTACGGTGGGGTCTTCCTCAGGACAGGGAGAGGGAAATAGGCACCTAAGGGTAAGTATCATAATAGGCATTAACCTCATAGGAAATGACAGAGAACATCGGTAATAAGACATGGGCCAGAAATCCCTATATTTACCATATAAAGCCTTATTAAAAAGGCCGGTCTTGATAGCATGTTGGGCACGGGGCTCCAGTATCACGAGAGCGGAATAACTGCACCTGCAAGAGTAAGGTGTAGTTTAACAGCGGCCCGCCCAAATAATGTGGGCACGGGGCCCGTGTATAAACCAGGAATGAATCCTAACAGTCATTAATCGCGTAGACTTGAACTTACGCTCATCCAATTATATCGATATCCCATCAATCCTATTTGGCGGTCAAAACCATGTCAATCCGCTGTGACCTCATAATTCCAAATCTAAAAACTAAAGAGAAATCAAAACTGTATCCATAACTAAACAGGACCCTAGAGTTAAAAAACTATCAACCACCTGACCCCAAAACTGTGACAAGGGTTACCTGCTAGCGCCACAAATGTTGCGGTGTGCCAGGGGGTCTTGAGTCTGGGGAAAACAGGGGAGATAAGGCACGAGTCATAAATGCCCCCGCATCGTAACTAAACGGCTCAAAATCACAGGAGTCTTAATAAACTCACCGCTACTCTCTGCGGCACCGATGCTTCGGCCCAGCGCGGCAGCGTCTATAGTCAGAGGAGAGAGCGTTTCAGCCAAGGGAAAAGAAACGCAGAATGCGCTCATAGAAGTCATGAGAATAGTAACATTGTATTGAGCGGAAAATGCTTACCGCTCCACGTCCGATTGAATCTACAGCGGAAAGTTGGGAACTGGGGCGGGTGCTCTACAGCCTTTAAATTGGCGCGTGCGTTAGAAAAAAGTCCCGAGTATAACGTGCCGAAGGCAGCAGCTGGATGCTGACAAAACCGCATCTACGTCTGCCCTTGGTTGCAATGGAAAGCAACAATAGACTAACCCTTAGTCGAACAATTGGAAAAGCAGGTAAAACATCTTGTAATTCAAAAATCGATTTAAATCAAAGGTTATGTGGGATGTGAATACTGAAGAACCAGTGTTCACTGTTCTTGTAGTTTAAGGGTAACAGATGGTCAATACAGGTTATACAATTCTCGATTATGGTTACCCACACAGGAGCGCACATAGGCATACACATTATTGAGGACTAGAGGGATTCAATATGAACCCTTAAAGCGTACACTATTTTGAGCACCCTCCATAAATATTCTTAAAAAAGGATACATCTCATTATTGTAGCAGGGTAACATATTACCATCCATTACATGGACAACATAAATGGATTAAAGGTATAGCGGCATATTCTCATACATGATAAAACAGTTTATAATAGTTTAGATCATTCGAGCATACAGTGCATTATTCAAAGCAGAGTCTTAAAATCATTTTGCCACGGAGACCTACAAGCAAAATGCGTAATACAAACATATCGTTCTCACATAGTGTATTGACTTTGTGTATTGTAGAGAAACGCATGTCAAGAAGTGCTTAATACTTATAAGTGACCTATACAGCTTAATATTGCACAACTATCATCGCATATTATAATCATCAAAATGGATACACCAGAGGGGTAGAGACATACAGGATCATAGAACTTTGCAGCCTAGCCGGACAAAAGTGTCTAAAAAAAACCTTTAGAAACTGCGTTGATCACGGTTACAGGGAAAAACATATTCAAAAACACCCAGGCTCCTAATTAGAGACATGCTAACTGGGCATGGCTAGACTCCACTTCGTTCAGTCCATTCTGTATCGAGTCTAGACGTGTCATCCATTTGAATTCCCTTATGTTAAGGATCGGGCCAATGTTGCTGCCTCTGGGGCCCAAGGTTACTTTCTCCAGGACTATCCATTTAAGGTCCTCCGATGTATGTGCAGCAGTTTTAAAATGTTCAACTAAGGGTGCCTCCTGTACATCGCATCTTACTCTACTACAATGCTGCAGTATGCATGCTTTGATTTTCTGTTGGGTCTGTCCCACATATATGAGCCCACAGGGACATACAATGCCATAAATTACATTACTGGTGTTGCAATTGGTAAATGACTCCAAGGTGATCGTGTGGTGCTTGTACGTGAACCTTTTTGTTTGAATGGTTGTCTGGCACGCCTTACATTGGCCACACTTAAAATGTCCCATTGTTACAGGTAGATTCCACAGGGATTGGATTGAAGATGCCACTGGGCTTTCAAGGAAAGAACGGACCACATAGTCTTTAATGCTTTTAGCTTTCTTGAAGGAATGCATTGGTAAATTCGGTTGTTCAATGTCATCAGACACTAGGCCCCAGTGTCTATTTATAATCTTCTTGATGGCGTTACTCTGGGTGCAAAATGTAGTGAGACAGATCAATCTGCTGGGGTCATTTCCAGTTCAAACAGGATAGACTTCCTGGACATTACCATCTACAGTGAGGGTGACAAGCTATATACAACATTATATCGCAAACCAGCTGAACGGAACTCTCTCCTAAGATATAATAGCCATCACCCGCGCGGTTTAAGAGATAATCTACCGGTAGGGCAGTTTCTAAGGATTCGTAGAAACTGCTCTAAGAAAGAGGACTATATGGCGGAGTCAGATGACTTGAGGGACCGACTCCTTGAAAGGGGCTACCCCAGCATATTGATAAAAAGAGCACAAAAAAGAGCCTGGTATAGCCCTCGAGATGCATTGCTTACAGTGAAGGATCGGGATGATAACACGCTACAAAGGATGATCTGTGTCACTACATTTTGCACCCAGAGTAACGCCATCAAGAAGATTATAAATAGACACTGGGGCCTAGTGTCTGATGACATTAAACAACCGAATTTACCAATGCATTCCTTTAAGAAAGCTAAAAGCATTAAAGACTATGTGGTCCGTTCTTTCCTTGAAAGCCCAGTGGCATCTTCAATCCAATCCCTGTGGAATCTACCTGTAACAATGGGACATTTTAAGTGTGGCCGATGTAAGGCGTGCCAGACAACCATTCAAACAAAAAGGTTCACGTACAAGCACCACACGATCACCTTGGAGTCATTTACCAATTGCAACACCAGTAATGTAATTTATGGCATTGTATGTCCCTGTGGGCTCATATATGTGGGACAGACCCAACAGAAAATCAAAGCCCGCATACTGCAGCATTGTAGTAGAGTAAGATGCGATGTACAGGGGGCACCCTTAGTTGAACATTTTAAAACTGCTGCACATACATCGGAGGACCTTAAATGGATAGTCCTGGAGAAAGTAACCTTGGGCCCCAGAGGCGGCAACATTGGCCCAATCCTTAACATAAGGGAATTCAAATGGATGACACGTCTAGACTCGATACAGAATGGACTGAACGAAGTGGAGTCTAGCCATGCCCAGTTAGCATGTCTCTAATTAGGAGCCTGGGTGTTTTTGAATATGTTTTTCCCTGTAACCGTGATCAACGCAGTTTCTAAAGGTTTTTAGACACTTTTGTCCGGCTAGGCTGCAAAGTTCTATGATCCTGTATGTCTCTACCCCTCTGGTGTATCCATTTTGATGATTATAATATGCGATGATAGTTGTGCAATATTAAGCTGTATAGGTCACTTATAAGTATTAAGCACTTCTTGACATGCGTTTCTCTACAATACACCAAGTCAATACACTATGTGAGAACGATATGTTTGTATTACGCATTTTGCTTGTAGGTCTCCGTGGCAAAATGATTTTAAGACTCTGCTTTGAATAATGCACCGTATGCTCGAATGATCTAAACTATTATAAACTGTTTTATCATGTATGAGAATATGCCGCTATACCTTTAATCCATTTATGTTGTCCATGTAATGGATGGTAATATGTTACCCTGCTACAATAATGAGATGTATCCTTTTTTAAGAATATTTATGGAGGGTGCTCAAAATAGTGTACGCTTTAGGGGTTCATATTGAATCCCTCTAGTCCTCAATAATGTGTATGCCTATGTGCGCCCCTGTGTGGGTAACCATAATCGAGAATTGTATAACCTGTATTGACCATCTGTTACCCTTAAACTACAAGAACAGTGAACACTGGTTCTTCAGTATTCACATCCCACATAACCTTTGATTTAAATCGATTTTTGAATTACAAGATGTTTTACCTGCTTTTCCAATTGTTCGACTAAGGGTTAGTCTATTGTTGCTTTCCATTGCAACCAAGGGCAGACGTAGATGCGGTTTTGTCAGCATCCAGCTGCTGCCTTCGGCACGTTATACTCGTGACTTTTTTCTAACGCACGCGCCAATTTAAAGGCTGTAGAGCACCCGCCCCAGTTCCCAACTTTCCGCTGTAGATTCGATCGGACGTGGAGCGGTAAGCATTTTCCGCTCAATACAATGTTACTATTCTCATGACTTCTATGAGCGCATTCTGCGTTTCTTTTCCCTTGGCTGAAACGCTTTCTCCTCTGACTATAGACGCTGCCACGCAGGGTCGAAGCATCGGTGCCGCAGAGAGTAGCGGTGAGTTTATTAAGACTCCTGTGATTTTGAGCCGTTTAGTTACGATGCGGGGGCATTTAAGACTCGTGCCTTATCTCCCCTGTTTTCCCCAGACTCAAGACCCCCTGGCACACCGCAACATTTGTGGCGCTAGCAGGTAACCCTTGTCACAGTTTTGGGGTCAGGTGGTTGATAGTTTAACTCTAGGGTCCTGTTTAGTTATGGATACAGTTTTGATTTCTCTTTAGTTTTTAGATTTGGAATTATGAGGTCACAGCGGATTGACATGGTTTTGACCGCCAAATAGGATTGATGGGATATCGATATAATTGGATGAGCGTAAGTTCAAGTCTACGCGATTAATGACTGTTAGGATTCATTCCTGGTTTATACACGGGCCCGGTGCCCACATTATTTGGGCGGGCCGCTGTTAAACTACACCTTACTCTTGCAGGTGCAGTTATTCCGCTCTCGTGATACTGGAGTCCCGTGCCCAACATGCTATCAAGACCGGCCTTTTTAATAAGGCTTTATATGGTAAATATAGGGATTTCTGGCCCATGTCTTATTACCGATGTTCTCTGTCATTTCCTATGAGGTTAATGCCTATTATCATACTTACCCTTAGGTGCCTATTTCCCTCTCCCTGTCCTGAGGAAGACCCCACCGTAAGGTGTTAATGAACCTACAGATCTCCGGGGTCGAAACGTCGACACTACTTGTTTGACCCAGCATATTAAACAACAGAGATTGTTTTACTGTGTTTTTGTCCTATATGCATGGCGAAAGAGATTGATGTAGACTTTTGCGATTTTGTGCGAAAATAAGGAGCTACTGTTTTGTATTGTTGAATAATGAATATGCTTCTGGCACATTAACCCTATCCTTCTATATCACACTATTCTCACTCCATTCTCCTCCATTCACCCCATACCCCCTTTTCCCTTGGGCACTTGCATACCAATGTGAGTACATGTTATGATGTATATATAATATAAGGTGACAGTGTGATTAAATAACACTTTCATTTCATTCTTGCATTTTGATTCTTTTTATGATTGTTGGCAATATATGTTCATTTTGTTCATTGCTGAATTATTGTGTACTGGGATCATCTCCTATTGTACTGCTTATTACCCAGATCCCAGTATCAGTGGGTTTACCCTTTTTATGTAATGGATTCTGTTTCTAATAGCAGGAATCCTGATTGTTAGTTTTCTGCTACGCAATGGACGTCCCAGCCACCAAGGAAGTAGCAACAGCTCTCCTGGAGTGCAAATGCCGTGATCGCATGGTACAACATCTGGGCACACCTCGCCTATGGGAACTGAGCGCCTCTTGATTCCTGTCATTTAGACCAGTCTGGATGGACTGTGTCCTACCTGTTCTCCGATGCCTGTTCTGCGGAGAAGAATGCATGTCGGACCTCTGTCTGACACTTCCATCTGCTGCGCCACCGGACGTTGATGCTTTACTGGACCCAATAACGGCCCATGTTCTGCAGGGTCCTCAGCGCATTCCCATGTTGTTGGCAGCATTCTTAGAGCCACCACAGGTAGTTTCTGCTCCTGTTGGTATGGACACCGGCTTCTCCAACACTCAGGCCTTGGATGGGGCACAGGCTGCCCCGGCAGGCAGTACGGAAGATCATCTGTGCTCAATTGACATTCTTTGTGAGGTGTTACAGGGACCGTCAGCTGCTTATGCAGACAGCAGCAATGTTGCATCTACCAGCAAGGACACAAACATTTGGCATGTCGCACGCTGGGAAGATTTGGCTTTTAACTTTTTCGAAATTCCAAATTGAAACCTTTTGACCTGCATGGCTTTCAGATGCTTGTAGTTGTTCGGACTATATAAACGGACACCTTAGAGCCACAACTTGACTTATTTGTTTTTGTAGAACACTTTTTAAAGGATTTTTTTTTTACCTTCTCTTAAAAACTGTTTTTATTATTTGTTGCTTACAAACCTCTAGACGCCTTGGTAGTACGCTAGAATATGGTAATGTCGTCCAGTCGGATGAGGAGTGGGTGTTATATTTCATATAGGTACCCTGATATAGGTCTAGGTATCATCATAACCCTTCACCTACATTCTCTCCTATACTACATACATAACGGATTTGGAGGACTGACCTTTTACCCAGTTTCAATCAACACATAAGTGCGTAGGGTTTTTCCCTGGACACTGGCCTCATAAATTATGCATGAGGATTCTTAGTTTCTTGGAATCACAGCAGGACCATCATCTCCTGCATAATAACGGTGTACAAAGTTCATTCCCGACGTCATCCTAAGTCCGACACTGGCACAGCAAGGTAGAACCCCTGGGGATACCCTAGGGTATATAAACACCACATCTTGCTGAGATAGAAGGAGGAGATCACGACTTCCATGCCGACACACTGACGCGAGACGTTGAAGTTCCTGCATGCAGATACTCCAGCTCGCAGTGGTCTGACATCCCTCGCAGGGTGTTCAGCTCGAGACCAGAACGAGGTCCCGCAGGCTAACATCAGGTAATGGGGTTGGCTTTATCCTAGAGGGATTCTTGGCTTTACACCTACTCACATGCTAGGTACACTTAGGTACATCTAGGTAGGGGCATAGTAGGAGTACACATTTTATTACCATGTATTTTATATACTCGCCTATATTTATGATTTTAGCAAAATGGTAGAAACCTACCATCTGTTTACTTTCTTAGTGCTGCTACTCATTTATATATGCTACTGTCTACTGGTGATTTCAGTGCACTTATTTTACGCTAGAATAACGACTGTTCAATAAATACTTATTGAAAACGTCCCAACCGTTTATTCTGTGTATCTCTCTGAGAACAAGTGAGCACGAGTGACTGAGCGAAAAGTAAGTTACTGTTTCCACGGTCCTGAGGGATCAGGGTTGTCATGTTCGATAGTTGCCAAGAATTATTCTCTCCTCGGTAAGAGGAGGTTATAGTGGCATTGCGAGCTAGCTGGCACACAGGCCAACATACCCGGTGGGGGTGTCTGGAATCAGTCTGGACACCAGTCCCGCAGTGTATGTTGTCTAAATGCGCAGATCCTATATAGGTCTTGTAGGAACTACACGACAGTGCCCTTAGTAACCTGCGCGTTGCCTGTCTGATCCCTGTCCCCGGAAGCACTGGGGTGACTGCTGAAGAGGCAGGGGCGGCCTGGCATTGCTGATGTGCCAACCCTGTGGAGCAGCCGCAGAAGGTCCGAAACTGATTAGGAAACTGCCTGGCAGGGGTCGAAATGCCCCAAAAGATCCAGTAGCCTGGCCTTCTTTGAAGCATTCTGGGGAAGAATCAGCATTTTCTCTAAATAGGCAGGATCCATCAAAATGCATATCTATAAGGGATGCTTGCACATCTCCAGCAAAAACTATGGATCGCATTAACACATGGTCAATGGAGCACCACAATAGTGCTGGCTGATCACCCCAAGCAATCAGTAGTGTCCAAACCAGCACAAATCACATATTTAGCTACATCTCGACTATCTTGAATGGTTTGAGCTAAGGGGGCCTTAAACTCTCCTGGGACTGCCAGCATAATCCTGCTAGCCATGTTCCACACTGCATGCATTAACGGCCTAGTAGGCAAACCACATTGACCGACCACCAGGCTAGGCCAGCCGAAGAAAAATTAGTTTGCCAATTGGCTCTATCCTTTCCAACTCCCTGTTCGTGGGGGTCATGGGGAATGATTTAGGACTCACCTTGCCGGTGGAGGCTTGGACCACCAAACTCTCCAAAGTAGGATGCTGTGTAGGCAAAACAGGGTCACCAGGTGCCAGTCTGTGGAGCTTGGCTACTTGCCACTTCACTGGTAGGCAAGTGTAAGGCTTAGACTAAGTGCCCATAAGAGTGTCACTTAGGTCCTCGTTGAATGGGAGTAAGGGCTCAGTGAAAGCAGGCCCAGGTTGCAGAATGTCTGTGAGGACATTTGTCTTAACTTCAACACAAGGCAGTTGTAGGTCCACGACCTCAGCAGCACATGTAATTACCACAATAAACAAAGCAATCTCTACAGTTGGCAGCCCAAGGATGAAATCCACCCTCTATCAAGGGAAGTATCAAGGCCATTATATTTCCATGGGTAAACCATCCCCATCACCATTGCCATCTATGAGTGGTGGGATCTGAACCAAAAAGATGATGCATCCTCTGAGCAGAGCACTGAGGTGGGGGAGTGATTATCTGAATCAGTCTGTATGGAAACTAGATGCGCTGGAGTGGAGTCGGAGCGTGATCTCAATTGGGGTTGAGAAAGATTTTGCTCTGGAGTTAGCAGTGGATCCCACTCTGGCACCACCCACGTCAGGACCGATGAAAGGACCGGATCAGGTCTTGGAGTTGGTTTGGAAGTCGTCACCGGAGGTGCTGTAGAAGCTGAGACTGGCTCCAAGGGCTCAAATGGCCCAGAGAATGGATTTGCCGATGGTAAACCAACTGGAGGCTCCTTGAAGCCAGATACCACACCAATAGGAGCCGGAAGAGTGGCAAAAATACACAGCATGGCCTATTTAAAGGCATTGACCTGCTGCTGAGTGGCTGATGGCCCAGACAACATCGGAATCAACTGTAGGATCGGCTCCTCAATCAGGGATCAGGAGCGACATCGAATAGCACCTATGTGCTCTCACAACTTTGCTTTAGAGAGAGACTGGATGGATGGGTCAAGTTCCGCTTCACCATCTTGAGTTTCCTCTTTGATTTTGACTTTGAGTTACCAGATGACTTTATCCTCTAAGGCGAACTGTTGCGGGATCGGCCTTGAGAGCAAGGCTTGCATGAGGTCCATGACTTCTTTCAGCATTTGGGGATGTACAGCTTCGTTTCATGATCCCGGAATGCCTTAAGATGTGTAGGGAACACTCATCGCACAAATTGGTATCAAGTCTGGAGTCCAAACACCAAAGGCATATCTCTGGCAGGTCCATTACCAACATCTGTTTTAAACAGTCATGGGACGGTTTAAACCTTGTAGTTTTAGGGGAGAACACTGTTCCCTTGCACACAGGATTCCAATTTAAAAAAGGTGTCAATACCAATGAAAAGGGAGCAGAGAGCGTTTTGCGTTCAAAAGTGCAGAAAGAAAAGAACTGAAGTCGACACATAAGGATGGCACTAATTTGGAGTGCCGCTTTGTCACTTCTGGACA
This sequence comes from Calotriton arnoldi, assembly GCA_963921515.1. Classification (NCBI taxonomy): domain Eukaryota; kingdom Metazoa; phylum Chordata; class Amphibia; order Caudata; family Salamandridae; genus Calotriton; species Calotriton arnoldi. The sequence goes on from CAWUFW010008491.1 coordinate 591,280, forward strand.
GAATGTAGCAAACGCAAAGCCACATAGCGCCACCTAGCAGTGTGTGGGAGAACTGCAATGGAAAACAATCGGATTCCGTCTGGTACCTGGGGAATATTCTAAAGGTGAGAATATGTAGTAAGCTGTATCCATCAGAAAAGTAAAATATTACTGTTTACAAATATATCAGGGGACATCTAGTAAGCCTTTGCTCTTACCAATTACCTCAAAAAGATCTAGGGTGATAATGAGACTATCCACAACCAGTCTTCAATTTGCTTTCATTTTAATGTCACTCGGAACGTGAAGGCCCAGGCAATCGTGATCTTGCTCTAAAGCAGGGGTCTCCAATCTTTTCAGTAGAAAGAGCTAATTATGTTCAATAAAAATCATTCTGGGCTCTAATATTATTAGTGACATACACACCAGAAAACATTATATTAGTGGCCACCTTATGCAAGATTACCAGCCGTGATCACCTCAGAGCAGGATTACCATCAGTAATGTAAAAAAGGCGTTGTCAATTTTGAATGCCTCTACAAGGGTAATACATAACAGCCACATCTGCAATGCCCCTGGCACCAAGGTAATAATACCAAGGTAATAACATTAATTGTAAATCTCCCAATGCTGCTGGATTATCATTTATCAGTTTTAAATATTTTTGGGAAATGATGGGCTCTGAAAATACACCCGTTTTTATCTTGAATACTCACTTTTCAGTTTTGGTATATGTATATTAATTCAACCAAGCACAAACTTATAATTTAGTAGGCTGGCTACACACAGGAGAGCTACTCACAGGTAGCTAGAGAGCTACTAGTATTTCACGAGCTACCCCTTGGAGAAAGCTGCTCTAAAGTGAGTACCAACTACTATCACTAACACCATCGTACTCGATCCAAAGCATCGAATCGCTTCCCATTACCTGGTCTGATAGCGGACACTGGCAGGATGCGATGACCCACAAATTTCCCACCTTCTTCAAAGACTCCAATACGGAGTGAGGCCAGCGTCGGTAGCACTACCTGGAGAATGAGCAGGACAAAGAAGATCAGGTCAAGGGGCTCCACATGGGGAATGGAAAAATATGACAGATGATTAAGGCAGGGTGAGGGGGGCCCTACTAGTAGAAAGAGACAATAAAAGACAGAGATGATGTTGAAGTCTGCTAACCACCACAAAGAGTCTACTCTTGACAGGAAGACAGACAGAAGGGGTATGATGCCCCACAATGAAAAGCATCCATCATGCAGAGGTTGAGGTCTAGAACTGAGAAAAAGGAAACAATGCAGAGAAACAAGAAAAACTAAAAGAGACAGTAAGAGTGAAAGAAAGAAGAAAAATCTGGTAGGACAGGGGCAGAGAGATTAGAGAAGAGAGTGAAAGTGTCAGAAATAGAAGAAATAAGCGAGAAAACTAGCACAGTACAATGGGAGAGTAGGAATAAAATAATAAGAACTATCCTGGCCCTATTGAGTATTAGATGTTACAGAGAAAAGCCGTTTTTTATGGTGCATTACCTTCTGAAAGACAAAGCACTCCTCATCCCAGACAGGGTTAAAGGAGTTCCCTTGCGATGTCTTGGTGCGGTACTTGCGCTTGGTGTCAATTGGAAGCCCAAACATATCCACCTCAACATAAATGCCAACCTTCTTATCAGAGAGGAACTGGCCGGAAATAATCTGAGAAGAGCACAAGGGATTATCATAATCAGGATGGGTGTTTCACAATTCTCAATACTTTTCAGACATTAAATTGTATTTCATCGTAATAAGACACCCCGTGAAATCACTGAAGAAAATTTTTCCTCATCCACACCTTACAAGGATTAGGCAATTTAAGTAGGTACCTTTTTCAGGAAATATCCTAAGACCAAATGAGAATTAGTTTGCCGGGGGCCACACAGGAAATCCCTCATCACGGATCACTATTTAGTTCCTACGATATGAACTTGTGACTCTTTGTACTGCCTATTTAAATCCTTGCATATTATCTGCCTTTCCTCTGTAATAAATGTACCAATTCCCAGATGGGGGAATGAACGAGAGGGCCTTGAGGCACACAAGAAATCCCTAATCATGGATCACTCTTTAGTTCCTAAGATATGGACATGTCTCTTAGTATTGCCTATTTCAAACCTTGCATATTATCTGCTCTTTCTCTGCAATAAATGAATCAATTGCCAGATAGAGGAGTGGACGTGAGGGTCTTTACTAAGCACAGGTATTTGTATCCAAATTATAGGAAGTATGAGACACACAGTACCCATAGCTCCAAGACATGCAAGTAGTTCACTGTCTGTCCATACCACATAACAAAGACCTACAAAAGCCTCAGCGACAGACTGAGGATTGTGGTAGGACCTCCATTAAAAGGGGATATGGATAAGGAATAAAGAAGTAGGTACGGTGAGGTATATGTACTTCTATGCTGTACACCCAATTACGCTTTCTCCATACTCTGGAACTCTCTCCATGCATGAATAAGATCAATTAACATCTAGGATTCGGAAAAGTTACAAAGATTGGGCTCTTCCTAAATTCATGATTCTTCAGGCACAACGTACAAGATGATTTGTTATTTATATGCAACCAGCTATCCTATATATCTCACTCTGTTTGCATTATCTTCAAGCATGATCACTGATGGACATCATACATCACATTTTGCTTCATCTTAAACCTTTTTATTTTATGTGTAGCCCATTTGGTACCCAGCTCCAGAATATTTTTTCCTTTTCCTGTTTCTTCCCAGGTAAAGTGCACTATTAACAAGCCGGAAGCTTGTTTATTCCATGTCGCAGCTTCTGATTCATAAAACCACTTTTGTTCCCTACTTTCTTCGACGTTATTATGAGCTGTGAAGAGTGGTTTGGCCACATGATATACAAAGCCACTAGATTTCAAGTTTTACTGGGTTTAGCAGTAAAAGCAAATTTGTTTCCATGTGCATTTTCCTCCAGATGTAAACAGGAGGAAAATGTGCATGGAAATGGACCTGGAATCAGGAAATGAAAGTGGTATTTGACTTGGCTTCTTTGGCCAGGAGGCATCCCTACAGGATTTAAAGAATATAAAGTCGGGTTCTCCTACTGACCCTTGCCCTGCTAGATTTTTTAAGCTCTTGGCCTCCTGTTTTAATCCTTTTCTTAACAACATTTGGAACTCCTCTCTTAGTTTGGGAGTATTTCCTACATGTTGGAAAATAGCACAGGTTAGGCCTATTCTTAAGAAGGAAGATGCGGATCCCAACATATTAAAAAATTATAGGCCAATCTCCCTACTTCCAGCACCATCAAAAATCTTGGAAAAGGAGGTCCAGAAACAGCTTTCTGCTTTTCTGGAATTAAATGACCTCCTACACGACTCCCAATCAGGCTTTAGAGCTGGATACAGCATAGAAACAGCCTTATTGGAGGTTGCAGAAACTGTGCGGGCAGCAGTAGATCTGGGACAGTGTGCCATGCTTGTGTTGTTGGATCTTTCCGCAGCCTTTGATACGGTGTCTCACCGTATCCTATTAAAAAGGCTTGAGGAGTTGGGAATATCTGGAACTGTACTTACTTGGTTTAAATCCTTTTTGGAAGGCCGGACCCAACAAGTGTGCCTCCATCCTTTCACCTCATCAGAAAACCCCCTGACATGTGGAGTCCCGCAGGGTTCCGCTTTGAGCCCGACCCTTTTCAATGTGTATCTTGCCCCCCTGGCCGGACTAGTCGAACAATGGGGTGTAAAGGTTGTCTCGTATGCTGATGACACTCAGCTGGTGTTCTCCTTTAAGGACAACACGGAGGCAGCATTTTTCAATTTCAGGCAATGTCTACTTAATATATCATCTTGGATGACAGACAGTTGCTTGAAATTGAACACCGATAAAACTGAGGTGCTGTTTTTTAATCAAGCGCACCCCCTAAGGCAGAACTCTGGTGGCCGGCTGAGCTTAATCCCCCAGTACCGGTGCAATCAGCAAGAAACCTAGGTTTCAAATTTGACAACACCTTATCTGGCAAAGCTCAGATTAATTATGTTTCCTCCCAGTGCTTCTGGAAATTAAAAACGTTACGAAAAACCCTCAATTATCTCCCTATGGACTGCAGGAAAATGGTGGTGCATGCTCTTATAACCTCACAATTAGACTATGCAAATAGTCTGTATTTAGGTCTTCCGGCATATCAGATTAAGAGGCTGCAAATTATTCAAAATTCGGCAGCTAGATTGATCAGGAATGTGCCAATACGACACCACATCACCCCACATCTTCGGAGCCTACATTGGCTGCCGATAGGAGAAGAATTGAATTTAAAGCACTGACACTTGTATATAGGGCCTTGGGGAGAAAGGCCCAAAATACTTAAAAAGTGAATACAAAAATATTCCCAGACCAGAGTCCTTAGGTCTAATCAACATGAACTGCTGGTCACCCCCGTTTTAAAAATCCAGAACTGGAGGCTGTTCCTTTTCAGTGAAAGCAGCTGTCCTTTGGAATACAATGCCTATATATATTAGGAAGGCTAAGTCAGAAAAATTGTTTAGGAAAGCACTCAAGACGTGGTTATTTAACCACCCGTAACCCCCCGACTTGCTCCATGGCCTGAACTTTTTGCTGTTTCTCTAGCGCCGGGACACCTCCTTTGGAGGTAGCTGTGCGCTCTATAAATGCAAATAATAATGATAATAATAAAAAAAAGCCCGTTATTTCCCATTCCAGGACCAATACATCATGATGGCTGGTAACTAGGGTGGAGATACCACCCAGAATCAGAAACTTCAGCCATGGTATCCAGTTAACAGAGAACTTGTAAAGCGGGCCTATATGTCTAGGAAGGTACATCTAGCAGATATATACATCACAGTGGTGGTCACCACTGTATAGTTCTAGGTAGGTCAGGGTTTCTAAAGGAAGAGCATTTTTTGTTTCGCTAATATCTTTGGAGCCATCTGATGAATATGCACGAAATAATTTTTTTTTAAAAAAACTACATCCACCGTGGCTACTTCATGGAAGAGTTTGTGCTGATCGGTCAAGCACTGGCTAAAAAAAGGGATGGGGTGGTCACAAAGCATTAATTTCTCATGTCAACTTACATAGGAAACTCGATTCTGAAAAAAATGGTTGAACTGAATTGGCAAAACAGGGCTTTACTCAAAAAGTGTGCTTTTTGCGATCAGGTGTACATCCATTCAGCCGTTTAAAAAAAAAAATAGCATTTAGACAAAGGGAATGCTCAGAAAAACGTAGGTATATCTTGACCGTTGGTACCACAGAACTCCAGCGGTACTGAAAATATTACAACAAAAAAAAAACAGCCTTCTGATGGGCCGAGGGAGATTTTCTCTCATCTGCCATTTAGGTACTGATACAAAGTGATCTGATTTACTGGAACGGTGTACAAATTGTTGAGGCCACTATTTAAAAGGACTCGAGGACCCAGAGGGAACCCCAAAGATAAAAATGAAAAAAAAATCCAGGCTGTGGACACAGTACTCTTGTGGGACCCAGCGTGGCCCTCCCGTGAGGTATGTGGTACTGCTGTGGGAGCCGCTGTGCAAGTTACCAACTCATGGTCCCACGTAACGTACATCCTTTCCTGAGGAATCTTGCACGGTACTGCAGTACCAGGGGGTTGAAGCTTGCATGTCGGGTACTGCGGAAGGCCAACCTCCCCTCCCTGCTGTGCATGGCCTTTGGGTGTGCGCAGCTGGCCTCCTGCAGGGGATGTTGGGTGCAGGGCATGGCCAGAGGTCAAGCACTGTGGACAAGCCCCCTGCTGCGCACAGCCATCAGCCACGGTGGGTTTGAGCACAGGGCCTGGCCGGGCTGGCTGCAGGTTGCCCCAGTGGGTTGGGTGTTTGCTAAAGTTCAAATATCATTAAAAAAAACAAATTCCCTGAAAAAGCAAAGGTTAATGAACCGTTATAGTCAGGCATGGTAAGATCTTAGCTTATGTTAAAAAAAATAAAACACAGAAATAAAGAAAGGTTGAAGTACCATTAACATGTCATGAGTGATGTAATATGTGAGGTCATAAGCAGTGCATGGCTCGGGAGCAAGGTATAGTTAGCTCAGTACCTATAACTGTTAAATTTCAGTGGTTTTTGTTTTTTAAATATTAGTTTTGATCTCATTTCAACACCTAACTATAACAGCACAGTAACTTTTGTGTTTCCAGTGAATATATTATATGTTTTATATACACACACATACACATATTTATATGGAACTATCTGTCTATAGAATGTAGTGCTGTTGAGACAAATACTCTGCATACTCCTGCGATCTAGTGTTGGGACCGGCATTTGCAACTTGTTTTTCCTTGAAGTTTGAGTCATAAGACCTGTTGTGGCTTCACCCTTGATCCAGAGTGCACCAGCACACTGGCTACACTTCATATGGAAAATGCTACTTACCCAGTATGCATCTGTTCTTGGCATATAGAGCTGTAGAATCATATGCTTTAGCATAGATCGCCATCTAGTGTTGGGTCCGGATGTTTGCACTTTGTTTTTTTTCGAAGAAGTCTTTGCAGTCACGAGGTAGGCGACTCCTCCTTTCGGTGATAGTACGCATGGGCATCGACTCCATCCCCAGATTGTTTTGCCGTAAAGGGTGATGATGGAGTTAGTAAGAGTAGTAAAACGATGTCCATGTATAGTGTATCTAAGTATGATAATACTGCAACAGATAAAGGTATCCGGGGAGGCGGGTGGGCGCATATGATTCTACAGCTCTATATGCCAAGAACAGATGCATACTGGGTAAGTAGCATTTTCCGTTCGAGGCATATGAGCTGTAGATCATATGCTTTAGCATAGGCTATACAGCAGTTATCTCCCAAGCGGTGGCTAACCTGTAGCTGTTGCAGTGGTTTGAAATAGTGTTCGTAAAACTGCCTGGCCCACACTAGCTTGCTGTCTTGCTAACACATCTACACAACAGTGCTTTGTGAATGTGTGTGGTGTAGGCCATGTTGCAGCCTTGCAGATGTCTTCTAAGGGTATATTCCCTAAGAATGCCATAGTTTGTGTGTAGACTGCGCCCTAGGGGGAATTGTTAATGTGCGCTTAGCTTTAATGTAGCATATTTGAATGCACTTAACTATCCACCGTGCAATGCCTGCTTTTGATATGGGATTGCCTTTATGCAGTGGTGCAAAAGCAACAAAAAGTTGTTTAGTTTTCCTAAAAGGTTTAGTTCTTTCAATGTAATATAGTATGGCTCTTTTTACATCTAATGTGTGAAGAGCACGCTCTGCAACCAAATCTGGTTGAGGGAAGAACACAGGTAACAACAGACTGGATGATATGAAAGGCAGAAACGACTTTTGGTAAAAATTTGGGATTAGTCCTAAGAACCACTTTGTTTTGGTGTATTTGTAAAAATGGTTCTTGTATAGTTAGTGCCTGGAGCTCACCCACTCTTCTAAGAAATGTGATGGCTATAAGGAAGGCTACCTTCCAGGTGAGAAACTGTAGTTCACATTTGTGCAAAGGTTCAAATGGTGGTCCCATGAGTCTTGTAAGGACTATATTAAGATTCCACACTGGAGAAGGTGGAAGTCTAGGAGGAATGATTCTTTTGAGTCCTTCCCTAAAAGCTGTGATAGCGGGCATTCGAAACAAAGACAAGTGCTGTCTGTTTTGTAGGTAAGCGGCTATAGCAGCAAGGTGTAAGCGTATAGATGTATATGCTAAGTTGGAACGCTGTAGGTGTAATAGATAACAGATGATGTTTTGGATTGAAGCATCTAGTGGATTGATTTGATTGTTTGTACAGTAAAGCACAAGTTACTAACTTGTGTAACGATATATCTGTAAGAGACAGTAGTTAGTGACAGATTCCTTACCTTAGAATATCCCCAGGCGTCAGGCTGGATCCGGAAAGTTTTTGCGTAGCAGTACCCTTGCGCGTTGGTAGGCGGCGTCGTGCGGCTCCGCGTCCGTCATCGGCGTCGTGATCGCCGGGATGATGTCGCGGGCAGTACTTAGACGCCGCCCCTGCGCGCTGACGTCAGTTCTGTACACGACTTTCCGCGCCAGGGACGCAGAGCCATGCAAGAAGCTGACATAGGTGTCTGAAAAATACTAGGGCCCTGAAAGGAATGTCCTTAACCCTAGAAATCAGTTTGCAGAACGGGGAGGATGGGTGGGGCGGTAAGGAATCTGTCACTAACTACTGCCTCTTACAGATATATCATTACACAAGTTAGTAACTTGTGCATCTGAAAGAGACACGTTAGTGACAGATTCCTTACCTTAGAATAGATACCCCAGCAATACCAACCCCGGTGGTGGATCTGCGAACAAAGATCAGACAAGGAAGTCCCGGAGGACAGAACGGCCAAAGAAGCTGTCCCTCCGGACCGGACTGTCAAGGCAGTAATGCTTTGTAAACGTGTGCAGCGAGGCCCACGTAGCTGCCTGACAGATATCCTGCAGCGGAACACCGCGGCCTAAGGCCGTGGTAGCAGCCGTTGCCCTGGTGGAATGGGCACGCAGCCCAACAGGAGGCTCCTTCTTAGCCAAAGAATAGCAGGCTTTGATACACAAGGTTACCCAGCGGGAAATGGTTCTCTTGTGCACCGCCCGACCTTTTTTGGCGCCCACATAGCCAACAAAGAGCTGGTCATCCACCCGGAAGTGTTGTGTGCGGTTGATATAAAAGGAAAGCGCACGTTTTGGGTCCAGACGGTGGAGCCTCTCTTCCTCTCTGGAAGGATGCGGAGGCGGAAAGAAGGTGGGC